>OZ016504.1:23668798-24328898 GCA_963966595.1 Physocephala rufipes | reverse complement strand
ATATATATAAATATATATATATATATATATATATATATATATATATATATATATATATATATATATATATATATATATATATATATATATATATATATATATATATATATATATATATATATATATATATATATATATATATATATATATATATATATATATATATATATATATATATATATATATATATATATATATATATATATATATATATATATATATATATATATATATATATATATATATATATATATATATATATATATATATATATATATATATATATATATATATATATATATATATATATATATATATATATATATATATATATATATATATATATATATATATATATATATATATATATATATATATATATATATATATATATATATATATATATATATATATATATATATATATATATATATATATATATATATATATATATATATATATATATATATATATATATATATATATATATATATATATATATATATATATATATATATATATATATATATATATATATATATATATATATATATATATATATATATATATATATATATATATATATATATATATATATATATATATATATATATATATATATATATATATATATATATATATATATATATATATATATATATATATATATATATATATATATATATATATATATATATATATATATATATATATATATATATATATATATATATATATATATATATATATATATATATATATATATATATATATATATATATATATATATATATATATATATATATATATATATATATATATATATATATATATATATATATATATATATATATATATATATATATATATATATATATATATATATATATATATATATATATATATATATATATATATATATATATATATATATATATATATATATATATATATATATATATATATATATATATATATATATATATATATATATATATATATATATATATATATATATATATATATATATATATATATATATTGAAATAATACTTATGTCACATAAAACCAATCAAAATTAGTTTTTTATAATAATTATTATAATTAATTTATTATTAAATTAAATGGTTCTGCACTAAAACAATATACACGTAATAGATGCACTTGTATGTACGCGTTCCTCAGAAAGGGCAAAGAAATGCGACCGGTTATGTTTGTCCATTGCTTTCGACAGCCAAACATACATATATACAAACATAAGCACACGTTTATGTAACAGTACCCCAATTACATAATTTTTATACATTTGAAATATTTTCCCGTATGCTCCATTTGGTCTCCTAACGTTGCCTTCAACTTCGTCTTGGCCACGAAGCAAGGGATTAACCAACTCAACCCTCAATCAAACAATCCAAAAGTAAGTACGACAATTAAAGCATCGACATCGACAACCGATGAAACGATGTGAAGATTGTTGTACTTGTAGTTACCATAAAGAGGTGTTACAGTTACGACGGTTTATTATGTTTTATGAAAAATTAAGGATTTCTGCACGGGCGAGTTGTATAATTGCATTTACTTATGTGTGAGTGTATATGCGTATTTGTGTGCGTGTTGACTAGAATATGATGAAGCCGATTCAATGATTTATAAATGAGCTCGTGATTATGACCGCAACACAGCATTGAATATGAAATGCGAGGCGAGAGCTTGAAACTGAATTCAATTCATTTAAAAGCCATGACTATCAGTTTGGAAGTAAAATTTGTTCTACCTAAAATACGTAGATATTAATGAAAATTCCAACAAATCTATGGAATTTTTTTAATCAAAACTTAATCGAGTTGAGTTGCGAGCAATGGATTGCTGTGTTACCGATTTAATCTGTAATTTATATGGCTAAGAAGCAATTCATTAACCCACAGACTGACGATGGTAAATTGATTGAAGGTTGATGACTGTAAAGGGAGGGAGGGTGTGAGGTAGAGAGTAAGAAAAGCTTGAGTAGCGTGCTAATTTATTGCAATTAGGGGTTTCTAGCAATGTGTGCGGTGTTGATTGCGGTGATTGAACTGCATTTCTTTGAGTTCAATTGTAACGGACATTTAAGGAAAACGTTATTGACGAATTTTAAGTAATTTTCAGTTAAATTAATAAGGAAAATAATTTCAAAAAATTAATTGCAAATAATTAGTTTTTAAGTAAAATAGTCGTCTCATTAAACTTATAATAAATATCCGCTAATCCAGGCTGATTACCTTGGCTCTCGAAAGGTTTTACGACAATTAAGAGAAACAAAATATTTCTTCAAAAACGTCTTTTGAAATATTATAGAATACTATCGGATATTACTTTCAATGTGGTGTAAAGAATATTTGACTTCTAGTTCATTTATTTCGCTTTGAAAGTAAATGCTTCCTTTAAGAAATTGCTTAAAAAATTGTCGAAAAAATTAACAACATTTTATTACAGAAATAACTTGTTCCCCCAAAAAAACTCACTTTCATAAAATCCAAATAAAATTAGATAAAGTAATAAACGAACAGGCAAACATAGAAAAACCTTGAAAATAAAAATATTTTATTGTTACGATAAATACTCGTAACTTTATCAATAAAACCATTTATCGAACAATAATGACTTCTAGGAAAATTGGCTTCTTCGATTGTTGTTCGGCATTAAATTGGCAACAATCAGTGTCGAATTATTGAATCAAAGTGTCTGCAAGTAGACAATCAGTGATGGTAGAATCCTGGCTGAAAAGGTATCCTATGTGAGTATTCCTTCTCAAGGACATCCAAATATCAGGTTGTATCAGGTTGTTCGCAAAACTTTGTAAATAATGCTCAATAACTTTTCCGATAAATCCACCCAATTGAAATACAATGAAATAAATGATACAAAGCGGCAATGAACAAGGATACAATATGAATGAATGGATTGTCGTTACTAATAAAGCCATTCAGGCAATAGCACTGTTAATTTGATTGAAGTCACGATACTATCAGTTCGGATTGTTTTTATTAAAAACACTCTTCCTCTTCCTCCTACTATTCCGATTGTAATGCATTACAAGATACCCTACCCCACAAAGTAATTCAGCTAAAGGGATTATCCCCTCCTCGTGTAATATAAAGTGAGAATAAATGAAAATTTTAATTTAAAATTTAATTTAGAATTGAAATAAAAAAATTGTACATTATTCTACCTTTTTTACTGATTACTTACTTTTTTTATTGATTTGACCGGTGATGACCCTCGGTCAGCACGTAACCTTTATTTGACGGTTTTTTGTTGTGGTTTTTATTTCAGTCTGGTTTCTGAACTCTTGAGTATAAAGAGAACGTAATACGAAATTCATGCACGACGAATATCAAATTTATTGACTTTTAAATAAATCTTAAGCGATTCATCGTCTGTTTGAAATTTGCCTCTGGGAAATTTGCATTTAAAGCAAAAAGAAAATACCTTTTAAGTGATAACAAACTTTTTTATAAAAATCAAAAACCACTACGGGCATTTTGATAAATACGAGTCTCTTAAAAAATATCTCTTATAAAAATCTATTTCGTTTCTTGTCTGCATCTTATATCCTTTGTGAACATGATTTGTACTCTTAAGCACAAAAACAATTTCCTTCAGCATTTATCTTCACCTCAGTGAATTATTTATTTATGCTTTTGTATAAAGAAAAACCTTGAATGGGCAACAGGAGTCAACAGAAAAGTGAGGCTCATGCAGGGTAAGCCTGAGTAAATGGCACACTATAATGAAGCATTAAATAAGTATTTGTTAAGAAAGAAGAAAATCGCAGTTAACAAGCGTGAGAACGCGCAGCAATAAACAAAATCGTGTCGCAGCTGCTTCTGCTGCTGTTGCTGCTGTTGCTGTTGGTGATGATAGTAGGCGGCGTTGGGGCAAGTTTGTCGGATGTCTCAAATTAGCTAACGTTTGTGGGAAAATCTTTTTATATTACACTTGGTTGAAAAAGAGTAAAATGGAAAAATAAAGAAAATGTGAAAACAATGAAACGAAGACAAAGAAATCGCTATCATAAAAGTCATTGCTATTTAAAGAAGAGACATGAAAAGAATGCGGTATATTTATCAAAATTGCTTTTGATTCTTATTTCGAACGTTAATAATTCCCAACGATGATAACTTTAGCCCTTCGGAAAGGACTTTTGGATTTTGGTAAATCTTTCTTTAAGCCGAAAACTTCGAATTAAAGTATTCCTAATAAATAATGCCTATATTAATTACAAAAATTCGTATTTTTATTATTTTTAGATAACTTAATCTCGATTTGCTTAAATTGCTTTTGATTGTTCTTTCCAACTCATTGTGTTTGGGCCATTAATGTAGTCCTATTCTTCTTCTTACATAGTCTGCAGCATTCCTGAAAGCAGCGGAGTAAAATCTATTATAATTTTTTTGTTAATAATAATAACAATTATAATAATAATAATAACAATAATAATAATAATAATAATAATAATAATAATAATAATAATAATAATAATAATAATAATAATAATAATAATATTAATGATAATACTAGTAATCACTTTTTCCATTAGGCAAAATTATTCGAACTACGAGTATTATTTTGGTCTACTTCTCAAATGAAGGTTTTCCGATAAACCAACCAAAACTCAATCGATTAAACTACTTTCAAATAATTTATCAAATACAATGGTTTATGTTTGGACACACTTTTTTATTCCTTTTGATTTAATCATCGGCAAAAAACATAGAAACTAGTTGTTAGTAAAACCGTTACAGAACCTCAAACTGAAACCATAATAATATGGCTAGCTTTTAAATATCCGCGCTTTTATTTGCGTTGCGTATTGACCAAGTTAGTTGACCATACATTGCCTCGAATCATTTAAACGAGTTTCAAATACGAGCAAACATTTACCGCATGAAATCGCTATTCAATCGAAGGTTTGATCATGTTCAACAATTATGGACAGGATTTCCAGATTTTTATTCCTCTCATTTTCATTTGATTAATGTCAGATTCGATTACCATCCACTAACTTTAATCGCTCACTCATTCGTCACCTATCGTTTAGATCGTTGGCCCGATGTCTTTCCATTGATTGGCATGACAAACTTGTTTGATGTCATGCCGATCAAAGCGTCAATCAAGCCAGATGGGAAAAAATTGTTGTTTTTTAATTTTATTTTCTTATTTGAATAATTTTCCCTTTTGCAAATTTTCAGATTTCGACATACTTTACGCCTTCCTTTCCGTCGTTCCGATGGCAAAGGTGGACAGCCATGTATGTGTCCGTTCATAGTGAGCTTAATTTTAAAAAATTGTTGGACAGATAACGATTGTATGCATTTAAGCGTTATTAATTCTATAATGGTAATGACTAGTGTCCATTGTACCGTGGGCAGATCGTTGTTAGTCAGGCTTTTTGGGAATACCTCTTTATAAAGATTTTGAAAAGAAATGAAGAAAGTATTTAAGAGTTTGTCAGAAAGCAGTGCATTGCGGACCTTTCCAAAACCTGTCCCAGTAAAAAATGAATTTCTTTGTAGGGCACTTTATCTGCCTTAATACAGAAGTTATGGGCAATTGATTAAATACCGCATAGGTTGATATTAAATTGCGAATGATTTTCATCAATTCTTTTCAAAAATAGAAAGAGGTTTAACCCTTTCTGGCTCATTTCGATATATCTTCGTTATCTCACTTTAAACTATTGAATGGTTTAACGTAGGATACAAAAGGATTGGGTTTTACGTAATGGGTTTAACGTAGGTTTTCGTGATTTGCTTCACTGTTGGTTCGAGTCTACTGCTACGCAATAATCTTGACTACAAAATGCGTATCGTACCAACACGCCTTTTACTCCGGCTAAGACTTGTCGTGCTCTAATTTTAAAAGCTTTAAATAATTTTACGCAGTCGGAGTTGTATTACAACTAACACATACAAAACACGATGTAATAAAAAGTTTAATGGTTTCAAGTAAACGACAACAACAACAACGACAACAAATGCAACAACAACAGTAACGACAATAGTAGCAGAAACTGCACGAGGAAATAATAACCATATGCTCCAACGTTTCAAACGTTTCAAAGTTTATAAATAATAATAATAATTAAACCAAAGAAACTGCCATTTTCCGTTCATTAAGTCGTTAAACAGAAAAAATAATGTATGAAATATAATTTTAGTTTTTTTTCAATTCATTGCAAGCCTACCCACCCATCAAAACCAAAATATTAAAAAAATACTTGAGAAAAATTGACAAAGGCGTTTTGAGGAGGAGTGACGTCTGACAAAATATTGCTCTCAAGCTTGTTTTCTTCTTTTCTTATTCTTATATTATTCTTCTGAAATTTATTGATTAATTTTGGTCATCCACGCCCGCAAAGTCGATACATTTTCAAGCCCACACAAACTGATTTCGATTTCGAACAGATTTTGTCTTGGGTTTGGCTTCGTGTGAAACTAATCAGCTGATGCTTCATCCTTGATTTTGCTATTGCTGTTGTTGTTGTAACAAAAACAACATTTCAATTTCGATTTATCGATTGTCGTGGCTGCTTTGGGGTTATCTAATATCTAATGGGGTTGCCTTACTGACATTATAATATATTTAGTGACTTTTTAATATAGGTCTGCTAATGGAAACCCAGATGGACAGGATATACGTATATAAATTATACAAAAGATCATGTCAGTACCTTTTTATTCATTCATCCATAATTGTGCTCATTGTTACCAGTGGGTGCCACGCCTACTCTACAATCACTTCTGGGAGTATACACTAAATTCCATCGGAAGGGGTTTAGGGGTTTAACCCTAAATTCACTAAATGTCGTCGGAGACTCAGAAGTTTAGTCAGAAATTTAGAAGTTCTGAGAGAGAAAATTTATAATTTATTCCGAATTTTTATTTTAAATATTATATTTATTTATTTTTAGCAAAAATTTTAAAATCCAGAGAAAAACTTAATATTGTTTTTGCAAATTCTTCTGCAAAACTTCTGAAAAAACTGAATACTGTTTTTCTTAAATGCTCCCATCGCTTTTACGTATAATTGTTGTTGTTGTTCTTGCTGTTGTTCTTGAGTTTGTTCTAACTTGCTTAATACTAACAAATTAGATTCTACCTCCTTTGTTTACAATCTTCATTTCTTCCTCATTAGTATTTTCGTAGTAGTTGGCAATAAATTATATGCTTACAACATAAACATAAACAACAGCAGCAGCAACAACTACTACTAATACCAAGAGCTGAAGCGATGTTTTTTTCACATGTAGAATCACTGGATTTGTTGTTAATGTAATTAAAATAATGGAAGGTGCGGCAATTTTACGAAAGACGCGACAGCAGCAATACATTCTTTAATTGCATCTTCTGAGTTTGTTTAAATTGTTGCCCAGATAATAAGTTCGTGTTGTATCTTCTTAGTGCTTTGATGATTTTCGATAGATATTCAAAAATAATTAATTATTTTTGTGGCCTTCGAAATCAAACATCTGCTAAACCAAAGTGCTTCCCGTCACCCACGATTCATTTCATTTCAACATTTAAAATAAATCAGCGGTACGTTTTTATAAAGTCGAGAAAGAAAAAGAATATTGACATTATCTTAAAAAATTGCTTTTCCTTTATTGAATTGTTTCCACTAAATGCAATTAATTTGTTTCCAATTATTAAATGATTATCTATCTATCTATAAAAACAAAAAATATAATTGCCAAGTCGCACCATTTTAATGAATTTTAGTGACTCAGCAAGTAATAATTATATGCAATAAAACAAAATTAACCTCAGCTTTTTTGTATTCTTCTCATAGATGAACAAAATATCAAAGCGAACTATTGATAGTGTCCGTTTCTAGCTCTGTCAGCCACGTGCCAGTAAAAATAACTATTAGAAAAGATAAAATATTTGACCTTATCAGCTTACCTGTTCTTATAGTACAATTTCCCAGCTAGTTATTCTAATGACATTATAAATTAATAATACGAGTGTAGGGTATACTAATCTCAATCAAGCCGGAGCTTCGGTAATCACATAATGTTTCTTTTATTTATAGTCCGTCGGGGGGGAAATTACGCGCAACGCGTAACAAAATGCGCACAAAAGTAATTACTCCGATGAAAATAACGGATAAATAGTAAACAATATAACAGATATTAATTGAATATGCGTAAGGCTTGTTGTCCATCTCCGTTGGGGCCTAATCCAATTTGGACATCAATTAAGATGCTTCTTATTGAATTTCTTTGATCTTTACTAAAATTATTAAGACGATGGCGCACACTGCATGTTTCCCACAAAAAATGATCCCTTAACGATAGTATGTAATAGTTATTTATCTCCTCTTTCCCCTTTCCACCACCTCTTCCTCTCCACCTTTCAAGTCAATATCTCAAAATAAACGCGTCAATAAATTGAAAAGCTTGCGAAATCGAATCGAATTAATTTGCTCGAACTGCTGGCAGGGAATAGGCAAGGTATAATCAGAAGGGACTAATCAGTCTCTGCATAATTTGCACTTTCGTTGCCAAAGCAACGAGGAAAAGGCCAAATATGCTCGACTATGAATATACGGTAAAATATATATCTAGGACTGCAGTAACCACGTTGTTAGCGATAACATAGAAAACGCCCTAAAAATTGTTGCACACGATGACGATTGCTGCCATGTTAAAAGCCAATTTTCTCCTTCTTCTTCCACCTTTCCTCACCGCTTACCTTACGTCTTCTTCTTCTTCCCCTTCATTGCCATCGTACAATATTTAAATTGCACAAAATTTGGAAGAGGCGGCTTTCGATAGTGGTTCAGTAAACTTTGGCAACAGACGGCTCTTCGATGTTGTTGCTGCTAATGTTTGTGTCGAATCATATGCTAAGGATACGTTGCATGCTTGTAATGTTATTTTGTCAATAATGACTACAATGATGATGATGATGATGATGATGATGATGTTTACATGAAAAGTTCATTGCAAATGTATGTCAGTCAATTGCACCACGAGGGCTATGCCCGTCTGAATTTGAGTTCAGCGTTTGGCATATTTACCACGTTGCAGATGAAATAATATATAGAGGCTTAACGATACTAGCTTTTTGTAGATTTCGGTGCTACTTTTTTCTGTTTTTTCCCTCTTTTTGATTCGTTTTCTTGTTGTTGCAAGCCATATCATGCGCATATGCCGCATAAACCCGCACAAGCATTTGTGGGCTTACTAACGAAAAATCGGCCAGACGACAACTAAAAACAAGTCCGACCGTTGGGAGTACCAAACGGTGATACTTTTGCGTTTTATTATGAGTAAATCACGACCTGGTTGTGCTTTCAATAAAACTGTTATTCATGTTGTTGTTGTTGTTGTTGTTGTTGTCGACATCGTGCTGTAAACACGGTCGGTCGGAGTGAACAGACTGAACAAACCGATTCACGATGAGTGCTGGCACTTAAATCGATTTTTTGCACACGCTAGATTGACTTACTTTACTTTGTTGCAAATCTAATCAAGTTGTCACAAAATTCGTTTATTTGTGTTTGTAAAATACGAAAACGATTTTGATGGGGGTGTCGGGAAAGCAGAAAAGGAATGCAAGAATTAGCCCATTGGTGTCAGTTTAAAGTTACGAAAAATTATTTATGTCTAGCATTCATCGAATTATGAAAGTATCAGATTTTACTCCCTTTCATTTCCTGGTAACACAATCATCTTCTTCGTATTTACGGAATAAACACCATGAACTCATTTAATGACAAAAGCACTCCTTTTACATACGTTTTCTTTATTTTGGTCTTCATCCTCTTCTTTCTCATGCTTGTGTAATTCGTAATGGAGACTGTGATTTGTAACATAAAATTTGTTAACACTGCTAACACAAACACTCCCTTTTGAGACCTAAAATATTCTTCGTGATCATATATCACATCATCATTATTTTCTAAAATTTCGTTTTGTTTTCGAATAGTATTTTATTTGAAGAGTTGGAATAAATTTATTGTAGAAAGCATTCACTGTTTTCCTGTTATAAATCTTCAATAAAAATTTAATATGAAAGCCGTACCGATTTTTATAATTCTCATTGCCTTAAAATTAAGAAATCTTATGATTAGCCATACTCACAACTAAAGTGTAAACACCTTTCTTCACTTATTGACACTTCATTTTATTCTTTATTCACTTATTGACACTTTCGTTTTATTCCCGTAATAGTTGTCCCAGATCCATATAAGTTTTTATATCTACAAACCGCTTGTATTTTACTTGAGAATTGATATAAAACTGACGGAGAAAGCTGTATAATTATTATAAAATAATGTCACCGAAAATTGACACCGCTTATTGAAAACTCTAGTCTAGCATTTTGATTTGACGAGTTTTATTTAGTTGCAAAGTTTTTATAAATTTCTGTTAACAAACGAAATAAGTCAAATAAAATAAATATATAAACAATTAAGGCAATGAAAAGAAAAATAAATTATTTCCAATTCCGTCAATTTGGTGGATTTTAATCAACGCTTTATATGAATAACACTGTCAGTAAATATTCGTTCAATCTGGTTGAAAATCCGCAAATTATGCAATTATACCTAAAACTGTTTCTTATTATTTACTTTGTAGTATTTTCTGGTATTATATCGTTATTTTATTAGACAGTATTCGAATTAAAAATTACTTTTTATTCAATATTTTGAATGCTTTCCGTAAGGAATTGTTGCAGTTTGTTGATAATTCAATAAATGAGTGTGATCATTTTTGGAAAGACACCCTTTTTGAGTTTATCATTTGCTATAGAAATATTTTTTAATTAATTCATTTAAATTTCATACTTCTTCCTGAAACTTTTGCTTTGTCTAAATATTACCAAGCTTGTTAAAAATTATCAAACAGAAAATAAACTAAACGATTGCACTAATTAAACGCATTCATGAATGAATCATATTCATCGCTTAAGCCGTTTCTTCGTTTGGAGTATGGTGAGTATCGGTGAATGTGAATGGCTTTTCGCTAGAGAAAACAACAAAAAACTATCTTAATAATTGCAACAATTGTATCTCTGTATCTCGACAATATTAATGAAAAACCGCTATTAAATCAATCGGCCTCATTTATTTTGTTTGCAGCCTTTTTCCCGAGGCCGAATAGGCTTAAAAATCCGTAGCAAACCTGCCCACGATCTTTTGATCTCGTTGGGGTTGTTGTTATTGTTGTACTTGTGATTGTTGTTGTTGCTGTTGTGGCTGTTTTGGTTGTAATGATTGTTGGGTTTCGATATCGCTTTGGTATTAATGCTGTTTGTGTCGACGTTTTGCTTTTATTATGAATAAAATCAAAAAGCAAAAATAAATATTGCAACATTTTTTGAAATTGCGTTGGGTGGGGTCTACGCATGTCGTAACCGCAGTTATCTGTTGCCCAGAAAAAAAATATCGGCCAGGAATGCAATTAACAATGACAAGAATAATTTAACACGCTCGAATGAAGGAAATATAGTGCGTAATAATTTTTAAAAGGAAAAATCAAAACTTAAAAAATGTTCCTTTTTTCCAAAAATCGATCTATTCCCCTGAAATGCAACTTGGGGAGTCCTTGTAAAGTGATCTACCCTACGTGTACGAGTAAATAGAACAAGTCGAAGGACTTGATTATGTACAAGTGTTGCGTGTGCAACACATTTTGCGTATCGCATTGTACAATTTTTTATACGAATTTCAAAAAAAAAAAAAAGAAAAAGAATAGAGCGTAATAAGGATATTGGAAATGATGAAGAAGATGAAGTAGAGGGGAGAAGGAGAAGGCGAAGGAGTACTAAGTCTTGTAAGAACCGATAACACCAGCTCCAAGGATATGGAGCCAGTGCCAGTTTACAACAATTCATTTTTCGCAGTTGATTGCTTCTGCCCTGCAATGAAAAAAAAAAGAATCGAAAGCGTACCAGTCGAGGACGAGGTCAATCACTTAATTCAAGGATTAACATTTTATGGCATCTGTTATGGCAAACTGAGAAAGATTAAATTGTGCGAATTACGAAAGCAAAAATTTCCTCTTTCATTTGATGGATTTTCTTTCAATGCTAGAAATTTCCAGGATTTATTTCATAAAAAAAATCCTCCTTTACGACTTAACTCCTTTTGTTTTAACGCCTTTAGCATGAATTTCAACCTCGATCGATCGATGAATCTACGATCGTTCTTAATTTTCGCATGAAATTAATTCGCATAATCTCGCATTTTTTGTTCATTGTCGAGGCTTAATAATTATCGAAATAATTAATTCAATTCGATTTCAGCAATTGGGTTGTCTTACATTAAAATCACTTTAAATGGTCATTTCGTGTTTTTGCGATTTTCGTCGTCTTATTTTTTGCGGGGTTTGTTTTTAATGTTTGATTTATAAGCACAAAATATATATTTACTTGTCGCGCCCAGATTTTATGCAAATTTTAACACCAGATTTTTAATACTATTTTCTCATACAACGTTTTTTCATCAATTTCAACTTGTTGCGATAATGCTTGTTTCGTAGCTTTATCTTGTTGTTTTTATTTCGTCTTGCATGGCCCAACAAAAAAATTCGTTTTCTCAGAGTCCGACCAGATATTTTATGACTTATAAATTTATTTTATTTTCTTTTTTGTTCTAGCAAAAATTTATAGAAAAAATTATGCAGATAATGGATGGATTAAATTCTTATATTTTATTAAAAAGTGCGACTAATTTATTATCGCCTGGCCTCAATAATTGACGTAATTGTCAATCAGTCGGGGTTTTATTTCAGAGGAAATCGTAAAGAATATAATTTCATAATAAATTTGTTGCAAATAATTTTCAGAGCTTATAAATTGCGTGCGATAATTTTTATTCAAAATTTTTGCTTCGAATTTGATTCTATACGCAAACATACTCACTCGCACACTCTCTCTCTCTCTCTCTCTCTCACACACACATACACACATACACATACACATAAATACACCAATTTCCAGTCATCCATAAATTATCTTTTCGTTATTCGTGACCTTTGAAGATCTACAAATATTCGTGGCAACATGATTATCTTTTAGTGTCATCAGAAATTGTTGTTAAATCTTGAAATTATGCGGTACTCTAGACAACACAAAACAAAACAAAATACAATAAAAGAAATTCAAAAAGCAAATATGAAAGTATTACAATATATATATGGTGCATCTTTTTCAAAGAAATGGAAGAGAGTTGGAGAGAAAGAGAGATACCCTTATCCTTATATTCTACGATTTCATGATTATGCCACATTGTACGTGACCATTTTATTCAAAAATTTTACTGAAGCGTTGCTTTTTTCTAATTTCCTTTAACTTTTCTGTGACCGTGAACGTCGACATAATATCGTAAAATTGTTTAAATTAAAGGGAGGAAGAAGAAAAGGAAGAGGAAGAGAGGTGATACTTCACATTCGAACTAAAATCAGCTACTGCGCGCATTTTAAACTCAAGGGTATAAATATAAATTGTAATTGCAATTATGCGGTCTACGAGACTACCATTGTTTTTCGTTCGAAAATTCTCGCCAATTTGCTTGTCGAAACTCCGTTAAGAACGATTCTCTCGCTTTTCGAAAAAAAACAAACTGTTTTAAAATTAAAAGAGAAAATAAAGAGCTGTTATATTTTCCAATTTCATACAAGAGTGCATAACGAGCATCTAACAAGTCATTTAGGAAGACTGTATTAAATACCGGACATGACTTGAAAAAATTCATAAAATCACCTCGATATTTTTATGACATACTATATACTCCTTCAGTTTATCTTTTCGTTGTTTTCTTTCAATTTGACTACAATTACGAAAATATTGAAGAATTGAATCGTTTCTGTTTCGAAGAAACGGCATTGACTGAAATCGATATGGAATCGTTTCAAACGCTATGGGTTTAAACGTATAGAGAGAAATAATAATACGAGACGCGAATTAGTCGCGTCTATAATTTCAAAAACTGATTCTTCTTCAGAAAATATTCAATACTTTCCCCAAAATAAAATCATTTCAGGATATCATAAACAATCGGTGGTTAGCAGCATTAGTTAGTGAACCCTTCAATAAGAATAATTATATAAAAAGTCCCCGCAGAATTTGACAATTAAATGAAATTGGTTCCAACCTATCGGAAAACAATCGCGCGATTGTCTCAAATGAACATTAGCTTAAAAGATAGCTTAGAGTTTAGAATAAGAAAAAACAAGCGCTTTCCACGTTCCACGAAATTAAAGATTCAATTAATTTCAAAAATACGAAAAACCGAAACAATAATTAAAAACAAAAATTATGCTTCTCGCCAACAACGTTTATAAATGATACCAAATTATTCTTGCAATTAATTTTACTGAATATCTTTTTTTTCTGGAATATTACTGTCAACTGCTGCTTTGCTGCTGCTGCTGCTGCTGCAGTTGTTGCTGTTGCTGTTGCTGTTGCTGCATGTCTTTTAAACTTTTTAACTCTTTTACTTTTACGCACCACTCACTCTTTTTTATCTACGTTCTTCGTCGCCACAAATAAAAACAACAAGTAGTGTAAAACGAGTTTTATTTGCTAGGCTTTGTAGGCTTTCGTTTGTGCTATTCGCGATACTACCAAATCGCCAATCGTGGCGACTATAAATAAAGCTAATCATTTTCAAATCGCAACAGTTTCAGTTACGTATTTGAAAACGATTGAGTTGCTCAGCTTCCCACAACAGCGACACCAAGGATACCAGCGGCAGCAACATAAATAGTAAAGAAAGAAAAAGTGTTTTTTGTGGTTAAATATACTAAAAAGTGTTAAGAACTACTCTTTTATAAAAAATGGCTTTAAAGGTATGAATTATTTTGATATATTTTAGAAAAACAAACAAACAAACAAGAAAACAGAGCAAGAAAAAATTCAAGGATAATAAATGCTTTTATAAGAAAACCAAAAAAAAATTTAATAGAAATATTTTTGAAAAAGGTAGGGGAGAAATTAGTAGTAGGAGTAGTTGTAGCAATCAAAATACATTTCGTAACAAAAAAGACAACTATTACAACAATAGAGATAAAAATATAAACAAGATAAATAATTTCAATGCCATAACCTAAAAGTTATTGTAGTTATCCATATTTTTTCGATATTCTGATGAGAAACATCTCTTTAACCAAAAGACTAAACATTTCCAATAAGTATGAACATTTATAGTTTTGCAAAATAAGAGCTTTATGGACATTTCTGAAGGACATAAATACACAAAATTCATAAAATAACAAACAAGTTTTTATGTAATTTCCGTTAAATTTTGTTATTACTGCGCGAGAGAATGAGGAGGGAATAGTGGTTCAGCCGGGCAATGGTGTGACGAAGTTGCCTGAAATCCTTAAAAATCCATTTTCTTTTAGTTCTCTAAATTCTTTAAACTTCTATGGATTAAATCAAATTATTTTAATTTGAAATTTTTTAATATCTCCATTTGTTTTTGTTTTCCATATTTTTTTGCCAATTTGAATCGAGTTTTAAACCGCAGCATTATGAAGAAAAAAGTCATCAACTGATTGGAGAAATAATCTCCTTTTAATAACTTCATTAAGAAAAACGTCCCTCTCTCCCCAATAATCGAAAACCGTTGCAAACTTTAATACCTTCTTCAAAAACTTCTGACAGCCGCAAAGCAAGAAGAAACAATTTTCTTTTTTTTAAATCAAAATTTGCAAACATTATCTACAATGTATCTTATAATCCTTTCCATATTGTTTCCTTAGACTTAATTTTGTGCTTCTGTTTGGATAAGCTTACTGTCCGTCGACTTTATTATTCCTCCCTGTAAATGATTTAAAGCCATTAAGTAAGACCAATTGGGATCCCCTCCTTCCGTTGACTTCCTAGAGTAATGACTATTTCGATGTTAAAGGATATACCAATTTTTTTATAAAAAGGCAAAATGTTTTCCGTAATACAATTTTAAAACTTTGTCATTTACTAAATCTTTCGAAGGAACTTTTTTGTTGTTTAAGTTTAAAGATAAAAGCTTTAGCGAAGCCTAAAAGAAGGGACTACGCCCGGGGACTGAATGAGCAGAAAGTGAAATTTTACTCCGAGAGGAAATGAGAAAAGTTTTATTTTACTGTTAATGAATGATGAAATCCTGAAACCAGAAAATTTAAATGGTGTTTCGACCCTTTTAACGACATGCAATTCAAAATGCTGTTTCGACCCTTTTCGTTGTTTTAGTCGAAACTTTGAAATCATCAGTTGAGAAACTGTGTAAACAAGCATCTCTATCAGCGAGAATGAGAAGGGAAAGCAGAGGTCGATTAAGGAGAAGAGTAAGCGATTCGATGAGGAACATTTTAGTTTTAGTGTTATGAATTGAGAATTTACTTTACTTTATCTCAACAGAATTTCTTTTATGCCCTTAATTTTATTTAACTATTCTTCGAATTTAAAATTCACTACTTGGGCGGAATTGCTTTTAATAAAAAAAAGTCATAAAAGATAATCAAAAACTGTTTTCGTTTGAATTGAAAATTTCATCAAAATTTATAAATTTTTAAAACGTATCGTCAAATATTTGCCATTTTTCAAAACCATACGATTTCATCATCAATTCTTTTTCTTAAATACTTTCCAATTAATTTATGCTTTATATCTGCAATTGAATCTGAAATCCATCTCTTTATCCATCGGATACAATTCAACAATGTCCAACTCATAATCTATAAAACAATCTATCACATCCATTTATGCTCTCCACCGAAAATTCATTATCGATTTCTATGCAAATCATCGAGTTTGACAACCAACTAATGCGCAATGAAATGTCAAATGGTTTTTATCGCAATTGCGGTCTTTACGACTTTAAAGAGCACTCGAGTGAAAAATTTAATTGAAATTACTTTGAACGACCGATATCAATTTTTTTTTTTTTTTTTTTTTTTTTTTTTTTGAATAGGAACGATTTTCAGCAAGAGGAAGTCATAATTGAAATGGTGTAGCTGAGCTGGAATAGAAAAAGATAGAGGGGTAGGTAGGGGGAGGATAGAGGCAGAAAGTAGGAGATATTGTACAGATTTAGCAAGATAAAGACGAAGGAAGAAGCGCCAGAGGGTATTTCCAATGCAATATTGAGTCAATTATTGGTTTTCTGCATTGCTTCGACAGCGGCGTAAAATGCAAGCGCAATCAAAGCAAAAACACAAGGAAAAATCCAGACAAAACCTTCCTTCCATCTTGTGCTTTATCTTAAACTGCTAAACAGTCAAGCTATTGTTGTTGTGGATGAATGAGCAATAATGATAATTTATCGGGTTTTACCAGAAATTATCTGCCCTTAATAGAACTCTTCATTATCTTTATTGAAAATTGAAACAAAGGGCTTTGGAAATAAAGGAAAGCATGACAATAAAAGCCATACAATAAAAATAGTGAAAAGCCATTTGTGTAAAGACCCTTTACAATTTTACTGGCATCTAGGGATTAACGTGAGGATAGAAAATGGATTTAATAATATTGTAAGATATCTAGAAGATTGACCTAAACGCTTAAGAAATGCTGGCACACGATAAAAGAATGAACAGTAATAAAAAATTATCTGCAATCTAACTTAACAATTTCCGCGATACTTAACAATGTTGTTAGTTATTTTCACAATTTTTCATTGTTGAAATACTACGACAATTTAGACAGTTTTGACAGGTGTTCGTATTCTTCTTTTGCAGTTAATTGGACATTAAATTTAAAGTAATCACTAACTGTACCCTTTAACGAGCAGCAGCAATTAGCATCAACTTCGTTAATTAACCACGTCTCAAGTATAAAATTAGTTTCAGATAGTTTGCAATAAAGTCGTCGAAGTTTCTGGTAAATTTTATTCTATCGCATCTGATGCTCTCACCTAAAAGAAGCTGAAGCATTGTCATGGCTTCCCCTCACCTTCCTCTTAACACACCTCACTTCACTCACCACACATTAGACCGATACTTGCTTGATTGCAAAGTGATTTCATAGAGATTTCGCAGTGGCAAGCAAATACTTTCTACCTTCCGGCAATTTAACTCACACACAAAAAATGAGAAAAAATCTTATCCTTTACCAAACCTTTATCCTAACCTTGATCACAACGTTCATTCTTTTAGTCATCTTAAAAATCCGTCCCAGAATTTCGTTCCTCAAAAAAGAGATCTCTTTTAAGAAGCGGGTCATGTCGATTGGCCTTTGTGGTATTTGCTGTTGTTAAATTTGATTTTGTTGCCTGCCCCAAATGTGTCCAAAATGTCCGCATCTGATGAAAGTCCGACAAGGGCTCACGACTTGTGACGATCGCAGACAAAGGCCCTCGATTGAAACTTTCTTCTTGTAACGGGCAGTAGTTTGACGTTGAAAATGTTCGTTTGGGTTAATTGCATGATTAAATATTATGGCATGTTTCGATTAAACTGATTTTATTCTGACATTCTGCCACAAAATGTTATTGGCACACAAAGAGAAACTAAATTGAATTTTCGTAGAAGCATTTGTATGATTTTCAATAAAATTATTCCTTCCTTCTTTTTTGCTTTATTCGATAGATTGTGTTCATACTTGCCGCCGTTATTGCTTGTGTTCAAGCAGGCGGTCCTGCGGCCTACGCTATCTCTGCCCCCAGCATTGATGCCGGCTCCGTGGGCAGCACACAGGAGCACACCGTCAAGGGCCCCGGAGGCCTTTCATCGCAATCCGATTATTCCAGCCAAGTGCAAACCGCGCACTCGCAATCGCACGTGCAACGTTCGAGCATAAGCAATGATGCAGGCCTTGCACCTCATGTTGCAGGTTAGTACCCTCGCACATTCAACCGTTACACTTAACAAATAAGCGCACGGCACCGATGATAATAACATAAATCACCAAAAAAACTGCACCTATTTTATACCATAATGCACAATCGCTATTTTTCATGCACCAAATCGCACTCTGTTTAAAAAAATGCAGACTAAAACAACAATTAAATGTAAGAAACAAAAACACCAACAAAAATACTTTCACATGAAACTCGTAATTACAAACCGATTACTACCAGATAAATCTCTCCTACATCTTTGTTCCGTTCCTTGCTCCCTTCCGTAAGGCGCCTTTTCCGCGCCTTCTTTTCCGACCTTCTCTTAACGTCCTCGACTATTTCACAATGAATAAGTAAACCACAAGAACCGCAAGACACATAAGACACGACACACCGCGACACACCAGGCCGTCAGAGTTCTTCATTCAGAGCACATTGAAAAAATTGCCGCTTTAGTTGCCGCTGCACCAGTTGCGCACGCTCTTGCAGCACCAATCGCTGCCTATGCTGCAAAATATGCTCCCGCCGCTGCTTTCGGTCACGCTATCGCTGCCGCACCTGCCATTAGTTACGCAGCTCCAGCTATTTCACATCGCATCGCCTACGCTACTGCGCCCGCTTTATCTCACGGCATCAGCTATGCAGCCGGGCCTGCTTTAGCGCATGGTATCAGCTATGCAGCTGCTCCTGCGGTAGCACATCAAGCCATCACATATTCGCATTCTGCCCCAGCCATAACTTATGCACAAGCCGCACCAGCCATTAGCCATTCCTATGCCGCTCCTGCTATTTCACACAGCTATATTGCCGCAGCGCCAGCGGCCGCAGCCATCAAAGTGGCAGCCGCTCCGGCTTACGGTAGGTTCATTCCGTGGCAGTAATTTTGTTGCCACATAAGATTTTCATGTTTTTTGGAATTTGGAAACGGCTTTTAACGGTTGACGTTTGACTGGTATGACGGAAGTCGAGTGTTGAACGTCAGTAAGACAAACTGCCACGATATTAATGTTTTAAACGTATGCGATTTACTAACCGTAATTACTAATACCATTTTGCACCAAATAACTGAATAAGCTTTTGTATTATTTTATATTAGTTTTCTTTTTGGTTTTAGTTTCAGCTACAAATTTTCTTTTGTTGAAAATTCGTTTTAATTTAGGATCTTATCGCGAATGAAATTCTTATAAATTAAAAATATATACCAGGATTTATTTTTCAAATGGAAAATTATTAAAATTTTTAGGATCGGACTACGAAATTATTTTACGGGTGCACAGTATTATAAGCCCCGATCGGGGTTAGCGTTCTCACTTATTCTCTTCTTTTTCTTCGTTCTCTTTGATTAATGAGAACACATTTAAAATTAAGCACGAGTTAGTAATTTAATGTCAAGCCATCTTGTCCAAGAATAAAACGCTTCAGTTCTTACGTGTTGGCGAAATAACAAAAGAACAAAAAATTTGAAACAAAAGGCTTTACTTGAAATAACCAAAGTTAGATCTATAGAAGTCATTTTAATTTCAATTCTTTTACAAAAGTCTGCCTAGTATTCTCTATTCCTTAATTTACAATTAAATGACATTTAAAAGCAAACTGAAATTTTGCAAAGGCAATTCGCTTTCCTTAATTATGAACATTTTCTTTTGGAGCATTGTGTTTGACCTAGAAAAAAAATACAATGAACACCTCATAAACGAAATGTTCCTTTTCCGTTACTTTTGACGTAAGATTGTCGTAATAAGTCCAAAGAATTGCTTACACGTTTCCAATCCAAAGTTTCTTACAATATATTGCCGTTGTCGATAATTGCGTTCTGCCTTATGACAAAACGTAGACTGCGTTGGACGAAACAGGAAAGCAATATTAAGCAGAAGCAATTTGCCGTTGTCGATGGCTAGCCAAGAGTTTTTCATAAACAAAATTTGGAAAGTATTATTTTTTTCATACAGCGAATGGCTATAGGAGCACATACATATGCACAAAGCTAAAAAAACGAAAGGCTTGACTATGAGTGAAGAAACACGAAATAAAAATCCAGCTAAAATTCAATTTGTCTTTACGTCAACGCATACCAAGTAAACCAAGACAATAAACATCCATACCATTTGTTCCATTGTGTTTCTCTTGGTGTGTGTTGGAATAAGAAGCGTTTCCCTAACTTATTGAAATTGAAATCGTTCTGTCGGATTCCGTGTGGTTTCAGACTTGAATAAAATTTTGTCCTCAAAGACAATCAACGATTACATTGCTCTCTTTAAAATAAGCGAAATTATTCACCCTACTAAAGCAAAAATACTCTAAATGGGATTTCATAAAACCGAGTATTGAATTGAAATGATAGGTTAATGAGATGAGGTGAGTTAATATTAACGAATGTTATATTTGCTTAGAATAGACGGGCATATTTATTTAAGACTTTAATTAAAATGCCAGGCTTATTCAATTTTCGCTTTTCTTCTTAAGCTGCTGGAGTTATAGGACATGGCATCGGTTTAGCCCCTCATCTTGGTTTAGCAGCTCATGGTCTCCCCATCGGGGGACCACTTCCTGTATTGAAGTAAGTATGAGTTGAATAAAAACATTGAAAAATAAGTTGTCAAATCGAGGAAAGATTAAAGAGCTCAAAATCGAGGAAATCCATTTTATGTACTGCATCTTTATTCAATTCTTTTGTCTACTCCTAGAGCCGCTGTTGCTGCTCCAGCTTTGTTGCATGCGGGACCTGGTCTCCATTACGGTTAAATAATACCAAATGGCAGCAATTGTAAAATCAACAACAGCACCTGCACCAACAACATCCAAAAAACAACAACAATTCTGATTGCCACAACAACAAAAAAATGATTACACAAACATGAGAACAACACACAAACACCATGAAAATGAAAATTAACATCAGCGACACAATAATAACACCAACAAACTACGAACAACAACAACAACGCGAAACAACTAGCCAGAGCGCCAATTTTTCTTTAATTTTCTTTTTTTTTTCTTTTTGAATTTCATACTAAAAATCTATCACACAAAAGAAAGAACGAAGAAGAAACGAGTAAAATGAAGAATGAAAATGGAAAAGGACAAAAAAGCAAGGAAATTCTTTTTCCTAGAGTTTTTGCTATTTCACTGCGAAATTTCTTCATTTACTCGATTTGCGGTAGTAGGTAGTAGTAGTAGTAGTAGTAGTAGTAGGACGTTATAAAAATTGCGAAAAGTAAACACGGAAGGTCACAGCGGAAGTACCACAACCACAACAACAACAACTACAACAACACGAAGTCAGAACCAGCCAGAGTCAGAGGTAGGATCAGATTCAAGGAACGCCTGCGAATTGTGCGTTTCTTTTGTTGTCTTTTTTATTTTCTTTTCTATTGTTCTCTCATGTTCATCGAAAACAAAAACAAAAATATGGAATTTGTAAATAATCATCTCATCTCTATTCATAAAATTCAGATTTATCGCGGTTGAATTTGAAAGGATTATATAAACATAAATATATATAATACATGATGTACATACATTATATATAAAATAATAAGAAAAAATTCGAAAAATCTCTAAAACAATGTTGTTTTTGTTTTATTACTTTTTTATAATTTTTCTTTTTCATAAAATAACATTGGATTCATCAAAGGAAGGCATCCATGAAGTTAAATGAACCAAATTGTAATTAATTTTCGATGAACCTTAAAAAGATCGGGAATTTATTGAATATTTGAATTGGTTAAATCTCTGAAATTACGACTATGTTTTACGACTATGTTTTGAGCCGCATCAGCGTGAATTGATTAAAATTAACAATTTATTGAAGTAAAAAATCGTGAGGTGAGAAATAGTTTAAAGTATTCGAAAATTTCCGAAACACCAAATAACAAATGATTTAATCATAAAACGGCTACTTCATTCGAAAACCTCCAATCATTTTCTTTACTTCAAAAATCAATAAACAAAAATATTCAACCGCTTGGCATCGCTTTCGTTGAAAAAAACTATGAAAATACTTCGAAATAGTTCGAAAAAACCTTAGAATTTTTCTTTGCCTTTAGTTTGTCTGATAACACTAAGAGGTATCAAACATTAGTAAGCTTTATTTAATAATTTTACTGATTAGCGTCTTATCCCACACCGAAAAAGTGATCCTTTAGACAATTTTTGAGTTCTGGTAGTTGTCCCTGCAAAGGGTGACCTGCAAAGGTCCCGAACAGCTAAGATTGCGTTCGTGATAATAAAGCAAATATTTTGCGAATAAAGCAAAAGTAAAATCAGAAGAAAAATGTCTGACTTTATTATTATTATTCATCACATTAACACCAATTAAAGTAGATGAAAAATTTTGTATTAAAACATTGTCTTAAACTCTTTACAAAGGATAATAAAAATGGCAATTGCCTTTTTTTCAAATGTTTTAATCTTTAAAATCAACCACAAAATTATCGAATTTTATTTGAACTTTAATAAATACAGACTTCGATAATAACTGATTTTATTCATTTATTTATGACTTTATTCATACCAGATTTAAATTCTGATGGAAATTTAAATTCAAATTCTATGGAAAATGTAAAATTTTTACAAAATAAATAAAAACAAAATGAATACAAAATAAAATGCAAACATTTTACAAAATAAATGAAAACAACAATGTCACTGCGGTGGATTCCACAAAACCTCAATCTCAGCCTCAATCTCAACCTCACCCGTTACTCATTTAATCAATCTCTCTCCTCAAAAGATCGTTTTAATATAATTTCGGAAAATTACCGAGATTTACGTTTGACGGTTTTCAGTAATGGTTGTAACCATGACGATGATGTAAATGATGAAAACGATGATAGTGATGATAATAATGTCATCGAAAATGTGTTTAATGTGAACGCTTCGTTTCACATTTTCGCTTTTGAAAGACAATTTTTCAATTTTACGCTACTGATTCGAATGTAATGGATTTAGGTTTCATTAAGTGAAATTCTCGAGCTAAAAACTCACCCGATTACTACTCCGCCGCACTTCTTCATCTTTTTATTCTCTCCCCACATGCACATTTAGGTTGACTGTTTGACTGGTTGGCAGGTTGCCAGGTTGGCTGTATATGCTGACCCGCTTAAAACCGACACGATTGATTCGAGCTGCTGCGATTGCTGCATGACAGTTTGTTAATTATATTCGCTGGAAGCATCTAATGTTTCAGATTAACGTAAATCGGTGACATAGGTGGGCATAAACTAAATGTCAATACCAAAATGAAATGGAATCCCTAAGTGGTTACGGGTAAACGACTCATATTTGATGACTCTCAACACACAAATCGAAGAATTGTTTTCATTAAATACAATTTTTAATGAATTGTGCGGGATTTCGAAATGTTCGCTTTGATCTTTTCGTGTTGTTTTAATTACAATCCGGAAACAAATTTAAAAAATAAAATTCAAGTAATTGCTAGAATTCCAGAAATGCTTCTAAATACAAGTCATTCCTCAATCTTCCAAACTCTTCCTCACTTCATCGCCTTCTAACGGTATTCATTTAATCCGACATAATCCAAAATTTCGACATTGATGGTAAAAACATTATCTAGAATTACATTATGGTATATCCTTCTTTTTTCTTTAAAATATTATCGTTATTGGCATTTTGGTAAAGCAATTTGTCGCTTATTATTATTGCATATTAAGTAATAATTTGTTGTGACTTAAGCCGAAGTGGCTCGTATCGGGATTGGGACGTACTTGAGATCAGCAGATATTGATGGCTTTATCGAGGGTTCATCCGGGGGTACGTGCGATTTTTGTTTGCCATCAGAAATTAAAATTTCAAATCATGTCAACATCAAAGACATTTTCCATATCAAAATTTATGAAGGATAAATTGCACGTGTCTTAAGAAAAAGTGAACAAACACAGAAGATCCAAAGTTAACGAATGGATAGAAGAATATTCTGAAAAGAGAAGAAGAAGAGGGAAAGAAAGCAAGATAGAGAGGGAAATAGATGGTTTTTTACAAAAATTGGAGAATTAATTTATGAATGGACGGCACGAAATAATTTTTTCGTTCTACCCATCATTCAGTTTTCCAAAGTAGGTTTTCCTCCTCTTTTCACTTCTTCACATCTTTTATAAGAAAATGTTTCCTACGTTAATTCATAAGTTAATTTTTTTAACTCTCACCGCAGAACGGCGTAGCAGCTTAGCAAAGAATTTGAGAATTATAAAATTGTTTATTATTATTTTTTTCCGAATTTTTAATTAAAAAACGAAAAATGTCGAAAATTTTCATAATTAATAATTTTTAGTGTTGTAATGTCAAGAAATTTTCCCAGCACATTATTCCATAAAAAATTGAATATTTTTGTTATAAGAAACAACACAAAAGATACCTCTCTGATATTTACGAGAGACTCTTTTAAAGGATTAAAATTGAGCATATAAAACTGCATTATTACTGCATTCGTAGGTCAACTATATCACCTAATATTTAATGTATACATACCAACTTATTATACCGTTATATTATGCTATGGAAGGGTGTGCAATAACTTACGATCTTTTAAAGCATATTCATATTTTTTGTTTACATCGTAGTAACACTTAAAGACATCAACTCATTCTTCCAGATACTCGTATAGATGATAATATTCATGGCATCAAAGAAAAACAAACAGAGATCACATGACAAATAATTTGCATTATCATATTGTATTCTACTACTATATATGGTTGTAGATATTTTTATAACCAACTGAAATATTCCAACCCAGCAAAAGCAATAAAGAATTAATTTTATCGACCACTAGAAACATATAGTATTCATAATATCTCGTAAACAGACAACCGCGACGAACGGAGACGAATGAAATCTAGCGTAATAATGAGAAATTTTTAATTAAATTCAAATAGAAAATATCAATAAAATATCCTTAAGCGATGATAATGATGCTGATGGTGCTGACGATAAAACACTTTTATGTTTCATCAAATATTTTTAATAAATAAATTGCCCAAAGGTTTCCAATCATAAATTTTATTTATCGATGAAATAAAATGCGTTATACGGAAATTCACAAGAAGAAAAAAATAAGTAAGTGGAAATCAAAATTATTATTATATATATATTAGTTTTGGTTTTATATTTAACGCATTTAGGGGAAACGACACATTTTCCTCAAGGATTTTAGTTTTCAACGTAAACAAACGATATAAAGATAAATATTTTATTGCAAGTTTTAGCAAATTGTTTAGTTTATTGTTAATTCTCAGAATAATGTTTGCACAATTGCTCCAAACTTCGCTGTCTTTTAACAGAAGATAAATCAAAAGAGAGCGGGAGAGAGACCCGAATTGTATACAATCCTTTCGTCGAATTACCTTTTCTTACTATTATTGAATTAATATTCTCAACAATTTTCATAATAATCATATTTTCCTTTTAATGAAATATACATTTTATTTTGACAACCTTCTTTATTTATGTATTAAACATTTTTTTTGGAGCTTCTGATATTATGCTACGCCTAATTTCAACTATTATTAATTAGTTTTGTTAAGAATTGTTGGGCATCATTTAGGGTGTTCAATGTATTCTCGGTATTTGAATATTTTACTAATGATGTGGATGATTTAACTAATTGCTTCATTATTATCACTACGTTAGAAAATAGATTTCAAGATATTTTATATAACAGTTTGTGAGTTATTCCTTGTTGTTTTCACAACGGTGACTTTTTTATTTATGATTGTTTTTCTTCCTGGAATTAATTCGTCTTTCGGTACTTACCAAGAATCCTCACTTTTTACTCGTTTATGACCACAAAAAAATTCAAAATAGTCAAGAGTCAAACCCAATGACGCAGTGGTTCGCAAATGGCAAAATGTTTATCCAACATCCCGCGAAATTGCTATATGCAATTTACAAAAAACTGTCAAAGAAAAAACTGCGAGCTCAAAAAATGGAGCATTTTTCATATAGTATGTTGACAGCTTAATATTCAGATATAATAAATGTGTCAAGGTTATAAGGGATTGCATTGGATAATGAAAATAATATGAACTACACAAATACCGATCAAGGGATGATAATTACATAAATACCGACCACCGGTATGTCCTTGTATATCGATACCGAGAACACATTGAACGCCACTTATATATACAAGCAGTATATGTTACTTTTCTCTAGAAGTAAGACGAGAGCATGCAATATTAGAGAAGAGACCTGGAATTAAGCCACACGTGAACGCAAAACTGTTCGCTTACCAAATTTTGGCATTCACTACACGCAAACGAAATTGGCTGTAAAAAATTTTGTTTTATCACCATTCGTCATGAAATTTCGCAGCAAAGAAGAGAAGAGTACGTGAATTGTTGCTGACGCATTTACATCCGTTCCAGGCAGAAGAGGAAGCATAACGGAACAAATGGCGCCTTTCGTAATTGTGCGTAAAAAATCATATCTCCTCTTAGGAGATAACGAGACGTATCTTTTCAATTATGATCAATGTATTTAAAGCTCATGGCCTTCCGATTTTAACAATATCTTATATTGTCGCGTTCAATGTGGCGGAAGCTTTGGAGACCCCACAGGAAAAATAACATAATCATGATATAATTCTGATATTTTATATAATATAGAAATATAATTTAAAAAGAGGAAAATTTAAGAAAAATAAAATGTATGATCAAGGACTACAATTTTCTTTATATTTTTAAAATTGAATACCCTAAAATTCAAATCAGTTCGCTTTTACTCATACGTACGAGATCAATCTCTTGTGGGGTACCCACCCATAAATGCCTAATTAAAAAAATACAACGCAGCCTGAAAGTATGCATTGATTTTGGTATTTATAAATTGTTTTCTCCTCCGTTTATTATCAAAACAAGTGTTTTCTTGCATGGATTAAGTTAAACAAAGAAAATACATTAAAGCAGACGAAGGAGAGTAAGAAAGAGAGAAAAAACTTGTGGTAAAAAATACATTAAATTTGCAGAAATATTGCTGAGCTAAAAAAGAGGGGAATGTTTAGATCATTATTTTATTGAATTTTAGAAATTTACAAGTTGGTTTATTTGGAATTGATTGGTCAGGAAATTGTGAAATTGTGAATTGTTGTAAAATTATAAAATTGGTAAAAATTGGTCTCTAATATTATTTATTGCAGTAGAAATTTTGCTCAGTTTTAATTTCCATTGGAAAATATTTCGAGAATCGGCAAAATGTATTGTTGTGACTTCTATTCAATAAAATTTAAGATCGAAATTAAATTTCTGAAATATTGCTTTTCAAATGCCTAAAACTGAATTTACATGAGCGATTGCTCATAAATAATCGATTGATTATTATCCATAATAACAGTTTAAAGGCAATAACCATCTGAATTTATTACAAATCCTGAGTGAAGAAATAAACCTAAAAAATTACAATATTAAACATTCCACACAGCGCAGTACAAGCGTAGATACATTTCCCCCTTCTTTCACGCCGTCAAACCCTCTTTATTTCCCAAATCATCCTACCGTTGCTCACTCTAAACTATCTGACAGTGTCAGAAGTTAGAGGAACGCATTGTCATAAATCACGATCAAGATTGGATAGATTGGGTCGATGGGTGGTGTGGTGGGATGGAGGGATTATAACACTATAAACTTTATACCACGAAGTGTTATAACGAAGTGTCAGATGGCGGCCTGAAGGTGTCGATGAAAAAACTGCAAGCGTAACAGATTTATGTGAAGTTCTTCACGTTTATATCGCTTTCCCACGTTTTTCTGAATTTCCTTCCACTCCCACAAAATTTATGAGTATCGAAAAGTTTTGAAACGAAAAAGAAATTACGAAACAAACGAAAAACAAATAAGGCACAAAAGGAGGTAAACCGTTAAAGAATGAACGAATGAGATTTTTCGACACTTAATGGCAATTCTTTCGGAAAAGGGTTTTTTGAAAGGGTAAATTATTAACGGTGTGCTTTAAGACATTTCTTGTAAAAAAACCGTCCAACGGCCACCCCTCTTACTGAAGCGCCTTCACATTTTCTTATTTTAAGACATTCCAGATTTGATGTATTTTATTAATTTCAACCCCTTAAAAACAATTACATTTTTAATTTTAAGAAACATAAAATGAAAACATATTTTTTTCAATAATTTCTTTTTATTTATTTCAACTATTCGTGATATTTTATATAATTTTCGATAATTTCAATTTTTAAAAATTTATCCTAATTTCTAATTCTTTCTTCATTGTTTTTTTAATGCTAAGAGCAAGAATGTGGATTTTAGCCAAAATAGGAAGCAATAGGAAGAACTCCGTGGGGAAAGAGAGACGAAATGGGGAGTCTTTTAGTCGATTTCCATTTCAGTTCAATTAATGCATCGTCCTTGTTTTTGTTGTGGTTTCTGTTTTTATTCTCTGTGGCTTTCAAAATTCCGTCTCAAAAAGTATAAGCCAAGTTTCCGCTTGAGAAATTCACGTGAGATACTTTATCCGAGGGCGAATATTGCACACCAAGCAATTTATTGGCTGCCTCGCCAGTATTACTATCCGCTCTGTCGTTGTTGTTGTTATTGTTGTTGGCACTGTTGTTGTTATCAGCGATGCTGCTTGAATCTGTTGGTGGTGAGGCTGCTGCTGCTGCTTGTTGTTGTTGTTGTGGCTGCTGCAGAGCAAAACGCGATGTGGCAGCACCAAAATATTGCGGTTGTTGTTGTTGCTGTTGCTGCTGTTGTTGCAGTTGCTGTTGCTGTAAATACGCGGCATATTCTTGAGCTGTGAAATATTGTTGTTGTTGTTGTTGTTGCGGCAACTGTGCTTGTGCCGGTTCGGCTTGTGCTGCTTCCTGTGTCTGCGGCTGTTGATAAGTCGGTTGTTGTTGTTGTTGTTGCTGCTGCTGCTGCTGCAAGAGTTGCTGTTGATACAGCTGTTGCTGCTGAGCAAGCAGCTGTTGCTGTTGTTGTTGACGCTGCTGCTGATATGCATATATCTGTGCCTGCAATTGATCCGGTGTGGTTAATGGCTGCGGTTGTTGTTGTTGTTGCTGTTGTTGTTGCGCTTGTGCTTGCAGCAATTGCTGTTGCTGCTGCAGTAATTGCTGTTGTAGGGCTTGAGTATAATATTGACCATTTTGTTGCGGTTGCGATTGCTGTTGTTGTTGTTGTTGTGGTTGTTGTTGTTGCTGTTGCTGTGGCTGATACGGATTGAACGCGTAATTCGTGGGCTGATATTGCACGGGCTGTGGTTGTTGTTGTTGTTGTGGTTGGGGTTGTTGTTGTTGGTTAGTGTAAGCCTGTAATTGTAAAATATGGAAAAATGATAAATCTGAATAATTTTGTTTTATGAAATACAAAGTAACAAATAAAATAGCAAAGATCATTAGCTTACGATATTTTAGTTCAGGTCATTAAGATTATTTTTAAAAGATTAAATAGAGTTTTTTGTTTGAATTTTACAATTTTTTGTGACAAACAGTATCCGCGGGAGAAGCTCTTGAGGTAATTTCATGATTTCAGTGAAATACAATTTATTAGTTACATTATTTCGATAAAATCTGAATTCATTTATTCAGTTTTTAAATTTTAGAATATTTGAAGTTTTTTATTTTAATTATCTGAAATATAAATTTTCAATGAAAAGGATATGACATTCAAAAAATAATCTGATTGAATTGAAAGCACGCAAAAGTCACAATTCGTGATTGATCAATTTTTTAACACTTTTGTAGACTCCGCATTCTTTCATATTCCGTTCTAAATAATTAAATTAATTAATGAATTTTATTCTCAAAAAAATATTAGTCCATGACATGGAAATCGTTCTATAAAAACCTCGATAATGGCAGTCGTTGTAATTTCAGTCGTTGGACCGCCAAGCCGAGGCTTTAACGTGTCGCTTCCGAAAAAGACATACTTCCGCACTCAAACCGTGAGCTGCCATTCGACACTATCACAACCGGGATAGACAGCCATGGGCAAACAAAATCATTGCATATACCGAATACTGCTGATGGCCGTCATGTTTGTCGGCGTCTCGTTGGAGCAGGTGAGGAATAAATTCTTGTCATGAAAAAATGCGAACGAAACGGCGATGAAAAAAAAACATAAATAAATACTTAAATTGTTCTCTCACAATCTGCGCTTTATAGAATCCCTTGGAGGACTTTCGCGACAGCGTAATGACCGCCGTCACCAGCATCACCGACAGCATATCAAAAGGTGGTGCGGTGCGGCAAGAGCACGGTATTAAAACGGTATTTTCTTCGATCAATTCCGAGATCCAGGGAGGTATTGGTGATGCTGTGGGGTCAGAATCATCTCGACGTAAACGTCGCTCTATCGATTTTTCAAATGAGCGACAGCTACTTTTTCAACCATTAAAAACAATTGCTCAGTCTCATATGCATCGTATGAAACGTGCTCCATGCCATGGTGGCGGTGGTGGTGGTGGGAATGGTGGTGGTGGGAATGGTGGTGGTGGAAATGGTGGTGATGGTGATGGTGCTGATGGTGCAGAAGAAATAGCTTCTTCTGCCCAACGCCGACGCCAAGCCGCACAACAACGTAAACGATCAACAACAACCAACAACAAAAGAAATTCTTTGAAAGGTAGACGGAAATTAATTAATGAAGACTATCAAAACAGTCGTCGTCGCCGCCAAGCCGAAAGTTATGAAAATGATGATAATAAAAGTAAAATTAGCGAAATAGCCGATAATGTTGCTCAACGTATTCGCGAAGGAGTAGATTCGTTTAAGAATTCGATGAAGGAAATGGCTCAAACTGTCCGGGAAACATTCAATGGATAATAAATGGTGAAAGGGGCAAAACGGAGGATGCATACTTATAACATATTTTAAAATAATATTAAATTCATATAATCCTTAATATTCTTCATGTAGTTTTAATATTGCCTGCGATAAACTTCATTATTGAACTTCATTATTTTAGTTGACTTTGTCGTGGTTATCGTTATCTAATTATTATTTAATTTACGTTACTCCCCTTTAATTTGAATAAATAAAGTGTTTTTAATATATAAAAATTTTGGAAGTATAATTTCATAAAAACTTTAATGAATTTCAATGAATTTTAAGGGATAAAGTTTTAAAAATTTTCCGACTTTTATTCTATGGAAAACTTCTGGGAAGATTTCCCATGCAATATATTTGGGATTTGGTTAAGTTGATTGAAATTTTGACCGTAAGTTAATGAAGATCATGCTTTAGAAATCTGGTTTCTCAATGCCGTTTTAAAGGTTGCGCGAGAGGTTGTTTTATTGGGCAGCCTTCTAAATTTCAGTCTATTTTCTAAGCACCCTCAACAATGATGCAATAGGTGGTGTGGCCGACTCCAGAGATAGAAGTCTACTTCATTTATTTACTAAGTTGACCCATTCGCCCAAACGCCCCTAACGAGGCTAATTGTACCCTCTTTTGCAACGACGCTGTCTTTCGTTCTACTAAGAATTTAAATATTTCCTATGGAATACTATTCATTACATTGACCGGAAATTCATAAAAAAACAACATTCTTTGAAAATCTTTTCGAATCAATCTAAAATATTTAATAAAAATAATTATTGTTTTAACAGCAAAATCAGCAGCAGCAGTAACACACTCATTGCATGACTGAATCTTTAATTAAAACAAAAGCAACAACAATAACAATGCATCTTACATGGATCACTATATACATTTCGGTCTATAAAAGGAAGGTATTGTTTGAGTGTGCTTCATTTTCGTGTTAAATATTAAAAATTAAATGAAGTCTTTATCAAACTTGTGGTTTCTTATTGGTTTTGCTCCTCTTTTTGGCAGCTTGTGGCAGACGTTGGCTTTACCTCAAAACCGTAAGGTATAATTATATGATAATAATACTATATAATAATACTATAAACAAGAAATCTTTCGATTTAAATGTTTTAATTTGAATGGTTTTTTTATAAAAAAGGATCTAATAGACATTGTCATGGATCACATACAAAAGGCAGACCAAAAAACAATGCCTGCAGTAATATCAAGCGAAGAAAATGAACCACCCACCTCTCATCGCCAACCACCTGCCAAAAATCGTTTAAAACGTCAAATATCAAATGATGATAATCAAGACTCAGATGAATATTATGATGAAAATTCAGACGAAATCATTTCAGAGCTAGAAAATTCCGATGGAAAACATTTCGGTCAAAATTTGCAGAAAGCTTTAACGAAACTCAGTGAAAGCATGAAATATATGTGGAATAATTTAACCGAAACAATGAAACAATTTGCGCAGAATATACACAATGCATTCAATGATGACTCGCCTACGTCCGATTACGATATAAAGGAAATGAAAACCGAAGAAAATGACGAGGAGTGAAAACAAATATTCGATTGCATTTATTATTCAGTTTGTAATAATCTAGCAAATTATTAAAAATTATTGTTTATACTTTATAATGTTTATAAATTAAAAAAAAAACGATTAAGTTTCTAGAGAAAAATCTTTTAATTCATTGCAATAATTAGCATTTCAAAAGTGATCTTCGAAATGCAAAAATTTTATTAGATCATTAATTTTATTTTAAAATAATTAAAACATTTAAAATATTCTCGTATAAACAATAGAAAAATGATCAAGAAAAACACGGGAACACAATGTCCATGAAACACGAACGTCATCATCAGAAGTGGGGAAAAACCGTGATGGTGAAAAGGGTGGTCAATATAAAAACGATGGTTTATCACAACGTCATATTTTATGATAACTAAATTTCAAAATTATTGCCGGCATGGGCGACATGTCCGTAAATTATGACTGACAACGACAAAAATGGTTTATTTCTGTCAAAAAGAATGAGCGAGAAAATGGAAAAGGTTACCGAGGTTAGTTAGAAAAATCCTATTTGATCTCCTTTATCCATCACTTTTTACAAGATTTACAAGCTGAAGACCAGCTTCATATGAAAATATTCGGTTCGTTAAGATGATGATGAAAATGATGATGCCAGATTACAAAGATCGGTATTGAAGGAATCTCGTAATAAATGATTATGATATATAATTTGAATTGTTTTTCGAAGAAATCAATCCGTCCGTAAATGCGGTTCGTCCGCTTCATACATCGCCCAGTTCATACATAAATGCGGTTCATGTAACGACATCATAATGATGTTTACATTATTGTTCGATAAATAAACAAAGAAAACAGAATTTCAACGATTCTTCAAATAATTATGAATCAAACCGGATATGACGAGACAAATAAATGAAAACAAGAAATTTGTAGAATCATACGGAGTTCATAGCTCTCCCCCTTCTTCCTCCCTTCCTCTTACTACAACTCCCTCCCTCTTTGCAGTGCTTTCTTTTTAAGTCCTGACAAGGATTTCTCGTTCATTTTGAACGAACCGAATATCCTTCCTGGCAATATTTACACTAATGTCTGCTGTAACCGACTAATTAAACATTACTTACCTCTTGCTGCTGCAACTGCTGCTGTTGTTGCGTTTGCGGTTGTTGCTGCTGCAACAAATTTCCTCGCTGACCGCCAAAGTATCGAGTAAAGCTTTGCTGTAAACCCGGCGCTTTCACAGTGAACGAGTTGGTATTGGCATCGGTGTGAAACAGCAATTGAGCTGTGCTCTGATTAAATAAACCGAAGGCCAACAAAAGATTCAAGGCTAAAGCGAAGGAAACACGTTTGACGAACATCACGATTGATTGCGGACGTCACTTGTTCAATTTAGTCCTTGTCTAAGGTTGGATGGATGTGTACGTACAAACACGTATATATGTGGGGGTGCGTGTGCTTGTGTCTGTCTGGCTGTGTTTGATTTTCTAGTGGATTGTTTTATTTGGTCTTGGTTTGGTCTTGTCGTCTCTGATCGAGTTGAATGACTGCCGGAATGAATGACTGACGTAAGGAGTTATTTGTTATGAATTGTTTTGTGATTTTGTCGAGCACGAAACGTTTTCACGACTGTTTGAATTCACTGTCAGTACGAATGGTTTTATATGTCCGCACTTTATGTGTGACAACAATAACAATAGCAAATTTATAGCTTAAACAAAACAACAAAAAACATATCATATCTTCTTTCAAAATTCGGCAGTACAAAAACAATTACAGCAATCACTCGAACGAAAAACAAAACAAACAAATTTAGAGAGAGGGAAGACACAGGTATGGATTAAGAGCTAGAAAAAAAAGAGAAACAATGGTGTGTTAGTTTTGTTAACTGTTCGTCTTTTGTTTTAAGGCGTAATATTTTACTTGAATAAAAAACAGGCTTGTATTATCTGTAAAAAAATTAAAATAAACGAATATTTAAACGTAATTCATTTAAAAATTAATTTAAATTTTTATACCCCCTAAGTATTTGAAAAGATCATAAATTTAACCCTTTAAAATCTCCGGAGAAAAAGATCCTGTGAGGCCTATAAAATAACTTACACGTCAACGTTGTGAAGAGGCCTTTTTGAGGATAATGTTCTCCCAGAAAAAAAATTATAGATCTTAATAATACTATTACCCGCCACCCATTTCACCCACCCTCTTTGGGCATTTAGAATTGTTTGTTCAGACTACTCTCAAAAAAACAATCCTTTAAATAGACCTCTTCCTTGATTGCTATTTTACTATAAATTTATTGCTCTAAAAAGCAACAATATCTCAAAAATTTTCCAGAATATAAAATAGATTTCTTAAAGAAGTCAGGTTATTTAATTATGAATTTCAGCAATTTAACATCGATTCGAGCCTTTGCTTCTTGAACTCATTTTACCTCCCTCTTCCCCGAAAAATCTTTTCGCGTTTAATTGTTTGAAATGTTAATAAATAGACGCCAATTTATTCGTAATATTCCGCAATCAATTAAAAATATATATTCGTTGTTTAAAATTGCATTTTCAATTTTGCTCTGACATTGCAGCGACGCTAAGCAACGCCAAGTCGAACGCACTTTAGAAATCGCATCACGTTTGTTTTTACCAATAAAACTTCATTTATGCTTTGGTTTAAATTTACATTCACAAGTTAAGGTGGAATTCTTTAGGAGTCGAGCAAACTCAGTATTTTAGCTTGCCTGACTGACGACTGGACTCTTGTGCCTCCTAGGAAAATACAACAACTTCTACTTCATGCCGGGTAGGGTAGGGTAGGTAGGGTAGGGCTATTCATACAATCAATACAAGCGCTGAGCAGTAAGAGGCAGAAGTAGAGTACTGCTTCGGTATTCAAGCAATGTACGCGATTTAGACGCGATGCGTTGAGCTTATGTCATTGATATCAATTTTTTTGCTCCTTAAATATGAGAATACGTTGATTATATTTGCTATAGGATGTTGATGATGTTGTTGTTGTTGCTGTTTTAGCTGCCTTTTCCTATTGCGAAAATATTCAAGACCATTCGCTGACTGAAACGTGTCGAAACTCCGCAGGTTTTGTTGGACAAAGCAATATAAAAATAATTTGAATTTCAACCAGAGCCGGAATAAATTGAAGAATGTATATTGAACGTCAAATTCAAAGGCGCTAAGGCACTTGAAATGAAATTACTTACGGTAAACACACTACCGGATAGTATGGATATCATCGTTTTTAATGAAATTAAATTAAATTGCAATTTTTTTAACGGAATCAAAAGAATATTTCAATCGAATCAAATGAATGCACTAGTGTCACTTAATGTGATTCGAGTGTAATACTGTCTTTTTATCAAATACTCCAAAAACAAATCAATACAAAAGCGCTTGCAAAAGCAATTGAATGACAATGGACGACACTTTTGTCGGTTAGACGCTTACTTTTATTCGCGGGTGCAATACATTATCTACAAATATTATAATTTATTGCCTTCCGCAATTCAGAAAGATCTGCGTTTTGCCCATCGTGAGCTTTAAACAATTCATTTAAAGAGGGCATTTGTTAATTTTGAAAAAAAATCATTTTGCAGCATCCTTTAATGTTCTTTACAATTTATTTTTCCAAAGTAAAATAATTTTTGCATATTTTAAATAATATTTTATGAAAATATTCGCTTGAATATAATTGAATCCGCTACTGATCCCCGTAGTATCTCACGCTGTTTCTTGCTTTATAACATTTGTTGTTGTTGTCAATTTATTTTTCAATATCATTATGAACATTTTCGACTTGCAATTCAAATCGATTTGATTTTTTAGAAATTATGCGCATTTTTTTATAAAAAGTAATTTTATTTCTTCTAACAATGTTTATAAAAAATTGTTTCCATTTCGTGAAAAAACGCTTCTAGAATTGAAAGTAATAAATTAAAATAATCGTGACTTTTCACGAAAAAAGTTAAGTTTGACTTACAGTCAAATTAAAAGTGCTAAACTTCAAAAAAGGAAAATATGAGATGTTTAAAAAAATAAAATACAAGCATTATTGATAAATACTTTCTACGGATGGCAAAACTATTTTGAATAGTTTCTTAATATATTTTAATAAATTTATCTATTTTATTATTTTATTTTATTGTTTTATCTATTTTATTAAATTTATTTATTTTAAATTGTTACGAATTTGGTTGAACTTTTCTCAATTATAATTTTTTATTTTGTAAAAATTATATTTGAGTATGCTCTAGAGAGCACGTCCGGTAGACATCATTAAAGTTAGTTTAATGATTATGATATTGTAAGAGGCGTGTATAATGACGATAATGGTATCCAAAATGAAGAGAATAAGCAGACCGCAATATGTCGTTCACATGAATATTAAATGCCTAACGCTTTCAACACACACACACATGCAGGTAATTGCACACACCATTATTTAAACTCATACAGATTCTCTCACGACGCGTGCCACTTTTGAACAGCATTACATAATAAACAATATAATTGTATGATGATACGATTTCTTTTTTCCGGAAAGGGCCGATTTGAACGCTTTGACAAACAACAACAACAACGAACGTTTTAATTGATTAATTGAAAATCAATAAATAAAGTGCAATAGTATTGAATGCTTGCGACATGCAAGCTAGTCAAGTAACGCAAATGATAACAGAGGAGAAAAGTGAAAAGACGTGTGTCGGAGTGTGAAGAAGCGCAATTGGGTTGTTTGGCCACATTATGTTGTGTCGTCGGTATTTTGCGTGTGTCTTTTCTAAACACGAAAGTGTGTCAAAAAGTTGACTGTTCGGAAAATTGCTTGTGGCACGAATTCTCACCGTGGTGACCATGTATTGATCGATATTACTCTTTCCCATACAATTTAGTTTGCGTGTCTGATGTACACACATGCAGACCTGTATGATGTTGGTATGTATTAATAATCTATTATTAATCGCGTGGCTCCATAAGATTCAAATTATATCGATTGACTCTGATGTACATTTGATTACTGTCAACGTTGTTTTAAATACATTTCGGGTTCTCTGACAACTCGTTACAGACGTTGTTAAGTAATTAAGGAAAGGTAGAAGAATGAGAAGAAGGAGAATGAAGGAAGATAGAATAAAGCATGGGAATCACACAGCACTATCAGCGGAAATGTTTTAAACAAATTTTTAAATTTGGCAAATAATTTCGTTCGTTTTTTTTTTTCACTGTAAATTTCATTCATACCCGTTTCTCGTTTCGTTTAAAAGATTTTCGGAGAAAAATTCCGTGTTTCATTTGTCCACCAAAAACCGAACGAATTTACTTGCCAACGTAATATACACTTGCAATTCAATTTTGTTCTTGTTGTTGTACTTTCGTAGTTTTTGTTATTGCCGTTATGGCTTTTTTATATTGCTGATACTTTTTCTGTATTATTGTCATTATTGTTTTTCATGCAAAGCACCGCCGCCAACACCATCAACTATCATTTGTTGCTACGTGTCGAATTCAATGATTGCGTACTTAAAACGTGTTACCGGACATGCATTTTTATTTGTCTGCAGGCTTGAAAGTTTGTGTTATCTTTTTGCAATGTCTATACGGCCATTGTTGTTTTTGTTGTAGTTCTCATTTTAGGCATTACTTCGACTTTAATATTTAGTTATTTCATAAGCAAAACAAAGTATAGTCATACCAGCACGTGTCGAAAATAAAACAAAAAGTGATCGCATTTATTTATGAAAATTATATAAAAATAAGAGAAAATTAACTGATTGTGATTGTGAGTTGTTAATCTTTATACTCTTTTTTAAATACTTGTATATTTATTTGTTTATTTATTTATTTGTTGATATTCATTTTTTTATAAATAAATTTTTTATAATTAAACGAAATATATTTATATTCTATATCTATGAAAACCTCTTTCATTTAGTTTTCAATCGATGATATGAAGCATGATATACTCGAAAACTCGATAAAAATCACGAAAAACTTATATTATGCTCTTCAATAATTGAAAGAATTATCTATGCTTCACTTTCGAATTTTTCATAAATATTTTCTCATTGTTTCAAAATGCTCTCTAATGAGTCAATATTTGAACAATTTCCTTTCGAGATTTCTGGTTATTTTGTTTGAATACGTGAAATGATGTCACTGAATACAGTTACTCGTTCTGTCCGTGCGTACTACTTGCACTAGTAGTATATGTCATAATTTATCCCAATACTTTATCATCTTCATCACCAACAAAAGCAAATTTATTCAGTTTCCGTCTTGCTCTCTATATTAAAACTAAAATCAAATATTGTCACAGTTTTATGTGATCTGCATAAACTCGTCATACCAAAGGAAATAGCATCACCATTAGTAAGACCAAACAATTATGGCTGAAACAATTGTAACAATGGCAGAAGTAAAGAAGGAAAAGGAGGGGGAGGAAGAAAAACAAAATTAAACCGATGTTCATGATAGTTGAAATGTTGATGATTTATGCAATTTACGCCGGAGATACAAATGGAAACAGTGTCGTACGTCTGGATCAGAGAGAAAACTTGCGACCTGCCTCTCATTGCTGTTTCCCATACGTCCTTCTAAAGTATTATAAAAATTTTGAAATCCTCTCACGTTTGATTGTTTATGGAAAAAATTGTATCACTTTTTGTTTAGCCATAAATTTTATACCGAATGAAAAGATGATTTATGATGCCTGGATTGAGATTTGAAATTAACTTTCATGGTAATTCGATTGGTCTTTAATTATTAATAATGCAACTTGTTTCTTCTTCTTACTTCCTTTTATCGGAATCATTTAAAAAACATACATCAATTTTTAGAAAATACAGATATGCACTCGGGGCTGGTCCCAGAAGTAGCCGACCCCGACGCATATATAGTGATAGATTTTAAAATAAACTGACTGCGCTAGATGGCGAACACTCGATTGGTGACTATCAACAATTCAATAAACAATGAAGGTGTTTCAAAACTGAAACTAATATTTTCTAGATTTTAACAGCTATTTATGTATCAGACCATTTATTTCAGGCCCTGGCCTCGCAGCTTTCCCTCCTTGTTCTCAATGGGATGTAGTGGAGAGATATAAAACCGCGGTACAGTCTGGGTCATTTAACAGACTCGAACCAAGTGCGTTAATGGGTTAATATACTATGGAAAGAAGATAAATATAAGCAATTGTAATGCTCGCAGAAGTTAATGTATATCATGTTTAACATATTTTAAATCATAAATATAAATTCAAAAAAAAAAAACAGATAACTTTCGGTAATTATATGCCTTAAAGGGTCTCCGCGGTATAATTCATTATTGTCCTGTTCTCGTTGTTGTCGTTACCGCCACAGCTGCTTCTGATGTCGTTTTGTGATAATAAATTTTTTACGGCATCGATAAGCTTTAGCCATCTAGCAATTTTTTTTTAAAAAAATATTGTATTTATCACTTCACGCATGTATTTATTTATTTTCTGCACCGAAAACAAATTTTATTTGTCGTTTTAATAACGTTCTCTTTCATTTATTGGAAGTGCGAAAGACGACTGAGTGAACGCTGTTGAAATCGGGGGCAGTGGAGGTAACGGTGAAGTCAACGTGGGCGGCGACAACAAAATGTAATGTTATTGTATAATTTTATTAAGAAACTTTGCGCTTTAATTTTTTGGATATTCACTTTTAGTGTGTTCGGGGCAAATTTTCGAACAATTTAAGCGTTTAAAAGTTTAAAATTAAAAAAGTTTTTTAATTGAGGAAAAAGTGTGTAAGGCTTCTTACTAATATTTTTTATGAAAATTATACGTCAAAAAAAACATCATTATGATGTCACATTAATTAAATGGGTGAGTGAAATTTTCGCAAATTTCGTACTAGCATATTTTGAGGTATTAATGACATATAGAAAAATATCTACTATATTTTTCATAAGGTCTTCTTTAAAATTGGAAACCTATGTAAAAATAATAACAATTTTAAACAGATTCACATAACGTAAAATAATTCATTCTCAGAAACTCACGAAGTTCGGTAAGATGTTATGCGCAAAGAGCTGAATGCGCTGAATGAAAATTGCTCTTAGTTAGTGAGATATTCGATGTTTCATCAATTGACCTTTCGCCCAAAACAAAACAAATCATAACAAATCAAGTCAAGAGCTAGTTGACCCAGCACTTCCGGAGAACGAAAGAAGCTAAGAAAGGAACGTTCGAGTTTACGAGATGTTAAACATTACTTATCTCCAAAACCAAACGTGATCGATCTTCATCACAAAATTTATTTTACAAACTTTGACAGCAATAAAGAATTTTTGAACCCGTAGGGAAAAATAAAACGATTCCAATTGATTTTTATTTCAAAAAATTTCTTTAATTTATTTTGATTTTTATTTTTTTATGTATTTGTTTTCATTATAAGCAAATATATTAATTTTTTTCTCTTTAGTTTTTATTTCTTCGTTGATTGGCATTGCCTGACATTTGAAATGTTGATTAGAGTTGTTGCAATTGACGTACAACAACAACAACAACAATAATCACATGATTTTAAAGAGACTGCGTTTCATTCTTATAAAATTCTCTTCTTGCTTTTCTTCTTTTCTTACATTTGCTGATCCTGATACAATTCTTGGGGCTCAATAGAATTATATCGGAGGCAATTGAAAGCAATTATTCAATCAAACAATTTATCTATTCATACAAATACAAAATGTCATCAATAGTTTTGGCGTTTAAAAACGTTGACGTTTACGGTTTTTCTTTGTGTTTTTGTTTGTTAAAATTTAAAACATTTAACAATTTCATTATAATCAAATTGTACAATCGAACAATATTCAAGAACAATTTAAAAAACACTTAACAATAATTAATTGGAATACACAGTAGATTTGTTCCTTAACTATAATTTCATTATTTTAATTATGACAAAAAACAACAAGCAAATCTTTCTCAAATTTAATGCTGAATTTATTTAATTACGATGTAATTATGATAATAATGAACTGTCATTAAACGTAATAGAAGTTCAGATTTTATGCTTGAATTTTTGAATAATTATTTTGATTAATATTTTATATAAATTCTTTCTCGCTTCTGCGCGAAATTTGTTTTTGGCACGTTTTATTTAAATTTATATAAGAGTAATTACGTATTGCACAATAATAATGAGCTTATCGTATTTTTATGTTAATCATAATCAAGCAGAGTGTATAATTTTCTATTTGGAAAATTTTAATTTAGTTACTTAAGATAATGGCATAATGTCATATAGACACTATTTTAGTTTATACATTTCATTTCTCTTCATTTACCATTTTTTTAAATATTATGAAAAAAAGTGTATTGTTGTCTCATATTTTTAAGATCACTTTTAAGTGTGACCAGACAAACTAACACTAGCTTTATAATATTTCTTATGACTAATTTTTGATTTAATTTATTCATTATTTCTACAATTTTTTCCTCTCGCTTTTTAACAGAATTGGATTTATCAGTAGTGATAACAATTCTAGTGAATTGGAGTAAATAGTTGTTAAATCGGAATAATATTTTTGATTTGACAAAAGAGTCTGTTTAAGACAAACGGGACGGGGTTAATTTGATCATTAACTTCATCATTAATGAGCTTATATATCATCATTTCGAAACTGATTCCTTGATCGTTTGAGCAGCGATCACTTTATTATTGATTTGATCATTTAATCGCTGACCATGTGGTCACTTGATCAGGGTTCACTGATCACTCGATCACCTGATTTCTTAAGCACTGACAAATGGTTAATTTTAGAGCCTGATCACTTCATTAGTGATCACTTAATCCGTGATCATTTCATAAACTCATCGCTTAATCATTGATCGTTAGCCATTAATCACTTCATTGATTATTGATCCCTTGATTACTTATCATTTGATCACTTAATCATTGACTTGAGTACGCGATAACTTCATCCCTAATCATTTTACCATATTTACTCAGAGACTACTTTACCATTAATCCTCCGATCACTGACTACTTGACCAATTACAAGTGTCCACACGATCACTATACATCACAGACATCATAAAGCTAGTAATTATCCTATTACAGCTCAATAGTTATAGCTATCAAGTAATCACAAGACTCAGTAAAGTCTACCCAATTAAATTCTACTCAAAGGATTAAAAATAACCTCATATTATTGATAATGATCATTGATCGCTTGGCTATCTCTTAAGGGCCCATAACAATCTCACTGATCACCAATGATCCTCAAAGGATATTTAGTTCTTGAAGGATAGTTAGTTTTAGATGATGTATTAGATGTTGAGGAATAATCGTTAGTACCATAAGGATGACCTTGGTAACATTGACGTACGTATATAAAAATTCTACTATTGTACAAAATTTGTTCCTTTAATTAGTTCATTTTGATAAGGATTTCTAGTAAATCCTAAATGAATACTTTTAATCACCTTTTTCTTCAATTATAAAATATCTTAATTAGCCTTAATCTAGTCTGAACCCGTCATTAAAGGTAGAAAAATACTTGAATTCTTACACTTCTTTTAAAGAAAAACATTTCTCTATCATAAATTAGTGTGCGTACTTATCGGACATTATGAACATTTTCCTTACTGGGGCACCCCCTCCCTCCCATTCTCTGACACTCTATCTCTTTCTCTCTCTCACTCTCTCACTTTATAATTTAGTTTTAATTCGATTCAATTGCCCAAATTCCATTAATTATTTTTAAAATTATTTTCTAAATGATAATTTAAAAAATACTAAATACTGAACATTTAATTCGTCACAATAAATCATTTCAAAAACACAGTAAGTCATTTTTCTAATGAAGTTGAACCGAAACCGACTTGAGAACTTTTCTCTTTGGCTTCGAGGCAATTGTGGTTTTCTGATTCTCTCACTGACCGAACTAGCTGACATACCTCGCTCATTCTCATCCTTAAAGTTCGGCGAAAATATTCTCTCGAAAATCCAGCTCCGGATGCGCCGAATGCATTGATCCGTGATTGAAATCACGCGATTTCATTGAGCTTCGTCCCGACGAGGAGAAACTAGATGTGCGTCCACTACTGCGTCGCATGCGATTTTCTATCACAGACATTTTGGATAACGGCTGCGTCGGATCTAACTCCCCGAAAGCGCCAGCAATCAGATCGCTGCCATTCAACGAATTGAAATTTTCGCGTTTAGAGGCGCGATGCGAGCTTTGATTGTGAAGCGAGGATGGCTTTCGACTCAATCGGCGCGAGTACTGATATTGGTAAGGGGGTGCGGGTGTCGTTGTGGCGGTCACTCCACCTATCACACCGTTCGTTCCGTCTGGAGGGTACTGATCGAAAAAATCGGCAGGCACATCTTCATCGCCACCCTCCCGCAGCGTATTCTGCATATGTGTCGCCACTTCGTCATCGCGTAACGACGACACGTCGCCATAAGTTCCGTTGCTCGATTCAAGATTCTTCGTTACTGGAAGCGTTTCTTTAGCGCTAGCTGTCGACGTTTGCGACGTGTTCGCTGTATGCGTTGCAGCCGATGCTTCATAGGAATAAGTTTCCAGTTTCGGTTTCGGTGATTTATAAATTTTCTCAATATCAGGCAATCGGCGACGCTCGCTCAAATGACGCACCGGTTCACCTCGCTTTTCGCATTCCAGCATCTCCTGCAAGTCCATGCTTCGTTCACGTTCCAACAGATCGATTATTTCCAAATCACGTTCAAGCGTACTCGACGAATCCATGCGCGTGAATGAACCGGAGTCACTGAACGATACATCCTTCTGACGCAACACCAAGGCACCATTACTCCACTTTTTATCATAATAAGCAGAAGATCCTCCCTGACCACCGTTGATTTGCACCAACATACCACTGACAATTGACGAATCCTCCCCATCACCAAAGTTGCTCACGTCACCGTCAATTAAGCTGCTGTTGCCATTGCAGTATGTTGAGGACGTGACGTTGGAACACGAGTTGTTATCCAACGAATTGTTTGCAAGCGGAGGCCGTTGTTGTCCCGCCAAACCAACGACGGACTTTTTTAAACGACCCACTGATGACATATTCAATTTGGCGCTACCGTTCGAAATAACATTTATCTGTATGTCATCCTTTTTAGAGTCACCTTCATTGACACCCACACGTTCACCAGCCACACACTTACCCTCCCCAATCCCATCGCCCGCTCCGCCACCCGTATCGATGATTAATTGCTTTGTCTTTAGCAATTGTTGCGACGATTCGCTACGCAAATTTTTGCTATTTGAAATTTTATTTTTCGTTCGCAATATCTTTCCACCATTCACAAAATCGCCATCAAAACAGCCACCCCCACCATCACTGTTCGGTATAATTGAAGTACTACGCAGCGTGCTGTTTGTGTTCTCATCCTTTTCAATGGAGTCTTGACGGGATTCTGGTGAATGACCAGAATCGGCAACACTGTGGGATTTCTTGAATCGTCGACCAGAAAGTCGAAAATATCCACGCAGCCGTTTTTGTTCGTTTCTGTTAGGAGAAGTGAAGGGAACAATCGACAATGGCATGAGCATTAAAAAGAAAGCAGAAGAACAAGAAAATAGAGAAAGAGTTAAAACGTGAAATACTTTCATTCATAGAATTAATAGATTTATTCGTATTTGACGGGTTTATGAACGAAAACCAAACGCAAAAGAAACTCATAATGCTCTCTCTTTTTTAACTGGTTTAGCAACACATCGATACGATTGTACTTGATTTTCATTTTTTTTAAAGATTTTTAAATGTTATTATGGCGCGAACGGGTTAAGAATTCTAAACTTATTCAAACCTTTTTAAACTGAAATCAGCTAAACTAGAAATAAAATTTATTAAGCGGAAAATTGTCAGTTGGTAACAAATACAAAACTCTTTCCGGCATTTATATACTTTAATTTGGTTTGGAAATTTAATGTGCTTAAAACCTAAACCAACCCAAATCTTTGGATCACCGGTTTTTCCGGGAGGAAGGTTCAATTTGTTTAATCTGCAGACTTCCAAAATCATTCTATTAAATTTAATCATTCAGTTGTTGTTTTTTTTTTCTCTGATACCTAAAAAACATATTCTGGCTTCGACTTGCTTTTAAAGTCTTTCGAGGCTACATTAAATTGTTTCTCCCAAAAATTTTATATTTCCCTCCAGATATCTTTGAAAGCTTTTAATTTCTTACCTCGGTAAAATTTGTGAAGCGTAAATACAAGGAAAAATAACTGTTGGCAAAAATGCAATCCATACGAACATCAAGAAAGTGAAATCGAAGTGTTTTGTATTATCGTACGTTTCCTCCATGACCATCCGGGCCAAACGCAATATCATTAACGGGCAAATACAAACGACCTGAGCGGCAGCCATCGAACCGAAATTACGTTGCTTACGCTTCTCACGACTCACATCGAGTTCGGCATTATACAAATCGTACGAACGCAATGCCGTAGCCGTAGCAGATCGACCGAGCGTCGTTGTAGCGGCCGTAGCGGTTGCGGTTGTTGTCAGTGATGAACCGATACCGGTGGTGGTATTAAGGGAACGATCGACCGACGAAGCTGAAGAATTTCTGAAGAAAATTAAAGAAACATTGAAATGAAAATAAATGGTAAAGTAATTAGTGAAGTAGATAGAAATAATAGGAAGATGTTGAGCACTTAATTTTAGTGTTTATTTCCATCGAAATAATTATCATAATTAATGAACATAAAATGACTACAAAGCACGATTTATTTGTAACGCAAACATAACCTCAAAATGTGAAAAACAATATAAAAAAAGATAATGAAATAACGCTGTGATGAAATCGCCTTCCCCAAAAAACCTTCTCTAGTTTTGAATATTTCTCGACCTTTATTATTTATAGAAATTTTTTTAATAAATTTTTTATTATAAAATTATTTTACCGCATAATTCGGACTGATGATCCACTAGTTAAAGCCTAAGGCCAGAAAGAAAACCCCAAAATTTGCATAATAAATAATTTCGCCCTCTCGCCTCATTTTTTTTTGTTCGTTTCTTTGTCTTACCCCTGCCTGCTTCTGATATCCGCTCTTTGCTCGAACATCATTACGGCGAATCGACCGTCTGGTGGGTGTAACTCTTGCGATGTTCTTATATAGAAATAAGCCAGCAAAACTGTCGGACCGCAATACCTACCCAAAACCCACGAAAACCACAAAGAACATCCATAAAATCCGCAACGTAGCATACAAAAATAGAGAAGGAGAAAAATCATGAAAATGGAAACGAGCATAAAAATAAAATACAACAGAATTCTCTGGAAATTTAAAAATAATGCACACTTTTTCTATAACGGCTTTCTAAAAGAATTAGTTGCAGGCTTTAGTTGAAATTTTTTAGGACTTGCTCGTTGAAGTCCTTTAACTTCTTCTGTAATTCGTTTCTCATTCAGAAGGATAAAATGAAAAATTGCCAACAATTTATGACAAAAGCGATTTATTATCGCTAAAAACTTTCTAAAGTTTTACTTAATTGAAGTTAATTCGAATTGTTAGAAATTCAAGTCTTTATCACTTTCTCGAATAAAAAATTGTTGCTTTCTGTTTGCTGCTCCTTTTTTTTTTTTTTTTTTTTTGAAAAAGGATTCATTGAATTCGCTTTTTCGGAATTATTGAATTTAATTCTTTAATAAAATCGACAAAATTATGAAATTGTATGTAAACTTGTTCAACTTACATTATAAGAAATAATCCACGCATATATTCGTGCATGTCATCCATTAAATTAACAACGCATAAACCGATGCCATTCAGACGCGGCACATAATCCTTAAAGGGAAGAAATTATTCACTCTAAATAATTTTTCGATTATTTTATTGTTAATCTTAAGTATATTTTATAGAAATCATATAAAGTTTTCAGTATTTAAGGAAAATGTAGGGTAACAAAACGAACAATATGATACCATACGATTATCATATACATAATCATGTAGCCTATAGAAATCGTTTTCAACATCCTTTCCTTTTTTGAGGACTCAAATTTCCGTTTTGAACACTAATATTGATTAAATATATTTTGCAAAATTAGTACAAATCGGGAATAAAATAAAATAAAATGCATACGATTCCTTTTTTTCAAATCCTTTTAATTGAATATTAATTTTGTAACCCAGAATATTTTCACGTTCATTACGGTATATTTAATTTCTTTTAATTTCTTTTAACTTTTAAATATTTCTTTAAATTGTATTTAAGTATTTTCTATCCATTAAATGTCATTTAATACATTTTTATTAATACAAATTAATTCGTTTTATTAAGCTCTCACCAGAAAGAGCAATTATACAGCTTGATACAGCTTGATTCAATCAGGATTTTAATAGTACGAGTAATTTGGCTCCCTAAAATGTAATTTCGTATCGTTAAGTACCTTAATCGTTATCGTAAGTTATTACTAAGACATTATGTTAGGAATTAATGAAAACATCTTATAAAATATATAAAATGAAAGAACGAAATTTAATTATCTAATTTAGTAAGTTTCCACGAGAGACGTTTAAAGCTTTCTTTTCAAAAGGGTTTTCTTCATATTTCCGTCGGACCCTTGCCTCTCTTTCTGTCAAATAAAATATTCATTTACTCCCTAAGGAATTAACAGAAACCAGAAAAAGGAGCTTCTCTTAATTTAAATTTTTGTTGCTCGTATTCAAACTAAAAAACAAATCTGTTTCATTTGGGTTTAAATAGAGGTTAGTTTGGTGAATATTTAATTTTTTATTTTCTCATTAAGTGCCTCCCAAAAATTTCATTCTTTTCAATTTCAATTCTTAATGAAAAGACGTTAAATTATTGTATAAAAAATCATAAGAAAACAAAAGAAAAGAGTTCAATTTTATAAATAATATGATTGTTTTGTATTTTTTGTCACCTAAAAATTCCACACCCGGAAAATAGAACGCCCTCATTTCCACCATTTGTGAAACTTTCCATACTATGCAGAATACTTTGTAAACCTTCTAAACTATGTATATCGTGTGCGCAATACAACTTGTTACTAGTTTGATATACATCATCATCTACATTATGAATTCATTACCACCGCCATCATACTACTAAACCATTATCTAAAATCGCAACACTTAATCATTTCGTTGGTACTTTGTCACCGTCAAAAACTACTCCTTACGATATAAATCACTGATAATATGCACGTAGTTGAAGTGATAGCAGAAGAGCTTCTCAAAGAAAACCCAACGGAAAATTCCACAGTTCATTATGGCGACACTGGTTACGCCGTTACAAACGCTAAAAAAACAGACAAAATGTACTAAGATCAAATTGAACCGACGGAAAAATTTTTTAAAGACGTGACGTGAACCTAAATACAAACAGACAACTAAAAACTCAAAGGCAAATTGTTGAATAAGAACATACACATACATACATAGACCCCATCTTATACACTAACGCGACATTCAGGTTTTTCCGTCGGAACAGACATCCTATCAAATATTGAAAGAAGCAGTGATAAAGATCTACGGGTAATCATCCTTTGCGAGGTTTTCAAAGTTTACAAATTAGAGGTGGTTTTTGTTGGAAAATAAAAATAATAAATAAATAATTGAAATTAAAGTGAAAGGACTTACTGTTAAGAAAAATTTCATTGACAGAAGAATAGAAAAAAATATCGTAAAAAAATAACCGTCGACAGCAGGCAATAGATTGTTAGTTGAATTTAAGTCAAATTAAGATATTAAGTGGTTCAGTTTGTAAAATGAATAAGTGCCGAGGATGGAAGGAAGTCAAGGATGGTCAAATACAAGCCAAAAGAAAAAAGAAACAGAATGAAGGGAAGCAAGTTACGGTAAAGAATAAAACTAATTAACTTCACTGCATTAATTCAAGCGTTTAGGACTTGAAACTAATTAAAAGCTAGCGACCCTTTTGAATAAGAGTAAAGCAAAGGGAAGGTAATTTGTTTAAAATCAACAGAATTATGTTTAAATTTTTAAATGAAATCTTTAAATCACAACTAATGTCTCAATCGTGAATTTTCGTCAATGATTCATGAACGATTTTAATTTGATTCAATCAATTATTCAACAAAATCAACAAATCCGCATCTCACCACTCTCACCTCTCACCATAATCTCACAAACACATCCATGAATATTCGTCAACGACTGGTAAAAGACTTAATACTGATTGGATTAACGATTGAAGGAAAACAACACTACCACGTCTCACTATAATCTCATTAAGTTTCTTATCATTTTGATTTATCTCCTGTAGTGATTTTTATTTTTCTTCGCTCCGGTTCATCGCCAAATCTCTTAAGCTTCTTTATTGCCAATAAAATTTTCGATATCAATTCATGAAGTTAACAAGTTCGAAATGTCGGTCATAATAAATTCCATAAATTTGAAGTGTAAAATAGATATCAAATGCCGGAAATTAAAGCCCAAATAAATTGCATTTATTAAAAGAAATAATACGATATTAAGTTTAGCGACGCTTATCTTCTTTTCGTTTTTTGAAAAGAGATCTAAATTTTTATTATCGAAATATTTTTATTTTTTATTACGGAAAATATTAATTCACGAACACGAAGTTATTGGCAATAATTGTGTTGACGTTTTATTTATAATCTTTGACAATACCCAAAAGCAATAAAAATAAACTAAAATAATTAAAAGTTTTTTTTTAAATAAAAAAGAAATTTTTTCCTGATTCTTCTTATTGAAAACCTAACGAACAATAAACAACCGATGACAGTTTTAAAACGGTTTGGGTAATTGAATGAGAATTTATCCGTAATGGAACAGAAATCTGAACTAGTTTTTACAAACATATAATTTATTATTTATATATAACTATCGATTTCTAATTAAAAAAAGTAACCAAACTTTTATTACGCGTCGCCGTTTAGAATCTTGCCTTATACGAAATCAAAAATTAATAAAAATGTAAAAAAGAAATATATTCCACCGATTTAGATGGTCTTTAGTGCATAACACATTCCCGATCATTAATTTTTCATGACCTTCAATATCTAGAGGACGATTTATATTTTAATGCTGATTCTACGCAAAGCTATAAAAACTTGTTTGGGTCTGATCCAGATTCTAGATCTTCCTAAAGAGAATATCGTAAAATTATCCTTCTGAGGAAATGTTGTCATCAATCGCGTCAAGCCTTTCCAAACACTCGAATGTAAATTTTAATTTGATTTAAATAAATATTTAATATTTATTTAATATTTATTAAATATTATATTTATTTAATATTTATTAAAATATTTAATTCTAAACTGAATTAAAATGAGAAAAAGCTCTTATTGTTCTTGAAAGTCTCAAAAAAAAATTAATATTGATAGTTCTGAATGTGATTTAAATTGTCTTTTAAATTGTTAAATTCAAACATTGTCCAATTAGTAATAAATCCTAATGACATTGATTTTTCCTTCTTCTTTTATCACGAGTTTCTGTGCAATTTCATTTCATTTCTATGAAAGGTTTATGACTATTGACAGTCTGCATAGACAGACAGACAGACAGATAATAATCCATCGTCTACGCTATAATGATTTGTTTATTTTCACATTTGTTGTTGTTTTCTATACCTGTCTTAAACCATTAACTGTGCCAGACATCTATGAATTATTGGAAATAAAATTCATAAAAAACAAATTCTATTTCAATGTCGTTGCAGACCCTTCAGAAGGTTAGAATTTACATTTTTCAACAAAACGATTTTGATTTGTTCTTTAAAATGTTTTTCCATTGTAATCTTTATTAATTATTGAATCATTATTTAATTGACTTGTATTGGGTGTTAAGCAATTAAATGTTTAATTAACTGATTGGTAATGCGTAAAGGTTAATTAACCGATTGGTAAAGGAAATTAATTTCAATTTGACATTCCCATTATCCAACAAAATAATTATTCTCCAAAAAAAAATTACGTTTATAAATTATATAATTGTAAGCAATTCCTGAATCTCATTAATGCAATCTTATTTAACCTCAATATGATATAACCTCAAATATAGCAATTAGCTGAAGTTTTTTCGAATAAGAAATATGTACCCAAAGTGTACCGAAAAATTTATTTCAGACGGCAAATTTGGTCTTAGTTCGCTGCAATTTCTTGAGAAATTAGAAATTGCATTAGATTGTCGGGCATATTTTATAATATCAATATTTGTCATCTTTGTTTTCTCTATTATTATTATTATTATTATCATTATATTTTTTCATTTGATTAAACAAAAATGGAGACCGATGTTTTTCTACATTAATTTGAAAATTATGGTTTAACTTTATTAAAATATATTTACAAAAAATGATCGTAAAATAGAAAAAATAGCTTAAGAGTTTCGTTGAATAAATTTTTCTGAAATATCATTTAGGGACCCAACGTCGCAAAAAGGTTGCTTATTTATCCTGTCGATTCAAATAAATAATCAATATTTCCTCTCCCTCTTTCTTTCTATCTCAACCCAACTCAACCAACCCCAATTCAATATTTAATGTGAAACATCTGTATCCGTGAACCGTCTAAAGCAACACTAAAAATAGAAGCAATTGAAAATAACAAACGTTCGCGGATTCTAAATCGAAAAGTTTTCTCTTGTTTGATCAGTCTAGGTATCTTTAATCTGAACCTTATGCATTTTTTATTTCCTTAATAACATGCCTTCCATTTATTCGACTACCCACGACTACCCCTTAGATTCTCATTATGGCTCTTACCCCAATTTCCACGTAAATCGTGTAGATAGGATACGGCAAGGCAATAACCATTCCAGTCAGCCACGTCGTGCAGCAGCAAACAAAAGCTGGCAAACGACCCTTCATCGGGTCGCCCAACCAACGCATACGATCCCAAGCGATGAGTATATGTGAAATCATGGCCACATGCAAAGGAATATCCTGCGAAGAAGAAAAATATTAAAATATGCTAAACAGCTTCTTCCCAATAGTATAATCCTAAATTAGTATAGGTTTTAAGCAATATTTCACGCTCGTAATTTAAGCATATCATAAATTCATTATAAATTAAATTGGACGCGGCACACCCCTTCCAATATTACAGTTCCCTTTTCTTTATAATTCAAATCTACTGACTCATCTTCAAGATAACCTTTCTCAAAAAGTTTACACATGGTATAGCACAATGGAGGGAGTGCCGTCCAAGTTTTTTGTGAATATGTAATGTTCAAACATTTCGGCTATAAAACTTCAGTTTTACAATTTTCTTTCATAAAAAGCCTTTCATACAAATTATTATAACAAAACATATTCTTGCCAAATTTCATATCGATACGTCTTTACGTTTGCTTGTAGTCGTGATTTCCACAGTCACGCAGACACAGGCACACAGACACAGACAGACAGACTCAGACACACAGACAGACAGATGGAGTGGCATCACCAAATCAATTTATGAAATTATTCTGATCAGGAATATACTTTTCTATATTTATGGCGTTTTTAATACGTTACGAACGGAAGCATAAATTGAAATTATCCCATTCCTTCGATTGTAGGGTGTAAAATCAATGAATATTTAAGAATTACTTGCCTAACCAAGAAATTAATTGCCCAACCAATGTTCCAACCAAACTCAAAGAAAACAGTAAGAAGCTTGAATGATAAATTATCAGTTAAATTGAGTCGTGTTGGTTATATCGAAACAAGACAAAAGAAGAAAGCGTATTAACTTCGGTGTGGCAACAGGACGTTTGCCCACACCTGTGACATAAACGTACAGAATAATTAGTCTAACCGCATGGCAGACCACGTCAATTTTTTTAATTGCAAATTTTTATAGATAAAAATAAATTTTGAAAACAATTTTTGGTTTCAAATTCGGTCCAATAATTGAGCAATTAAGTTACAACCACCAATAAGAACAAATATTACAGGAACACAAACCCAAAAAATCACGCAGCGCAGTCTCGATTTTGTTAATTTTCAAAACCAAATAGCTTGGGAAGACACACAAAATTCGTGCCAAATTGCGTGACAGAGAAATTTCATTCTTCGACAAGTTTAATTAAGGTTTTATGATCTCAAATCTATTTGCAATTTAATTACTCTGACCAAAAAGTTTAATAAGATATTTCTTTTTTTTTGTAACATACCTTTCTACCAATTGCAAAATCTTCGACATAGAAATAAATATCGTTTCTAATTTGTAATTGAAAAAAACATCATCATAAACACATTGGATTAAAAAAAATAACCTATGGCAATGATTTTAGACTTGGTAGCCATAAAACTAAAACGAAACGAAGCTAATCGTTTGCGCTTGTCCTTGAGAATAATCGCCAATATGAAAACATATGAATTTCGTCACAAAATAATTAATAAAAGTAATCAAATATTATCATAAAACACATAATAAATATATATCCTTTATCCAATAAATATTTACATATATATTGCTGACCTTCGGTAAACGCATAAAATTAATACTGAGATCGAACTTATGGAACCAACATAAATTGTAAAGGTTTCTAAAATCGCGTCTCAGTAAAGGCAATGGAAAACCACAATGAATTAAAAAGCTAAATTAAATTAATCACTAGGTGAAATTTGCAAACCTTACGAAAGCTTTACCAAACATTCTCGTGGCAAAAGCAATGAACTTTGATTGTTATTTGGACCGAGTTTATGGGCGACTAACAAGCAAAGTTAAGGCAGACAGACAGACAGAGAGAATACAAATATTAAGCATGGGCGTTTGAACTTTTATGTTCAAAAATATATTTAACTTCATTACAAATTAATTTATTTGTGTAATATAATTTCGTTCGAATTTTATCGATCAATCATAAAGGTCATTATTCCAAAATTTTCCAACTTCACAAACAGTAATTCGAAACAATATGAAAAACACAATACAAACACTTTTAAATTCTATTAATATCAAATGAATTCAATTCAGCTCTTGCAACAGACAACAAACAATCAGCATTCAATAATAATAAATTGCTCTCGAACTTACCTGCAACATTGGTAAGAAGAAGCACAAAAACTGTCCATAAATCCAATTTTGTATGAGCATTACCATCAGCGTAATCGGTAGAACGATGGCGCATTGTACGAAATGGCATACCGCTAAATTCATAATAAATGCATGCGTAACATCTTTATACAATTTATGATATAGTACATAAGCAATAATGGCCACATTCATAACAATCCCCGCCGCTGCCAACAGCGCATACTGCACTAGAAAAATCCAATAAACTGATTTGATGCTCGATTTTAAAATCGGTCCATTATAACGTTCATAAGCATCAGTGTCGTTGATGTATCCCGCCAAAAATTGTGCAATAACAATAAAATATTTGTCTGGCATGTCTTTCCATTTTGCCTCTAAATCGCTAATTTTTTTATTGTTCTCGTCCAGAGAAGAAGCGAGGTTGCCAGACTGATGCATGGTATAATTTCAATTCAATTTTGTTTCTGTTTTTGTCGACGAACGATAATGATTGAGGTCGAAGGAACTCTCATTTAAACTGTAAAGAAGTTTAAGAAAGGAATTGTTTTTAATCTTATGAAAAATTCTGGTTCTTTTTTATTTGCTATTGTTATTACATTTCTTTATATTTCATAAAAAATATTTACAATTTCATTAAAGTATTTCTTTTACTTCAAAACCACTCAAAGCCGCAAGGGTTTTCCACAAATTGAAAAAAGAATAATCCTTGTTTACGTCTTCTTTACCATCTCTCTACCTTCGGTGAAAAAATAACACGAAAAAATTATGGAGTCAAAACCCAAAATTGCGACGAACTGTCGCACGTTTCAATATCAAATCGAAATATTATTGAACGAAAAATAAGAAAATCAAATTAAAAGAACAAACCTTCCATGATATTTTCCTTATTACAATCGACCTAATCCTTTTGAAATACCTGAATTGCATCGAAACCTTTTTAAATCGAATCTATCAAAAATCTATCAAAATATATTTTATCATTTTAAAACAATTTTATATTTATTCGAAAAAACGGACGATCAAAAAGAACACAATTTTTAAAAGTGTTTTAAAAAATGATTGAAAGATAAGAAAAAAAAACGCAGAGAAAGAATAATGCTTGAAAAATATTCTTATCCGTGAAAAAGAAATGGAAAATTTTTGTTATTGCCTTCAAATGAAATCGCTCAAACTCAACACAACCACAGGAAAAACCAAAGCCTTGCAACATTTCCGGAATAATAAACTTAAACGTTTTGAAAAAACGCAGTACGTTTAAAATTTTTAGCATTGACACAAACACTCAGTTAAACAAATGTGAAGCATATGAACAAACACACAAACGTCAATTTCAGCCAAATGTTGAATATCGAATTCGGCACGACACCAAACACGAAGGGAAGAACACTAGCAGAGCAGACAAGATGGAGAGAGAAAGAAAAAAAAAGAAGGAAAAGAATAAAAGGAAGTACTGCACAACAAACTCCGTGGTGGAGTGGTTTTCTTAATGCTCTTTTGCATCAGCAACTTTTAGAACATCCGCCACCGCTCGACTCTTTCCAACACTTTCATCGGCTGGTCGTGTTCATTCCTCTTTAAGCCCCATGGCTGCCACCAACAAAATGTCCTGTCAGATTTCTGTCAGAAACACAACCAAATAGAATCGACGAACGACCGATGTAAAAGGAAAATCGTTCGAGTTAAAAGTCGTTGAATTGGCGTTGGTTCGGTCATTAAACTTTCATGTAGTACATTTTTATCAAACGTCATCATATAAAGCAATAAAAACAAAAACGTACAAAAAACAAGGGAACGACAGTAATGACAACAACAACAACAACAGCAGAGGTTCTTTGACATTACTGTATACCAGCCAACGACCCATCCAGCCAGCCAGTCAGCTAAAATAATCTGTACTATTACTTTGTATCACTAAAGTTAAAAGCAAATAAAAACCAAGGGAAGAAGGGCGAAGAAGAAGCAAACTGAACACTTAGCAACAAAAATGAACGCCAACTGTTAAATGTTACAACCTCCACTACTAAACAATCTCACCACCCTCACCACACGTTAACGTTCTCAGCAATATTATGATTACTATCGCCGTCGAATATTTTGTTACCAGAAGAGTAACGGCATTTATTTCATCTATTTTTATTTATTTTCCTGTTATTTTTCAGTAGTGTCAGTAAAAGCCGGAAAGCAGAAAGTGATAAAAGAGTGAGGAGGCAAACACAAATAAACGCTACCCAAAGCTAGACAGTGTATGATCAGAATGAACCCATATTTCTTAACTGCGCTTCAAACTTTCCAATTAAAAAATGTTCAATTTAAATGGAAATGCGATTTAATTATTATAATATTTTCCTTAATTTTTGAATTATTTTCGCATATAATTTATATCTTCATTTCTACGGATATTTAGCTCGAACATAAAAAGTATTTATTTAATTCTAGTTTATACTCATCGCAAATTCAGTCATTATTTTCGTAACACCTACTTATATTCAGCGTAAGCTTGACGATGACTTAATCTATTTTCATTTATCATCTAGGGGATATTCACCGCTTTGTTAATCTGTTTGTAGGGAAGGTGAATAACGACTATTTTAGTTATCTTTATTTCATATTCGTTGCGTATAAATGCACAGTATATTTTATGCCTCATTCAGCTAGTATTTTGCTATTTACTATATATTATTATATTATGTTTTACCCATTATCAATACTTTCATATTCAGCAAATACATAAGCATGATCGCGCGTTCACAATTTATTTAACTCAATTTGAGACTTATTCAGCGAACAGTCAGTGATTCGCTATATTTGCAAATTTATTAATGCACATATTATTGTATTATTGTATTTATTTATTTCATTTATATTTGCAAATCAGTAATTTCGCATTCAGCGCGTGCATTCGCACTTTTGATTCATATTCAGCGTATACTCACTGATGATTAATTTTATTTGATGTCCTATTTTGCGAATTTGGATTGATTTCTGCTATTACTATTATCTTATATATAGCATGTTTTCCAGTGCTTTATTTTTCTCCATATACTATTCCACACTCATTCAGCGATTATTTGTCCTATTTTCATCGCGTATTCAGCTGTCATTCGTCATGTATTTGCCTTATTCTCTTTATCCAAGAAGCTATATATCATAGAGAGATAGCTTCATATTCAGCTTACATTCCCTTTTAATTAACTATTTTTTAGGTGTCCCACATACTTCTGTTTATTATTTAGCAATTACGGTAAGGTAATTTTTTGTTAGTAATGTGGAGCCGGTAATTATACTCCTCAGCAATTCTAGCAATAAAAAGTAACGGAAAAATCTATAAGCGTTACTGAAGCGTAATTCTAATGGTGTCTTTTTGTGTTTGGTTCTCTTGCTCGACGTTTGTCTGCTCGCCGTATTAGCGTTAAACTGAATTCTTGAACAATTACCAGGATAACATGATATAATGAATATAGACACACGGCGTTACATTGTTAAGCACACACGCATCCACACTGTGTTACTGCTCTTCCGATGCAGCACGTTTTATAGACAAGTTAGACACACGTAATTCAATGAGACTACCATGAATGCTATACACATGTGGAAAATTTTACATGCGTGCTAGCTTAACTGGGTATGAATGTGTCCATGTATGCGTTGTGTGAATATGTTTGTAGGTATGCTTTCTCTTATATAAGCAAACAAAACCATTTAGGATGTTTTGTTCGGTACGTGTGTGCAAAATTGAATTGTCGACCTGCGTAGCTGAAAATTCAATTGAAATTGTAGTAAAAAAGTGCACGAGCTATTTCGTAGCACTCGAACTTATTACGACGCAGCGCACAGCTTGCCCCTTTTGTGCAACATTTTTCGCACATCGTGTCTGGCGTTGTTTTCACGCGACATTATGGTGTCTAGTGCATCTCTTAATGCAGTTTAGCTTTGGAAATAGACTTTTCTGGTCAATTGTTTTTTTTTTTTTTTGTTATAAGCTAATTCCAGTTTTCCAAATTTAGTTCTCCAAATCCGTTTAATCAAATTTCATACAAAATTATAACACGTCGTATGAGTAACAATAAATTAATTTACTGCGAACCGCGTTTGGCGGGAAGGGGAACTCTTTTTAGAGACGATCATGCAAATCTTAATCGGATTAAGAAACGTGTGCAAATTAGCCAACCTTTTGCGGATTAGCTGACTTTTTGCAATCGAAGTCAGAACAAATTTAGTTATAACAAAATGGCAATTTCTATGAATTACGACCTTAAAGAACTTTAATAAAAATGATCATATTTAAGGATATATTAAAAATATTCCCCATGATTTCCACAAATAAAAAATTCGAACATTTGCTTAATTTTTTTGTAAATTTATCTAAAATGTTTGTAAGTTTTTAAAAATACATTAACGAACTTCGTTATTGAATTGAATGAAGTTCATCATTGACTTGCCGCGTAGTCAACTAGTAGTTGGTGAATGATGAATAGCTTTTTAAATAATGAATTTTTATTCTCTTAATGAAGATAAATGATTGCAAAAAGTTTAACGAAATAAGAATGAGATATAAAAAACTAAATTTGCTTCAGTACATAGTTTAGCAAAAACCGGCTATGTGCTTAACATCAACACAAAAGTTCCACATAGAATAAGAAGAAGAAAAAGATAAACAGTAGAAGAATAATAGAAGCTTGCCTCATACTTAATTAATTTAGTTTATCCGTCGTTTTTTTTTTTTTTGACTTTCCTGCGAAGAACAAAAAACTATGTACTAATATTTGATGAATTATTTTCCTAAAAAACTGAACACCGAATGACCGAATATTAAATAGCTCAATATAAAAAACAAAAATAAAATTTTAGGACATCAATGTAAAAACTTTTCATAAACTTTTATTCATTTCCAATTATTTATTTTATTTATTTAAAAACAATGATTCATTTATTTATAAAATAGTGAACAAATGTTTGATCAACAGCAACATTTTGCTCTTCCTTCGCGAAAGGAAAGAGGTTTCCTTTGATAATCTCGCATCACGCCTCTTCACCTTTACACTCCCACGCACCGAAAGAAGTATCTTTCTAATTGAGGAAACTCCGAACGATGTCGCAGGAAAAGAACGTTCTTGTTAAAAAAAAGTTGAAAAACATTTCAATATAATTCTCCTTTTTTCTCTATTTGCGGAAATTCTCAGTGTTTAGAGAATATAAAAGTTAACGACTTTGATGACAGATTTTATTCAAAAGAATTAAATTGTGCTTTTGTTGTTTCGGATTTGCCTTTTTGCGTCTTTGTTTTCGTTTTTCTCTTTAGCTAGAGTTTCTTCATTAATATCTGATATAGACCAGGCTTTGCTCTAGATTTGTATAAACGAGATAAACATAAGATTACGCAAGACTTGATGCAATAACAATTTTTATCCTATGAAACACAAATGATTAATTGATTAAAACGTAAAGACAAAGAATAAAATTAATTTATGTTTGCGAGTAAATATTTTTTGACTTGATAGGACAACGATTTTCAAGGAAGAAACAAAGTAAGAAGGAAATAAATCCGCTAAGATTAAAACGAATGAACAGCATTTAAACAAATCCGTTAGTCATCTAATTCAAGAATGTAATCCACGGACGGCTGCGGTCGGCTCACTAGCTATTAAAACCTCGATTAGTCCGCTGTTAATCTCATGACTTATTGATATTAATATATCCATTCAATTGTTCCTTAAATTCAACCAAGGAATACCAAGGATTAATTCTAAACACAAGACTTGTGTGCGGAATTTCTCACAAAATAGATTTCTAAAAAATATTATGAAAACGCTTTTAATAATAAAACCCAAAATAACTGCAAGTGTCGGCCTAAATTTGAATAAAGTGGTTTTTAATAAACACTAATGAAGACAGATAGAAAACAAGAAGTTCCCCAACTGAAGTATTCCATTGGCAGTTACAGATTGTTCAAGTAATTAACCAATCAATCAATACACCAAAAACCCCCAATCGGTTTCAATAATAATAAAAAGTTAATGAGCTATAATTTATTGATTAATTCTAGCAAGGAAAGTTAGAAAAATTTATAGACGCAAGAGGTTTAGAGGCAAAGTCAAAATCTACCCGAAATAATTAATCGGGAAATATTCTTTATACTTTCATTTTATTAAATGTATAATATTGCTTTCTTTATTTTATATTCATAGCCATAACACTTAAACGAGGGAGTAATTTATACGAAGGGCCTCAATAAACCTCAAGGAGGTTTAACAAGAATATTATTACATGAATATAATTCACGAATTTTATGCATTGCATTCATTTTCATAAATGAAAGTAAATACTTGCTTTTCGAAAAGGTACCATAATTAAACCATGCTAAAAACCATCTCGAACATCCACGAAAATAACATGTCCCCCCCCTCCGATTCTCTTCCGTTGGTAACGAAACGTAAATATCGGGCATAGATTTTTGTGGAGAAAAGGCAATGCATTAGGGCTCATTTCATTTCGAAGTGAACCAATTCAACAAGACTCATTTAACGTGGCAAACAATTTAATTACGGAAATTATAACGATGTAATTATACCCTAGAGAATTTCATCATAATCCGCCCCTTTATGTCTGTTGATTTTTGAAAAGTTTTATATGTTGATTTTCATTTGTTTTTTTCTGATTTTCAAAAGCGAAAGCTGTAAGAAATCTAATAATTCACATAAAATAAAGACCATGAACGGAAATCAATATTCTTCTTCAAGGAATACTCACGTTTGCTCCCTTTTTATTTACCATATATTTTTATTTATATTTATTTAAGATTATTGCGAAGTTAAAGGCAGTTCATAAAAAAATTCTCCCAAATCATTTCTTACCAAAAAATGCTCCTGTAGGACTCATCCGGTAGGCTCACAAAATTAAGTAAATAAAAACTGAAAAAACATATGCATTTTCTTTATTTGAACTGAAAAATTGGGTAGTGTTTGAATTCATCCCTTGAGAAAATATTCCATCGAAGCTGTCAGAAGTCATAAAATTTACCCGTCAGTCCCTTTATTTGTTCCGTTTATTGAACTATTTTTATTTATTTTTTGGTTTTCTTTGAATTTTAAAGCAAAAAAATATATTCAATATATTGTTGAAGTATTAAATATATATACAATATTTTTTTTCTTTGCTCTACATGGAAAGATCTCTGAAAGCCTGTCAACAGACAACATTGCTGTTGACTGGCGGCCCTTTTCTGCCAGCATCGAGTTCACTGCTCTCGGAACAAGAAATGCCTAACGGGTCGGGCTAACTGCCATTGCGAGAAACATTCATTCCATACATTGAAATGAATATATACACGTATGTATTTTATAATATTTGTTCTTTGCAAGTAACTTTTATTTCCTTATTTTTCTCTGTGTTTCTGCAGCGATTTATTCTTGTTAGTTTGTAAATAATTTTTATATGAATGAGAAATGAATCTGAACCCATTTCAAACTCTGTTTTTTTCTCCTATCACAAAAAACTTTCGGAAATGTGATTTTCTGACACTTTCTTTTTGTTTGAATTACTGGTTTATTTTTTAGAAGTTACTAAGTTACCGTTAAGTTAAAGAGATATTAAGACAGAACTGTCAAAGAATGAAATATTCCTTTCAAAACAAAGATTCCATAATAATCATTTGGGTTCTCAATTCTTTTCTTCTTTTGCTTTCAAAACTTGATGTTTATCAACAGAAAAAGAAAGGAAAAGAAAACATACAAAATAAACTTGACGAAGGATGTTAAAGTGGAAATTTCTGTCGCAAGCAAAGAAGCCATTTAGGTCCTGTTCAAATATTTTTCTCTCATTAAATGCTTTTTCCAAATTAAAGAATATCTCCAAGAAAAGGATCTTAAATTTTAGAAAAGAGTCACTTTTTTTAACTTTCCATTAGTCTTTTCCCACAAGAATAATAATTGTTATGACTAATCTTTTCGTCCTTAACTCCATCGTAAAATCAACCGCCACACATCGTGCACACAAACCCGCTTTAATTTATCACTTCAACAGTAAAAGAATACACTTGTACACTTCTTAATGGCAAAGAGTAAGAAGATATTGTCATAAAAGGATTTTAAGAGAAATATACAGTTTGTATGCGAAATATACAGAAAAGACGTGTAAACTACTTTGGAAGTTATTAATGTAAACAGCCCGGAGTTACGGATTCCCTTCAAGGAAATTGTCCCATTCCTCTCTTCCTCTCTCTCTTTCCCGCTCTCGCGTATCTATGGTACGGGCCATTTGTATTTCTTTGGTTATTATTTGACGAAGTAAGAAGAATTTTCAATTAAAAAGTAAATTATGTAGTTAACAAACGTAAATATAATTTGCTCATGTATATTTTATACTTCTCCTTTATACGCTTCTTCCTTCGAAGGATTTTTAATTAGGCTTATTAAAAGGTTTATAAACACGTAAAGGGTGTAAAGCTTCACAGAGATGTTAGTTAACATCATAAATGTCTTGACACACAGCCATCTAAACAGACATACCCAAGCTGGCGTAACGTTGTTATAAATTTATACAAATTATAAATTATAAATTATAAATTTCAAAATAGAATTTTGTAGATTTATACAATAAAATTTTCACGTTGTAAAGTCATTACTAAATAATTCTTATGAGTCATAAAAATTTCATATCTAACTGCATTTCTAAAAGCAACGACGTGTTTATGAATATTTTAAGGTTCTGATTATAAATAAAATTTAAAAACAACTATATCAGGACCGACGGACCCATCTGCAAGAATTGAAGAAGTAATTGAATTTTTTCAAACCGAGGGAAAGAAGATATGTGTCTCCTAAAGTTTGAAGGGACTAGGATTCCTTTAGTTTATGTTTTTTGTTGGCAACGCATTAAAAGAAACGTGAGAGATATAAAGAATAATTTATACCCCAACATATTATATATATTATGACACTCATAAGTCATTTCATATAGACTGAAATCAGATCAGTTCCACGCTCACTTTGTAAAACTAGTGTGAGCATGTCGGCGATTATGACTCCATTTTTAAGCTTTTGGAGAATATTTTAAGCTGAAGTTAAATTAAATTGTGCGTTATGGAATCCGTACCGTAAGAGAGGCCAAAGTCTTTTTAAGTACGATTTATCAATCTAAGCAAAATATTAGAAAAGCTAAATCTAAAAAGATAATAGAAAAATCATCAATTATCAATAAAAAAATCAATAATCCATAAAGAAATTATCACATTATCAATAAAAGATAATAATCATCAATAAAAGAAATAATTATGTATTCAACATAAATTTAAAGTTATTCAAATAAATTATTTCAATAATATTTAAATAAACTTCAAAATATATAAGCTGTTTAAAATGTAAACTATTTCTTTTAAAAATAAATCTAATATTTTTTTATTAATAAAAACTTTTTACGTTAATAAACCTTTATAAAATTGAATTAAATGATTTACTGGTTTATTATTTTCATATATACATTTCCCACATAAATTTTCTGGGAAATAATTCCCATAGAAGCTACTTCACAGCAGTTTTCAACCGGCTTTTACACCAATAAATGTGCAACAAAAAATAAGTGGTTTCCGTTATTATTATTTTAATTGGATTTCCTCGCAATTTTCCAACTTTGTGTTGCCGGGTAAAGGGAGAGTTATAGTAGTAAGAGTATGTAAAATATATAGTAGTTATAAAGTAGGACGCAATATTATTCGCATGGATTAGCGGATAATATGGAATTACCAATTTGTCAGGTAATATTTTAAATTATTTATCAACAGAAGATAATATTTTAAATCAAATAGTTTTAAAACTTTCGATTCATTCACCTTAAGTGTTTATTGAAAAGGAAATTACTAAAGATCGTTTTTGGAATATTTCTCTGCGAAACATTAATGTCGGATAAGATTGTTTTCATGAAAGTTTTCAACTTCGAAGAAAATATTATTACGGTAAATGTGATGAAGGTTTATTCGTGATAGTTTTATCAAGCTTTTTTGATTATATTTTTTTATTTTCTTTGCTAAATCTGTTATTATTCATTTATTAATTGTTAATTCTTCGCATTTAAATGCATAGTAGCCCATGATTGCGATAATGAAGTACTTATTTTTTTTTTGCAAAAAATCATTTAAAAAATTATAGAATTGTAATTTTAGAAAACATATAAATTTCCTTAACAGCTTCTCTAACAGCCCTTCTTTGTAAATTTGTAGCATGAGAGAAAAACAACATAGAATCAATTAAAGTTTATTAGATTTTTATGCAACCGAAACCTAAAGAGAAGTCTTTTCCACTAGGATTGAGAATATAGACTGATTACCATTAATATTAATTAGCTTCCTTTTCCAAAAAATTGTCTACAAAATCTGAAAGATATATATTTTTTAAAGCCAGCACATTGTGACTACAATAAATCGATTAATAACTAATATTTATGTTCGTATTCTAACAAATAGTAATCTTTTAAATTCAGGTTGATTTAATTTTAAACCAATAATCACGATAAATTCCTATTTTTTATGATTCCAACTGTAATGAAAACCACAACAATAACTACAACAACAATAAGTCCATACGCAAATTGGCACCACTAACTGTCACCAACATTTTCTTTGAAAAAAAGTAAACAAAAGTGTGTAAAAAAGAAGACGCACACTCTTGACCCACTGGGAACGCACACAAAACAAGAATGGCTTTTTTTCTAGTCATTGCATTTCAATTCTTCTCCTCTAATTGTCATTGGATATATACTGTTGTTGGTTATTGTTGCACTACTGCCATTCTCATTATCATTGTGATAGTCATTGTTATTACTGGTTTGTTTCTGTTGTTTACATTGCTTCTGTAATGGATGTATAAACGAATGAAAGAATGAATGAATGAATGAATGAGTGAGTGAGTGACTGAATGAGGAAATGAATCATGAATAAATGAACGCATGAATACCATTTTAATTCTGCAGCAGGTTGCTTCTCCTCTTCTTCTTGAAGAATCCTTGAACCTTTGCTCTGTAAGATTTGTGTCCTCTATGCGTCTGTACGTGCGTGTGTATATGTGCGTGTTTCTTGTAAATATGTAATGTGTACGCGCCTGTGTGTGTGTGCAGAATCTGCGGCGCATTTAATTGCCTAAACCTACTATGGTTTCATTTTACACGATTCTCTATTTGAATATTTGCTTTCACGGTTTTTTCCTCTTAAAATGACGTGACAAGGACAAGCGCCATCCAACAAAGGAGAACATTTTTTTCGCGTGGACAGTCGCCGAGGTGTGCAAAATCATCTGAAAATAGGATTAATTGATTTTGTTTCGTTTGTTCGTTTTTTTTTTACATTTTTATCGCACCAACGAAGGAATTTTTTCAAAAAAAAAATGTTTAGTAAAATATGTAAAAACAAATTGTGCGTAATCATCAGCATATACATATTATTAAAAAGATACCTTGAAAAGTCTAGATGGATCTCTTTAACAACGTTATACTTTTATCAAAAAAAATGTTTAATTCTTAATAATAAGAAAATAATTTTGACTAATTTTAAATCACTTTTGTGTAAAAAAAGTATTTCAACTCATTCACTCATTTTGAATTATTTTTTTTAATTAAATAATCTGTATTAATAGCTCTAACATTATTTATTATCAAATTATTCTCTATTAAAAATCTTTTATTATTTAAATACAGTTTTATTAAATTTTTTGTTCAACAATTTATTTTAAGATTTTAATATTTTTTTAAAATCTTTTAAAATTTTCAAAAATATTTCAAGAACTGATAGCAATCAATTGTTCCATAAATTTTGCTTTAATTTCAATACAACAATCAATATTGTTGCTCTTCAATTATTTATTTCATATTTTTTATGAATCCTTTTTGACATCTTCAAACAAAAAAAATGTTTTATTAATGAAGCATATTTCTTCATTTTTCGTATTCATTATCTTTTCATTTTTATTCAATTTTTATTATCATTGACGAGAGAAGACATAATCAGCAATCTGTCCCTGAATTTGTTTATATTTTCTTTGTTATCTTTCTTTAATTTTCAAAAGATTTCAATGTTATTTTATACCTAATAAAATAAATATTTTTGAATTTGTAATTCTGATTTCAATGGTAACGAATAACTTTCGTTACCCTTCTTTATTTTCTCATTTCTCATTTCATGAAGGGTCAATTTAATTGGATTTCATTGAAAACCGGCAAATAGTTTGCATAAATTTGTTCTTTTTTAGGTTTGGTTTTTTTTTTCGAATGAATTTCAGAAATCTCGAACATAATTATGTATAAAAAATACGAGGTAGACTTTCTTTTCATTTACATTTTTTGTGTAAAAGGAATTATTCACTCAGAGTCAAACGAAACCTTCAACACGGGCTCCCACGGAAGCAACATAGCCTTTAAGCTCAATCGAACTGAAATAGACCTTCTTACTAAAGTTGAATTCATCCGATCTCAAATAACCACGCTTTGATATTTCTATACCAATTTTTGTTTCTTCATATTTCCATACAATACCATACTTTTTACAATACCATACTCATTCTCTAATAAATAAACAGGGCGAATCACAAACCTTATCGCTATTAATCCCTTTTCAAGGAATAAGAAAAACTACTACAAATTCTGGCGAAAAGCAGCAAATAATATCTCGTTTATTTAAAACTTAATATCGATCGTATTAATTAGATAATTTTAGGCACGAGAAAATAATTTGCATATATCCGTTTGTAAATATGACAAAATAACACCAGTTACACTCCTAAGACGTATTCACGCACACATACACACAGGCGTATGGACACTCCCATACATATAAAAACAACTGCCAACTATATGTTACACACCTTGTAAACAAATTAATGATAAAAATTTCAGTAAATTAGTTAATGCTGTATGCGTGAGTGTGCAGCGGTGTGTGTGCGTACGTATGTGTATGCGCGCGTGTGTTTATGTGTGTTCGTGTAGGCGGGAAACTAATAAAAAATACATGAATTTAATAAATTTCCACTATCGCAAACCTGCCCACTTTCTCGGAGGAGTCTTTCATTTCACGTAATATCAATTTTACCCCTCCGGCTGTAACATTTTTGGTTAAAAGTCATAAAATTAAATTTGTTATTTTTTTTAATAATGAATAATCTTAGGAATTCTCAAGACTTGACCGCAAGCTTAGCGAACTTTCCGCTTGCACGTGATGAAAAAAAAATGATAAATCCATCCAACCAATTTATCCAACCAATTCAACTATTACTGGTTTTTAAAACTAAGAAACTTTCTTCTTTTTCTTTTTTCAATTCTGCCGATTAATAAATACGTACCGTCCGGTAGATGATGTTTTCCACAAAGCAGTCTATTAAAACTAAAATTAATGTGCACTGCTTTTGGGCCGTTTTACGAAATACATTATCTTTTGATGGGTCGTTGTCAATACGAAGAGTTAATCCATTATTTTGCAGATAAGATTATACGTATTGGTTGTTTAGAAAAAACGTAATTAATATATGCGTTGATATATTTAAGCATAGACACCAGACAAATTTGTAACAGGCTCTCAGCATTTAAATTTAGAATTAGAATATTTTTAATTTATCAAATTAATTAAAACTTTTTTAATTAATTTTTTAATTAATCAAATTAATTAAAAATTAAAAAAAAACGATTATTATAATTTCGATTATTATTTTATTACTGAGCATAAAACATTTTTGTATACGATAGTAATTTTTCAATTTTTTATTATGTTTGCCATTACGTTATCGAAAAAATTTTTATATAAAACTTTCTCACATTTAAAACTATTTTTTAGTTATTTTTTTAATATTTTCTTTTCTACTTCCTCGATACGTAAGCGTTCAAAATCCACGTTCAACTGAAGTATTCCGAAAGAAATGTTATCCTTAAAAATATCCTGCGAAGCACTATAGACTTCACCACAATAGCTTACGAGTTCATCGCACGCAATACGATTGGAGCCAGCCAACTAACCGGCCTTTATACAATAAGAGAGAGAGAGATTATATGATCTCACCTCTTTAAGTTGGTCACCCTTATGCAGAGCTTGCAACAAACTTCTTTCAAGCTTTCACCTGCCCCGAGCATGCGCAAAAAAGTTACGTATGCATCTTGATGCTGATGAAGGTTTATTCTCTTGAAGTTTGTTTACAAAAATTAGCGCGCCTTTAACTGCAAGCAGTAACGGTTTGGGCGGTATATGTTTATTCTATGGAATTCATAAAATACGAAGGAAAGGCGAAGAATGGAATGTTAGCCAGCATTTTACGCATAAAACACATGTTGCTTCATTTAATGCAGAGTATAATAATGAAAGATAAAACAATAAAAACTCTTAACATTAACGTTTGTGATTTAATTTTTTGGAAAATTCAAAATTTAGATTTAATTCTCTTTGAGAAGAAATTCGTTGTTTAATACTACTACTTATTAAAAATTTATTGTTTACTACTTTTATTTAGCGAGAGTATTCCGTAATTGAAACTGTTTTAAATCCAGACTTCAAAACAGCAACATACTCCATTCTTAAAAAACACTGCGATTGATAAATATCACAAACTTAAATTTGACCCCACGTTTATTTATAATACAATAATGTATTAATAATTCAGTAATGTAATTAATTCAGTAATGTAAATTTCATAATTCAGATTTGAAAAATCTAACACTAGAAAATATTTTACATTTGTCTATTTATACATTTCTTTTCTATCAATACATTAAATATAAAACTTCTCTAACAATCACTCTTTCATGCAGTTCTGTGATAGCCTTTAAAAAGTTTTTACATCTAATTGATATAATATAATTTAATCAAGTATGATTATCACATTGTTTTTTAGAGCATAAGATTAAGTAATATTGAATTTAACAATTACATTTTCAATATTTTCTTTTACTTCGATCCCATTTTAATTCGATGGCCATACGATATTTTCAATAAAATCAAGATAAGAAGATACTTTTGTATAGAGTCCCGGGACAGCTGTTGCACAGCCATAACCAGAACTTATAATGCCAACAACTCGAAACTTTTGCGTATTTTCATCGAGAACTTCTATCAGAGGTCCACCCGAATCACCCCAACAAACGTCTCGCCTATTGTCGGGGTCTTTGGCACACAAGTGTTCGTTATTCAATTGATATCCCAGAATACTGTACGAAGCGATACAACTAGTCTGAGATACAATTTGCATTTTTCCCTTCTGCAATCTCTTGGATGCCGATTTTGCTAAAAGAAATATGAAAAAATTAATCGACCAAATTTTTTATTTATGAAGATATTGTGGGATCATTTCAAATTCAGCCAACCAACTTGTATAATTATACACTCCCCAACCGGAAACATATAGACTCGCGTTCTCTGATGGCATTGTCTGATCGGTGTAGAGGCAAGTCGGTGATATATATTTAGTTGTTATAATTGCTTTCTCTAGCTCTATCACGGCGATGTTACTAATTTTGTTTAACTGTGAGAATTTCGGATGAATATAAACTTCCTGAAAGTAAGAAAAAATGTATAGGTCAAATAACATATATGTTCTTCTAAAATCGCTTTGAATTGGAAAAATCTATTTCTAGATTGCGTCAAAAAATATCGAAAAGATTGTTGTCGATATTTCTGTTGAAAACTGTTTGCAACTATCCATTACCGATCATTATCCTTAACGATTCATGACCATTACTTGGGAGTATTTGTTTTAAATTTAATATCCCCACTAGGTATTATTAGCAACGATATCAGGACATATTATTATTGCGTCAAGTTCATAATAACACGATCACTAAAGCCATGATTCATTGGTTTAAACCCAATCTTTGGCGAAAAATCTATTGAAGAAAGAAATTGAGGAGTTGAAAACTCACTAATAAATATTACTACTGCCATTTAAGAGTGGCTCAGTTTTTAAAAATGTACACATGAAACAAATTAATATTTATTCATATAATTACAAGTTCGTTTTATTTTCGTTTTAATTTACAATTTAGTAATTTGTAATTTAAATTAATATATATATATATATATATATATATATATATATATATATATATATATATATATATATATACATATATATATATATATATATATATATATATATATATATATATATATATATATATATATATATATATATATATATATATATATATATATATATATATATATATATATATATATATATATATATATATATATATATATATATATATATATATATATATATATATATATATATATATATATATATATATATATATATATATATATATATATATATATATATATATATATATATATATATATATATATATATATATATATATATATATATATATATATATATATATATATATATATATATATATATATATATATATATATATATATATATATATATATATATATATATATATATATATATATATATATATATATATATATATATATATATATATATATATATATATATATATATATATATATATATATATATATATATATATATATATATATATATATATATATATATATATATATATATATATATATATATATATATATATATATATATATATATATATATATATATATATATATATATATATATATATATATATATATATATATATATATATATATATATATATATATATATATATATATATATATATATATATATATATATATATATATTTAGGGTCTTGAGATCAGACTTTCTTGCTCACTCATATCATCCATGCAAACACTCATAATCACACACATACATAAATATAAAATGTTTAGAAATATATTATATTAAATTCTATTTATTTTGCAGGCCAAACAATATTTTCAATATAATCCAAAAAGGCTGAAACTCTTGTATAAAGGCCGGGTGTTGAAGCGGCGCAACCAAAGCCTGTCGATATCACCCCGACAATACGGTAATTTTTATTACTTTCGTCAACGACCAAATTCAACGGCCCGCCGGAATCGCCCTGACACGCATCCTTTGTATTTCCCGGATCACGAGCACATAACTGAGTACGTAATATGCCACGATCTAACTGTCGCGTTGGTCCATATTCTAAATAACTATTTTGACATTGATCCAATGGTTCAATTTCCAATTGGGCCTTTAGAAGTAGATTCGACTTTTGACGTGCTAAGATTAAGTCAAAGCGAATTATTAGAATAAAATCTATGTCTTATAGTGATCACTTACTTGTGATATTAACCGTGCCCCAGCCGGTGACATATAATTGCGAATCTTTAGGTGGATCATCCGGCTCGGTGTAAAGACACGCTGGATAAATATAATTACTGAATTCCACTTCAGTTTCTAATTCAAGCAGAGCGATATCATTGTACTTTCGTCTACTGGAATAACTATCGGGAATGTGCGCCGTCTAAAAGATACGATATAGATCTACAAAAGCACAAATAATAGAGAGACACACATAGAACAGATAGAGACAGTCACAAATGGAAAAAACACAGCAGGACGCAGTTACGAAATTTACAAAAGCACAAATACTTAAAACACAGATAGTAAGACAAAGAGACAGACAAACAGACGTATAGGGCAAAAATTAAAAATAAATTTAGAGAAAACACAACGAAATTTATATAAAGATAACGTATCACAACACAACAAAATATAAAGCCGCAAAAATTGTAAAGCTTCGAGGTAAGCAAATGGTAAAGAAGATCACGGCACAAATATCGCATCGCATCGATTTATACATAAAAATTTTACAATGACAAGCACCTACTCCCACAACACGAAAAATTCGAACTTACTTTAATCGGTATTTCAAGACGATTTGCAATTTCATCTTCATTATCGAAATCGGCCATGCCCAGACGCACAATCGCCGGTATGGCATCACGACTATTTACACAATGTGCAGCAGTCAAAATGAATTTCTCATGTATCAAAGATCCGCCACAACGAAAATCGTACGGTCCGCCCTCATTGCCGATCGCCGAATAACCAATTGCAGCCATGTGAGGATACTCGCCCGGTTTCACACGCGTGCCACCCAAAATATGTGGCGTTAGGTAGGGTTTAAGACTTTGTTCGATATTGTGGCAAGCTGAATTTTCGGAGAAGAGTTTCTGCTTCTGTTTTTGTTTTTTAATTTTTCATTAAATTTTAATGTTACCTTCAATAGCGGGTCGCTCACTGCGTACCGCTGGATTGGTGTTGGATGACATTGTTGTTGTTGTTGTTGTAGTTGTGGTAGAGGATGATACATGCGTGCCGCCATGACTGGTAATTCTGCTGTTAAAATTAAGGAATTTCATAAAATATCTATCGACAAAATCAAGGTGATCCAATATGTTTGCCAAATATTTTAACTAAATATTAAACAATCGGATAAAACCAATGCGGATAAAGCAAAAGAACTTAAGTTGAATAAAAAATAGGTATTACATGTAGATATCCTTTAGATGTTAACTTTAAATTTTTTGCATCAATAAAATTCAAAAAAAAACATTTTCAGACATATTCAAGAACTGTAAATGAGTCATCACTTCAAAAAAGTTGTTAGAAATGTTCAAAAGATTTGGCTTAATCACATTGTCTTCCGACCGAATCATATATTGTAAAATTAGAGCTACATCAGTGAAAATTTACTAATATTTAGCTAAAGCTATTTTCATGCGATTTCAGTAAGTCAAAAGATCGTTATTAGCTTTGATAGCTCGTTATTTGATTTAGTAAACTGAAATGTATGTTCGCGAAAATGGAATGAAAGTTAATTGAAAATGTTAGGAAAGATTGTTGGTTAGTATTTCTATACGAGATACATACACTTGATTGTCGTTTGATTGGAGCGCTTGCAATCGATCAGGCCATACAAAATCAGCGTGATTTGATTGTGAGCTTCCCCTATTTGACGGGTATATGAGTGGATAATGTGGGTTTTGAGGATTACTCCAATCAACTGTGTTTACATTGTATGGATATTGTGGCAACGGCTGGGTTACATACACTTGATCGTGCTGACCTAAATTTGGATATATTGTCTGTACAAATTGTGTATTAGGTGTGAAAGATTGATCGGGATATTGCGGCCTGCTGTCGGGAATAACTGCAATTGCATTGCCAAAATTGTTATTATTGTTATGTGAATAGTCGATTCCATTCGCTGAGTCCATGACCACATCACCCCCATTCCTTGCTCGTTTTAGAATATTATGCATTCTTTCCTTAACATTTCTCAAAATATTGCCACGACCAATCCCAGCACTTTGATCATTCCTTTGTCCGTTGTTTAATCCAAACCCGCGATCTTTGTAAAAAGCATTTCCTAAACGTCTTCCTCTTCCTCTTCCGATCACACGACCATTTCCGGCACGTCCTATTCCAAAACCATTACCGGGCATATTATCGTTTTGATTACCATTCGGAAATCCACCAACCAAACCCCTGTCAATGCCATTGCTCGGTCTATTTCCAAAACCATTTCCTGAAGAAAATTGCGGCACATTCCCGAAACCATTCGCGAAATTATTTGCTGGAGCAATCTGTTGCCCGTTTCCAAATTCATTATCAATACTATTATCGGATATAGTTGGCAACCCATTACCAATATTAGACCCAAACCCATTTCTATCAATTGAATCGACTGCCTTTGGTCCATTTACAAACCCGTTTTGCAGGAGGTTATTTCCAGGAGAGCTTAATGGCCCGTTAGCTGAAGCAATTGGTGAGTCTTTAACAAACCCGCCGACTAGAACTCCTTCAGAGGCAGGCAGGCGTCCATTAGCTAGAGTATTTGGCGGCCCATTTATAAATCCACTTATCGGACCATTTACAGAAGGCGATAATGGAACAATTCCGTAAGCATCTAGTGGCCCATTTACAACTCCAGTGACCACTCCATTTTCAGAAAGTATTAGTGGGGTATTTCCTGGAACAACTTGTGGCACATTCACAATTCCACCCACTGGACCATTTACAGGTGTTAGTGGGGCATTTACAAAAGCACTTTGTGGCACATCCACAAATCCACCGATTGGAGCAGCTCCAGAAGGTGTTAGTGGTCCATTTCCGAAATTACTTTGTGGCCCAATCAAAACTCCACCGACTGGTCGAGTCCCGGAAGGTGTTAGTGGTCCATTTCCTAAATTACTTTGTGGGCCATTTATAAATCCACCGATTGGATCACTTCCTGAAGGTGTTAGTGGTACACTTCCTAAACCATTATGTGGCCCATTCACAAATCCATTTATTACAAAATTCTGTCCATTAGCAGTTGTTTGAGAATTTGCATCATCTTTCAACAATTTGGAAAAATCATAAAATTTCGAATCCTTATCGAGTTCTTGATCACCAACAACTAAGGGTTTCGGTGTTGTTGTTGTTGTTGTTGTTGTTGTGGTTGAGCTTAACAAATATAGCCAGAAGTCAGGTTTCGAGGTTGTTATTGTTGTTTCTGTGCTGGCTGTACTAGAATTCAATAAATGTAGCCAAAAATCAGGTTTCGTAGTGACCGATGGGGTTGTTGTTGTTGTAAGAAGTGGTTCCCAAAAATCGACAGGTTTTTTAGTCGTAAACTCTTTAACATCTGATGACTTACTAAATTAAGAAGAAAGTGTTAAAACAGAAAAGGGGGATGGTGACAGCAAATGACTAGAAAGTGGTGAATTCTTTTCACAGAGCGAAGCGTTAATGCGAAAGGTCAACGATTAGCAGTAGGAAAAAAAATCTACGTAATGCAACTTCTGCTTCTACAAAACCACAACCACTGTGGACTGAATTTAGCCTGGGAATGCTATGGCAATGGTGAATGCTATGCGAAACTTACTCAAATATCAACGGTGTTGTTGTTCGTGTTACTACGGCTTCCTCGGTGGGACAACATATCAGTTCCAAAGCACCTTTATAGCCACAGGAGATCGGATCCTGTAGAGAAATATCACCTTTTTTTAAACCATCAATCAATGTCAAACAATCCTGAAACACACGACAGACACCGGGTGAATGATCGGGCATGTCACAGGCATCGAACTCTACAATTTGTAAAACAAAAAAAAAACAAACAAAAATTATCATTACAAAATAATCAAAAAAGACAAATAATTATTAAGTGCGCACAATCAGCACTTAAGCACTTTAGCCAAAATTTGGAAAAAATTAAATTCATTGTTGTTTGAAAAATATGATTAACGACCGGGTTAAAGATCTGCAGTTGCCAACATTATTTCCAGTATGGTACACTAATGAAATGAATAAATCAAATTGAGGATTATGAAAATCCTTTAACCAAACACTCCCAAAAACAAAACTTTTAATTAACAAAAATTCACCATTGTTGACGTTTTTTTTTTTTGCATACGACGTTTCTTCGTAATGATCTTGAAAATAACTTTTATAACTTTTGAATAGATAGAAGTCTTTAATACAGTCGACTGAAAAATGTTGAAATATTTCTATAGAATAAGCTAAATCTGCATAAAAGTGTGTGAATGTCAGAACTGTGAGGATCCAACGTTAAGGTTTTTTTAACTTTGTTTTTAATTTATAAAAATAAATTTATAATTTTTTTAATATATATTTTTTTAATATATAAAGAAGCGCAATTTGAACCAAATTCTTTCACTCTTATAGCTAGCTACTGTAGCTAATTACCTACTGGGACACCTAGTTTTAAATTAATCTGTTCGGTTTTTGTTTACTTTTTTCGCCTCTAAAAAGCGGCTTCCCAACTGAATATTTCAGTTATTTTTTACTGCATTAAACCGTAATTTTTTACCAATTCAATATATTCAATATATTCGAAAAAAAATTATACGAGTAAAAATATTTGTTGGTATTCAATAATTACGTGAAAATAACAAAAATTCTAGCCGGTAACCGAGTATAAATATTTTCCTATCGAATAACACTGACGCTTTATGTAAACGTAATGATTAATTTGTAAAACCAGAAAACATGCTTCGCAATTGCAAACTATTTACAGTCTCAGTACCACTCCTCCCCCTTCGCCCGCCCCCCACCCAACCATCCTTCCTCACAACTTGTCCGCCACAGTTCTGTTAACACTTCTTAAAACCTTATAAACGAAAATAGTATTCAAACTCATGAAAATATTTATAAAATTATACCGTAAAATATTATTTTATATTTTGTACACACATACATACATACATGCATATGTGATTATGAAAAAAAGTATAATTAATATTTGTTTTTATCCTACATCGTTTAAATCAACGACTTACCATATTTTGTTGCTTCGCTAAATCGCAAAAATATCAAAGTGCTGAAGAGAAAAGTCAATGCCAAACAATTGACCAAATTTCGATCACATGCACTTAATGAGAAGTTCAGGAACATTTCGGTTAGTTGTGTCTTTTGATTTCGATGAAAGACTTCTTTGCAGAAATATTAATTGTATTTATTTTTCCTTTCACATGAAAATAATCGAAGTAATTTTTCGATTTTTTATATTATATATTATGAATTAATCTTTTTCAAAAGATTAATTTTTTTTAATTCTGTACGCTTTTAATTATATAATATTTAAGTAATTAATAATATTCTTCAACATACGAACGACGAACTTCAGGCCGAACAGTTTGCGAATCAATCAATTTAATTCCAATGAAAATATTTAAACAAGCTCTTTGTAATTATTATTGATTGAATTATTGATATTATTGATTGAATCGTTATTGATTGTAATTTAAGCAATGTCAAATCTTCTGGCGATAAATCAATCTTATTATATTGTTGATTTATGCGCTTATAAATACACACACACACACACACACAAACACACATACGTACTCACAATTATTTTTATTAGCTCCCAATATGATGAACTTCTCAGTATTTACGTATGCAAAAATATTTTTATGAAATTATTTCTAAAGGAATTATCAATAATTATCATTAGCAGATCTCATTAAAAACTTTCAGTTTAAATGTATTTCCAAACTATTTTATAAATATTTATTAGGCCAAGTATTGTGTATTTTTTCGAAATACTCGATGAAAAGAATTCTTCAAAAATTCCGATCAATCAACTTTTATGTTTTTCGAAATTCTATTGGTTGTTTTATTATTGACATTTTTTGTTTTAGTAGGAATAATTGTTTTCATTTCTACTCGATATCCGGGATCACAAAATAACTCCTATTGCTCGCCTTCTTTTCTCGTAGGAACTGAATAAACTCGTTTGTAATTTTAAATTATTAGCGAAATTTTTGATGGTTTGTTATAATTTCGTAGAGAAGCACTAATTCTTTGTTTTATATTTAACCTATATAAATTACGTTATAATATAAAGATCTTTAATTAATTTATAAATCACAACAAAAAAAATTGAATAAATTCACTTATAAAGATTCTCAAATATTTACTTCAACTGTTTAGCATATTTCTGTGTTTTTATTTTATTTCTCTCGTGAAATACTTTGGCATTCATTATACATTTTTTACATCACTTTCAAACACCTCCTTAAAATGTTCTCGCTCCGAACACGCTGCTCCGGCAACTGATCAACTCATCTCAGAATACAAATTATTTTACCATCAACGGATTAACGAGTGGCGGGCAGCTGAGATGCTTTTTACGAGGTCTATATAATTGCCCAACGCCGCTCTCGCTCTCATTTCATACTGATTTCCATTTAAAATCGGATTTGGATTTTGGTGTCATTGTTTTTTTTTAATATAGTTTGTGGTTAAAATTATTCTGTAGTATGTAGTATAACTATATATACTGATAGTGATGTTGAAGTTACATTTATTGTACAATTGCGCTGATGAGAAGCAATGATAAAGAGACAAAATTTACGAACAAGCAATCCAACATGCAAACTGAAAATCTCTACGCGGATGCATCGTGGTCATATCGGTCAAGTTTGTGGCAATGAAAAAAAAATGAAAATAATTTTATTGGTAAATGTGTCATACATACGGATTTATATGCAATATATTTATGCGTACGTACAATTAAGTACGTATATGAAGTATATAAATAAAATTATTACAAACTCGTTTTCGATCACCAGCAAAGCAATATAACAATATTTTTTTAATAAATTGAAAATTCTTGAGAATTTTCGTTAGCCTAAAATTTTACACTTACAAATTAATTCAATTTGAATTTAAGAGTTATTTATATACTATTTATATATCACTATTTACTACTATTTATTTTACTAATTTATGCACTATAATATTATTAATCCTCGTTGACGAGATAAATAACAAAATTTCGTAGAAAAGCATTAGAGTGTTAAAGAGTGAGATAATTAGTCATCCCTAGAGGAAACCTTCACCTTTATCGTTAATTCAAAATTTGAATTAAAAATTCTCATTATAATACCTAAATTTTATTTTGTAAACCTGTTTGAAAAAAATATTATGGAAATATATGCATATAAAATTATTGAATGAAACGGTATCAATACCGAAAAATATTGAAATTAACCGCCTTAATAACTTCCGGTTTAATTTGAATATTGATTTTAATTTGAATATTTTATATTGAAATATATATCCAATAAAATATTTAGAGCTATCTTATTTCGTGGGCCAGACAATGTTTTCAATAAAATCCAAATAAGATGAAACTCTTGTATAAAGACCGGGTGTATGACCGGCACAACCGTAACCCGTCGATATCACGCCAACAATACGAAAATTTCTAGTACTCTCATCAACGATCATATTCAACGGACCGCCAGAATCGCCTAAGCAAGAATCCTTTCTACTTTCTGGATCACGAGCACAGAACTGACTTTTCAACAAGCCTCGATTTAGTCTAGCATTACGCCCGTATTGGTTATAATGTTCTAGACAGCGATCTGATGGTTCAATCTGTAATTTAGCCTTTAGAAGTACATTCGATTTCTCACGTGCTACGAAAATCAAAAGAAGAAAAAATTAACTGATTAAATAAATTCTAGTTTCAAATATTAAATGATCATTTACTTTTGAGATTTTTCGTGCCCCATCCGGTAACATATAATATGGAATTATCTGGCGGATCATCGGGGTCGGTATAAAGACACGCTGGATATATATAATCACTAAATTCCACCTCTCTTTCCAACTCCAGCACAGCGATATCGTTATAGGTTCGTAAACTACTATAATCGTCGGGAACGTGCGTCTTCTAAGAAATACAATAAAGATACGAAAACACAAACAAAAATTCAGAGCAAACAAAAAACAATGTTTACACTTTGCGTCTATAAAAATAATGAAACAAAATATCAGTTCTTCCATATAATGAAAAATTATTAATTTTATAAAAAACAATGACTATCACTTTTAATTTATTTTCTATAAAATTACGACGATCACACGGAGTTGACGTCTCAAACTTAAAGTTTAGCCTGTATCACAACCAGTGAAGAATATATATAAAAGAAAAACCATAATACCGCATTCGGTTTATCAATTATTATCTTTTCGCACCATTTTGTGCAAAAAATTTGCAGAAAGTGCGACTAATTGTCGCAAAAATTTCTTTCAAAAACTTGCTTCTCTCTCATAAAATATTTTGGTTTTATTTACCTTAATCGGTATCTCAACGCGATTTGGTATCTCATCTGGATCATTGAAATCGGTCATGCCTAGACGTACTATAACTGGCGATGGGCCGCGTCTTATTACACAATGCGCAGCAGTCAGCACAAATTTTTCATGTATCAAACTACCACCGCAATCAAAGATATAAGGACTGTCATCGTTACCTATGGACGAATAACCAATTGCTGCCATGTGAGGATATTCGCCTGGTTCTACAGGAGTGCCATCCAAAATATGAGTCGTTAAGGAAATCTTAAGATTGCGTTCGATATTGCGACAGGCTGGAATTTACAAAAAGCTTTTCTAATTACTTTTTGTATTACTTTTAATTTTAATGCATTCTTTTGATGCTACCTTCGATAATTGGTCGATCTACAATAGGCATTTTTGTTGTTGGTGATGGAGGTGGTAGTGTTGTTATTGTTGTCGTTGTTGTAGAGTTTATGCCATTCCCGATAATTCCGCTGTTCAAATTATTTAAATATTTATAAAATAAGAAGAAAAAAAGTGATCGAGAGATTTTGTAATTAGAAACGAAAAGAGTAATGATTATCTGCTCGCGTTAGTTTGATTGTTTGATTGATTAAATTATTAATCCTTTGCGTTTCAAAATATAACAGATATTTTTAAGTTTTCCGACTGGGTTTTGTGAAGAGAACCGACCCCACACAAAAGATATGCCAGATGAAGAAATACATCTAAGACGGTCTTGTTTTGGTTTGTATCCAAACTAAACTTGACAAAGCATTCGATAATTGATTTGCACCGGAATCGAGAATAGACCAAATTCTATATTTCTATAGGGCATTGTAGTTATAGAACTTTATTGATGAAATGGGAAGTAAAAAATATGAATTCTAGAATTATGTTTTTATATAATGACTCTGACACTTACACTGTATTAACTCCTTGAAATCTACGAAATTGGTCGGGATACACGAACTCCGAGTCCGAGTCGAGTTTTCTTATAATACTCGTGATGGTATTTATGGAATTTTTCAGACCTCTCATGGTTCTCAAAATATTACCATGACCCAAACCAAAATTATTTTCATATTCTTGACTACTTCGTTCTCGGGGAGGAGGGAATGGCTTTCGTGGGTTTGCATTACCAGCTTCGTTGGCATCAGACGGTAATCCGCCATATAATTGATTAACAATCAAATCACCATTAGAAGCATTTCTTTGAATATTTCCCGGAGGATTGACATTAAAAATTCGCGGATCATTAGCGAGAACACATACAAAATTCATCGCTGGACCAATTTGTTGCCCGCTTCCAAAAATATTAGCATTATTATTTCCAGATTGGATTTGCCAGCCGCTTCCGGTAAATATAATGGGTTCACCGGCAGTTGTTAAGCCATTTGTATAAGCAATTTGTGGTCCATTCACAAATCCATTGACTAGACTTTTATCGAGAAAAGTTTGTGGAATGTTTCCCAGTGGAATTTGTCCATACTGTTCATTTGCGCTCGTTGTTTCTTGGCCATTTGAATTCTCCTTCAATTGATTTGTGTTGCTGTTAAAATTCGAGTTATTGTCAATTTGATCGTAGTCAAAAATTATGGGCTTAGACGTTGTTGTTGGAGGAGCAGTAATACTAGTTGTTGTTGTGGTTGTTGAAGTTAATAAATGCGACCAAAAATCAACTTTATTAGTATTTGAGGCTATGGGAGCTGGCGTTATAGCAGGGGGTTCCAGAGTATAGACAGGTTTTTCAATTGTAACTTCGTTATTACCTAATGGACCACTAAATCGAAAAGCAAACGTTAAAATGGAGAAAGAGATAGAAGATAGCAAACAACCAGGAAAGGGTTAATTCCGGTTGATCATAAAAATCAAACGTCTAACAAATGATAAATTAAATTCAGTAAAATCTACAACGTACAACAATTGTTTCTATTCAAAAAAATAATAACTGATTCTTTCCAACACAGTCCGACAATGATTACTCAATACTTACTCGATGGGCAACGTTGTAGTTGCTTGTGTCTCCACATCATCCTCGGTTGGACAACATATAAGTTCAAAATTTCCTTTAAAGCCACAGAAGACAATATCTCGTTTGAGAATGAGACCCTTTTCTAGGAAATCAATCAATAACGGACATTCCTGAAAGACGCGACACACACCAGACGAACCATCGGTCATATCACAAACATCGTATTCTGACATTCGATGCGTTCAAATTGAAATTAGAGATTGAATTGATTAGTTTAATCTTTTTTTTATCCCGTGTACGATTTTATAAAAATTTAATAGTGACAATTTTATACATCTGGATACATTTGAAGGTAATCATTAAATTGTTTCTATCACCAACTTACCAAATTTTATAGCTTCACTATATTGGAAAAACAACAAAGTTGTGATTAGTAGAAATCCAAATAATTGGATAAAACTTTTACGATAATTTATTACTAAGAAACTCAGAAACATTTCTCGAACTTTTTGATTCACTAGAGAACTTTTTGAATTAAAGGAAAAACTTATACTTGAATACTATTACTTCTCATACTAAAGATAATAAAAAATTTTCAATAAAAAATTTTTATTTTCAATAAAAAAAATCTGATTATATTTAACTTTTTTAATGGTCGTGGTTTTTTAAAAATTGCTAAATATCCGCAAACGTACCAAACCCAAACGCGCTATTCCGGCAACTAATCAACTCACCACAAAATCCAGATAGTTTAACTATTGCTTAAATGGGTTATCTTGCTTGAACCTTTTCATCAGTATTCACAGATCACCGGAAATGAAGAAGAGTAAACAAAAAGAAGAACTGGTAAGGCAAAAGTGCCAACATTATCAAAATATTTATTAAAGCTTTTTTTGAGAATATCAATAAAGGTAAAATATTTATGGGCGTGATACATCAACTAACACAACAAGAGAGATAATAAAAAAGTAGAAAGTTCAAAAGGTCAGTGGGTTAATTGACGCAGTGTCTCTAACACCATTAAAGGCATTAAATCCGAAATCAAAAATTTTATGATCAATTAATGGAAAACATACAAGAGCACATATTTTTTCTACTAAACTCAATCTTTCAATGAAATTATTTTTGGTCTTTAAAAGTTCTCTGATAACCTTTTGACTTTTTTTAGAAATATGTGCTTCTTAACGTTTTTTTTTTTTTTTTTTTTTTTTTGTTAAGAGTGTAATAATTCTGTTGAGGACGTTGTCATTTAATTTCTATTATCAAGAATGTAATTATTTATTTAGTAAATATTAAATTTGCTTTGGTATTATACGCAGAAACGTAACCGTAGGAGAGAGGACGAGAGGGGTACAGTACCCAAAAGAAACTAATTTAAATTGAATCCTCGTCAACACAAGGATTTTCTATAGCAAACGCAGCCGGTAGGAGCCATAATAGAGCCTTCCGAGACAAAGAATTTCTCACTATTTCTGGTTCGTTTATTATTGAATTGTAAGGAACTTACTGCTTATTAAGCTAATTCTGAAATTGTATATTATACCTATAAGATGCTAATAATAAAATTATGAATATATACCTTTCACTTATCTATTTAAGAAACTATTTAATCTATTATAATATAATTTATCTATTTAAGTAATCTAATCGAACATTAAGGTGATTTCTATATCCACCGTTGTTTAATTTAATTTTTTGAACTGTATTTTTAAACACGCATTGGGTAATGAATTCTTCTTGTCAATTACAAAGATCCTTAAGCATCATCTCATTTTGAAAACTATCGAAATTCAGAATTAAACAAAGTATACATTTTGAACATGTCTGATTCAAATTTGGACTAACTTCATCGTGACGTACGTAGATGTGTACCCAACTATGTACGAACGTATATACGTACGTAGTTATGTACGAGTATGTGCGAATGTATTTCGCATAACTCAAAAGCGTATGCATTGTTAATGAATTTCTATTGCATTAATTGAAATTTATGACAAACTTCTGCGGCATTCATTAAAACACATTAAGTACTTATAGATAATGAGCTGGAATATTCATTTATAATCATATCATAATTACATAAAACAAAATTTGAAAATTCCATAAAAATACATTATTTTTTTAATTACATAATAATTACATTATCTCTGTCTGATTCCCTCTAGAAATCGGAGTTCCCAATTATTGAGATTGAAAAGAAATCACACAAAATCAGAATCCAACACGTCATTATTGTATTGATATAATCATTACTACTATCATATTAATACAATGTCATTATTAAAACTATTTGTGTTTACTAATTAAGAAAAAAGTTTTCCAATTCAAGGGGAAGTACTTGCTCGTTTATTTATAAAATATTAAAATGTTGAAAAATTTAATGAAAGTAAAATTACATTATATTATATTATTCCACTTCAAAGAGACGGAATCATATCAATCGTATCATTATCAATATTTTTCTAAACGGCATCACGGCTTTCGTAGTTTTACAAATGGAAGAATATTTTTTTTAAAAAACGCAGAAATTAGCAACAGAATATACAAGAGTGTTCATTATTCTACTCTCGTTAAAAAATCTGAATTTTTTAAAAATAATAAACCATTTTTTAACATTTTTGTATTCAGGCCTAATTTTTAAAGTTTTCAATTCAAGTTTCAAAAAAGCATCAACGGTCACTTAAGAATTGAATAAAATAATGATAACGGTATTAAGGTAAACGGCCAAATGGCAATTGGAAATTTTAGTGGAACAAATTTTTAAAATTATTACGTTCAATTAATAGAGCACAATCACTTAAAGTGTCGCCATGATTAACACATGTATGGACTCCATAGAAATAAATTTAGTTAGTGGTATGGGCGTCTGCCTGGGCATCTTTCTCAAGCATCAAAAAAATTTTTAATTTTTTAGAAGAAATTTATCAAAAGGAAAGATCAATGTATTACTGACAAAAACGTGAAATCCATCGGAGATCAGAGTTGGAAGCGATAAAGAAGAATCGCATAGCCATCAAAACCAAAAGCAATTTTTTCCGAAATTATCTTTTGCTGTTTCTTATCTTTAATTTTTTTTTAACTCTTAAATATTTTTAACTCTTAAATATTTTTACAATTCATTTGATACTATCAAAAATCTGATAATAATTCGTAAACAAATGATTAAAAATATTAATTGCGCCATTGATGAGCTTCGGGCAATAATCTATTAATTAAGTATTAGAATGCCATGGCGGACAGTAATTCTATCTAGTACAAAATGAAGACATTATTTAAAGCTTACATTAATTTTTCTGATTACTTCCAACTTGTTTTTCTCTTTCTGCTTCTGTCCATTCCTCACATCATAAGATCATAAGATAAATCCTCACATCATAAGATAAGAATATTTTTATGGCAATCCTTTAACAGGCTTTTTTACATTATCACATAACGCAGACTAGCACGTTTAGAACGTTATATTATATCTAAATATCAGCTTTATTAATTAGTATCCATATATAAAAATCTCATAACTATAACGCTTCGTCTGATTGCAAGCCAGCAATATATCCGCATAACTTTTATCTATACCGCCACCAAAGAAGTAAGCATCAGCTTCTGAAGAAGTTAGATCGGCAATAATTTGTACAAACGTCAAAATGATTTCATTTCCATTTCTGGACGTATAACGCAATTGATCTTCAATATCCTCCGATCTAGTAAATTGCGATGAATCGCTAAAATATAAAATTAAACGTTCACCTGAAAAAGTAAGAGAAAAAACTGTTTTATATAGAAAATAAATAAAATTGTTAAATGAAATTAAATAACAAAAATATAAATGCAATATGAATTGTAACTTAATACGTATTATCTGTCAAATACTATGAGAATATGGCAATATCTTTTTGTTATTTTTGTGTCAAAAAATTACACTTGATCAAACAAAATTAATAAATATAAAGTTCAAAATCCTATAGAATAAATAATTTTTATTATTATACAAATAATTAATATAAACGAATGTATAATATGTGCATAATTATTGTTTTTTCATATTGACAAATATTTAAATAACGAAAATGTTTTCTGTTAATTGAGAAGATAAATAATATTAGCTTTAAAAAAGCATAGTTTGGCTCTTATAAACTATATACCTTTATAGTATTTAGAGGTTAAGGGTAGCAGGATTTTTCTCGAATTATTTGTTTGCCTAATATTTCGATACTACTAAAAGATACGTCAGCGCTTTAATCTATTTACGCGGAAAAATCGCTCTAATCTTTTCAAAAGCTTAATTAAGTAATTGGCAAAAATGCCAAAAAATATCAAAACTCTTTAAATGTGATTTTTTCGAAATTAGTTCCAATTGAAATTCTTCGATCTCGTTGCAAATCGTATTATATTTTCTTCGTTCAATAATATTATTTTGCTTTTGTACGCGCCGATACTGCAAGCAGCCTTTTAACGAATTCTTATCGGGTTAAATTATCTTAACGATTTTTATCATAACGCTAATTTTAGGTACCAAAAAGTCAAGGTTCGAAAAACCAGCACTCAATAATCGTTGAGAACACTTGACTAGTAAACGAAGATTACAAACAAATTGATTAATCAACAGTAGTCTGATTACTCGTGCAATTCTTCAATAAACGCACGCACAATAACGTGATGGTTTAGCGAGTAAAAAAAGTTCGAAATTATTCGCTCTTCCTTTGTAGTTCTACTCACCACTAATGTGTTCACCGGCAGAGAAAATGAAGTTACCCTTTATATGACGCTCCTTACTGAAGGGCACCAATACCGCATCCGGATGAAGTGCATTGAAACGCGTATCATTAAATACAATTGTGATTCCGGTGTGTTCAATATCATTAGCAAAAGTGCAAACGAAACACGTAATCAAATGGTAAAGTGTTAACACTATGAATTTGTTTAACATTTTATTCAATAAAATCTTTATTGGTTTAATAGTAATGTTTTTAAATTAATTTATATTTTTTATTTATTCACACTAATTGCCAAAATGTCGCATTAGTCGTGCTCTTAATGCAGAATGCGTTTTCAATTTGTTTTCTTTTTAAATTGGATTTGAAAACGTTACCAACAATCTGCGCTCGTCGCTTATAATTTTATATTTATAGCCAATATTTCATGATTTTGACCCGTACGCAAAGAGCACGTATTCATCGCTTATCTTTGCCGTGCTAAATATTTTCTTTATAAAGGCAAAAGCTCTCTCTCTCTCTCTATCTCCGTTTAATCGGGATTTTCAATTAGATATCATTATCGCTCTTCTGTCGTTATCGTGGTCTATAATATTTAATTGATTTCAAGATAAAATTGAAGTGTTTGATTGCTTTTAGGCTAAAATTACGCAAATATTTCATTAATTTTTGGTAAAAACATCGACGTTGTGATCAGTGAGAATTCAAAGGAATATTTTAGATGGACGAGAGAGAGATTTTTTGTTTATAAAAGCACTGTTGAAAATAATTCCTTAGCTGATGCAACGAACAAGAATTGGAACGAATTTTCGTCATCCCTTTACGAATTTGTTTTGTAGTCAAACCGGTTTCGGCGATGTGCCGAAACTTTACTTGTCATTTTCTGTTCGTCATTTCTTACTTGTTCACATTTCTTTTAATTATTATTATTATTTTTCCTTTTATTTACTTTTTTTATAATTTTTTTATATAATTTTTTTATTTTTTACTATTATTTTTTCATTTTGTTATGGTTTAAACTGTTTATTGACCCTTTATCGATTTAAAAATTAATCTTATAATGAGAACTACTTAACATATTTGTCATAGGCTCTTACCACTTATTGGTCTCAATTGAACTTCTAAACTCAAGGAACGACTCTTACAAATTCATGAATTAACACTTTAATTACGAAAAAAAGCAAAACTGAAATATTTTTAAAACGTATTCCTTGAAAACTATGCAAATTATTTTACTATTTTCAAATTTTTTTAAATATTTTAATTTTACGTTTTATTTATTTAGTTTATTAGTTAAATAATTTCATAATATTTTTCTATACTAATTAATAGCATAAATTTTAGCAATATAAGAAAAAAAAGCTGTTTGTTTAGCTTCCAAAATAATCTCGATCGAACGTTGACCAATACCTCCATAAGATATAAAAGCATTACCAGCATCATTATCCTGTTCGCAAGTGATCTCGACATACGTAACGATGTTGCCCACTGTACCTTCTTCGGGATATATTAAACGAATAGAAACGTCTTCTTTTTTAGGATAATTTAGAACCTCTGCTGTCTGATAGACAAGGCGATCACCTGCAATAATATTAATCATGATCATTACAATAATCCATAATAATCACTTAAGCTTCTTGATATGCCTTGAGCTTTTCAAAGGGTTTAGAGCTTTTAACATTTTCATACGAAATTCCATAATTCCCCGCCAAATTAGGTTTGGAGACAAACCGGTCTTGGCAATGTGACACCTGCAGTGCTCACTGAAAATGAAGAAAATGAGCAGTGTTCATGAAAGCGTCGAAAAATTAATTAGACACCGAAGATGATACATCGCCGAAACCGGTTTCTCTCCGAGCCTAATTTGGCGAGGGTTGACGAAAAGCCATTCCAAAATTTTGCAAAAGACTCGTATAAGATCTGCTACAATCATTACCATAAACTCGTGTTGTACGAGATTTCTCTGTTAAGACTTACCTAATTGCCGTTGACCTAATTTGTAGCTAACATTTTCCGGACCATCCTCTTGCGGATGCCGTGAGTCCTTGAATGAGGCAAGCATCTTAGGTGCGGCACGCGTTTGAAAACTAGTTGTTCCATTTAAATTCTGCTTGAAAATCTTTTGAAAATGTTCCAACGATATATTACTATCCACCAAGCGCCCTTCAAGAACGTCTTGACTTGAAGAGTGAACCAAGGTCAAAGCTATAGAGCTGGTAACCAGAAAAGCCGTTATGACGTTACCCAATTTGAAATTACTCATTTCTTTCTCAATTAAACACTTTTACCAATTCGAAGTTCAAACTGAAAATAATTAATTAACGATAGAGGCACGCGGGTATATATCGTCTCTCAAATTAAATATTTTCAAACGCTACGGTTATCAAAAAGAAAATATTTGTAAACCATAAATTTTCACACAATCAGAATTTGATAATAAAATACTACCCTGCAGTAAAAAATGTCTCCGACGCCAACGTGTTTGACGAAGTCTTCTATGACGAATACTTATTTGTCATTTTCGTTTTCCTATTGAAGACATGTGAGGGACAAAGTCTTGCAATTTGTCTTGCAAGCATAGAAAAATTTCAATATTCATTGTATATTTCAAAAAAATTATTCAAAAACAAAATGCAAGGCACTGTCACTCCAGCAGTATTCGAAGACTAAAATAACAATCGTGTGAAAATATCTCTTAAGACCGATATGATCTTGCTGCAGACATCTTCAACGAGACGCTATGGAATTGAAGACTTCTTCGAAGACGTCCTCTATAAATTTACTACAGGGTATATATGAACACACACACACCGATAGAACTCTCAATGTAAAGCAATAGATAAAACCGAAGCAGTAAAATACATTTCCGTCAGTTACAACGCATATATTGATGTTCGATTATTAACTCTTTTATGTAATTTTTTTGTTGTAGAAATAAAGCTAAATGGAAATATGTTTGTTTTTTTCTAAACATAGATTTTTATAGACTCTTTATAGACTTCACAATTTTTTTTCCTCGAACGAAAACTTGCTTGAAATATTTTCCCGAAATAATTATTTTCTTTTTATGATATCTCTTCAACAAAAATTAAATCGGCGACAAAATTTTTTATTTTTTAATAGCAAATAGGTCTAAGAAAAGGAATTTCTTATCTTCAGTTTTAGTCATGTCGTTTTGTTGTTTTCAACTTTAAATTGCGTGAGTCAGAAATCACTTTTGTAAAAAAAACTATATAATTAGTAATAAGTTTATATTCTCGGAAATATAAAACAATCTTCCCTACAAGACTAAACCTTTTTTTATTAAAAATTTGTGACAAATTGTATCGAAAAAATTTTCGAGACGGATGAAAAATCTGTAAAATATTGGTAGCGACAATTTTCAACAATATTCGTTGATATTGAAGAAGAAGATTGATATTTTCGATTTCTAACCGCTTTAACATCTAAATCTATATTCCCGGGTTTTTTTGTCGATTATTCTTGTATCGAAGGATCACTTTTCTTACAGGATTTTCTAGAATTATGACTATAAAACGACTGGGCGTATAATGTTGAAATTTTTGAATTTGAACTACTCTACAACACCCAGTTTCAGTTTCTCATTTTTGTTCAATCGGGTTGCAGGACCAGGAAATTGTAAGTAGCACTAAATCAATTTTAAAGTCATAGTAAATTATAAATGTATTAGAAAATTAGTTTTTATTTTAATTAGACAATTTAATAATGGTTTCATTATTAAATTTTATTTCATTTGCGTTCCATTTCGCTACAGATTTATTAGAACGTCTTATATTTTCTCAGTTCTAAAAGACTTCTTACAAATTTTGCTTTAACGCACAACATTCGTCTATAAAAATGTTATGAAAAACATCACTTAGTGTTATTTAAAATAGTTGTCTTCTAAAAAAATGCATTCAATTGCTTCTGAATTAGTGTTATATAAACACATATTAAAAATAGGTGTAAAAAATTTCTCCTCTTTTTTTCTTCTTTTTTCTTTGAATTCTTAGATAGCTTTCAATAGGCTTTACCAACAATCTTGGTACTTATCACATAATTTATTATTTACATAAAATTTATTAAATTTCACAAAGTTGATTTAATTTTCAAATTAAATTAAACTAAATTAAGATCAGAAAAAAATAATTTTGAAAAAATTGAAAAAATTACAAACAATTAAATAAAAATATATATTTATTTGACAATAGTTTTAAATTATAATAATTAATACAATTCGATTCTTTCCTTTCTATTTACTAATTCAAGGCCTTTTAACGAGTTTCAGTGAAGGGAAAAACATTTAAAATCATTTTCGACATTTTTCACTAACATAAATTAATGATCATATTTTGAACAAACTCCCAATATTGTCAAGTTTAGTTTAAAGACAAATCAATAGTTTCAATGTTCCATTTTCAGAGTTATATATTAGTCCAAAATTATCAAACTATATACATCGGAACATATTCATATAAAATTGCAAACTTATGCTTTTGATTGTACCAATAGAAAAATTTGTATATGATAATACCTTCATAAATCACTGGAATATTGTAGGAAATTCTATTTAAATTATAAATAAAATCTATAAAGTTAATTTTAGAATACGAAAATAATTAATTAAATAATAAATGCTATTAAAAATCGGCCGAAACGATAAAGTTTTCTACTTTACAGTGCTAACTGGTTTATCGCTTCAGGTCAACGGATAACCGACTCAACTCAACAGATTTCGAAACTCTACTACCATTTCGGTTCAATTTCTTTAAACAACCACTGCTGATAACCATCATTGATATCACAATGCGCCAAAAACAGTTGTTGGGTTGTTGGATGGAGTGCCATGCATTTTTTATGAACTCGATGCAATAAATGCTTAGATTGTTCATTATATTGCCATGGCCCATCGACAGTTCCGAGACGACAGACCGCTAACTTGATACCTTGCCGATCGGCTTCTATACAGCGTTCACCTACACCGAGCTGGCCGGCGGCATTAAGGCGAATTAATTGATTATTTCCCGCTCCGTGACAATGTGAAAGACCCATAATGGCTGGTGGTTGCAGACCCATTGAATCGAGGCAATTTTCTGTCGCTATTGAACGTAATTCACCCCAGTGTAGATTAGCTGGCAGGGCTGGGAATTTATCGTAAACATCATAAGCGATATTATCCATAAACCATTGAAATGATTTACAATTCAAACGTTTCTTAAGCGCTAGCTGTTCACTGATATCTCCCATATCAAGATAACGCGCTAATGGTTCCCGAGTATAAAAGTATTCTTTGTGCGTCTCATCAAACCAAGTCTCAATTACACGCTTATAATTTATGGTAATCAGCGGGCCTTTCTTCTTCTGAGCCAACCTGCCAAAATTATACGGCATAAAGCCACGATAAACGTGTCCCACACGCGAGCAGGGTACCCATTCAATGCTACCACCACATTGCCAAATTTTGAAACTTAACTCAAAGTTTTCACCACCCCACACCAACAGACCCGGATCATAAGCGCCAAGTTCTAAGAAATACTCCCGATTAATGGCAAAGAGACCGCCTGCATGCGTTGGACTGCGATAGGGCTCCGAATTATGCGCCCGACGTTTCTGCTCCCGTTTGGGCACCTCGTTCTCTTTGTACAACATACCCCATTCGAAAATACCACGATAATGATTATCGCTAACGTAAACGGGACGATATTCAAAATTTTTATGATCGATACCATCTATCACTGGCACCGTCATTACGGTACGATCGCGATATATTGGTGCTAGTAGTGGAGGCAACCAATTAATATTTACTTCGCAATGAGCATCAAGAAAGACTATAATTTCACCTATTAAATTAAATCAAGGAATTAATCAGTTAATTATTATTGTAATATTATCAACTCACCAGTAGCCTCTTGTGCACCGCGGGATCTCGTACGTATTAAACCTTCTCTTTCAGTATTTCGTATAAGTCTTACCAAACCATTAAATTGTTTTAGATATTCATCAAGCTTTTCCTTTAAATCGGATTTATGTGAATAATCATCGACGAGGAGAATTTCATGCAAAATGTGTTTCGGAGAGCGATCGATAACTGAATGAACTGTGCGCATTAGCACTGAGAAACCTTCATTATGGAAGACTATTATTACAGATGTTTTCGGTAAATCATAAGGATAATTCCAATGTTTGCACTCTTCAAGACGTGTATCACGAACTGATCGATGCATTGATATTTCATCGGAGCAAGCAATATTCATGCCATATTCCATCTCGGATTCATCCGCAAGATTCTTCTGCTCAGAAGGCAGTATATGTGCTTCACCATTTTCACCTGGCCCAGTGCGATGAGTAACGTTACGTGGTTCAAAATTTCCAAGACCTTTTATTTTTAAATATTTCATATTATTTAAGTAGCATAGCTTCAGAATTATTAACTTACCTTCCACTAATTTCGGTACTTCTTTGGGTTGACCCACAAGGCGACTTCGTCTCGCTTGACCAACTTTTGTGCGGTAGTTGTCTTTCAACTTTTTGTTACTATCAGTCCAAGTGGCCAACAAGTACAATAATGGAAGTATTACCAAAAAAGAGAGGGCCAGCCGCAAGAGGCGCCCACTTCTTAGGTTTGTTATACGCATGCTAAACTACTTGAGTTCTTTTAAGTAAATCAAATTGCACAAAAAATTCACTTAACCTGCATTCGATACGTGTTGACGTGTACGGAACAAGCCGTGTTAAGATCGAAGCCACAGTCAAAAATTAAATGGCCCGCATTACACAGAGACGAAGGTGATATTGAGAGATCCAGTGTTTCTTCTGTAGTTCTTAAAACACACAATTAATGGGAGAGATTTACTCTTACCTCATATCTTTATCTTTATTGATGCAAGAGAGCACAAGAAACGAACGAGCCTATCAAACTTTTTTTAAAAGACGTTGCAGTTTGCTAAACAACAACAAATCTGATATTCCAAAATACTAGAATATGCATTACCATGATTCAAGAATTCTATGTTCTGCCAGGGATAACAATTTGTTATTTTCTAAAAAATTTATTCCGAAATTAAAAACGTCAATATTGTATATGCAAGACAAGAAAAAGTATTACTAATTAACCGATTAAATTTTCCGACGAAAGACATGTCGTAAATATTATATTAAAAGTCTTAGATTAAAATTTGTTTTTTTAAAGAAAAGTTATTTGGTTGAAGCATCATATAAGCATTATGCTTGTGTCGGAGCTTATTCAAAAATCATATTTTTTAGACTCCAATTAATGCAATCTTATTTATTTCTCTACGGTGTAAACCGCATAAATGAAAATATTTTAATGTAAACTAGCCTGCGTTCCTCTACTACTTCTGTGTGGTTTTCAAAAGGAGTTTGGTTTGTGAAATCTTAGAAAACGTATGACATGAATATAGAAAAAACGGCAAAATGTTCATGTTTGCCAAAGTCCTCACGAGTAAATGAAAAAATTATAGAATATTACACAAAGTTTGGGAAGGATCGAGATATAGAAAAGTTCATGCGACTTCATTCACCAAGAAACAAAAGCTGCAAACGCAATAAAAGTTGTGGAGCAATACATTCTTCGCGGGAGACTAGTAGTGGTGAAACATCTGGTTCAACGGGAAGCGCAGGAAAAATGCTGAAGGGTCTTATTTTGAACAGTTCTCAAAGTGGAAGCAGTAAAAATAGCAAAGCCGAATCGAGCAGCAGCGTGGAACTCAATGTTGCTGAGAAAAAAGTTAGTCGTACAGTACCGATAATTTTTGTAGAGGACGAGGAGGGCAATATAAAGAAAAATGCAACTGTTAATGCAATGTTAAACATTTTTATTTCTTCTGTTAATTGCTTTTATAGGTTGACAGTACTTCCCAAGAGGATAGTTTCGAAACACCTAATAAACCCAATAAGAGTCTGACGGAATCTGCAAAAACTCCAGACTCACTAATCAAAATGCACAAAAGATTGGAATGGGATTCACTAGGTGATATTGGATACATGAAATCAATGTCTACCAGCAATATTAGCATTTTGGAGCGCAGAATATTACGCGGATTCTTCCAGGAGGCCTCATCGTACAGTTCCTCCTCTAACAAGCAAACTGGGAATGTCTCTGATGGTGACTTGCAAACGAAAGTTCGAAAAAAGTTATTTTTGAACAGTCATCAATTAAGAAAGCAAATCACAGCTGACGCCAACACGCCACCATTAGCTTCCAGCACTGTTTTAGAGAGCAAAGGAATAAAGACTGGTGACAGTGCACCAAAAAACTCCACGAAAGAAACAAATACGAACAGCTTGCCAAAATATCAGGAACAATACATTCAAACTTCTCTTGTTTTTGAACCATCCAGACATTCTCAAGAGGTTCAGGTAAATATGAGCGGGACATCATACGCATCCGCAACAGACAGCAGCAGTATAGCTACACAAAGTAGTCAAGAATATACGTACGTGTCACATCAGAACGATAACCTAAAGACTAGAAATAAACCCAATCAAGATCATCTTTTTATTACCAAAATCAATAAAATGTTTTCCCAACGGCGAACACTAATGGACAGAGACCAATGTCAAAGGAGAGAGGAAACAAAACCTATTGGATTAGCAAATGTTAACATTACAGAAAAGTTCCTCAATACTCTAATAGAAGATAAAGAGAATGCATTAAAATTGCCGAGATTAGATTTGGGTATTCAATTGCTTTGCTCACTCTTTGATGCCAATAGCTTGACTAACAGAGAAAAGAAACAATTATTGCGAGAAATAATGAAGCGCATAACTCAGCTGGGATTGAACAAAAATAACGAAACAAGCGAGACTGAGGCTTCTGGAAAAGGAACAAAAAATCTAAAAAAATCCTCATCTAGTAGTGGAAAAGACGAGAGATTAATTAGAACGATAGGTAAAAAATTAAAGAACACATGACAAATTTATTATTTATAATTATTTATGAATTCTTTAGTTTATGGCTCCAATTCCGAGAAATCTGAATCAACAACATATGTACAGAAGTCAAAAGAAGATCAGTCAACAATAAATGAAACATCGTCTTCTAGATTAAATTCACATAAGTCTTCAAATGATATTAGCACACATTTGTCAATTGCTAGTAAATTATCATCAATGGAAACAGAGACACAATCTAAAGAGGTTAGTAATAAAAACTCACATTCAACAACCAGTAGTTCGTTTAAAGATTTAACCGCTGAGAAGAAATCCCATGAGAGTTGCTATTCTGATGCTAGTATGAATGAATGGCTAAATCCTATGACGCAGTCGGAAATTGAGTACGAGCAGAGAAGACTTGAAAGACTTGCAGCCAAAAAAACGCGATCAAAGAGATCCTTTGAAGCACAATCTCAGGCTGAAAAGGAACGTGAAACTCAATTAAATTGGATAGAATCGGAAATACAACGTTTGGAAAGCTTAAAAAATTTATTACTAGAAGAAAACAGCAAGGATAATAATTCTGAATCTGCAGAGCACTTTTCCAAAAGCAATATGAGAGCTCAACATAAGGAAACAAACAATAAAAACCAATATGAATCAGATAATTCCTCGTTACATAAGTTAGATGAAAACGGAAAAACATCAAATGTCGGTAAGAAATCTGGGGAAAACGCAATGCAAGAAATTGAAGTTATTATAGAGGAGTCGAACGAGGAAGAAATTAATTTCAAAACGAATTTTAAGCGTACAAAAGACCGAAAACGCGAGACTCAAATTACTTTCCATAAGCCCAGCGTGGAAATGGGATCAGGAGAAAAACCAACTGGAACTAAACCGCAGTTTCGTACAATGAAAGAGACTATTATAACCCAAGAGGATCAAGTAATATCGGCAAATCCAACGCATCAAGGTAAATATAATAAAACGTTTTAATATTAATATGTTCATTTGTTTTAAGTTATTGTGTGGTTAAAGTGCTGATCATGTAATGCTTGTTCGATCATTGTATTTTTGTTATTTAAATCAGCTTAATTCGTATACCTCTGTGTCTTATCACTTTCAGTCATTCCACCAGTTCGACAACGTTCTAAAATTGATACTCCAACTAATAGCAATGACACCGATAGTGTCTGTTCATTTGTGCTACAGCGTAAACGTGAATTTATGGATCATTATAAAAATCGAAAGAAGTCTCAATGTCATGCAGATGCAGAGCCAAAAAAAGGGAAGTTGCAACAACAGCTACATCGACTGCAACAACAACCACAACAATCACACAGCCAATGTACATGGCAATCAATTCAACAGTTAAGCACTTCACACCGTCAACAATCTCGTTCAGAACCACAGTCAACAACTACTAGCGATAAATATTCTACCTCAATTGGTTTAATTAGTTCTCAATCAAATAATTATAATAATAGTTTACATGTCCAAACTTCGTCTTCGGCATTTGCTATTTCTTCAGAAGTCTCTATACCAATGCGTTCCAATCCAGCCTCTTCAAGTACAAACACTACAACAACTCATCAATATGATGAGGTCGCGACGACAGCTCCAACGGCAACAGTTCCATCTACTGCCCCACACAAGTCTGTAGACACTGAAGAATATAGAAAAGGAAGTAAAAAGGAGTACTCATTGGGTACTCAAGTGAAGCCAACTTCCATTGCATACACGATCAATTTCAATGACAATGCAGAAATTATACAAAATTCTCAACTCTCCCTACAACAACAACTACAAGTCGCTAGGCCAAAATTCTGCGCAGATTCGAGAGAGCGTAAAGCAGTTCTAAATAAAATTCAAGCATTACGTCAGGAACGTGAGCGTAAATTGAGAGATATCATCGAAAATACAAGTCTACAATCATTAGATCGTAAATTGAATACATTACCTCCACCCCCAATAAGTAATTATTATAATCTCTAAAGTTCTATAATATTTTTTATGGATTTAATTCTGATTTTTAGAACATACGCGAGTTATATCGACAAAAGAAATGAAAGCAATGACCAATAAAAAATATACTCGCTTGCCTGAAGTTTTAACTAAGCAAGAAAATGAACGCGAGGAGAGGCGAAGACGTGGTAACCGATTACTACGTGACATTTTTAATAAAGTAAATAACGCTCCCTTTTCATAAGTAATTGTTTTTTTTTTAACAAAATCATTCTAATTATTTTTTAGCGTTTACAAAAGAGAGTTCGAGATGGCAAATTAACACTAAATCATAGTCGAACCGTCATTTAGCGGATATTATATATAACTATATTTTTTATTAGTATTATATTTTTTACCAATATATTACACAAATACATTTTGATGAATAATTTTTAATCCCAGAAGTTTTTCTTAGAGACAGAGAAGTAAATATGAAACTATGTTGCAGATAAAAACTATAATCTCGATACTAAAACTGTGCAACGGCGTTTTTAATAAAACATTATCGTGCAGGTATTCAACAAATCAATTAGAAACGAATGCCGCATTAGAGGGCATCTATTTTCAATATCAATTTCATGACAATCTACAAATCAATGTCTGACTAAGGGACTGAGATAATTCAAGTTTTAGTGCCAAATTGTATATACAATTTATTTTCATATCCCTTTAATGCTACGGCATAAACTAAAACAAAGTGAATATAAATGAATAAAATAAAATATCTATAAAGTAAAGGTAACCAAAAACAGTTAGTTAATTACTTCCCAGTAAGTTAAGCATTAGTTACGTCATTTAACAAAAGGAAAATATTGGGAAATGCACACTATAGCCTTGTCATTCAATCAATGAATCAATTTATTAATTTTGTACTCTTCACACAACGATAAGCTTTAAAGATTTAAATATACATCTATTTATTTTCACATTAAATTATAGATAATAGTTTACGTCATTGTTAGAGAGATTAATTTATCATACATAAATTCTAAACTGAATTTAATGCATTATCCATTTTTCTATAAATAGCATTCAATACTTTACATAGTTGCTAACATTGCTTTATTCACTCTTATAAAACTATATAACACAAAAGTTTCTGCTAATAAAGATGTTCAATCAATTAGGAATATAATCGCTCAAATTTAATTTTAATGCTTCATAAAATATTATATTATAAAGTATTTTATTATATAATAGTATTTTAAAACAAATTTCGTACGGATGAATTTAACCAAGTCATTTGTTTAATTTACTGCGAAAACCATGCCAGCTTATAATTTATATTTAAATTTTTATTTATAATTTATATCAATCGAATCTATCGAATTTATATCTATCAAATTAATTAAATAATTTCTTAAAATTAATTAACGTAACACTTTACTATTACTGGGAACACTAAAGAAAATATCTAAAATAACTAATATGATTGGGTTTTTGAAGGAATGTTACAATACCCATCTGAGTTGTCACTTAAGCCTTAAATCGAACGAAATTTACTTTTTACAATAAATCGCCAGAAATAAATAATGATAAAACCGGTCGATTAACAAAACATTTCTTCCTGATCCTAACTTCGTAAATCCTCATTGATTTAAAATGTATTGCCATTCGCTCAACAAAGCATTTGTTTGATTATGACGTTTTATAGCTTCAGCTAATTAATGCATATAAATTAAATAAACTAAATTGTTGTCTACATCTCCGTATTTTTAAATCTGCTTTAGTATCGGTATAATCGTTATTGTTTTAAATATTATATTCTGCATTAATATAATTAAATTTTAATTATTTTTATATATGTTATAATGGTCTAAGTGTAGAGAATATTTTATTTTGGAGTAAATATTAGAATAATCCTTCATTTAACTTTGTTACTTTTTTATTTAACATTATTAATTATTTATTTGTTGGCCTAGAATTTTTTTTTCTATGCTTCAAATCGTGAATTGCTTTGCTATGTGATCATTATAATTTCGACAGTATAATTTCAAAACACATCGTTGAGTTCAACAACAGACATGTTTAATTCTGATCTAAAAGGTTACTGCGGTTTAATCATATCCAAACCGCCCTCTTCTTCCATTTTCGATAAAAATTTTATAGCACGATGCTGTGGCTCTGTCTGACGAGCCATATCGATAAGAGCCAGAAGCTTTTTGATACCGATAAAAACTCTAAAGAAAAAAAAACAAAAGAATATGTTCATTCAATTAATATGAAACCACTTTTATTTCTTCCTCACACAACTCACCTCTTTCCACCCATCTTTTTACCAATCGCCTGTAATTCACCTCTGCTAAATATATCGCAATCCTCTAGCACTGCCAGCACATGCTCCGGATGCGAGAGATTTGGTACATGCAAAACAGACGTGAAGGCACTAAGCATTTCCATCTCTTCGAGAACCTCACTATGAAAATATTAATGTTGCAATAATTTCATAATTTCTAGTCAAAATTTATATGAATTTTTTACCGTCTACTACTTGTGCATAAAATTAGTAGTTTACGCCCTTTCGGTGGTTGTTTCTTCAATAATACCAATAATGCCTGTAGAGTTAAATTTGAATATCGAGGACCAATTGGACCATAATCCAGTAATCGTTCAACATTATCAACCACAATGCAGCTTAACATTGAACGGTATGCATCATCAAAAATCTATAAATTATCACAATTAGTAAATTATGAAATCAGCGGAGAAAATAAACGGTCTAACTCACTTTGCGTATGTGCAAACATTTTGCCGATTCTGTATAGCCAACCATATCTTCTGGCGAACAGACTTTGACGAATGGAAAATCTGACATTTTTGCCAATTTGGCAGCTAACGCAGATTTGCCCGAATTCGGTGCTCCTTCAATAAGTACTGAAACCAATCCCGAACACTCTGTGGCTTTAGCTTGCTGCACGTATAACATGCCATCCTCAAGCAAGCTCGTAACCGGTTGCCCCCAATTTACTATACCACGAGATAGCATATTATCCAAAATTTCTTGCGCTGTGCCAAACGCCTGTGCAAAAAAATAATACGTTTAAGAAATTCCACAAGGACAAGAGAATTCCTTTACTCACCGGCTTAATATCATTCTCCAAAGCATGTACGAAATCAGCCCGATGAACTTTCAATTTTTCCATGGCTTCCGGATCAACCGTTACTTTAGCATCGGCTTTTATTAAACGATTCATAGCTGTCGATTGTGCCGCACGTACCAAGCCCTCTAATTCGGCCCCACTAAAATTCTTAGTAAGTGCCGCTATCTCTTTCGTATCAACATCTTGAGCTATTTTATTAAAGTCGCGCATCCTTTTAGTATGAATATTTAAAATCTGAACACGACCTTGTTCGTTTGGCAGACTTATTTCCATTTGAACTTCAAGTCGACCGGGTCGTAAGAGTGCTTCATCGATCATATCACGACGATTGGTCATACCAATGACGAGTATGTTATTTAATTGTTCAACACCGTCAATTTTTGCCAACAATTGATTAACAACGGTATCATGAACACCACTGTTGCCTGCAACGGAACCACGAGCTTTACAGATGGCATCGATCTCATCGAAAATTATTATATGAAGGCCACTATTGGGACCCAACTAGAAAAATAAGAAATTCTCATTTAATTCAAAAGAACGAATATTTTTACTACACTGTGGTTTTTTTTGCAGACGTACCCGTTTTTCCTCTTCTTCGGCTTCAGCAAAAAGTCTCCGTATATTAGCCTCTGACTCGCCAACATATTTATCCAAAATCTGGGGACCATTAACAATTTTTGGCTCTCGAGCATTTAACATGTTACCAATTTGGCGAGCCATCAAAGTTTTACCAGTACCGGGTGGTCCATAGAGTAAAATACCTTTAACGTGCTTACAACCCAACTGTTCGACCAATTCCGGTGGAAAAACTCTCGAAGCAAATGCTCGTCGAAATATGGCATTGAACTCTTTGTCCAAACCACCAATACCCATTTTCCCAAAATCCCAATCCGGATTAATGATAGACTGACGAACGATTTTACTGAAATTTTGAGATTGTGGTGAAATTATTATTTGTTATTTGAGGCATCAGACGAGATTATTTTATTACCCCTTCGATTTTCCTTGTAAATTCAATGATGAATTCTCGGCCTTTTCAAATTGTACAACCGTGTTGCCCAAGATTCGTCCGAAACGTACATTTTTGGTATTCACTTCTTTACCATCTCCCAATGATTTTGGATCAACGGCTACAACATAATTAAGATTTTAATTTAGATATTAATTATGCGTTACTATTTATTTATTACTAAATGTTGCGCGGAAGGGAATTTCGTTTTTTTTTTCTCTAACCCAAGATTAATTTTATTGAATAAGCCACGATTAATAATGCAATTTTCCTTTAACGCTTTTTACCTTCCAAAGTTTTAACAGCCAAACCCAAAAGTTTCTTATCTTGAAAGCTAAATACTAAAGTTTGTCCAACAGTTAAAGCCATTCCAGCAAACTGCATCAGGAATTCCTTAGCCATTTGATCGGAATCGTAAGGCTCTTGTGTAGTCCTGAAAATCAATTATAGTCGATACATTTTCAAAATCATGATCGAACGAATCAACGAAGAACTAACGTTTTTTTCTGTAGGAAATCAGTTTCGAATGAAACCATTGTTATGACATCCGAATTTGCATCGAAACGATAAGGACGTATATCAATGTCTTGATTAATTGATAAAGTTGCCCATTTACGCTGAACTAATGAGAAGCCGACATGTCCTCTCGGAACTTCAGTAGTTTTTTCTAAAGCAAAAATATAATGTTGTCCGGGTCCAGGCGAAATATCAGCATATCTAAAATATTAAGAAATGTGAAATAATTTCCAACCGTATTTTGTATTTCAAGATATATCGATTATTCGTTTTCAATATCAAGGCAAGGAAAATCAGCAGAACTTATTCAATCAATACAATTGATTCAATAAGTGGTGATTCTTTAACATTCATACTCGTGAAGGACGTTGTAAAAGGCAAGGTAAAAATCAGGGCGAATGGAAAACTCAAAATTACGGAAGAGGGCGGACATTAGTGATTACATTTATTTCAATACTATTATTACAGGCGTTTCGCTATTGGATTAGTTCGTTTCTTTGTGAATCGTTACTTACTTGATCTCATCCGGGAAATCGTTAACGTTAACGATGGCCTTGTTAGTTAACGACAATTCGTCTGTAGGACATTTAGTTGCTTTCATTCGCTATAAAGGATTAACGAAATCATTTCATGAAAAAATATAATCAAATTATAAACCTACATAAGACATGATGCAATATTATCGTAATCTTCTCTAAAAACTATAAAAATACGGTCGCTAGACAGAAGACCTGAAAATTATTCACAAGCAATTCAATATATTTCCGAAGGACTTTTTTAATTGAGGAAGGAGAATCTTTATCGATCGATCGTTTTCGCTTTTTTGTCAGCAGTAGGAAATACACTTTATGTTTATTTGATTCGTATGATTTTTATTAAACAGACATTGTGGACTTAACTCCTATCCCATTAACGAACACTGTTTTATTAATTTCAATTTAAATATATCTAAATTTTTTATATCATTCATAAATAAGCCTCTTATTTTTTCTAATATACTTCCGATTAACACTTCCTCCCACTGACACTGAATGAATGAATCGTTTTATTCCAACACAATCATTGAATATATAAAAAACATGCTCCAATGAAATCATCTAGTTCAGGCTGACATCACGCGCATGACAATAATTTTGACATTTCAACGTCTGCAGGTAATAATTCAAATACAAAACAAATATTAAACAGAGCTGATGAGAACATCATACGTTGCCAACTGCTGAGAATTAACAAAAAATAATATGTATTTTTCTGTAAAGGCCGATTTGGGCCATCAAGTGCATACAATTTCCTTTGGAATATAATACACAATGGGACTAATGAAATGTCCACAAATTATCAGAAATTGGATCATGACAAATTAATTATATTTAAAGAGAATACATATTATTTTTCATGAAAATGGCTAAATTTTCATTTATATACCGGGGCATTATTAGATGTCAAGCAAATGTACATTACAAATGTAATATTCGCATTAAAAAACTGAAATATTTACAAAGTCCACACATTATTGACAATTAAATAGATTTTTCATATGAGAATATTACAAAGTGTCGGTACACATTACACAAAAGTCGGTGCACATTTCTCAAAAACATAGCACTGTCTACTTAAGATCACTTCGCACACCTCTGCCAAATAACATCGGTACAAGAAACAGGATTATTGCACAAGTCCGTGTACATTTCACAGAAGCACGGTACTGTCTACTAAAGATCGCTTCACACACATCTACCCAATAACATCGTTATGACTAGGAGCTCATTAAAATTTGAGTAAATCACTCTAAACCACAACAGCCAGCTCGCCGATCAGATTCTAAAAAATTAAAAAAAGTTCAAATGAATATTTAAAACATGATCTTTATTGGCAATATACTATATATCTATTATTATTTTATATTTTGAAGTGTCAATTATAAAACACACACACTTCCACAAATATTTCATGGGTAATACATAATAATGAACTTTTAACTTTTCCATTTCGAGCAGGCTGAGCTCCAGCAGCATCAGAAGCTTTTAAATAGCATCTCATTCAATTTGTCAATCTGAACAATATTTAAATTCAGATGGGTTTTTTATAATTTTTAATGTGCAATTGTGTACTTATCTATATATGAATTCTATTTATTAAATGCTTATAGTTGCACAATTTACCCTGTATGTTGTTCCTATTACCAAATTTGTCAATGATGTTCTCTTCGCAGAATTTTATAATGAATAAAACTCGTTATAATATTAAGAAAATGTATCCATTTCAGCATTTCATGGAAAATTATAAAATCTTTTAAATATATTTTATATATGAATACTTTTATAGCAAAAAGAAAGTAAACTTTAGAATTATCAAAATAAGATGTTAATAAAATTTGTAAATCATTAATAGTATTGCATTTATATCTCTATTGAAAAATTAATAGAATTTTATTAAAAAATTGTGATAAAAATAATCACTTCTTAGAAGTACATTTTATATTTCTTTTCACATCAAGTTAAAATTGTGGAAGCCTTATTAATTGTAAAAACTTATTGTAGTAAATACAATTTTCGATATGATTCTTAAGAAAAAATTTATAATACGATGTGGAAATTTCGTTCTACAGATAGATCGTTATCAATCAAACTATCAAGCTGAAGTCTTGGTAGTGATTTTTTAATATAAATTTATATAAATATAATATTAATAATATTTATTGAATGCAAAATACGCAAAAACGTACGTTCTCAATTTTAATGAATTATTATTATTATTATTATTATTATTATTATTATTATTATTATTATTATTATTATTATTATTATTATTTGTTATTGATGTAATTATGAATGGATGGTTGGTTTATATGTACTTTTCAATCTAACAGTCCGTGTCATACCAAGCAGCCAAATTGTTATTATCGTTTGGTGGTGTTGGCATTGCATCTAAATCAAAATTTAAATCTGCAGCGCCCATTTCTCCAATGTCCATATCAATGGAATATGGCGAAGTTGGTGCAACTGTTGGTGGTGGCCCAATACCTAGTGGACTGCCCATATCGAGACACTGCGGTGAATCTATTGGTAGAGTATCATATCCTGTAGATTTTTTTTCGAAAAAGGAAATAGAAATTAGTACATTTTAAGTAGGAAAATTTTTTAAAAAATTTGATTATGAAAAGAATGCAAAACAATAGACCAAAATTCAATTTTAAGCTTGAGAAACATTCATTTAATTATTTATTTATTCATTTATTTATTTTGGAATCTTAAAAAAGGGAAAAGTATGGGATATCAAAAACACAGTGATTCAATAAAATAGAATAAATCACACGTTATTTTTTTAACGAACATTAGAATAATTATTAATAACATTAGGGACCGTCTATTTATCACTTTCAATAAATTCCTTAATTTTTAATCGATTCTTAAGATCGTGAGCCTTTAAATTAAACCAATTTTAATCTGGTCTAGTTTAGAAACTTTCGTTTCTAAAATGGCAGGAATTATTCAAAAAGGAAATATTCGAAAAAATTTACTGCCATTTTTCTTAGTTTTTTTTGTAAAAAATTCAATTGTAAAATTTCAATAGAATTTTGTATGAATAGGAATTCTCCATTAAAGTGATTTGAATTTGTTGATATCACGTCCTTGAATAATTTATTCATTCGATTGAATCATCATTATTTTTAGTTATGATATTATAGTAAACACAGTAGCTAAATTTGTTAAAAAAATTGGATAAAATCAAATTTAATAATTTCAAATTCGAAATGGCGGAAATTCAGCTAAAGACTCGCTAATTTTTTGTAAAAAATTTTTTGTCTAACTATTTGCCGCGAGCATTCCATGCACAAAAGAAAATTAATAAATAAATAAGACGATCATGCTTTCTTCACATCTAACTTCGGAGAACATCGACGGATGATGTGGCTTCACGACTTTTCTAATCCATTTGTAAAAAGCCTCCCAATAAAACTTGTTGCTTTCAAAGGAATTCTTTTAAATCAAATCAATTTCATTATGATTTAATAAATGTATAAAGTTTTCATAAAACATTTTCACGATTACAAACGCAAATTCAGACAATCCATATTAAGATTTCACCAACTATCCTCGATTCAGTAGATCGCTCGAAATTGAATTCGAAGATTCGAACTCTTCAAAAACATTCAAAAATTATTAGAATGTAAAACAGAATTTTATAAAAATTTTCATGGTTTTACTTGAACTAGAAGTCGTTTCTAACGTAAAATACTACAAAGCTTCTACGAAAACTCGTGCAGCTACAAACATTTAAAAAACAACAATTGCTAATCAGGGATTAATGAAAGCTTAATAAAAGTATATCATAAGAATGCAAAAAAACAAAAATAAAAGAACATTTAATAAATAATATAAAATGTATGAAAGCAGCAACAGATTTCAATTTCAAAAACGCATCGTTTACGTTGGATATAATCGTGTATATACGATTACTATCTAAAGATTTATTTTGGATTGTCAAATTAAAAACGTTTTAATATCAAACAATAAATAATAATCACCCAATTAAATGGCAATTATTTTTTTTTGCCCTCTTTACGGCATTTTAATAGCTTGAAACTTTTAAAATTTGTTACGAAATAGTTGTGATCATTACTTGATTATCATACAATTATTGTTTTTTAGTTTAATTTATGATAATAGACGATATTTATTTATCCGCTATATTTTACCTCTGCAGAATTTTATAGACTGCATATGTTTTTTCAATAACATTTCTTCTTTTTTTATTTTATTCTTTTCTTTTGATTTTACTAATAAATTTATGTTTTACATTATCGTTTTTATCGTAAGAATCGAATTTGATCAAAACTATCCTATTGCAAAATTTAATTATCGGAGTTTATATTATGTATTAGTGACGATATATGTTAGGCTGGCTGAGCTACAAAAACAAATTAAATTTAAAAAATTTTTTATTCCATTTTTTAGATCCGAGCATGTCATATAAAGGGAGAAAAAGAGAAAAAAGAACAGAATATGCATTAATTTCATTCGAAATATCATATAGCCAAAAATTCGAAAACAAATTCATTTCAAAGGGGTAGGGTGGGGGATCACTGCTAGCGTAACGGAAACATCTCTCGGGTGAGAAAAGAATACTATTTGATTAGTGCTAATAGTGATAAATTAATAAAAGAGTTTAAATGAGAATGATGATGATGCGGATGGAGACGATGATGGGGCAGCGAGCCAAATGTATTTGAGTATTAATTCCTTAATGGTTTATCTTTAATGGTTTGTAGTAGAATGAGTCTAATTCTATTTAAAAAATTTCGGACGGGATGCATAAAAATGTACCAAGGATATAAAATACCTTTTCGAATAAAATATCTAAATTTAAACGCTAATTCTTCGAAAGAAGTCGTCAGACCAATGTTTTGTACCATCACCTAAAATGTACTGCTTGCAGGCACAACACAAGAGACTACTTATGGAAGGATTGTTATATCCAATGGAAAATACAGCTCCAACAATGTTTTTACAGAATACTCGAGATATGTAGAAATATTTTTCTATATAGATTTTCACCCTCTTTTAGCTCTTTGCTAACTGCAATTCTTTGGTCAAAACAACACTATTTGAACTCTATACAGCTATATATCTTCCAATAGCCCATAGACATTAATATCTAAGTTTAGTTTTAGTGTATGGCCTGCTAAAGTATCGATGAATCCATCCTATATATCACGATTTTTCAATTGAACTTATTCTAAATATTCTTATATTGAGATATATTCGAAAATTAGCTACAGAATTTACAAACCATGTTTTTGATATAATTTCTTAAAAGAACCCACCCAATTGCACTCTCTCAAATTGAATTAAATTAAAAAGTAAGGATAATAAATGTTCGTTAATCAATAACAGTCATAAATTCTTATTGTTTAAGTATTTTTTCATTTATTTGTTGTAGATTATGATGTTGATTTATAAAATAAATTCATAAAATAACAGACGAATTGTAATGATGATGCATAAATGAATGAAATATGTTTTATTGTCACACTAACGTTAACTAATAAAACGAGAGAACTTTCAATAACTTCATTGGTGAGTTATATAGAAAACATTCATATTTGTTGCGGTGCAGTAAGTGATTACCTTCTGCCTTGTCAAAATTTGCAGAACTAATATCTTTCGAAATTAATTTGTAAAGAACTTTTAATGATTGGAAATGTTGGTGGAGCTCGGAATTTATATGAAATTTTTCAGATGATTTCAAATAATTTTTGATTAATTTGAATATTGGCAAAATCCAGATACACAGACTAATAAAAATTTCTTGATGAAGAATCCTTGAAAGAAGTTTGCGCTTACATCACGAAATCATTAAATCGAATCATTTAGTATTGATTGGTGCAGTGAAATTGTTGTAGCAAAAAAAACCACTGAACGTATGGTTCACCTTCACTCCCGTCCTTCATTTCACATAAAATCAGTTTCTTGGGCTTTGCCATCCATTAAAAAATTTTTTTACAACAGCTAATTCCATTTATGGCACCGCCTCATTTGCCCCAAAAGAGTTTAGAACCTTATCTTATAATTCTTAAAGAACTCTTAAAAGAACTCTTTCAAATTTTAATAACTTTCAAATTTTTTCAAATCGAATTCATTGTATTTTAGCCATTATTGAAAGATTGTTATAACAAATTATTCAATAAAGGTAATTTTTATTCCAAGCTTTAGGTATCACAAATAATTTTCGATAAATCGAATTTTTTAAATGAAATAAATTAGTTATTTATAAAAAAAAACAAAGAAATACATTTTGAAGGAATGCATTTTATCGGACTGTGTTATCGAGGATTGCATATATATGTTTTTATTTATCGAAATTTATCTATAGAAATAAATAGTTTTAGTAACCAGGATTTTATTTGCAATGTTATTTCATTAATAAACTGACAATTGGACTTGTACAATGTAAATAATGATGGTAATGCATAACTGGTTATTGCTGATTTACTTGTAAAGTGTGTCGTAAAAACCGCTACAATTTATATCAGAGTAGACACTAACTAGTTATGCGCCGAGAAATGTTATTTAGTAAGAAATGTCAATAAAAAATTCTTTATAAGTGACGCGTAGAAGAAAAAGAATTGCTCTATTTCTATGAAAATTAACCCCGAAACGTTTCGTGAAACGCAAAGCTTCTTCATTAATCCTAGTATACAGATGTCTGATCAAAGCAACGTATTAAGCAACCGCAGACATTATTGCAGATATACTCCAAACATTATAAACTTCATTCAATAAAAAAAACACTAGAAAATTGTAATCTAAAATTAAGCTCAAATAACTGTTCGCGTTATTTGATCGCTTCAAAATTAACAGATATTTGCTTCTAAAAATGTTTAACTCCGTCAAATTAAATTTGGTGACAAACTGGATTCGGGGATGTGCTCTGTTGTGAAGACGACACATCGCGGAAACCGACTTGTCTCAAAAACCAATTTGACAAGGAATAGCGGAAAATCATTCCATCATTTTTAAAAATCTAACCCTGTGAGAAATCTCAAATAATATCAAGAAATCATTTATTTTTTTACTTCTACACATATTTTAGATATCATTTGAAATTAGTTTAGTTTATTAATGTAAACACTAATTGTGGTAAGCTATTTTTCATTTGCATGGACCAAACCTTGAAGTGTTTAGTAAGTCGGTTTGTCAACACAGCTAACAGTTATTACTTAGGATCAAACAAGGATTACACAAGGGTTTTAATGTGATATTAAAGTGAAAATGAACACTCCGACTTTAAGAATAGCCGAATGAGTAGTAAGTGTTGCTCGATAAAATTGAACTTGTGTTGCAATGGAAATGTCGATAACTTGTCATCATCAATTAGAGCCACATGCTGTTTGTTATTTAATATTGTATTGGCTTTAAACGATCTATACATACCTTGCTGATATGCTCGACCTCCATGTGAGCTGTGCACGCTGGGAGGACCTTGACCATATAGGCCCTCATATGCTTGTTCAGGCCCAAGCATATCCTAATTACCAATCAATCAATCAAAGAAATTTTAATATTAGGAATTATATTAGGATGCGGTTGTTAGGATATGGAAATGTTGTGATTGTCCAAATAGATTAAGTTGTTTGAGGTTTGGTTTGTTGGTTGTTTGGTTGATTATTTGGTTGATTGTTTGGTTATTTGGTTGGTTGGTTGTTTGGTTGTTTTGTTGGTTGTTTGGTTGGTGCATATTGGTCATTGTATTTGATACGAAGCGATGGAATAAATATTTGTCGATAGACGGCAATCGATTTATATTTGTGTGTTTAGTTTAAATCGCCCGTGTTTACACATAATAAAATGTTCATAGAAGAAATAAATGAAAAGAAATAAAAGTAAAAACAACAAAACAAATTAAAAATTATCATCAAATTAAATAATATTAACTTAAAAAGATGTGGATATAATTAAAATTATATTTCCATAATTATGTATAAATTATATTTCTAAGTTTAGTTAAACAAAATTTTTTGTTTAATTGTCGCAAAAATGAAATTACCAAAGAACGTTTCCACCGATTTAAAATGCGAATTTGCAAAGATTTATTTCGTTTACGTTTAAACGTTTACGACGAACTGCAAAGAGGCTAAGCTTTTAAAATTTTAAAACAAAAGACCAAAATGTTTGAAACGTTTGACACCTAAAACCGATGTAAACGTACCAAAGCAAATAATGTTAATTATTGTACAAGAGAAAGCATGAACTAAAACGAGAATGCTTAAAGCAAAAGGAAGGTTATTACTACTAATCTTACAACAAAATATTCCTGAAGAAATAAATAAAACTGAAAGAAGCTCGACTAATATAATATCAAAGATAAATCATTCACGTGGTCTATCTAAAGATAATCTGATCTAATAATCGCAGGATTTTTACTAAATGCATATCTTCAATACGTGTTACAGCTAGTGAGAGGATTTTTTTGAAATGCATTTTATATATATTTAGCATTCTTACCTGTAAATCCGGACCCATTCCTAAATCAGCATTACCCCAAATATTATTATCTTCTCGTAGAAGTGAATTGGTCAACTCAATCGATAAACGTTTTTTATAATCTTGAGGCTTATCCTCACTCATGCGGAAAAGAACTGCAGCCGCATAAGTCGCGACACCCTCATTGCGTGAATGTAATAGATCTGTTAATGGGCCTGTAGCGCCCTCCTGTTCAATAATTTCGGCGCCTTCTTTATCGGCTGCCAATTCACACAAAACTCCTGCAGCAACACGCTAAAGTTTTGAGGAGCAGACATCAAAAGTACTTTCAAAAACGATAAATCCAAATTTGCGTAAGTCAATGTCATACCTGAATATTTTCAATTTCGTTGAATAGCAAACGTACAAATATTGGTATAACCGATTGTTGACGTATGAGAGCACGATTATGTGATTCCCGTGCCAGTATATGCAAGGCGCCAACTGTACCCTCCACAATCTCTTCCATACGCACACCATCTGCATATGCGGAAGGCTGTTGGGAGCCCGTAGTTGCAACAGAAGAACGTTGCTATTAAAAAAAGTGAACTGATTTTACTAAAAACGATCAGGAAATAGATACCAGAAGCTTCTTACCCTTTCAGTATCCTGAAAAGCGCGCATTAATAAACGCACCAAATGATGTATGGCTCCATGTTCTCGCAACGGTGCATGATTAGCTGGACACAGAGCTAAATTACGTATTAGACCAATCACTGCCTTAATAAGTGGCCAGCGTGATGGCGGATGTAAAAGCTTTACAATAACAGAAAGGCCATAATTCAAACGAACAGCATTCTGAGCTAATTCAGAATCAACATGACGCGAAGTTAAATGCCGTAAAGCGCAAACTGCCGGTTCGGTGATTTCTTCTCGATCGCCAGCATTTATTATCGTACGAACGAGAGCATCAACGCCACCAACTTGACAAACCGTGGCTTTATTACGCTGATTATTGCAAGTTAAATTCGAAAGAATTCCGGCGGCACATGTGACAATATTGACATCGGTTGAAGCCAATACCTGGACAAGCGATTGCAATAAACCTTCGAGACCCTCAACTTTTGTGGCGGCATCCGAAAGATTGCGTAAAGTCCATAGACAATTCTGTACAAGACGTGGCGATGGATTTCCTAAATGCATTGCCAAAGCCTGCATTCCTCCAGCATCAACAATGGCTGGTTTGTTGCTAGAACAAACCGAAAGAACTTTCAACACCCGAGAAGTGGTCCACAATAGCTTCTCATAATCATATGAACGCATAATGCGCACTAATTCGTTCGGACCACCCGATGCAAGTATTATCAACTTGCTCTCCTGATTGCCATAAGCCAAAATTTGTAAACAATCAGTAACGATAGCCAAAAACTTAACGTTATTGCGTTGTAAGAGAGTAACCATTTTTTGGAGACCGCCTGCGAGACGAACGGCCATTTTCGAACCATCCTGATGTAATAGTAAATTATGTAACGTCGTTATAGCATAAAACAAAACGCTCTCAACCGGCGAGGAGAGTAATTTAACTAAAGCGGGTATACCACCGCTTTTGAAAATTGCCAAAAGACCTTGACGATGATGCGATAAATTGTGCAGAGTACCAACTGCAGCTTTAGTACTCTCCAAATCATTGCTATTCGATATAGCACGCACTAAAGCGGCTACCATTTGAGGGCTATTCATGATGGCATGACGAGAAGCTTCCTTCTTTGATAACTGATGTACCATCATGGCCGCCTGAGAGACAACTACTTGATCTTCATCATTGAGCAGTTTAATAAGTTCTGGTATTGCACGTGTGGCCAATTCGGCATCATCTTGATAATTAATTAGATTGACCACAGCATGTTTAAGCATTTGTGAAGGTTCCGACAGACGCTGTACAGCTGTAGGCTGTTGTGGATCGAATTGAGTGGATGGTATTTCAATGCCCTCTTCCAAAGTCTCGGGAAACATAGCAGCACGTACGCGCTGTGAACGAGTTTGGCTTAATTGTTGATTCATATCGTCAACTTGGTTCTGTGTAAAATTTTGAGGAAATCCTGTATCCAGATCAAACATCAAGGGTTCACTTTCAAGTTGATGATCAGCATTATCCTTGCCAGAAATTGATGGCACCTGAGTGACTGCTCCAGAATGTATACCGGAATCACCCAGGTACGAGCTTTGTTGCCACATAAGCGTTTGCTCCTTCGAAGAAACCATCGGGGGAAGATCAGGAGGATTATATTGATTATTATGTGACACTGAAAAGAGATGATTTTCCATCGTAATTAATTGAAGTTTTTATTATGATTTTGGTATTGTCTTTTTTAGCAATTTGCTGTAATATGGAGTAGTAACTGATAAATTATTGCATTTTTTCATTACATTTTAATTTTCGCCTAACTCAAACTTTTCGACATTCCTGTCTCCTCAAAAAATCTTTTAATTTTCAAGCCAACGTAAAACAACGAAAACAACGTAATAACATTCTTAAACACTTGAAAATCCCAGAAGGACGTAGAATAATAAAAATAAGATTAATAATAATAATAATAATAATAATAATAATAATAACAATAATAACTTATCATCAGTAAAATTTATTTCCGTTCTGCAATACTATGAAGAAGGAATCATGAAATGAATTATAAAGAATTAATAAAAAAGAACATTCAATATTGCGAAAAAATATGAATTTGATAGAAGCTGAAAACAGCACGAGGCAAAGCGTTAATTTGGCAAACATGGAAAAATTGCAGAATATGCTAAAAAAGCAAGACGCTTCGGGGCATTACAATGATTCCATCCATCCATTATGCAATGAGATGATTCAGAAAACCGGTGAAGAAATGGAAACACAATGAGAACACAAAAGAGTGGGCGTAGGAGTAGCCTCACTCAGAATAAAGAAGCCATGATATGGAATGACGGACTGATACGAGTACAGTACACTAATGAGGGTGGCGCTGGTTGAATGTATGTAAACACGAGGGTTGCTCTTTAACCGTCGCGACCCAAACCACAATTCCTTGCATATGCTTTTGTCATCATCATCAACTGACTTTGCCTTAATAAGAGGCGAATATGCATTCTTATCCAAAAAAAAATCAATATGGAAAGAAATGGTGAGGACGTGGTTTTTACTTATTTTTTTAAAAAATTTAATTTGGTTTTTCAATTCATCACATTTTGTCTCTTTAATCCCTATTTCGTTTCTTTCCAATCGAAATTTTATGCTTCTGAATTTACTAAAGTCTATTCAATAGAATTAAATTGAAATGCTCCTGCAAGAATAGTCCTTTTTGGAGACCATTAAAACATATTGTTGGAATTCTCGTTTGATTGATGACGGAAAAAGAGGATGTGATTACTTTCAAAATGATTAAAAATGCATATTTTCTTGATTGATTTTCCATTTAAATTTTAATCAAAAAAAAGTTAAAGGAACTTTTAATGGAGGAAGGCAAGGGGAGGGTTAAGAATAAGGAAGTAAAGAAATAAAAAAGTAAATACCGCACACGACACAAAAGCAAAAATGAAAAATAACCATCATAGAAAACATTACGCCAAAGCTTTAACCGTCCTCTGGTTTATTGAACCCAAATTTAATTGATCTGAAGCATAAGAGCTCTCGATAATTTTAAACGCCTCTGAACTGAATAAACATTTTTAAATTTTCAACAAAATGTTCACATTTTTAAACTTGTTTTTTTACCAAAGCTGGATAGAAGCTCTTAAGGTCTGAAGAGAGCCGGGTTTCAATAGAAACGAAAAATAGAGATTAAAATTAATTATTTCAGTAGACAAAAAAACAGAGAACGATGAGCATTCATTGTAAAATCTTCCATATTCGGCTTGTGGGGTACGTAAAATATAGAAAGGACACAATCCAGTCAGGAGTGATGATGGTATTGCCGCCCAAATAGGGTTAGCGTTACGCTAACCCAAGTTTAAGAAACTGTGATCTAGGTTTTCTTTAATACTCGTAATAAAATAAAAATTTGCTTGAATGGGCAGAATTTTCTGCTTAAAATGAAATTAAAAAGGGGTCGCCCGTTCTTTGTAAGCGTCCACCAATCTTCTGTAAATTGTGTGACTTTGCATATCTAATACCGCAAACCACTTGATTAAAACAAAAAGCTGGATTTACCAACAGAATCGAAGGAATCTTCGAACAAGCCGAAGAGGCTCAGACGCGTGCCTTCGAGCGGATAAGTAGCACTGCTCTCAAAACTTAAACGAAAAACAGCTAGGACAATATCTTTTTACTTCTTGCTGACGATTTTTTAGCCTTCATCAGCAATTTTGAATGCGGCCACCAAAACTAAATTGCAAAGAAATTAATTGGAAAAATATTCAATCGAACGTATGAAAATAACGAAAGAGGATTATAATACAGAATTTCTTTACTGAAGGGAAGCAGGCAAAAACAATCGGTAACATAAAAAATTAAATGCGATCTGAAATTAGACATTTTACTAGATTAAATGGAAATTTTAAAGTGCAATTGAGAATAGACCAAGTGTAATTGATTCGATTAAATAGATTATATTGATAAATAGATTAGATTGAGTGGATTGTGTGGATTTATTGAGAATGAAATTCGGTCAACTGAAAATGAAATCTTCATATGGAAAGTCTCATTTTCAATTTAACCAAGCCTTATTTCAAAAGAAAGTGCCATATTTTCAGTTACCCTAATCTCATTTTCACATGAAAAATCTAATTTTCAGTTGAATAAATGTCATTTTACAATGGAATATCTAGTTTTCAATTGTCCTAGTTTCATTTTTATATGGAAAATCTCGTTATCAATTGACCAGGTTTCTAGATCGACTAGATAGAATATCTAGCACTGAATAGACGTAGTCTCATTTTCATGTGGAAAATTTCATTCATACCCGTAAGGAAAATCTTATTTTCAATTTCCCAATTCTCATTTTAAACTGGAATATGCCATTTTCTAATTTTCATATCGAATATGCCACTCACATCTGTTTTGTTCTCCAATTAACAAGGAGAATCTCATTTGCAATTTACGTATTCTCATTTACATTTGATCTATTCTCATTTACGCTTAGAAATGGTATAGACCTCTCAAAACTTATAGCCTAAGCGAGATGATCACTTATCAAAATTCTTTGGGTTCTTGAATGAAATTATAGTTATAATTATGATTATAATTATATATTATTGCAGTTGGACTAATTTCTACTTTCGACAGTGGACAAGCATGTTTAAATTTTTTAACACTTGTCGCAGTGTCGCCCCTTGGTCAGCTGACAAATTGTGCAGTTATCATTTTGTTTAACCACTAGAGCTTGACGGCATTAGTCAATTGCAAATGCATCTAGTCATTTCGTTTGGAAAAGGTATAGACCCAATTAATTTATTTTCCTTTACACAAGCAAATCTTACATCAATAAAATTGTTAAGATAGATTACTTTTGGTTTTATTCGAAATTATTATACCGAATATCTTTACAAGTGCTTAACGTAGAAAAACTAATATATTATAGTATGGCGTACTTACTGGTACGATTTGGCGGAGGCATAAAACTCATTTTGATGATCTAGGCGTAACTCACCACACCTGAAATGAAATAAGATATTGGATTTAATCTCGCATATAATTTTTAATAACACAATTTTTTGAGATAATTAAACAAGAATTTTAGAAGCACATTTTCCCGACACTATTACTTTTATAATCGGGAATATTATTGAATTACAAACAATAGTTTATTCTCCATTATTTGTTAAAATCCAGAAATACAAAGCAGAAACGATTGTAAACAAAATGAGCTGTTGTTGTAGTTACGGTCTTGCGTAAGTTTTATCAGCTAGATCTCGATTGTTGAATTTGAAAAAAAACTACGATCTCGCTTCGAAGCCATAACACAAGCAGTAAACCTGTCAAATAAAATTATTGTAATTCCTAACTCATAAATTGTACCTTGTATAGAAAGGTACAACAAAACGGAAAAGTAAAATTTACAAAAGGCTTGAAATTTCAACAAATGCATTTCTTCTTGCTGCCTCTTGTTTGAGACTGTCTGGTTTCTTAGGGTCCTATTACGCAAAACTAAACGAAGGCATTTTTTCGTTTCCCTTTTGTTTCCCGTAATTTTGATCCCCTTTGACAGGTTGTTGATAAGCAGCACTTTTTTGAATTCATTCAGTGTCAAAACCATGTATCCATTCGTATAAACCGTGTATCCATTCGTTTCGGTTTGCGTAATAAGGCCTAAACAGACGAAAGAAATTTAACTGAAGCTAGGGGTATTTGGAGCATTACTCAATAACGTTAATGCATTTTTTAAGAATGTGATAATCTCTCTATCTTTCTCTCACTCTATCTCTCACACCACGTTTCATAAAGCAAACAAAGCAATTAAACTAAACACGAATCAAATGCAATTTTCCTAAAACATGGATCTGTGCTGTCTGTAAAATTAAATTATGATATTGCAAGCACATATATTATTTTTAAATAGTCTCTGATATTTAGCTGGAGATTTCAATTGAAAATAACTTCACCATTTAGTCATCTGTTCAATAAAATGGTTCAATTGGAGTTTATTATTATCATAACCTTTTACGTTTAGCAATATATCAACAAATACATTAAACAAATATTTTAACAAAAACATTGCAATTAAACTCGTTCTCAAATTTTGATATTTTAATTAATGTAAATAAACCCTATCCTGCCCTTTTACTTCGTTCCCTAGTTTAACACTTTAAATTTATGTATTATATGTGAGTATCCTGCATTCACTGAAAACTGATTCATCTACACAAGCATATATGCATGTATATAAAGGCACAAGTATAGATATAATGTTAGGTAAAAGGTAAGTCTTCCTTAAATACACAATGAATGAAAAAAACTACCTGAAATTTGATAATATTCACTTGATGGTTTTAAATAAGAAATTCTTCCCGTATCAGTGGGTTCAAAAGAATTCAGTAGAGCATAAATTATTTTTCAATTATTCTTTCACACAATATTCTCTAACACTTGCTTCTAAAACCAAAACCGGATACAGCCGAACAAATTCCTTCAATAACGCAATAGACCGAGAACCAGAAGAAACTGAGAGAAGGTATATTGAATTCAATGCAGTGAAGCCCTTTTGGTGGAAATTGTAGAGAATAAAAACAGGCAGCCAAGCAGACGCAGAACAAAAGGCGATTTGCACAATTTCACCAGTGGTGGATTTATAAGACACACCGTTCTACATTACGTTGAAAAAATATAGTCCCATAATAAAAAATTTTCTGTCACCCAATTTCGTAAGAACAACAATACCATTGATTTTTTTTGATAGTAAGTTCTTGCATGGAGTGAATTCGTTAATTAAAATAGTGCAAAATAAAAATAAATTAAAACATGAAAGCTAACTACGGTCTGGTCGATGCTCATATACCCTGCGCCCCTGCTATATAGTTATCGTTTAAATCCAATAGCCAGTGGTCGGGACACGCCCCTTTTCTTACGCGTTAGAGACTATTCTAACGCGTTAGAGGCGGAGGAAAAAGCGTATAGCAGCCTTCACCCTTTGGGCGTCGAGTATGAGTTCACCGACGCACTAGAACGAAGATGCAACGAAAATTTTAACACATATCCATAAATCATATTTAAGAATGTAAATATCCATTTATAGATAATGTAAAGCTATTTCTATAGCATGCTGAATACTAAAAACAGAAGTTCTCGAGGCTTTATAAAAAATTTACAAACTATGGAGGATAACGGAATGTCTTCGAAGATTCATCTATGATTAGGAAATGAAAAACGGCCTGAAGATTTTGTTCAATAACTACTGGAACTATGGGATTATGGACGTCGCACACAATAACTGCTAATGATAAGTTAATATAGCAGTATATTGCTATTTTGAAAACGAAGAACAGTCACGCAACTAGCCAAATAAACATTCATTAAAATCCATATAAAAATTTGCTATGCAATAACTTCCCAAATCAATTTACGTATTCACCACACCCTCTAGTAAGTAAAACCTCTGTAACGAGATTTCTTAATTCACGGCACTGCAAATTTCTTGTATGCATTTATTCTTTTATTACTTACCGTGAAATATTTTTTATTGAATTTCTCTTCGAATTCGATCGGTGAAAATACAGCCCCGCACGATAAGTCACTAATAATTTTATCAACAATGGCGACGGACTGATGAAAATTGAAACACATGCGTCGTGTGCGTTTTCAATACCATTTAGGGTGGATTACACACAGGCAGTTGTTCAAAGAAATACATGGTTAATATGCAGGGATGGCAATTCATATAAAATTACAACGCAAAATTACTTAGCTGAGCATACATATTTTATTATCTGGTTCTATCTGGTTATAAATTTTCTCACAGATTCGAAATCGAATTCGAATTTTCTTGTTTTCTGGAGTTACTATTCTGTACAGCGTGTAGATTCTTTTACAGAATGTTGTAATCCATAACAGAATAAAAGTAAATTTGTATTTTTCATGAAAACTTTATTATTGCTTCGTAAGCTAGGGCTTATAATTAACCGAAAAATGCGAAAGCGTGTGGACTGCGTGCTTAATACGATTTTATGTACCCATGGGAAAACGTTAAAAGTTAGCGTCCTAGTATTTAAAACTTAAAATTAATTATTGGATTATTTTCCGAAAATTAACAAATTATATAACATAACAATATAATAAGAAACATAAGCTCTTATATTTTCATTTTCAATTTATAAATTTAAATATACATTTTCTCAGTTTGCATTGTTTCCCACAAGTATATATTTTTTTACGTGTGCTTAAGATATTTTTTTAAACGTTCGTTTTCGAATACCCATAACAGCACAACAAAGATTCAACACGCAGATTCAACATTTTAGCGAATGTTACAGTTATAATCTGTTATGAACATTTGACAGATATCCATAACAGAACAAGAATAACACTGAAATAATCCACAATCCTTTATTTCTCTAATTCTAACCAGGATCTCTTTACATGCGTAAATCAAAGCACCCCTATTTACAAGATAATTATCTTCGTCATATTTTGAAATGAAACTGATCTTAGGTGTATTCAAGTTATAAGGTGCGGTGGCATACGAACTCTTATTGCGTGCCCGCCTTTGCTTGCGAAAAGGATCGCAACACTCGGCATTAAATGGAATCCTTTCGTGTTGGCGCAAATTATTGAAGTATTTGTGCATGGCAACCTTTGGCCGCGGCAAGTATGGTAGCTCTCACCCAAAATTTCAATAAAAAGTATTTAGGAAATATACTTGCCCCTGAAGTACAACAGTCCTACTCGAAACATTACTTCTTTTTACGTGGCGCTGAACTTAAAAATAACATTCCATTGAATATCTAGCATATAGATGTGAAAAAGCGTAGTTTAGGGCATACAAGGAAAAATTGTAAATTTTTAGCTTATAACCTCTATACCAAACAGGATCCACAAAATTGGTTTGTAAACGGTAATTACAAAAAAAGCTGGTTGTTTTACAACTGTTATGGCCGCTTTCAATTACAAGCAGGTATCTTAGATTTCTAAATTGTGATAAGTAATCAGAACTAATAGTTACCGATTTAATACGATTTAACTCATTTAACATTAGTCTAACGGCCATTGGCTACATTAATCTCTCCACTAATAGAAGTGAAGTCGTTTCGCCTTGCCAGTTGAACAATTCGAGAAAAATTTTCACTTCGCATAATATAATCTAATACTCTCTTGCAGCGCTCAACTCCTCCATATAAACCGTAAATGTGGGCAAAGCCAAAGAAGATCGCAACCAAAACCATAGTAAAGAACAGGAGGACAATTACGGCAGCTCCGAGAAAACCAAAGAGGAGCATCGAAAGTACCGTCAGAAGCGTTCCTTTAGGAGTTTCAATAAAGCCTGTTATCAAATGTAAATGACAATTGCAGTATACCAACCTTCCAGTACTAAGAATCCCGTTAATGTCATTAAGAGCGTTGTTAACCCAATTCCCAATACTATTAAAAGTGGGAATAACAAGGTTATCCCAGCTACGAGGAGACAGACGGCTTTATGCGGATTGCGCACACCCCACTGGGCAATTTTATCTAAGGCTTGATTTCCACCAAGTTCATTCATTGCAAAATTAAATGCAAACCTCAATTGGAGCCCTTGAAATGGAAGGTAGTTGAGAAATTATATACTTGAATAGCCCTTAATTATGGCGGGCATACATAGCTTCCGAAATGTATCCCAGAGAATACGCCAAAACAATTCTATGGAGTCTACTGGCGGGGAGGAGAAATGCTCCCTTCTTTGGTAACTGTGTGCATTTTCCGCTTCGTCACCTGAACTACTTGGGGAGTTTCGATGGATTTGATCAGTTGATCGCCCAGTCCTCGCCTAATATTATTTACTACATATTAGTAATTGTTTGCGTTTATCTTCATGATTTCATTATTTTCGCTTACCATATTTTTATACAAAAAAAAAGAATAAAATTATGCAAATTAGGTAGACAGGATCATAAATGCGAAACACTGCAACAGGACATCAAGGAATTACAGCCGTTACACCACTTCTCTATCCTTCTCTGTCTATCTTTCTTACAGAAATTGTATGCCGTAAACCCATAGAAATAGAAGTGAATATTCGCCGAATATTCCGAATATTATTTGGTGCGAAATTTCGGACCAAACAGTCAAAATAACAGACTCTTATGCCCTCATTATATAAAACTAAACGAAGGCATGTCCGTTTTTCTTTCGTGTTTTCCTTAATTTTTCTCTTCTTTGACAGCTTGTAGATAAGCAGCAGATAAAAAATCGTCTGACACGAATAAACAAATGTTAATGCCTATTATTGTATTCCAGTCGAAAACTGGATGCCGATGCCGAAGCAGCTGGTGTATAAAACACGAGTAAGAAACCTTCCGCGTGAGGTAATCGACGTAGTAAAAATTTATTGAGTAGCGTCTTGAATAGATGCTAGTTGAAAACGACGTCTTGAGTCGTTTAGCGAAGAGGGTGTTTTTGGAAGCTTACGAAAATTTTGCATAAAACAAAAATTTAGAGCGTCATATTAAAGCCAATGTCGCAATCTTTCCATTCGTTTCGTTTTACATTATAAGACAAGGATTTCTTCCTCATGATTTATCAGAACACAACAACATTCGACTTCGGCATCCAGTCTTCTGGAATACATGATTTGTTTGAAATCAACATTTCTTTACTCGTACCAACTGAATTTTTATCTGCTGGAGAGAAAAATTAAAGAATACCCAGAAGAGAAACGATGAAACGGCTTCGTATAGGTTTGCACAATAAGAGCCTTAACATTTTTGTTAATTCAAATGTGCTATTTTAACACTTCGCCGTGACCGAAATCGCAAGAGATTTTTTATGTTTCTATCATGATCGGCCTAATATCCAAAAAATTTTATATTTCATAGCAACCAAAAGGATAGACAAACATTGTTGTATTATGGTTTATATTAACAATTAACTATGTTAATTGTTAAACGTGCATAATGCAATTTTCACGCAAACATAAGTTTTCATAACGCAAACAAATGCACTTCAATTTTCAGATCCATAAACAAATTTTCCTACTGGGTTGAAAAAACCAGATTTTCCGTTCCTTTTTTGCAGCTGGTGGCTAGTTCTGATCAAAACAAAATTTGTGTATATAATAGATAGGGGATATGTAGTATGGCTCTTGCTTTGTCAGCTGTTTGAAAAAAATCGAAATGACAGTCTGTTGGTAAATTTCGTGCTGGAGAAGTGGAAGTATAGAGGAATTCGAGACTCCATGTTTTGATTTGTTCGCACTTTGTTCGATATATGTTTAAACGGGAAGGATCAGATTCAACGGATTTATAAGCTGCAGCATATCGTCGAAAACTTTTGAACGACAAAACTGTGGGAGAGCGAGCGTCGTGAAGGAGAAATTAGTATTTGTGCCCATTTTTTCAGTGAATTTTCTAATCAATTTTCTGGATACAATCCTCAACGAATGCCCTTGAAAGCACAATAACGTTGGGGTATTTTGCGTTGAAGGTAGGCACATATTCTATATACGTCAAATTTATGAAAAGATTACTTATTGATAGAGATTTAGTAGATTTAGCGCATCTTAAAACGTCTATTGGTGCTTTTACGAAATCAAAGCTATTTTTAACTATCTATTAATTGAAAAATGCGTAAAAATTTTATCTGAAACCATTTCGTGATTATGAAGTTGTCATTTAAAGGGCCATATAAATAAATTTTGGACTACTGAAATCCTCGATTCAGTTCTCTCGCTGATCGCTTATTTCGATTCCCTTTTTGACCCTTACCTCACAAACGTATGAGTTGAATGTATAATAGTTTCTATAGTTTTTCAACGTGCTCAATATGTCCGCTTATCTGCAGTTTAATTACGCAGTTCAGTTTGTATGCATAAATGTGTTTATGTCCTAAGGTGGACTTTATCTCTAAATTGTCTTTTTTATTTTCAACTTCTGGATTCAAGGAATTGCATTCAAGGAAATTTTTATAAACCACTATTTTAATCATTAGCTTCGTTTATAGCGATATTTTAAGTTTCATCAGAGCTATAAATGGCATAATTTTTGACAGACATGAGAAATATCACCATATAATTTTTTCGTACATCCAAATAATTTTAAAATAGGGCATATCTCCCAGTGAATTTTGTCGTGTAGTCTAAAATACTCCATCAATTATCTTTACAAACTGTCAACAAAAGCTGAGAAAGTTCTTCAAATAACGTCATTTGTCAAGAAGTTATTTTTCGACATTTTTATATCGTGCAAGATTTCTGGAAAGGTCGTATGATAGTATTGTCTTACGTCAATGCGAGTCCTATCGCATAACGACGCTATTAAAGACAGGCATGGGAACCTCGTTACGCATTGCAGTCGGCTTAGCATAGTCTTACTGTGTATTAAATTGATGACTGCAAAAAATGAAGAATTTGATTACATGAAAAATTACCGTATAAAGCTTCGTTTTTTAGAAATAAATGTAAAACGAACATATGATGATAATAATATGACGTCCAAAACATTTTCAGCGGACAGGTTCTCAATTAATTTTATTTACGATTGAAATTGCTCCGTTTCTCTAAGGGTTAATAAAATATTGAACTTATGGTGGCACTGGTCATTTGGCGAGTACACCACTGTCGCTCTTGTTTTTTTCTCTGGGAATTTAAAACTATTTTGAAGTTATTCACAATCAAGTTTTAAAGGTATTCACAATCTAGATTTGTTTACAAAACAATTTTTTTTATCATCCACCAAGTTACAGAAAAATTGAAGTTTTCTCATTTCGATATACGTTCAAAGCAATCACTTTCCAATGCCTGCAGGTAGAAAAGTAGCACACGTATTGAATGATTAAATAATGGCTTGTTTACTTCAGATATACAATGTGAAAAATGTGGATATGTAATATGTGACGCTATATACATTTTGAAACCCCTCATAAATATACTAATGAATGTATACAACCGCACGGTAAATGCTTTGAACGTACCAGCCATTTTTATAATACGCAGTGTGTTGCCTTCTCTGTTTCATTATACGGGAAAATATTCCCTTTTATTATAATTTGTCCTTGATTCGTTTCTCTCAGTGTGCTTTAGAAGTACCTGCTAGTACGCTCGCAATTAACTTCTCTTTGATCATATGAATTACTGTGGTCAGGCGCTCAATTCGTTTATAAAACAATCTCTTTTTTGATTCGCGTAGAAAATATTTGTATTTATAAAAAGTTTATAAAAAAATATGAGTTCAAATAATAAATATATAAGCTTGAGGTTGTAGAGATCGTACATCCTATTGGCTTTACATTAAATCAAATACGTAAATATCTATATATCAACAGTTTCGTAAGTTATTATATTTTATATTGCAACAATAATAATATCAATAACAATTCGCTAACATACTATATATAATTTGGTGAAAGACATTGGTGGAATATTCTGTTGAATTACGTCTTTGAATTTACATTGTCATGTTGGTTTCCTCTAACATATTTTCAATTAATAACAGAATTTCATTTTATTCTTCTTAATCAAGCCAAATTTTAATTAATTGTTAATTGGTTCTAATATGAATTCCTCTGGGAGTCTGTTTATTAAATTATTTCATCGAATGAGAAGAATCAGCGTAGGGGATTCTAAATTCGTCAGCTAGTTTGAGTATTTTCCATCAGATTTTGTTCAAGGATAAAAGGGTTTTTTGTTTTCCTTTATTAGTAATATGTGAAAAATATGTTTTGGGTGTATTCAATATTATTCAATGCAAAGCAGTCCAATGACATTTCTTTCAGCTGAAAGATGAACAGCTGAGCGCGTGAGCAAAGCACAGGGTTGCCAAGAGCTCCCATAACATCTGTTTTATATCAGTAATGGCCATAGCACACTTCGTAGTAGAAAATATTTGACTGAAATATTTTATTGAAGTCAACTAGTAAGTAATATTTGTTGGAATTTGTTGAGGAAATCTAATATATTGCATTTTTCATATATGAGTAAAATTGAAATCAAAGGAATTAATAGAATTCTTTTATCTATTTAAAATTGGAATTAATTGTTTGAAATATGGATTTATATATCGTATAAAATGAAAAAAAAATTAAAACAATTGTAGGAAAATTCAAGTGAATGCATGATCAAGGTTCCAGATTTCTCTTATTAATGTATATATGTATATATGTATATATTGATATAACTATAATGCTAATTTGTATTATAAGTAATCTGAAGACGATTTATTGCGTCATAATGTAAATAAAATTGATATTTTATTTCATAATCACTAAAGCTGTCACCGGTGGTAGAAAGTACAGTTTGGTAAATCACATTTTCTGTTAAGGAAAGAAAAATTCCATCATAGTCCCTCTTTGTCTACAAATTATACTTTTATTTTACAAATGCTGTAAACAGATGGAAAATCTCTCGCGTCATTTGTTTTAGGTTTTAGTTTTAGACTTGTCAAAATAACAGGTTCCTATCGGAATCGAGGGAAAAAATTAAATGGCTCCGTTGTAATAATCGGAGACTTTGAAAAACCTCTGAAATGTTTTGTTTTTGTCGTGATCGGAGGTCCTTTTGCTTGAAGTCTCAATCGGACTGCTGTGCTGCTGCGATTTATCGTCTACACTACTGGCAACCAGTGTCGCGGAAGACTTTCTATCTGTTTATAGCTTTATCTGTTATCGTTTTACGAAAGACTAACAGCACGCAAAATTAATTTCAATGACAAATATATTGTTGTTATTGTTGTTTTGTCTGTGGATGGCATAGTAGATTGTTTGTTTGGGTGTCAATTGAAAAGAGAGCTATAAAGTGGAAAAAATGATACCAAAAGATTTGTGAAAACCTGTTTTTAAATAAGAGGAATAATATCAATAAACATAAAAGTGTGGGAGAAATAATATAAAAATCCAAAAGAAAACTTATTAATAATAGTTCAGCTTGTTTTGGATGTATTAAAAATTTTGTTTGGAGCATTTGTTTTTGTTTTTGGTAAGCCAGTGTATTAATTATACTGGTTGCCTTTTCAAGAGGAAGAAGTTACGAAATAAAAAAAATATAAAATATATATACAAATATATGTATTGATAATCTTTTTTAATATTTTTTTCATCTAATTAAAGATAAACAGAAAAGGATGAATTTTATATTAGTTGAAAAAATCTGTAAAAGAAAAGAAGAAAACATAAGCAACCAATCATATTGTTTACAACATCGAAGGAATTGTTCTCAATGTCTTCGTTTGTGTGGAAATCGATCAACCTTCAAAACAATCCTTTTCATTTAATTTCTAATTGAAATTTAAACCAATATTTTTAATTTCAATACCTTCCATTTTTTATTGTAACATTAAGAGTTTTTTATTTTACAAAGTATTATTCCTTTATTAATTAATTTTGAAAATTTTTAATACTATAAATATGAATGTTTTATTTTTGACGTCGAAAAAAATTTTGAAGCTCTCGCATTTTCAGATAATCAAACAACACAACAACAACAACTGTTAGCAAAAAGGATTTAGCACAGAGAGGAACAGGAAGAAGAGGAGAAAGAAGAAGACTAAGAAAAAGAAGAAGAAGTAAACAGATTGTCCTTTAAAGCAGCTGTCAATCCAGATTCAGGCAATTGCAATTATTTGGTATTTTTCTGTTTTTGTCAAAAAACAAAAATGTCTTCACCCAGCGCTGGAAAACGTCGTATGGATAATGATGTTATTAAATTAATCGAATCCAAACATGAAGTGACAATTTTGGGTGGCCTGAATGAATTTCATGTAAAATTTTTTGGTCCACACGGGACACCCTATGAGGGTGGCGTCTGGAAGGTGCGCGTTTATCTTCCCGATAATTATCCATTTAAATCACCCAGTATAGGATTTGTGAATAAGATCTATCATCCGAACATCGACGAATCGTCGGGGACCGTCTGCCTCGATGTAATTAATCAAGCTTGGACGGCTCTCTATGATCTCTCAAATATCTTCGAATCATTTCTGCCTCAGCTTCTAACATATCCGAATCCTGTCGATCCATTAAATAGAGATGCTGCGGCTTTATATTTACATGAGCCTGGCGAATATCATCGCAAAGTTGCCGATTTTGTTCAACGCTATGCCACCGAGGAGGCGTTAAGGGCGGCGCAACAGGATCGCGAAAGCTCAGACAGTGAGTCGAGTATGTCTGATTATAGTGAAGATGAAGCTAGAGATATGGAATTATAATATCGGTTTATGGTTAAGTTAATTATATAAATAAACTCATACATGTGAACACACGTAAAAATATACATATATATAAACGTACATATGCATATACACATATACACGCATACATACACATAAATACGCATACACACATATACGCACACACATGCACACACATACCTACATACATGCATATACACAAATTCGTACACTGATGCATTCTCTGTATGCAATTATAATTAAATTCAAAGAAAAGAAAAATAATTTTCAAATAAAACAAACCTTATTTCTGTAATGATATAATTAAACGATGTATATAAATATATCGATAGAATAAACTAACGCAAAGCCTCGAAAATCATGAAAATCTGTTGTGAAATGTTAAAAGTTTTGAGAAAAATTACAAATGTTGAAACTTATAATTGATTTTAATATAAAACATTAAAAGGTATTACGATAGATGAAGCTACTTTTTATTAGAACTCACGGCAAATTCAGAAATTGTCACCATAAATACCCAAAAATAAAATCTCAAGATATTTGTATTCGAAATTATTTCTAATTTTTATTAATTGATAAATTATTTTGTTCTTGCTGTAACAGTTTTTAGCTAAATAAAAAATTAACCTTTACAATGAATTATCGAAAGCTAATAAAATAGCCATCAGTTTATTAGTTTCATCATTTAAATTGCACTTAAAGTCATTATTACTAAGCCTAAAAATGTAATGCCTTTATTGTAAACAAATGAAGAAATCTTGTAAAGTTAAGAGTTTAAAAGAAAATAGGATTCAAGTTCATAAATCGAAATTGATTTTTTAACAACCCCGAAAAGAATAAAAGATGTTTAATTGAAGACCATCATTCATTCATTCACATAATTTCAATGTCAATTTAAAATAGTTTAATCTATAAAATTTTCAAATGCTTTGTAAGTTTTGAAGGGAAAAAAACGAGAGTAACTAAGATTAATATTGAATGTAAAAGAACGACAGACAGACATTAGATAATTTGAAAGCTTTTTAAAACATAAATCTTATTTATTCTGTATAAAATGTATAAGAATAAATCAAAAATTGTGTGCTTTTAGTATTTAATAAAAAATAAACAAACGGAAAATGCTTACTCCCGAAACTAATATACTTTAACAAGAAGGGATCACTAAGCCAATTAAACGGCCATATAAAAATAAATATATGGGATAATGAATATCTCCAGAAAGAAAGGATGAAGGATGCTGATAAAGAATATATTAAAATATCTTAAAAAAATAAAAACTCAGTTTGAGAGAAGGTGATTGTTGTAATTCTTATATATATATAATAATCTTTATATTAGTTATTTGCGATTTTTTAAAAATAATCTAATTTTTTCATGTCAAAAATTTAATTTCATTTTTCAAAAATATATTTACAATAACAGCTACTAAAAAGGATTAATATTAAATGAAGTAAAATTAAATGGTATTTAAAAAAACCAACGATCTTTTTTTAAAGTAATTCTTCTCTTTTGTCTTTCACAACAGATTTTCATTAATTGTAAACGAATAAACCAAACAAAACGTTAGTACTATAAACAAATACAAATTAATAATAAAACATAATGTCAACTAATAATTCGATAAAACATTATTTTATATTTTAAAAAGTAACGTATGTATAATTTATATTTCTTAAATTAAACGTATTAAGAAATAAATCATAAGTAAATTACAAAGAAAAATCAAATTAATCAAAAAATTAGATTTACAGAAAGATTAGAACACAAAAAATTAATTAAAGCGCAAAATTCGTTAAAAATAATTTTTCAAAATCTTCAGTAGAATTCTTGAAAGTTAACAAAACAATAGATCAAAAAATATTATATTCTATTGTGTTTCAGTGTAATTAATAATTATTACTTTCACGGAATCATTTTACAGCTATGGCGTTTGTTTTTTGTTTTGAATTTTAATCAATTTTTGCTTAAGAGTTTAATGAAATAATTGTTCTCCGTGTAAAAAAAAAGAAATTAGTTTCGCTTTAAGCCTAATCAAACAAAAGAAAATGTTTATTATTAGGCTTTTCTTATTAATATATATATATAATGATCACGTTTAATATTTGATTAATATAAATTTAAGTGCAGTAACAAGCTTAATAAAATGTTTTAAATTAGTCTAAGAATTAAGCAAGAATATAGTGATGTATTTAGCGTTAACTAACATTTTTAGAAATTTAAATGAAAAATCAACAAAAGAAATTGTGAAAATACAATACACATTGAAGGAAATGAAAACTAATAAAATATTAAAAACAGCAATTAAGTGTGGTTTTCAGTTAAAAGTTTTAGAATTATTTGAGATAAATTCTTCAGTCTCGACGCCTCCTTAATCGCGGGTACTTCAGAAAGAGAAAGTGCGATATAATATAGTACGAGCCATTTCGCGTTGTCCACTTATTTCGTGTTTCGAATTTGTCAGAATTTATCAGATAAATATAATTTTAAATTCCATGAAAAAAGGCTGATTTTAGATTTAGAACGAATTCAACATATCGAATTGCTCTTAATATATCAGTGTAAATTTATGGAGCCATTATAGGTGCCTGTATTGAAAGGGTTTATTATATATTTCACAGAATTTTACCAATTTAATATGGGTCGAATTTTATATAAAAATTAATAATTAATTTCAGTCGAATGAACATGAAAAAGTAAATGTTTTCTTAAATATGAATTACTTGTCACTTGTGGGCGGTTGAGGGGTTGGGGGTGATAGTGAGTATTAGCAAGTAGTCAGTCAGTATACTTGGTTCACATACCTGGTTTAAGTACAGGATATATAGTATTAGGGGTTAGTGTAGTCGCAAGGTTCATTTGAAGAAGAAATCTCACAGCAGTGCGTGGTGAATTTTAGTGGTAAGAAATGTATTTAGTGGGCCTCTTCTTCGATTGAATTATGCAAAGCTTTAGCAGCCAAAAATTAAAAAAAATATAAGCATCTAATGTTTGTTTTAAATAGTTTCATAGCTAGGCAATGGATTTCTGAACAATATTAAATCTGAAAAAACACTAAATGAAAACTGAATTATACTAAAATTCCAGAAAATTGTATAAAATAAATTGAGCCCTGATTTAAAATCAAACTTAAAAAAATCATAATTAAACATTCTTTCTTAGCTTTTCAAAATTTTTGTTGGATCCTACTTGTCATCGCGTAATCGTACAACCAGTTGTCAACCAAAAAATCGATAAAAATTCAGGCTTGTTTGATCAATAATCAAATTATTAAAAATATGTGAAGCTTTTCGTCGTTTTAAATCTTGCATTTATTGCTTGCGATATTTCCACGAAAAATATAATCCTTTATAAAATATAATCCTTTTAGGTATTAATTGTGATAATATACTTTGAAAAAATTTACCGTTATATATGAAATTTTTAATTCTACATTTGAAAGGTTATTAAATTGATACTGTTTCTGAGACTCTGTCTGTAAAGTTTTAATTAAAATGGGTGAGTTGTTATTAATTTTAAATATTTATGCACGTAATATTTTATATGTTTCGTGAGTTATTTGATCATTTTTACGTTTTAGTATTTAATTATAGGACAGTACCCACACGATCATTGTATTCAGCCTCACGACAGCAGAATTATTTTATCTGGAAAAATTAGAAAAAATAAAAACAAAAATATTTTCAATAAAATTTATAAACACTTGGTTTTGAGAAATAATTCAGAATATAAAGAGGATTAATCAGTTTAAATGAAGAATTTAAAAAAAATTTCCATATTAAAATGAGTCTTCATTTAGTAAAGAACAAAACGTATGCAGCCTTTTTTCTCTGTTCTCTCTTAAGCCAGTTTAGGAAATGAATAAATGTTATCCAAACCCCGTATTAATCGCAAATGAACTGAAAAAATATTTAGTCAGAGAAGGGAGGAGTAACAACAAACATTGATTGATTGATTGATTGATTGATTGATTGATGGCATGTGTTTAACGCATTTGTTTTCTTATATTTGTTTATGACTTTTTTCTTCTCATCCTACTACTGCTTGCTTTCGTGCCAGCAAAAACAGCTTGTGGTGTTAAAAACATTAACACGAGTAAGGAATCTAAGGGTAACTCACAACAACAAAAACAACAGCAACTACTATCGGAAATGAGCCAAACCAAAACACAAACATCTGCCGCTGCAACGCAATCAGTAATTACAAAATCAGTAGTGGCAACAAAAACAACAACAGCAGAAACAATAACAACAAATGACGAACGTAATTCAAAATTACATGCGAAGAAAAATATTTGGAAGACGGTAACTGTTTTTCTGGCAAGTGGGAAACGCAATTCTCGCATTTCGTTAAAAAATAACGACGCGTCAATCCGAAGAAAGCGTATTCGAAAACAGCCGAACAAAATGAATGAAACGAGTAGTAAAATAAATGCGAAAGTAATGGAATATTTGCGTAAAAAAACACATTTTAATAAGTAAGTAAAATACGTGCCCAAACGATGCTTAAACGCGTATTAATTTTAATTTTTTTTTGTAAACGAATGGAGTCTTTAGAAGAATTTCCTTGACCGGTCTTGTCTATTAAAATTGCGTATACGACGCGTTGTATAAAAATAAAACCTTTTTTGATTGCTCATATAATTTTTTCATTGATCAAATCAAACTTATTTTAGATGTGAAATCGGAGCTCTTTTTCATATTTATCGTAAACTAATGACAAATAGTCAATATGGTGCAAAAACACTAATGGCCAGCTCATCCAACGTGGATAATGGAAAGCCCCGTAAGGTCGTGGTACGTTAAGAAGTGTTGCATCTTAGAATTTCAATCCAATATTTACTTCAATACAACTTTCTTTCATAATTTTTTTTCTGCCTTTATCGAAGGGTATCGATCGTATTTCTTTCCGTGAAATGTTACAAAGTACTTTCGATATTATCACCGAGGAAATCATTCTGGAACGGATATTTTGTAATTGGGATAGACTGCATGAAGGTCTACCAATACGTTTGGAAGGTTGGCTGACCGGTTTATCGGTATTTCTACGTGGCACGCCTACTGAACGAGCAACATTTTGTTTTCGCGTTTACGATTTGAATTCCGATGGTTATCTTACAAAAGATGAAATGTTTACATTATTACGCAATTGTCTGCTTAAACAACCACAAGATGAAGATCCCGATGAGGGTGTGAGGGATTTGGTGGAAATTGTTTTAAAAAAATTCGATTTAGATAAAGATGGAAAGGTTTATAATGCCGTTCTTTTTTTATATTTTATTCTCCATAAAAGAGGTTTTCTTTTAAATACTTGTTTCAGGTGTCTTTGGAGGATTATATGGGCGTAATTAAAGCCGAACCACTTCTTATTGAAGCTTTTGGACAATGCTTGCCATCGGATAATGCTGTGATATCATTTATATCAACACTTTAATCTGGAGAGTCGGAAATTAAATTTGAGGAGACTATTAATTGGATCTGAATTATTCTTGTTTTAATAAATAAACTGTTTTTTCCCCACCAAATTTATTTCAAACCAACGGGAATTTCTGTTCGCTAGTTGGGATTAGCTCACCAATAAGACATCAGATTTGATATATGTTGAAATATATAAAAACATCATTATATGACAATGTTTTTTTGAGCTCCCTAAGCATGAGATAAGTCATACGGTGTGCCACTGGCTGGTTTCATTTTTAAAAACACTAGTAAAAAATACTTCTAAAATTGCTTAATAAATTTTCTTGAAGAATAACTCCAGAAATTCTTAATAATTTCCTCTTTAAAATATTAAAAAAAAACAAATTTGTAATTAAAACGAAATTTTATCAAAATGCATCAGCGATTTTTCTTCTATGCTTTAATGATTGTGAAATGTGAGATGAACCGAAAATATTGTTCTAAAAACTGTTATACGGCTTCCGTGTAGGATCTACTTGAGAGAATACAAAACAAATAGATTTATTAAATTCGTAAAACGAATTCACGTATGAATGCTTATGCACTCGTAATCGTATTACGTTTTTCCATGCAATTCAGTTTTGTGCAATAATTTTATAAAAACAAGGAATATAAAAAAAATTAAATTAAAATTTTAAAAATAAATTTGCGCACTTCAAGGTTCTCACATTCCAATGGAGAACCACGGGTATGGGAAATGTGACTTTAAAGTCGAAGTTGCGCAAACCCAATTAAATACTTATATCGCTAAATGACATACGTTTTGAATCATTTTTTAAAACAGAATTTTTCTCAAAGGCAGGAAATCGTTGATTGGATTGCTAAGACATTTTTGGTGTGGTGATCTTCTTCATTACGAAATCTACTGGTGGATCATTACGGATCATTACGGATTATTACGGATCATTACGGATTATTACGGATCATTACGGATTATTTATCTTCACATAAATAAAATGTAAATGTAAATACAAAATAAAATGTAAATACTTGGAACTTCAGTTTAAAAATTTCAATTCAAAAATTTATCACTTAGAACGTTAAAATACTTCGCTTAAATTATTTCAAAAAATAAATAAATTTAAACAAATTTGAGGGGAATTTTACAACATTTTTGATCACCTCGAAATTAATTTATTTCACCTCGATTTTTGTGATAATACGTTGCATAGAAGACTATGTATATTCAACAGCTATACAGACTTTTATTGCCGGAAAATGACAATCTCAGGTGATTACAAAAACAAAACAATTCAAAAAAGTTCAATTTTTTATATCTATTTTAGTAAATATCATCAACCCCTTTTAATATTCCACTCACTACCGCGACTATAAGCTCAAGCGTGTGTGTTTTTTTGATGCATTATTGATGTCAGCGCATCGGAGTGAACTATTTTTAATATTTACTAAATTCTAGTAAATAATTAGAATGGAATCCCATCCGAACGACCCGATTACTCAATTGTTCTCTCTCCCAACGAGCAGCTGTCCGATTGGGCTGGATCATATATGAAATGTTTGCGCCCTCTCCAATCCGTCAACGGCAATATTTCGAATTCACAAACATCAAATCGTCACATACGTGACGTGTTCAGATTTAGTTTTAAAAATACGGTTGAGCATCGATCAGTTGGTCAGTCGGTTAGGCAATTTCACTTCACTAACAATTCATAAATTCTGAGCGACGTTATTTAGGCGACGTTATTTAGGCTACGTTATCTATTATCAGTGATTTCAAAGAGTGATAACATTTGCACAGCATTCCCATTTGAAAACGGTTTCTTTCAAAGTCTAAAAGCAAGAAAAGAATAAATCAAATCTTATTTAACTTTGAAATTTAGATTAAGCACAAAAAGAAAATAATCTTTAAACATTCATTTTGTTGCTTTTGTTATATCGTCGATTATTCATTTCTAGTCATCGAAGTGGAAGGAAGTTCTGCGGCGTACTATAAAAGAAAAAATATTTTTAAAAATATTTTCATAAATAATAATTTCTTCAAATATCAATAAATTTTTGAGAGTTCCTTTAAGAAAATTTACTAAAATCGCTTTTTAATCATGACCGGAAGAGTGCGGAATAAAGAGAAGTAAGTCTAGTAAATTAAAAAAATAATTTCTATTTTTTTTAATTGAAAAAATTTTCTAAGAGACTGCCGAGTTCTAAGTAGTATATATATAAAAATGCATTGCGTACATATAGGTGTGCACACACCTACGCATTGCATACATATAGTTTTTACACATATATTGTGCTTATATTGCCCTAATAAAACCTGCCATTATATTGCCTGCCCTCCCCCACCGGCCATAACATTTTCATTGTTTGTCAATATTAATTGGCTTTAGGAAAATGAACAGATGGAATAGAATGAAACAAAAATAAAAAATTGAGAAGAGAAAATATACTTCATAAAATCGAATAAAACGATAGGTTGACTGGAAAATGTCTTCCAAAATCGTTACTAATTTTTCAATTCGTTTCTTTTGTGGCCCTTATCGGGAGGTAATGAATCGCTGTATTCACTTTAATAAAACTGCTTGTAATGCATTAGACGCAAGCCAACATTACAGGAAGAACTAGCACAATTACCGTCATGAAGTTAGGTCCCGTTTTATATTTGTTTAATCAAAAAAAAAATGTCTTTTGTTTTTGTTTAATCAAAATGAAAATCAATTTTGAGGTTTAAATTTATGAACTGACACTCCTAAATTATGGCCGGTGTAGTAACGCACATGAGCCACGGTACGAAGGCTGAAATTAAAGCACATACACATTTTTTCATTGAGAATCATTAGTTTAGGTCTCTATGAAAAATCAGATAAAATCAATTAAAAAAAAACATGGTATAAAATTTAATCAAATCTCGCTTTAGACAGAGCAATTAGTTTTATGAATGTGATGTTAAAAAGCTTTATAGCCATTACCTCTCACCACAAAGTATTTAAAGCATAGTTTTAACATTTGCAATTTGCTACTATTTCTAATAAAAGTACTTATATAATCTTATACTAGCTATAATAATATAATTATATTATTTTCTAAACTGGTAGTGCACCAAAATGACTAATAATATTATAAAAATTCCTTAAGTCCGATTTTTTCCACACAATCTTATCACCATATTTCGAAAAAATACGACTTTTGCTTTGCTTTTTTATTTCAAAGTCTTTGTTGCCTCGAGCAAAAAAGAAAAATAGAACAACAATTATTAGTAATGTTATTGAATCTATCAAGAATATCTATCTTTCTATCAATCTGCAAAAAAATAACAAAAATTTGAAATGGTCATATCATTTCGGGTTGGGCAGTTGAGTCTGCATTTTCTACAACAATTATCTTCTGCTTGGTAGCACGTAATCTTTAAAAAGTGTTTCACTGCTTTATAGGCTTTTCAACAATTAAACATTGTTTTATCAAATCTGAGATTTTATTTTTACGGAAGGCAAAGGTTAAAAATTAAAGCAAAAATATTTTAGGATTTCTGTGGATTTGTAATCAAATAAAATACTCATAAATTCTATGAAATACCAATCTATTTTTTTTTAATAATTTCCCTTTGCTTTGATTATAAATAATCATCACAAATGAAAAAATGTCACACGCCTCGTCAAACTAGGTTTGATATTAAAAATAGAAAAAGTTCTAAGAGCCTGGAACAGTTTTGTTGATTTATTTTCAAAAAAAAAAACAACTATTTCTTAAAATACATTGCTTATAAACTTTCAATGGCAATTGAAATTGAACAGGAATAGGATTTATAAAAGCGATCAAACTTGTTATGACAGTGTGAAATTTTTCCATTCCTTTATTTCGTACGCTATTATTCATTGAAACAGGAACGTATTATTTGTTATTTTCCACGCATTATTTTATTATTAATATACGAGGGTAGTCTCAGAAGTGTTAAGCCTAAATATTATGACTATAAATTTACATGCATAAATATACATAACTATTATGACCGTGATTGGCAGGACCAATCACGGAGATTAAATTTCAAATCAACTAATTGTACGATAGTCATTAATTCGGAGTTGGTTCTGCTCATTTAGGAGATGGCTTACTCACCATGGTTTCAATTATTCCTTTGACTCAAATGTGAAATTATGTGCATGTAGTGAAAATTAATTGATTCGTATTTTTATGTATCAATGCCAATACTCGGCTTTATTCCTGTGAAACATTGCCATATATCGATTGGATTTCATATGAAAATATTGGTAATTCACATGGTAATGATCAATTTTTCCTCATTTCTGCAAATTCACTGTGGGCGTTCAGAATTGGTGACAGCCAAATAAAAAATTCAACACTTTAGAATTGAAATTTAACCTTCTGAGGCTGGCAATATATGATGCGATAACTTTATTTTCAATTCTATTAATTTATATATTTGTCAGGTCGACTACTTCTGGGACCAACCTCATATTAGTATACATACAAAAAATATTACTACAGGTAACCAAACATATGTATACATGTTATTTTACAAGATGTGTATTCGTATGATTCGTATGAAGAATGTGTATATATACGTCGTATACTCCAAAAAAAATCATGAATGAATAATAAAATAAAATATAAATGATAAAAGTAATTTAATAAATTTTAGTTCCTTGATTCATGTTTATTTTTTGTTCATTACATTCAAGGAAAACCGTTGCACTTTGCGTGCAATTGCAGGAACAATTTATTGTACTTATTGTGCAATAAATAATTCAAGTTCAATAAAAGCTTGTCAGAAGCAAAATAAATATAATAATCGAGGCGAAAGATACTCGTATTATCATCATAATCTAGTGTTATTTCTTAACACTAGATATGCTTTTTATAAATTTATCTATAAATTTTGAATTAGACACTTCTGAAAAGTTCCCCTTTTAATTATTTTTAATTGAACAAAGAAGTTAACGTGCCGTTTCATTCTGAAATATAAATTAATTCAATAATTACATCGCCCAAAGCACGTCACTGTTAATTTGTGTTGAGTTTCCAAGAAAATTTTGTTCTCTTCTGGAAGGTTTACTAGTAATGTCAACCGAGTAGGGCTTGTAAACATAAATACTCGTATTGATCGAACGATCAATCCTTTAAATATTTAAGACTTTTCGAAAATTTGTTTATCGAATTAAAATAACGAAATATTGACACAATATAACTATTACTTATTTCTTCAAATTAATCTTCTAATTATTTTTTTCAATTGTAATAAAAGAATATAATTAATAAAAATTTTCTAACAATTTTAGTAATAATTTTCTGCATGGCATTGATTATCGAGCAACCTTCGGTCTTATTCTAGAAATTATAATTGTTCATATAAAATGTTTTATTGCTTATATCGAAGCAATTTTGAACACATTCCTGCCCAAAGAAGTCGACGTCAAAGATAAAGTTGTTCTGGTGAGCATACTCCTTATTATTCTTATCTTCTCATGCAAAGACTTCAATCTATCAATTTTGCTATTTAAGATAACCGGTAGTGGTCATGGCATTGGTAAGGAGTTAGCACTTAATTATGCGTCATTGGGGGCCAAAGTAATCTGCTGGGACATTAACGAAAAAAATAATGCGGAAACTGTAAAGGAAATTAGAGAAGTCGGTGGAAAAGCCTATGGATATTCGTAAATACAAATAAAAAAGGATCTAATAATGTTCTATAAATAAAATTATCACAAATATGCCCGTACAGTTGCGATGTGACGAATTCTTCTCAAATCAAAGAATTGGCCGGAAAAATGAAGAAAGAGCATGGATTTGTTAGTATTATTGTAAACAACGCCGGTATCATGCCCACACATCCTTTATTGCAAACTACCGAAGCCGAAATTAGGAAAATGTTTGAAATAAATGTCCTAGCTCATTTTTGGGTAAATATTTTTGAAAATTTTTCACCTAAAAATTAAAAAAAAATTGTTTTCTTTAAGATCATACAAGCCTTCTTACCGGAAATGATTCAGAATAACACTGGACATATTGTCGCTCTCTCCTCTTGCGCCGGTCTGTTTGGCATTGCCAATTTGGTGCCCTACTGTGGCACCAAGTTCGCAGTCAAGGGTTTAATGGAAGCCTTAGACGTAGAGCTTCACCGAAACAATCCAGAAAATAATGTTGGTTCATTTATTTTTCCTTATTCATTATACATATATTTTCTTACAAATTCTTTTCATCTGTTGCTTAGATTAAACTTACCACAATTTTTCCATATATGGTCGATACCGGTCTCTGCAAGAAACCACGTTATCGTTTCCCCAAACTAATGAAATTAGTCAATCCCAAGTGTGCTGCCGCTTCAATTATTGCTGCTCAACGCAGAGGCCTAACAGAGGCTAGTGTCCCTCGACATTTTGTATATATTGACAAAATTAGTCGTCTAATGCCAAAAAAAGCTAAACGTATAATAAACGATTTTATGGATACTGGCGTTGATTCAGATTTGTTAAAAAATGTAATACATTAAATTAAATTTATTAATAATTTAAATTTTATATAAAGTAAGGATTGGATAAAATAATCTGTCTAAATAAAATGTTTTTTTATTATTAATTTAATATTATTTAATATTATTATTATTATTATTATTTTGTGGTATTTGTTATGCAGCGTGTTCGCCAGACATACTAGTCTGGATGGACCCCATTCGATTGGCTTGTATTTGTCTTATTTAATTTTTTCGTTATGGTCGTTACTTTTTTTAGCATCGCTAACTTAAGAAGGTGTCTTAAGAAACGGTTGTTCTAAGGTGGTGATCCCAAGACGACGATATTGCAATAAAATAAAATGGAATAAAATTGAAATCTAGGGAAATTATAGAAATGCTATTGAAACATGAAAATAATAAATCATAATTTGTTTCATATCCATACCAAGAATACATTGAACGCTTCTAATGTCTAAAGCGAAGTTTCAGCATTCTAAATATAATTCACTTTTTGATCAGTCTTCTTCCATAGGAATGCTTATAGGTGTCACCCCATAAATCTAATGAAACAGAGACATGTATAATACCTAAAATCCTACAGAAAAATGAGGATAGTTGTAATTAATTTTTAAAATAAAGGCACCACTTAATTTGATACAGGGATATAGGTTTACCTGAGCTTCGTTTTATACCGGGGAAATCATTCGAAATTTGGTTTCCCGGTTATTATAATGAAATAAATTCGAATTATTCTAATTCTAACTAATCTGAATTTTAATACTTTATTTATGAAATGATTAAAAAACTAAGAAATAACAATTTTAATTTTCGATGAATTAAAACAGGTATTTTGGTGTTTTTCACCTACATCCTCACCGCTTAAAATCGATATCTATGCAAAAACGCAAGTGCAATTGGCATTGGTTTCGAAACATATTTTTCAAGCAATATGTGTCAAATTCTATAGAAAAGTGTACCATTGAGTGCAGGCCAAAAAAGCATATGCAATATCGCGATTACGATCAGAGAAAAAATTCGCATGCAGTAGTAACGAGTGTTCCACCTTGTTATTTCTACTCGTCGTATTGCGTTAGTGCCATACTCAGTATGCAGCTTTGAAAATAAATAATAAATAGTTGAGCTAGCTCTGTTTTATACTTATACGGCGAACGGTTTTAGAAATATTTGAGTATTTGATCACGAAGGTGAAAGTGCTTCTAATTATTCGTATGAAAAGTGCCAAAGTGATTATCTGCATCATTAAAACTGATAATAGTAAAATTGAACTCTGTCCGGGTGCATCTGATGAAAACAATTCTAATTTGAGCTGTTTTGGATAATTACTTTAACAAATCAAGAAAATGCAGCCAACAGCGTTGTTATTTGTGTTGGCTTCCGCAATAATGGGTACAAATGCTGATCGACCTGTTGAGGAGAGTGAGCAGCAACAGGTTGCAACACCAACGCAGTGGAGCGCCATATTCACACCATCGAAATTGGAAACTCGTATGGAAACACAGTTGCAGGTGTTATTGGAATTAAAGAGTTAAAAGAAATATTATTCATATAAAATAATTCCATACGATGTTCAATATTTGGTAACCATTTCAGATATAGATGTCTCACAACACGATTTCTATTTCAAATTGTTAAGCAGCAACCCAAAACTGGCCGCTGTAAATGACGTTATATATCCGAGTAATATCAGTTCCAGTAGTGCTTCATGGAGCGGAAACATTACTATCGATACAATATTTATCGGTCAAACGAATATTTTTGTTGAGTTAATCAATACATCGACAAACACCAAAGAACGCAGCTCTAACATGCTTGAACTAACAATTACGCGTAAGCAGCGCATCATTGATCATCTATTCACGGGCGCTGTGATTCTATTAGTTTCATTATTGTATATTAATTTCGGAGCTGCATTGGACTTAAGCGTCCTGCATGTTCTAATCACACGCCCCGTTGGTCCTGCCATCGGCTTCATTGCACAATTCCTTTTCATGCCATTGGTTAGCTACGCACTCGGTTATATAATATTCGCCAATGAAGTGGAGATGCAGTTAGGTCTATTTTTCACAGGCGTTTCACCCAGTGGTGGTGCTTCCAATATTTGGGCAGTTATTTTGGGCGGCAATATAAACCTGTCGGTCTTGATGACAACAATTAGCAATTTTGCGGCATTCGGAATGATGCCCTTTTGGATTTTCACTCTCGGTCAGACAATTTTTGATCGTGGAAACTTGCACGTACCCTACACGAATATAGCAAGCTTTGCCGCAGCACTTGTGATCCCATTGTGCATTGGTGTTGTAATTCAGAAAACTTCACCTCGAGCCACGAGGTTTTTAGTGCGCCTGCTGAAGCCAATATCGAGTTGCTTAATAATTTTTATTATTATTTTTGCCACCGTTACTAATCTGTATCTTTTCCAGTTGTTTTCGTGGCGTGTATGTTACAATATTCCATGCTAAATCGATTAGTATAATTTAAATTTGTACTTTTAGATTGTCTTATCTGGACTCGGTTTACCGTGGTTGGGTTATGCGTTTGGTTACCTCCTGGCTAAGTCACTAAGGCAGACGAATGTTGATGCTCTAACTATAGCCGTCGAGACAGGCATACAAAATACGGGTATCTCGATTTTTCTCCTACGTCTGAGTTTGTTGCAACCACATGCGGATTTAACTACCGTGATTCCGGTAGCAGTGGCTATTATGACACCATTGCCATTGTTCGCATTGTACATTTATAAACGTTACAGTGGCCGTAATATTAAAAATGGCCTTCTAGAAACAGAAGCGAACGCCATTGGAGAGCATAGCAATTAAGGCATTAATTATATTGTAAAAATATTGATATTGATATAAAAAAATGCAAAAAAAAAATAGTGTAATTTGTGTAAATAGCAAAATTAGTTTTTTACAAAAAAATTTTTCTTGAAAAGTAATTTTTGTTACAATTTTTTGAATGAGATTATTAAATAGTATTTTTTGAAAACCATTGTAAAATTCGGAATAAAATAAATAAGAGTCCAGAGATCTTAGAACAACCTGGGCACTTTTATTGAGTGACGATAAGTTCCGCGTATCTTTTTGGTGATGCCTATCTATAGTGTCCTTTGTCCTTTAATAATGTGTCAAAAGTCCTTTGTGCTATCATAATTAGCTCTTGTTGAAGAGCTTTAAAGCCATTATTCTTTATAATTTGAAAATATCGATATCTTTATTTTCTTATCTCGCATAATTTTCAAGTAAAATATTACTTATAAAATGTATGGTGAGTGGATTCAATTTCAGTTTAGTAAACTCATATAAATATCTTATATAATTAACGGTACCAGTTAAGTCAACCAAATTTAATACATTCGTTTGCAAGCCAGAATAAATTATGACAGAAATAAGTTTTGCAATCTCATTTTCTTTTAAGTTATCCGTAACAGATTTTGTTGATAAACTGCGTGATAATAGATAATTCTTAAGATTGGTTTTAAATTGCTCACACGATTCACTCATGAGTGATTTAAATTTAAAAACGTGAGCATTTATTACTTCATCCGAGACGAGTAAATGCGTATTTGTACTGCTCTGCATATAAACTTCTATCAATTTCATTTGCCAAACATCCAACGAATTCGGATTAACAGTAATTTTTTGCACAGCCTATAAATTTATAATTTCTATGTATGAGTAACTAAAATCATATCAAAAATTTATGACTTACATTTAGTACTGAAAGATAAATAGGCAGAGCATGCATTTTATCTTTGATTACCGCTTTATAGAATAGCAATATTAGTTGCTGGTAGAGCACAAGCTCATATGTTGTTGCTTGCTCGGTATTTGTTTCGCTTAGAAAACGATCTATAAATCCTACAACGTAAGGATCGTTGGGGAATGCTTCCAAAGTTTTCAAATCGATTTTCCAACAGGTATATTGCTCGGTTGTCAATGTTTGCGCGAACATACTTTTTAATCGATCAGGATCCTCCAAATGTGATAGACAACCGGAACGTTTTTTAATATCAATGCAGCCGCAGACTTCCAACGCCTTGCTACACAGACAAGATATTGAGAACGAAAAATATTAATGTTATTATTATTTAAATGTTTTGATGTCGTTTGCTTTGCGCAGATTAAAATCGTAGTGAGGATAAACTTTCTGCTCAAATTCATTGTTTTTTTAATGGTATTATGTGATAAAAGCAGCAAAGCGTAGAATAGCGTAATTTGAATGATTTTACTCTCGTATGAACCGACTTTTGTTTCTGATTCTCTGTGAACCAAAGGTTTAACTTTCAATAATTTTTCACGTCTAAGCATAATGCTTATTTCATAACTGCCAGATGTAATACGACACCAATGTGCGCTCAAAACAACGTACCCCCTTATTGGATAAAATTGTATATACTACGATTTTAGTCAACGCGAGGATTTAGATCACAGGTCGCTAAAGCGCAAACACATATTGATTAAATTCCAACATCTAGGAGTTGATTAAATATATTTCTAGATTGAGACGAATTAATGGCAGAGGAAAAGGTAGAATGGTCCATCGAATAGAATGCCTTTTTAATTAACCAAGCTATTGAAGAAATACTTTCTTTTTCGTATCTATCAAAATTAAATGAGATCTTGAGTTGATTGTAAAATGTCGAAATTATTATGACGGGAATGAAATTATTTTGGCAGTCTCTGACTTCGATTCTTACACTAATTGATCCCAATTGCGTCCTTTTTCAAAAGAGACCGGCCAATATATAGGATCATCAACGATGACTTTCTGTAACGTGCTTAGTTGAGGTAGGATACAAGGTGCTGCCGGTAAACGTTTCAATTCCTTACTTCCCACTTCTAGAACGGATATATTGCATAGGCACAATTTTCTAGTATCTATATCGCGAGGTAAAAATAGACGAGGTTCCACTGCTAAAACATACAAATGCCGGAAAGCCTGAAGATGGTATCTGATGAAGACAAACCAATACAGATTCGTATGAAATGGCTAAAAATAATCTATTAATTACCTGTTGTCATTGCTGTGATTCGGAAATTTTGGAAAGAGAGCGCACACCAAAGCGGCAATTGCTTCGGGTGTTTTGGATAGGGTAAAGCGTCCAGCACCCAGAAATAGAAAACCCAAAGCCATGTGTATAGCCATATGTGAACCATACGTAACTTGGGGATGCAACGGGCCAATTCGAGAACGCAAATATCGTATAATTCTTAATATTTCCAAATTTCCAGTACCGGCAAAAACCAACGAAATAGATAGTACGATTAATATAAGACAGCTTTCAATCGTAGCTTTCCCCGCAAACTCGCCAACATATTTCCCCGAAAACCCAAGAAATTCTTTTATAGTTCTGCGTAAAGTCGTAAACGCCACAGAATCTTCGGTGCCAGCATATTTTAAGCCAATACAAAAAGCAGCACCAGCAATAATATTACAATAGGCTTGCCTATATAATGCATTTATATAAGTTTTCGATAAATAATATTTGAATGTGATAATTTGAAATTATCACTTACGTAATAGCCTCATGATCCACATCATCTCCCGCAATTACAGTCGCAGTACGTTCCACATCAAAGCGAAGATTTTCAGGAAACTGCGTGGATAACCACTCATAGTCTGGATTAATATCCGACCATTGAATAAGCCCACGGGCAATAGTGCGTAACAGCAATAAATCCGGTCGTACCAAATCCAATAAATAGCTCGTATCTGGTGGTTTCATCCAAGCAGATACAGCACGATTTCCCGTATTGAAGAACATAAGACCCAAAGCAAGCGTAGCACCGGGCGCAGTTACATCGATATTAACATTATCACCCTCGCGCACTTGAAATGAGGGTAATTTATATTTTTCCTTCTGAGATCCAGTGAGTAAACGCTTATTGCCACCAACCATATAATAATGGAGCGTATCCGGCAATTGTAAATCACGCAAACCAGCCGGAGATTCACCTTGACCTAATGTCACCAATCCGAGAGCTAAACCAGCCGTCAATGCATAGGATTCTCGTTCCACACTATTTTCCATTTCTGGACCAGGTGGGCGTCCTATGTATTTAATATAAATAAAAAATAAATTAGTGTCCTCAAATCTTAGGGAACTCACAAAATCTAACCAATTTCCTGTAGTAGAACCTCAGCGATATGACGTTTAGCTGTGCCCTGATAAATCAAGCCAATGCCCATAACCGAAGCAACCTGAATATTTTGTGGGATATCTAATTCCAGAGCGGTGGCAGGTAAAAGGGCTTCAACATGTACGCTAAGCAATTTTGTTGTTGTATTATCCATCGTTCCTAATATAAAATAGAATTATTTTTGATTGCATTATTTTTTCTGACTTGTTAGAAAAACAACGTCATGTTATCCTTCATTAAAACGAAGGATTGTTTTAAGCAGAGCGGGTTAAAAAGTGTGAAAGGAATTCAGTGAAGTTGTAAAGTTTTCTATAAAAAGATACAAAGAGTCTTCGTTTATAAAAAAAATTACTAATTGAACATCTTAAAAATTATTAAATCCATACCCCTATGCGTTGCTGATATCCCTAGCAAAAGACCGACGCTAGTCATCTCATCACATTTGACCAAATATTCGTAAATACTCATGAATGAAAGTGTCTTCAAATGGCCGTTCAATCCGAGTGCCATAAGGAAGCCTGCATGTTCTGTTGAAACATCCGTTGGTGCTTTGGGTTTATTATAAACTATCCACGTCGAATCAACATCTCGTGCATAAGGCGATATCTTCAGGCCAGCCGCCACACCATTATGGAATGTCGGCCACAGACTCATATTTGAAGGAAATTCAATTTGCTGCATTTCAATTGTAGCACCTTTCTCGGGCTCTTTACCGGTAAGGCACAGTTTGGGTATTGGCATAGATTCAGTAGGCGTTGGTATTGAAGTACGGAGTGTAAACATACCGCGGCCCATTGGCAATGTCATAGTACGTGTGCATATAGCGAACAGTTGTTTTTCTTGCTCTTCAATAAATTCATGATCCGATATTCCTGGTGATTGCGGTATATCGATTAGTACTGGTTCCGAAGACGAAAGCAATTGGCGAACTTCGGCAATGCGTAGATCATCAGGAAAACGTAAACTTAATAATTTCGTATCAACATTATCCATGCCATCATCTATAGCGCCATCAATTCTAGAAATACCATTCGATGACGATGTACAACGAGCAGACAAAGAATCTTCAACGCCATTGTTCGATTTTTTGAATTTGACTACGCCATTAATATCGTTATTAGTTTGAAATTGAGCATGTTCAACCAATTCGGAACGCAATATTAATTTATAAGTGGCTGGTGAAGAACCAACAGGCGGTTGCAGACGACTGTATTCAAGACTTTCAGCTATAATTAAATGTATGGCCACTGGCAAGCGGTCGATATCATTACGAGTCATATCTAAAGAATCAATTAAATAAAATATAAATATGAAATCAATGTATTAGTTATCCATATTTACCCATATTAATCAGCATTTGTATTACTTGCTCGGGGCGCGGAATTCCGATGGATATAAAACGTTTAGGACGTTTGGGATATGCGGATTGTACGGAATTGGAAAATTCCAAGGGCTTAATCCAATGCTTAATTTTTTTAATACCGTGTAAAATCAAGGAAGTTAACTTTAAAAAAAATAACAAATTTTCAGAATCAAATTTTAGTGAGAATAAGTGAATGAGTTTTATGAAGATCATTATAAAATCACCTGCAAAACATTTCGGCTTAAAGTATTCAAGTTATCCACGTAATTGTATTGAAGAGCATCACAATTTAAAAGTATTTTCTCCAACTGGGCAAAAACAGAGGGTGCTGGAACTTCTAATAATTCCTTGTACATCATTTTCTCTGCGTGGTATTCGGTGAATGCATTCGATCCTTCACTTTTTTGCAGTAAATATGGAAAGTCGACTATGTAATGATGCTTGTAGCTGGATAACTGCATGTCCGAAGCCAACTGATACAAATACTAATGGATGCAAACACATATCATAAATAAGTTTTCTCTACGGTGTTCTTTTTTTAAGGATATTCTGTGTAAAAACGGGACTTGGTACATAAAAACGCTTATAAAACTACATGAACAACTAACGACCAAAGAGCTCAGATTTAGTAACCCATAATGAATTGAATGGAAGATTGGACGATAACCTTCCTTGGGAAATATGGGAAGAATTTATGCAGAACATACTGCATGTGCTATAGATATTTAGCCTCATTTTCATTTTCGATCATTGTTCCAACAATTTTAATTAAATGAATAATTAAATTGATGATTATTAAATTTAAATTTATTTAAAATAACACTTTAAAATTACGAAAGTTCGACCAAACTAAAACGCAAACATTTCTAATGTTCCCGCAGTTTCAATTAGTTGATTGATCTATTGAACGACAAGGAAGAGAACATTCATAACTTCTCAATACTTTTCAACCTACCTCAGACAATGGCACCAGATAAGAATGCATAGAATCATCCAATTTGAAATCCTCATAGAGTAAATGAAGACCGTAGAAAATAGCTGGAATTTGTTTGAAGAGCACAGCACTGGGATCAATACGTACATTATGCGGACTTGTAAATTTGTCTGTTTCTGATTTTTCTTTTATAGATTTCGCATCAATAACGGATAACATATAATTCCAATCTTCGTCAGTTCCAGCCACGATTTCATCATTTTTACGACGTTTTTTAGGCTCCTCAGCAGCAAAAGATATATGTAAATTGTTCGCACTATCATGAGTGCAGAGAGAACAACCCATGAGATCCGATAATACGCACTTAAAAATTTTCCATTCTTGAAGCGAACTAAAATCATGAGATCCCGGAGGATTTCGAGCATAATACCAACGTATGATAAATTGTGTGAATTGCTTTGGATCAAGAATCTGACGCAATGCATTAATACAACGTGTTATAAATTTAGTTTCGTTAATAAGCGGCAAAGATATTCGGTACATTTTTCCATTCGAATAAACTAAAGTTAGCCGATTAACAGCAGAATCCCGTAGATTTATGCAAACATTGTTGAAGTCTCTACAAAAAGGGAAGAACCATCAATTTGTAAGAAAAACTATTATTGAAATTTCTAACTAAACGTCTAACCGATTTGAAAATTGTGGCTGCAGAGGATGTACCGGTGACAATAGATGAAGTTCATCTTCAAATGTTGAATCCAATTGTTTTTGCACCGTTGGCAATAAACTGCTACGTCTGTGAATATTGAAATATTCTTATATTCAAGAGAGATGTTTCTAAAACAAAAAAACCTTGGAAATGAAGTATTTGGTGATTTTCCTTTTGTCGCAATAACTCCAAGACCCTCAGGATTTGAACGCGTTACTATCGAAACATGTACTTTTGTTACAACAACAGTTCCGCTATATAAGATCAAGCAACCGCTGGGATCAAGTATAGCAATCATATTAAGCCGCTTCAAATAAAAGAAACGGTTTATATTTAAATTAAACTGACTAATAGCAAAATTACTCATAAAAATAATGCCCGCGTAATCGTTTTCGAAATCAAGCTTCAAATAAAAAATTGGGTCTTAACTAACATTATTTCTCTCTGAATCCACTAAAAAATACCTTCATTGATATTGCGTCTTTGGCAGAAATCGTTTCTATATTAGAAGATATTTGCATATTGTCCGCGAGGTAATTTTTTATCAAAACCAGCTGGAGTTGTAGAGAACGTGGTAGAAGATAACATAAATAGCATTGACCCACAAGGTCAATATGTATAAATGCATGTGTAGCTACTTCATTGGTGTTACTTTTACTAAACGAAAGAAAGAGTAAGGAACAATAGATAAGAAGAAGACACTTTTGAGTTCAAACATTTAAATTACTTTCCGAAAGTACTTTCTGTCCAAATATGCTCTAAGCAATATTCCGGCACTATTGGTTTGGATGGCTGCGATTGACCCACTTTACGAATATCTTGTACGGATATGGAATGTTGACCAATAGTCGATTGCAAACGTGTCATTGGATTTTGTGATGCAGACCGTCTAGAATGTGAGAAATGGAATATTATTTGCGATATTGAAGACCTAGCAATATATTCTGTTACTAACGTGAGGTTCCCAAGTTGACTGCTAAGAGAATGAACATTAGACACACTGCTCAGAAATTTGCTAATATGTGTGGTATAATTAGCAGTACCCAAGCTAGAACGTCCAGCATTAATGGTGCTATTTCTCACGGAAACTAATTATAATTATAATTTTATTATTCATATTAAAAAAGAAAATTTGAATTTAAATTTACCGCCAGGAAATTTCATGGAATTTTGCGAAAAATTAACTCCACCTAGTATTCGATGCGCTGAAGCTGGTGTATGGTGTTGTTGCTGATGTAGGGTACCGCTTAATGCACCACCAGTATTAGTACTACCATCGGCAGTTTGAGAACCAACCAAGTTTATTTCCTCTTCTGTGGCTCTGCGCAATTTCGCTATGAAATGTTTACCGATTTTATTATCATAGAGCAAAACTAATCTTGAATCCTCTGCCGAGAAGACGACATTATATTCAGCTTCAATTAAGTAGCTGATGACATTAGTGGCGGATTTATTTAGCACTGGACAAATCTCATCTAAGGGATGAGAAAGTGAAAATAAGCGAGGCATTGATATAGCATGACTTTGAATGATAGTGCTAGAAGCTTCCTTTTCCAAGATTAAGCCGAAACTAGTTGACCATACACGCGACACAGGAAACTCCAAATTGGCAAGGAAATCTTCTCCATTACTGCAATACACACGCAATGATGATGAGTCTAATGAAATTGCAAATTAAAATATTAAAATTAAATTGAGTGATGTTATTTCTCGCAGTCACCAATTAGGCAAATTGATGTTAAGTCCTCCGGAGCATCTCTCTTTGAGTTATTTGCTTTGCGGCTACACACAAATGAAGGATTGCAAAAGAATGCAAATTTAATCGGTGTTTCGCAAGTGAAGCAAGTCCGTGGCAAAACTGTGTTCTCTCCATTTAGGCCTTGAAATGATAGCAAAAGGTTTAGTGGTCTATGTAACTCGTGAGTCACGATCTAACCAACCTCTAGTCCATACAGCCGTACATTTTCGTACATAAAGCTCTTCTTCTGAATTAACATAATAATCAGTTACAAATTCATTATCTCCTTCGCTGAGTAAATTTCCTTCGACTTTATCGTGTTTCTTTAAACCATTTTTCGAACCGTCGTTTGACGATTCCGCGTAATTTTGATTGTGTGTCCTACAGTCTTCGAATATTTCCCTGATGCACCAAAATTCATTAGTTTCCTCCGCGGATATATTTACATTTTGCATACGGTGAAGAAGGATATGGTCTGAAAGGCCAATTATATTCTGCTTATTCACATCTGGCCCTGGATGCTCCTCTACCGCCTGACGACCCAGAGGAACGAATTCCTATGCAAGAAGTTTTCAAATTTTAATACATTTAGATTGAAGGAAAATGCAATGATACCTACCAAAGGTTCTGAGGCGGCGATCATAGCTTCGCCAATTTCATCCAGATTTGCAAAACGTTAAATCGAGACAGATTGAAAGCTGTTATAAACTGTGCTTAAATTTATGTGGTTACAAAATTAGATAAATCAAGTAACAAGAATAATTAAACGATAATCTCCACTCCCAGCTTTTGATAATAAGCCGGCTATTAATTTATTTATCTGTCAACAGCCTTGAACCCCCCTCGATTTAGCTGATTTATTGAGGAGTATTGCCAGAGCTTAATAATAAAGCCCTAAAGCCATAAAAACAAATCATTTAGAGCCTTATAATGTAAGACGAAATGCATGGAAAGACTACGACGCTGGCTTTAATAGGACATTCGAGATTTTTGTATTATGCAAAAATTTCGTCAGATTCCTTAGATAAAGTCTGTTTTCTATTAGCCATCCATTTCTTTGCGCGCAAGAAAAACACCCTGCATGTTAAACGGCGTCTCGAATATTACAGAATATGTTTTACGACGCCACTTCTGTTCTGTTTTACGACGACTCACAACCAAGCGAAAGACTCCCTGCTCGCGGTTTATTCACTAGCAGCAGCTTCGAAACACTAAAGAGAAACAGAGGAACGCCTTCGCTTTGTTTTACATTATAGGGACCTAAGTTATTGTTTGTTAATTTTATGAATGTCAGGGTTCACATTTGACAGTATTTGCTTTCAACGTCGAATTCGAAGCATGAGTTCAAACGTAAGAGGATAAATTTGTAGAATCCATCAGACATTTGGCATCGAGGGCTACAGTTAAAATCCTCGGGTGAGCGTAAAAAACTGGATAATATAAAAGCAAGGAGGTAACCGTAAAAGGAAATATTAAAAAAGTTGAAAACACATACTGCCTAATATCAAGTTGGACTAAGCAGAGATCGTGTTAATTGACCGAGTCTGTAAAAATGTAATACATTGTTCACGAAAAGCCTATTTAGCTAGATTTAAGTCAACTCTGTTGAACTGTTGAATGTGTAGATTGTACGATATATGGTGAATCTACATGTAAATTTGGATTTGAAGCACGTAGAATTCGAAGTACGTCCCATTTATAATAGAATAGATATGCTTTGTACTTTTTGACGTTCTCTTCTGTCGTGCCAGTTGCTTCCAAATTAGAAAGCAATTGGTGTCAACTTTCAGTCCCAGTCGCCTCAGTTGCTCAAGCTCATCTCAAGCAATGTACAAAAATAACGAAATACCAAAATTTTGTCGATATGGCGCTGTCAGAGTTAATCTGATTTTCTCTCTCTATGAATTCGAGGTTAAAGTTAAGAGTTAAGAGCTAAATTTAGGAGTTAGAAGCTAAAGTAGGGAGCGGGAAAATTCTTTGAGAATTCGGATTCATGAAATGAAAAAAATTTTCCGTGAAACATAAGATTTTAACAGTCAGGTATAGATTATAACAGTTTATATCTATTTCAAGTTATATAAGGAAAAATGCGACAAGTAGTATTGTAATATGCGGTTGAGTATAAATTTTTGCAATAGTACATTTGTTTGGCTCTGTTTATGTTTGCTAAGGGTGTACAAACCATCCTAATAAGTTATTTGTAATGTTATCAATACCAATTGGGGAGCAGTGATAATAGTTTGACATTACAATTTTTGACAGTAATCAATCGAAATTGGGAAAAGAACAAGATAGGTAAATTTTTCTAAACGTCAGAATTTCGAAGAACTTGCTTTCGCTGCTTATAGTAAATGCTATTAATTAAACAATTCTTATATAAATATATTATTTAAAAATATTAAATAAAAACACAGTGATAGTTTGTGTCACGATTTAATGCGAAAATTCTTAGTGGCTTGAAGTTTTAATAAGAAAATTGCAGTTGAAAAAAAGGATTTTTTGCTTTACATGAAAAGTATTTTGAAAAATAAATCCAATTAGAATATTTCAAAATTTTGCAGTGTCCGGAAAAGCAGCTACCGGTTAGGAAAGAGGAAATAGTTTATATAAAATAAAAAAATACTCAAAGAAAAGCATACCAAACAAGGGGCAATATTCCGCTGCGTGGAAAAAGTCAAGCCTGCACCAACAACACCCGTGGATGGCAGGAAATTTTATTCCACATGATTGCTTGCATATACCTCGATGAGTATATAAATTATAAAAACAATTGATATTTGGAAAATGTAACAATTTAATGTGTCCTAGAGAAGGAAAGTTAGAAGAAGCTTACTCGACTTACATCTTAATTTGAGATCTCGTTTTCGACTTTAAATCTTGTTACTCAGTCGGTTATTTCTGAGACAATAATATGGCCACAAATAGTTCTTCGGAACTATATCTTAGACCGCTGCCGTATCTTGATGCAAAATGGTTACGAGCCGATTTGATATCGAACTTGCGGAATGTCGAAGATACAGCTGTTCTATGGAATAATTTGATACAGGATTGCGAATTGGTTTCGTCATCGGCAGCACCGGTACTAAATGCTGCTGGTAATTGGTCGTATATGGGTGAATATGGCAAACATTATTGTGGTGTTGAAAAGTTGCAATGCCTTTGTTGTTCGGTGGGCTACTGTGGTCCACTTTCGGGCTGTAATTGTGCCACATGTCGGGCTCTCGATTCGGATTCAGCTATTAAAAAGATGACAACAGCTTCACAGAGTGTTACCCCACGGATACCATCGGATGGTTTCTTTGAATCGTGGTTATGGGGTAAATCGCCCAGTTACGAGGGGAAATTATCATGTGTCCGTAGTTTGTTAAACGAATTGCATGATATTGCACTTCAGGCAGCAGGGAATTGTCTGTCATCGGTCCATTTACGTCAACAGCTTTACATCTATGAACGTTATTTAATAGCATTGGCACGTTGCAAACAAATGCAACAACAGCTGCAAAAACAACAACAACAAAAACAATATCAACTTTCCTCATCAGACAATTCGAAAGATCGGGGACAATTCAATCAGGAGCAACGTAATAACCAAATGAGCTTGACATCGGCGGTGTCAACGTCCCGAGAACGTCAAAGCCTTTTCGTAGCCACAAAATTTCGAAGTCATCAACTTGTCGATATTCCATCGCCAATTAGAGAGAATGAAAGAGCAACATTGGGTTTGGCGCGTGTAGGTACTCGAGCAGCTTTAAATTTTTCATTCGCTTTTCTACGCCGAGCCTGGCGTTCGGGTGAAGATACCGAAATGTGCAGCGAACTTTTAAGTGAAGCGTTAGAATCCCTACAGGATTTGCCTGAGGCATCGCTTTTTGATACCACACAGGTACGTTTTAACCTTACTCCGGAAACCTCTACAGATTCTAATGGTATTAAATTTCTTTAAGGTTTCTCCTCTATGGATAGAAGTTCTTGAGCGCTCTATTAAATTTCTACGTCAAGTAACTCTAGGAGATGCTATCGGTGGACGTTGTATTGCTCCACGTGAAGATCGTCATATTGCTTTGTGTTTATTATTGGAATTAGGTGCACAGAAAGGCACACTTTCTGCTACCCTCGAAGGGGTGGTGCTTCTCTTAATGCTTTGGGAAAAAGAAAAAGAAACAAATGATAACCGTGACGTACCACAGAATACAGGTGCTCCTTTGGTGCCAATATTGCGCCGTTACGAAAATATTGGTAACTATGGCATTAATAGCAGTACACAATCTACTGCTGCCAGTGCGACAGAATCATTTCTACGATTTTTGACACTACCAGATAATGATACGGCCAACGTCGAACTCAAATTGGGTGCTGTTGTTATAGTTTCTCATTTAGATCGTTTAGCCAGACCGCATATGCCAACTGGTGCAGCACTACAAGCAGTTGCTTCAATGAAAGGAGCTGGGCAACGGGCACCATACATAAGTCAACTACCACAACAACAGCAATCCTCACAAGACAGTACAATATTACCCCAATTGCATGAGCAACGTATTTATGCTTTGGGCTGGATGTCTCTTTGTAATGATCAATATGGTTTTACGGCAGAACCCGCTGTTGGCTTCCCATCCAGTGACAATGCACCACCATATTTTCATTATTCGGCGCCAGTATTGAACTTTAATTTTCAAGTTAAAGAAGTTGCAATATCCGAGGAGAATGTTTTATTCTTAACGCAAAATGGAAAAATGTACACTTGGCGCATTGCCAAACCAGAAATGGAACCCATGATAATTGAGGAAATGTCAGACATTCAAATAGTCACCGTAGCTTCACACTGTGAAGGCAGGCATTATCTTGCCGTGGATGATAATGGTAAAGCTGGTTTATTACCGATAATGCAGTAATTTCATAATGGTAACCTTTTTTTCATTAGGTAATTGCTATTCCTGGGGTAATGGTGAAGGAGGACGTTTGGGCTTGGGTGATAGTTTGCCCCGCGAGCAACCCACTCAAATACAAGAACTTGAGAAGAGCACGAAAATTGTTCGTTGCGGTTGTACCTATAGTGCCGCTATTACGATCAGTGGTAGTCTTTATACTTGGGGACGCGGCACCTACGGACGTTTGGGTCATGGCAGCTCAGATGATAAACTAACGCCAACGCTCGTCAAGGCTCTCCGTGATTATGAAGTGGTGGATGTAGCACTCGGCAGCGGTGATTCGCATACCCTTTGCGTTACAGCTGACGGCTTGGTATTTGCTTGGGGTGATGATGATTATGGAAAATTAGGCAATGGCACATGTAATGGCACCCAGGTGCCTGTTCAAATAGAGACTCTGTCACACATTCAGAGAGTCTTCGCAGGATCTCAGTTTAGTTTAGCCCTGACATATGATGGTAAACTTTATTCCTGGGGGAAAGGACACGGAGGGCGTTTAGGCCATGGTATGCTGGAGAAGAATGTGCAATCATTACATACGCCTAAGTTAATTGCGGCATTACAGGTAATGTACTCATTATTTCCTTAAATATAATTTCATATAAATGAATTTTGTTAGGGATTATGTGTCGAAACTTTCCAATAAAATTTGAATAGTTTTCCAAATTTTTATAATGATATCATTTCTTTTTTTAAGAGCAAAACGATTGTCGACGTCTCTGTTGGCGTCTCTCATTGTCTCGCTCTTAGCAGTTCTGGCGAAGTTTTCGGTTGGGGTCGTAATGACTATCAACAAATATGCCCATCCTCAATTTCCAAAGAGCCGATTTTACGAGATCCCATTCTGGCTACTCATCCGTCCGTGTGTGCTTTCGGTATATGTTGTGGTTCCGCTCAGAGCATCATCTGGAGTCAAACATCGGTGCAAGGGATTCCCATGAAAATTAAATTTGTTATTGATTTGAGTGAGCCTACGTTTCGATTGTTGGATCAGCTGCTGGGTATTGTTTGTGGTCAAGATACAAATAATCGACATACGCCGAATCAAGAATCTGAATGTATTGCCGTAGCGTGTCTCAATCTTTTGCGTTTGCAATTGCATGCTTTAATAGCGAATTGTATACAAGCCAAATCGGTTGGTCTATCGGAGGGCTCCCGGCTGCTTGTGAGCTTAAAAACACGTATATTAAGTTTAGCTGGTGGTTCCGACGTGCTTAAAACAATGCAAGAAGCAGCACAGTGGGCTTTGCAGGTAATTTAAGTAATTAGTGGGTTTAGCAGCAGAAAAAGTTAATGGAATTTTTTAATTATTCAGGTTGGTTGGAGTGTTTTACTACCCACTGCTTCGGAGCGTGCACAAACTCTAACGTCTCTCTTGCCGTCAGAGCCTGGAGGAGTTTCGTCATCTGGACATCGTTTTATGACAGATCTACTCGTTGGTTCGCTGATGGCTGAAGGAGGCTTAGAGACTGCACTTAATCAGGCAATACGTCTCGAGTGTGATGATTGTGTTGATAGCGGACACAATCTTCCACTTTTACATCTTATTAAACAATTATTACGTAATAATTCCGCCTTAACTCAAACGCGATTGACACAATTACTTCTGAATTCTGGATTGGCAAAATCGGAAGAGGATTCGACTGTACTGTTCACTATGGCCGAGCAAACTAGTCCAAGTTTAGATCTCTTACATCGTTTCCAACGTCTCGTCTTTTCGATTATACATCAGACGAAAACCGAGGAGCTTTCTGGTGCTGAGGCATTGCTCTGCAAATACGTTCAATGTGCTGTGTCTCTTTGTGTATTGTCTCTACAGAAAGCGTACGAAACAGCTTTACAAGGCAAAGATGGAGTAGCAGATATTATGCGATCAGATATTTCTGATACGCTCCTCTTTGAATTGCTTATTGGTTTGGTGATTTTAAAACGTGATCGACCCACAATAATGCCCGTCTTCGAATGGACTAAAGTTTTTCTGCCTTTACTACACGCTCTGGATAATTTTAATCGTATCGTTTGTGATAGTGAGATACAAGACTCAGACGATTTAGGATGGCCGGGTATAATATGTCGTGGAACACAAAAGAATACGACGTTGGTGCAGGAAGAAGTCTTACTAATACGCAAAGCTGATTTTGAAAATCACATTGCGGATGGTGGTAAATGGATAGTTTTGAATGGCTATGTGTGCGATATAAATGAATATCAGTGAGTATATTCATCATTGAAAACCTTAACAATATCATCATTTTCACTTTGCTTTCCAGAAGTGATAATTGCGCGATTAACGAGTTACTAGCGAATGGTATTGGGAAGGATTTAACAACGGAATTAAGTACTTCAAAGAATCGTAATATTATGGAATATATATTGAATCATTTCAAGGTTGGGAAATATGCAATGAACACAATTGATGAAAAGGTATTTAAGAGAAAAACAAATTCCTTCATAATAATTTCCTAATCTGTTTTATTCTTCCTATTAATAAACAATATTTTCTCTTATCAGGGTCACGTCCATCAAAGCAAGGTTTTAACACATTTTCATTCCGAACGCACTTTGGCCTATTTGTTGGGACTTGTTTCGAATATTTTGCAAATCGGTCCACCCCAACAACCCGCCGAACTGCAAGGCAAGAGCATAATCAAATCACGTTTCTTATGCGGCGGTCTGCAAGTATTACAGCCCAGCAATCCCTTCGATGAAGAAAAAGGTGAGGCACGTAGTAGTGCCAGTACAGCCGGCAGCACACCCACTGAACCGCCCATACATCCTATACCATCATCTGATTATGTAGCTAGAAACTGTATAAATAGTAATCAGCATCGTGTGGACAGTTTTATCAGTGCTTTGGCAGAAGCACGCTGGAATGAGCCTCTAGTTGCTACTTGGCATTCTGTGTCAGAGCGTTTTTGCAAGGAAAATAATTTAATATGGCATCAAGAATTTCCAGCCGAACATCCAGTTCAAGAATTAGAACGTTTATTAACGGCAGTTCTGATACGCCATCAAAGTTTGGGCATTGTGGTATTGGAATATATTGGACGTGAAATATCTGGTGCGACTTTAAAACCACCCAAACAGATAGCAGAAATTATACGTTTAACTTATCAAACCAAATGGTCGGTGGTGCGTTTGAGACAACAACTTAATCGCAGCTATAAGGAAGTGTGTGCTCCAATGTTAGAACGTTTACGTTTTCTATTGTATGAAGTTCGTCCGGCAATAAGTCTTGAGCAGCAGGGTCTGCGTAATTTACGTTTATTGCATAGACCCAATCGCTTTAGGAGTATCGTAAAACGTATTATTGTTGAGATGCGTGTAGCTAAAAAGCAGCTAGCGTGTGGCAAGCCTGAAGATATACTAAATGTAACCATACAGAGTCAGAATGTGGCTCAAAAACTAAATCAATCACAGGTGCAATTGAAATTTCCCCAAGCATCACCATTTTTTTCAAATGTACATTTCTTTGCTTTCAGGAATCTCTTTCTCAAGGAGCGATTTTAAATGAAAATATTGCAACGCTAGATAAAGACGAAGTTGTTGGTGAATCCGTCGCTTGTGCGCCTTCAGCAAATTCTACACCCACTGCTTCAGCGCGCAATAACTCAAATGAAAATCTTCTCGAGGCAGGTGACAATAATTTGATTCTACCCGAACGCAAGATATCTAGTGGTGATATAAAAGTGAGTGATCTCGATGATGAATTTGACGATAAGAAACCTGTCGCCGAACATCTACTGGGGAATGAAGATTTACGTAAATTGAGCGAAAAATGGATATACCGTGGCGAATTGAATATTTCAGTTATGAATGAAATTGTGGAATTTGTTATGCAAGAAGTGTGTGATGTAGAGACAGTACGACGAGCAATGTATTGTCAAGTGCAGCGTTATCAAATGCGTCGACAGGGTCTAGAAATGCTGTATACCATTCTGAAAGTCCATGGAATTTTGGACGCAGTACGTTATAATATTCTAAGCGGTTCAATCGGTTTACATCTGAAATGTGGTGAAAATCGTAACAAACCTTTCACAGCTAATATTTTAGAAGATTTGAATTTAATAACAGCTTATCAGAAAACCAGCCTGATATTGGCATACTCACGTATCATTGAGTGGGCAGTGCTTGAGTTGCAACATTTAGTAAATCAAGAACAAATACCGATAAAATCGAAATATAATTCAGGCGGGTGCGGCAAAGACAACTCAAATCTTGGTACCTATGTGTTTCTAAAGAAATTACCTCGTGCCCGCTTCTTATTAAGTGTGTTTGGTATTTTGGCTAAGAATATGGGACCCAACGAATTGAGTTTACTTATTAATTCGGGAACTTTGGGCACAGTTTTAGGTCTGCTAAGTCAGACTGGTGGTGATATACCGGCTGTTAAAAATGCATATGAATATTCCGTGGTTTACGAAGATACAATTTTGAAGGTGAGAAATATTTAAATATTTATATAACGCCTCATTAATATTTCCTCTTTTTGTGTTCCAGCAAAAATCGAATAAAGCTAATTTAACGGGACCGGAATTAGCGAAACTGATGAAAATTGGTACACGCATAGTACGCGGTGCTGATTGGAAATGGGGAGATCAAGATGGTAGTCCGCCTGGTGAGGGACGTATTATTAGTGAGGTGGGAGAGGATGGGTAAGTTTTGCGTTATCAGATTACGGTATTTGTCACATACCTTATATTCCTTAATAAATGTCTACTTGTTTTCAGTTGGGTTCGCGTTGAGTGGTATACAGGCGCTACCAATTCCTATCGTATGGGAAAGGAAGGACAATATGATTTACGTTTGGCTGACAGCGCCCTTAATATTGTCTCGCCGGATACGGAAACGGAAAATGAGGATTTATCAACAGATTCTCCATTTAATGATGAATCACATCCAACAAAATTATTACGCTACGCTTGTACTAAATTATTGGAAATCATTTCGGTGGGCATAGGCTTGCACAGCGATATAATGGACAAGAATGCTGTGCGTGGCATTTCATCAATGTTTCGCGCGATACTTAATCCGAAGTCAACATTAGCAAATATTTGTGGTTTGGATAAATGGACTACTCTAGGATTTTTAAAAGCTATAGCGGGTATGTTTCTTCATTATTATTTTAATTTTTCATATAGACTTAATCATTCATTTTTTTAATTATAAATTGGTAAAAAATGATCTCGTTTGTTTTAAATTTTAGCTGATTCAAAAACTTTATCAAATTTCTTATCGACTCCCATTTGGATTGAGTTCTACATAGACCTTCTCGAGCAGCCGGTAGCTCGTGAACAGGATGTTTTTCGTAAAATTCATTGCCTTCGTCTATTGCAAACTGTGCTGACACATTGGAATGATGATACAAATGAACAACGCATGACTGCACTGGTACGTCAACTTTTCTTAATTTTGGGCAAGCTGACTTTATACTGCCCTAACGATGCTTCTCTGCAAGCCAACGAAAATAAAACGCGGGTTCTGCTCACTGCTTCACATTCGGGCACTGTAGCTGAGGAAATCATTACGTTATTACGAAAATTGCACACTTTACCGTTCTGGAATGGTGCCATTAATTCATTTCTGTCTCAGAAGCTTTGTGTTGCCGCTGAATTATTCGGCGAAGATGGGTTGGAGTTGCAACATTTGGAGAACGAGTATATTTTAGTTATGGGAGTTTTAAGCACAATTGGCGGTTGTGACTTACGTCCACGTTTGGGCTTGCAAGTTTGCCATGAAGGCAGCACTTGGATCATTTGCGGTTTCACGAATAAAGGTAAATGTCTTCTAACTACTGATAGTGAAAATTTATATGGCGAGTTCCGGAAGATTAGCCTTAATGTTGCTATGGAAAATCCGGATTATTCAGTCTTCAGCTTGTCGCGCTTACCCATGAACGAGATGCTATTGAATTCTTGGGCCGTTCTTCTGTTTGGGCCGGGCGAACGTAAAGATTCCGTACCGAATGCAATTGATATAAGTTTATTACGTTCGCAGCAAATACAATTGAGTGTTTTAAATTCCAATTGTGTACTCTATCGTCATCAGACATCACTGAGAAGGATTCTAAGACAACGTTCGCCTCGCATTTGCGCTTATTCATCGGAAGATGAAAGTGTATCTGAACCCGAGGAGCCTCAAAATAAGACAGATGCAGAAATGGGAATGAACAATTCACCGGAATCAAAAAATAGGACCAGTGAGGGCGTATTACTTATACAGAGCATTTTAATACGCGCTACACAACCTTCACCTATTAAATCTATCTACACCTACGAGGAGCTTACAACTGCTGCACTTAATGTTTCGCAAGTATTAGCTTCACAAGTGCATTCCGAGTTAAATGAGAGTACTTCAAATCATGGTAAAATTAATGCACCGCCTATGCAGCCCACCATGATACATGGCGTCCCGGTATATAACCTAGATTGTACTGAGACCAATACTACCAGCCCCCAAACTCCACGCGCTCTCGTACAGCAGATAATGGAGATGGGTTTTGCTAAATCATCGGTTGAAATGGCATTGAAACATCTGGCTATATATCCTGATTCCAATCCGACGCCAGAACATATAGTCCAATGGATAGTCGAGCATCCCGATTTGTGTAGTTCAAATGTACCTTCGAAAGATGTTCAAAAATATCCAAGTGAGGCATGCAGTGCAGTGGGCAATACATCAAACGATATCTCTTTGTCACGTAAACTTCAATCGCTGTCACACGATCCTGAAGCAGATTCAGATAATGATAGTAATTCGGATTGTAGTTCGGATACTGTGGAGGGCTCATCGCTGCAAGATCAAGTTACAAAATATGAAACGCGTAAAGACTTTCAATCTGCCGATCAATATGCGGTTTATGTTCGCGGATTAGTCTGCCCTGGGATGATAGTGCGCTGTTGTCGGGATTTCGAAGAGATTAAGAAGGGTGATATCGGAACAGTTCTCAAAGTAGACACAGAGGGATTACACGATCTGAATGTCCAAGTCGATTGGTTGATGCACGGCAATACTTATTGGGTATGCTTCGTACACATTGAGCTTCTAGAAATGCCGAAGGAAAAGAGTTGCGCTAAGCGAGCATCGCAATTAACAATCGGTTCTCAAGTGCGTTTGTGTGCAGCACCTCGCTATAAATTCGGCTTCATATTACGTGGTAGCGTAGGCAGCGTCACCGCAATTAATGGCAAAGATGTGAGCGTTGATTTTCCGCAGCTCCCTGGATGGACGGGTACTATCAATGATATTGAACTTGTTAGTGGATCTTCATCACAAGGTAGCGGCTTACTTGGTTTAAATAGTTCGGCTATTTCAGCACCTACGGATCTAATCGAAGATTGGTCCCGTTGTATACGCTCACTAACGGTCTCATCGAATGAATCAATGGCTAAGCATTTACTTGATCGTAGCTCTAATTGTTGGCAAAGCTCATCAAGTAGTCAGGGCAAGCATTGGATTCGTTTAGAAATGCACGATAATGTTTTAATACATAATCTATCGATTGTTGTCAGTCCCGCCGATCACTCACATATGCCGTCTTTGGTGGTGACTCGTGTAGGTGATAGTATTGGCAATTTAAAAGATGAAGGCTGGACATCCATTAAGAATAGCGACACAAATGTTTCACTCATGAATGACGTGCGACAGTATTATCCGTGGGTAGAAATTGTCATCAAACAGTGTCGTAACAACGGCATTCAATGTAAAGTCCATGGCATTAATATAATTGGTCGGCGCAAACAAACGGATCTTGATCTGATGCTAATGAATGCTTCATTCTTGGCTTGCGACTACGACAATTTGGCTGATGTCAATCCATCTCTCAATACATCTTTTGCCGATACAAAATCGTCGATCAATGAACCGCCTTGCACCGTCATGGTATGGGGCTTGAATGATAAGGAGCAACTTGGTGGACTGAAGGGATCCAAAGTTAAAGTTCCAACATTTTCTCAGACGTTAAGCCGTTTGCGACCCATTCACATCGCCGGTGGCTCAAAATCACTGTTTATTGTATCTCAGGATGGTAAAGTTTATGCTTGTGGTGAGGGTACTAATGGGCGCCTGGGTCTAGGGCACAATTGCAATGTATCCGTACCACGCCAAGTGCCAGTGCTTCACCAGTATGTTGTGAAAAAAGTTGCGGTACATTCAGGTGGCAAACATGCATTAGCTCTCACACTAGATGGCAAGGTTTTCTCCTGGGGTGAAGGTGAAGATGGCAAACTGGGTCATGGAAATCGATTAACCATGGACAAACCAAAGATGATTGAAACATTGCGTTCAAAGAAAATACGTGATATCGCTTGTGGATCTTCTCATAGCGCTGCAATAACCTCTGCTGGTGAATTATATACTTGGGGCTTGGGTGAATATGGCCGGCTTGGTCATGGTGACAATGCAACGCAATTAAAACCGAAATTAGTGGCTGCCCTATCAGGCAAACGCGTTATACAAATAGCCTGTGGTAGTCGAGATGCTCAAACTTTGGCCTTGACGGAAGATGGTTCTGTATACTCTTGGGGTGATGGCGATTTTGGGAAACTCGGACGAGGAGGCTCAGAAGGCTCTTCCGTACCTCACGAAATCGAGCGGCTTTCTGGCATTGGAGTAATTCAAATAGAATGTGGTGCTCAGTTTAGTTTAGCATTGACACGTACCGGAGAAGTTTGGACGTGGGGAAAAGGTGATTATTATCGCTTGGGTCATGGCAGTGATCAGCACGTTCGAAAACCTGCATCGATTCAAGGTTTACGAGGCCGTAAAGTTATTCATGTAGCAGTCGGCGCTCTGCATTGTCTAGCGGTAACTGATGCCGGACAAGTCTTTGCTTGGGGAGATAACGACCACGGACAGCAAGGATCAGGAAATACAGTAGTTAACAAAAAACCTTCTTTGGTAATCGGTTTGGATTCGGTTTTCGTGAATCGTGTTGCGTGCGGTAGTTCGCATTCAGTAGCTTGGGGACTGCCGCAGTCTCAAACTGAAGAGGAGAAGAAAGGGCCCGTTCCATTTGCTACCAGCAAGGATCCGCTAGGTGGCAGTAGTTTAGGCATTTATGATACTGACTCTGCCCCTACGGCAATTATTTCTGGCGGCAGTTCGAAACAATCCGGTGCGAAGTCTAGCTTAAGTGAAACACTTTTGTCCTTAGAAATGAATGGTGCGCGTCAAACAGCTTTGAATTACGTGCTCAATGCGATGAGCATCATGCAAGCAAGGCAACTGATTGTAGCTGCTTTAACAAGCCACAGTAAAGTGAATGTTAATGATAAAATTTGCGGTGATATAGAAACTCAAGATGGTAACAATTTCAAAGATAATGGCACGATTGCTGGTGGCTCTGGTGCTGCTCAAGTGCTAAACTCAAACGATGTGATTGCACAAGGTGGTGGTGAAGCGCCAGCTGATGACAGTGATGTCGTTTTGCATGAGACTTCAGCTGAAGGAGAAATCGTACCGGCACCTGCAGGTCCTTTAAGCGCTTTCCAAAGTCTTACCGGGTCACTTTCCTTATCCGCTTCAGTCTCTAGTACTGCGCCTCATAAGCATTCAAAAATGTCTGCCAGTGCAATGTCTGTTATGGCTGCTACAATGACTAATCAAGAAGAAATGATGGTGGATACGAGTCTTACCGGTCTCGATGATTTTACATCGCTTTTGGGAGAATCAGAGGCAAAGAATTTAGTTGAATTATTGAAGCTTAGCGTGGCTGGTCGCGCCGGACCTCCAAGTGCTTCACAGACTATTGCTGATACTTTAATAGCTTTGGGTTCCAATTCTCCGACTATTGGCAGCATGTTGCTTGAAACATGTATAACGGAATTGGAAGATCTTTGTACATCGCGTCATAGTATAGGCAAAGTCCCGAAACCAGTAATGCAAGAAAGCAGTCATCCGTATGTGGATAATCATACATCTGTTGGCCATGTCAAAATTCCCGGAGCTGAAGCCTTACGTTTGGAGTTCGATAGCCATTGCTCGACAGAAAAACGTAACGATCCGCTGGTTATAATGGATGGTTCGGGCCGGGTAATAGCTACACGCTCGGGGCGAGAATTTTCCCAGTGGGCATCGGAAATACGTATTACCGGCGACGAAATGAGATGGAAGTTCTCTTCTGATAGTTCCGTTAATGGATGGGGTTGGCGTTTCTGGGTACATGCCATTATGCCAGCTACTTCAATGCACGAACGTGGCTCCGATCGTGCGGTATTGTCGCAGCCATCAATGTTTTTGGTGATGGCTTTGCTGAGCGAGCGTTTAGGTCCGAACAATACCAGCGTATTGCTGCGTTTGGCTGCCGCTTTGGCTGCATGCGGACAGCTCAATTCTCTGACGACAGCACAACGTATTTGGTCCCTCAAGAAACTTCATGCCGTGTTAACTTCTAAGTACGCGCCGAAGCCTCTGGACAGTACGTTGAATCCTATTTTATTGCCTTTAATACCAGAGTTCTTACGCCAATATGAATACGAGGAACCACAGGTGCGTGGTGGAATACATTTAGTGCATTCGGATTACTTCAAAACATTGGCAGCCTTGGCTTGTGACATGCAGTTAGATGCTATGTTGCCACCGGGCGATGTTCATAAATGGTCGTGGTTTAAACGATATTGTATAGCTGTGCGCGTGGCGCAATCTCTCATAAAGCGAACCGAGTTGCCGAAAACCTTTTGTATGGAAGTTCGTAAGAAATTTTCTGAAATGATGCCTCAAGGATTGCTATCACCTGTTGCTTGTTCACTTATTAATTCGATAACATCGTTGTCATCCAGCACTGTGAGTAATCCACCACCGCCTGCTTTAGGAAATACTAGTCAGGGAAGTAGTTCCATCGTCCATTCGCTGACACCTAGTACCAGCAATTTGATACAGTATATAGATTCCATGATGTCGCTTTCAATGCACGACGCAGCGATCGGTGTCACGGCACCATTTGGAGGCAATGAAAGCGTTAACTTTCTACACGAAGATCACACACTATTTAAGGCAGAACATGATTGCCAGCTCTTGCAATGGCTAAATAGACGTCCCGATGATTGGGCCTTGTCTTGGGGAGGTGCTAGTACCATATACGGATGGGGACATAATCACCGCGGCCAATTGGGTGGACTTGAGGGTAGTCGCATAAAGACGCCAACACCCTGTGAAGCTCTGAGCTTACTGAGACCAGTTCAGTTGTGCGGCGGTGAACAAACCCTTTATGCCGTCACTCCAGACGGTAAACTATTTGCAACGGGCTATGGTTCTGGTGGTCGATTGGGTATTGGTGGTACAGATTCAGTATCCACGCCTACACTCATTGGATCTTTACAGCACGTATTTATAAAGAAGGTTGCCGTGAATTCCGGCGGAAAACATTGCTTGGCCTTAACTACTGATGGTGAAGTGTATTCGTGGGGCGAAGGCGAGGATGGGAAATTAGGTCACGGGAATCGTATGAGTTATGATCGCCCGAAATTGATTGATGATCTGACTGGTGTCGGTATTGTCGATATTGCTTGTGGTAGCGCACACTCTGCCGCCATTACCTCATCGGGGCATGTCCTGACGTGGGGTAAAGGGCGTTACGGTCGTCTGGGTCATGGAGATTCTGAGGACCAACTTCGACCGAAACTTGTTGAAGCATTGCTTGGATATCGTGCCTGCGATATCGCTTGTGGATCGGGAGATGCCCAAACGCTTTGCATCACTGACGATGACAATGTTTGGAGTTGGGGTGATGGAGATTATGGAAAATTGGGACGCGGTGGTTCAGACGGTTGTAAATTGCCATTCAAAATTGAAAGTTTGGCTGGCTTAGGCGTCGTTAAGGTTGAATGCGGTTCACAATTCTCGGTAGCCTTAACTAAATCCGGTGCTGTTTATACATGGGGTAAGGGTGATTTCCATCGATTGGGCCACGGCTCGGTAGATCATGTGCGTCGTCCAAAGAGAGTGGCTGCCTTACAAGGAAAGAAGATTATATCAATTGCAACCGGGTCATTGCATTGCGTGGCGTGCAGCGATACCGGTGACGTTTTTACATGGGGTGATAATGATGAAGGACAACTGGGTGATGGAACTGTTAGCGCTATACAGCGACCACGATTAGTAACGGCGTTGCAAGGCAAGCATATTGTCAAAGTCACTTGTGGTTCAGCTCACACTCTCGCTCTGTCTACATCACAACTGACTGAACGGGTCCGTCCTCCTCCGAATCCACCACTTGAATACGATTTAGTACGCGATTTGGCCCCGGAAGCATTGCATGCCCGTCTAGTCCTATTGCATCATTTTTCAGAGCTATTGTGTCCATGTTTGGCAATGTTGCCAATATCGGGTAATTCCTCGTAGTATCTCTTGCCAATAAAGAAACATCTCACGAGCATGTTTTCAATTTCATTGTAGGAGATTTAAGCCTGGGTGCGTTGAAGGATGTTCTGGTTTATACGATAAAAGAAGCCGCGTTCCGGAAAGTTATACAGACTACAATGGTTCGCGATAAACAACATGGCCCCGTGATAGAACTGAATCGCATCCAAGTGAAACGATCACGCAATAAATCTTGTAACGGCTTGGCTGGTATCGATGGTATGAAGAGTGTTTTTGGTCAGATGGTTCAAAAATTGCCATTGCTTACACAAGAAGCACTTTCGTTGCCTCATCGCGTTTGGAAGGTGAAATTTGTAGGCGAGAGTGTCGATGATTGTGGCGGTGGCTACAGCGAATCAATAGCGGAAATGTGTGATGAGTTACAGAATGGCAGTGTGCCATTACTTATAGCGACACCAAATGGTCGAGGAGAGGCAGGAGCTAATCGCGATTGTTTCCTTTTGGATCCAACGTTAACCTCGATACTACAGATGAACATGTTTCGTTTTCTTGGTGTCCTTATGGGTATTGCGGTGCGTACCGGCTCACCGTTGAGTCTGAAGTAAGTGATGCAAGTGTGGTTTTCCCGCTTGGCGTTTTATGTTTTTTCCTTTCTTTTCCTTTATTTATTTTTCTGTTTAATTTCTGTTTAGCCTTGCTGAGCCTGTCTGGCGTCAGTTGGCTGGAGAACCACTACGTCCTTCCGATTTGACAGAAGTGGATCGAGATTACGTGGCTGGCTTATTGTGTATACGCAATATGGAAGATGACCCGAAAATTTTCAGCACTTTAGAGTTACCCTTTTCTACATCTTCAGCAAAGGGACACGAAGTGCCTCTGTCGACACGCTACACACGAATCACAGCTCAGAATCGTCATGAATACGTGCGCTTGGCATTAAATTTCCGCTTGCATGAGTTCGATGAGCAAGTTAAAGCGGTACGGGATGGCATGTCGAAGGTCATACCGGTTCCTTTGTTATCATTATTTTCTGCTTCTGAGTTACAAGCAATGGTCTGTGGTTCACCCGACATTCCGTTAGGTCTTCTTAAATCCGTAGCTACGTACAAAGGATTCGACCCGAATTCTTCATTAGTCTCGTGGTTTTGGGAAGTTATGGAAGAATTTACAAATCAGGTAGAATAATTTCAGATTTATAAAAACGATCTTTATGTGATTTTTTATTGTTGTAATTTTTTATTGTTTACCTTAAGGAACGTTCATTATTTTTACGTTTTGTTTGGGGCCGAACGCGTTTGCCTCGAACTATTGCTGATTTTCGAGGACGCGATTTTGTATTGCAAGTACTTGAAAAAAATCCACCAGATCATTTTCTGCCCGAGAGTTACACCTGCTTCTTCTTGCTTAAAATGCCACGTTATTCCTGCAAGGTATGACACTGTAAAATCCTCAATATTTGCCTATTGCAATTTTAATTTGCCCGCAATTTTCTTTATTTTTCTTTTCATAAAGCCTGTCCTTCAAGAGAAATTAAAATATGCGATACATTTCTGTAAAAGCATCGATACCGATGAATATGCTCGTGTTGCTATGGGTGATCCCACAGAAGCCACTGGCAGTGAGGACAATAGCGATTTAGAATCAGTGACCAGCAATGACGTGTAAACACGAAACGATTATTTGTATAAGAGCAAATTTTACGGCCAAAAAAACTAAAGACAAATGCAACAATTTAAATTAAGAGAGAAGGAGATAAATATAAAGAGGGTTTTGGTTTTTTTGAGTAAGTGCAATTCTCTCGGCGAGTCTTAAATTTTGTCTTTGTAAACCAACGATTTCTGATTCAGGAGCAGGAGAGGAGTGAAAGGTTTGTTTTGAAAATTATTTCAATGTTAACTAAAGAATTTATTTTCTGACACAATTTTCATCGTAACCATCATCGTAATTATCATCATTAATATTTGCATTATTTTGTGATACGGTGTTAGAAAAATTAATGATGCTTTAAACTTTGTAATTAAATAATTCAAAATTCATTCATTCATTCATTTGTTCTACCAGTCATTCTTATTCTGTATAAATACAACGTTTAAGCTGTAGTGATAACAAATTTACATTTATCATTAATAAAATTTTGCTTGATGCAAAAAATGTAAAAAACGTATTATAAAATTTCTAATTTAATATAGCTTTTCAGAAATTCGAATCAATTTGTTAATTTGAATTTATAAGGTTTTGTTTATTTTGATTATTATTAAAGTAATTACAATTATCTAAATATTTATTTATATAAATTTCGAAAAAAATGTTCTTCCTTTTCGTGCTGAAAATTGGCAGAAATTCAGTATGAGGGGCAGTTCCATACTTTCGCGCTTCACACTCCAAAAACGTCTAAACATGCATTTCTGTATTTTCCCCCATTACAAATATTTTATATATTGAATTTAATTTACTAAAAATGTGTAATTTTCGTATAAAAATATATACATTGCTAAAATTTAATAATTAATATTTGAAGAAATATTTTTTGTAGATTCCGTGATTCAGTTTAAACAAATGAGCATCGTTTTTAAAAGAAATTAATATGATTGGTAAATACCATTCAACACATGTGCATAAACATATACTTACAAACACACACACACATACACGCATTCATTAATACATTTATCCAAAAGTAATAACATCATATTAAGGAAACAACAGTACGTTCACATTGCATAGAAATATTTATCATAGTATTTCAACTATTTTGTAGAAATATTCTTTCTGAAATAGTTTTATGAGTTATCCTTGTGCGAGTAAAATTAAATTAGTATACATTAAACAAAGATAACAAAAAAAAAATGAATTAATAAGTGAAAGGAAATAAATGAGTTTTAGTAGTTGATCAATTTTAAAATAATATAAATAAAATCACTTATTCTTGAAAATAAAACAAGTTTATTGATTTCATTCTTAGGTTTACGATAAATATATTTAGAAAACGCATAGTAGTCGAAAATACGAAAAGTATGGATCCTCTTTTAATTAGTTAGAAAAAGGATTTTTAGAGGATGATTACAAAAAAATGTGATGGCTATTTTGGCTGGTTATTTGAAAATGTGATGGCTATTTTCTGTTAAGCGTTTATGGAACTAGTTATGGATACGTTTTAGTTATATCGTAGAAATAAACGCTTCTCTTCTATACCTTCACAAGTATATTTAATTAATAAATATTATATTTCATTATCACTGCTATTTTTTCTTAATATTTTATTACTATTTTCCTCTCAGCCTTTCTTTGATTTGTTTTGTCCATAATTTGTCAACATTCTTTATCGTGAATTTACATAAAAACGTGCCTTTAGGAATCCAATTTTAGTCTTAAGATTTAGTTTTGGTCAACCGTTTTTATCGAGAAACTACGGTTTTAATTAAATTGTTTACTCCTCCGCTTGAGCTTTGATATGATTGATTTGATTTCAAAATCGATAAACAAAAGCATAATCCTGGGAAATAAATGTGCTTTTGATTGATTTTATTATTCTAATTTCCTCTTTGCTGATTTTTAAAACTGAAATATTAAAACCTTGATGTAAAGTAGTAGTAAAGTGTAAAATCTTATAGACTTTCTTAAAGAGGAGAATTCTCGAAAATATGCATTATTAAACAAAAGCCAATTAAAAAAATAAAAATATGAAAATCGAAAAAAAAAATTGCTGGTGTCAAAAAACTATTAAATATTTTAATTCCTATTCGTTTCGAAAATTTTGATTTTATGTCAGAAATTATTTATATATATAAAAAGAAGAAAAAACATTTTCTCCAGAATTTTAGTAAGATTTTGGTTGAAAAAAAACCAAAACAGAGCAATAAGACAAATTTGAATTTTATTTTCGAATAATTATTGATTAATTATGAACAAATATTTCAATAGTACTACGGATCGAGGTCGTGCCAATGTACGTTCAATGTATAAATGAGATCAGTGTAATCAGTGGGCGGTTGGTGGGTGTTTTTGTTGTCTTTCAAATTGAATGAGGAAATGCTTATTATTGCAGGTGGCTAAAGCAACTTATGGTTCATTATTTTTGCTATATCTTTACTATCGCATGAAAAGATCGGGCAAAAAGAAAGCTCAAGATGCAACCTGCACTCCTGCCCTGCCTATACAACCAAACAACGATATCCTCGCCAAAGCGACAGATGAGTCTCCGATACAAGAGGATCCTGTTGTTTGTCCGCCAGGCTGTGAGAAAGGACGTAATTCGTTTGCTTCGGGGCAAAAAAGTTCAGAATATGGATCGGATACGGGTAGTAGTAGAATCACAAAGAAAGGGAACGGAAATAGTTCTGGACATGGTTATGGTGGCCAGCAGGATGCCGAGTTGGAAGGACGTAATTCATCACAGCGAATACGTAAGAAAGTTACTTCTGAAGATCCTTGCGAAAAGTGAGATGATATTGTCGGTGAACTTAAGTGAATGATAACATCATATTGGCGCTAATGTAGAATCGATGTTATTAATTTTAAAATTACAAGTAAAAATAAATTACGAAGAGTCTAGACTTTGAAACCATTAGGCTTCTGAAGTATATTCGAACATACAATAATAGATTAAAAAAAATAATGTATTTTGTAAAATTTTAATAATAAATCAATACTATTTCTAATTCAACAAAATATAAATTATTTAATATTTTTAATCATAAATCTCGAAATCATTTTAGAAAAATTTACATGATTAAATTAAAATTACTTTACAATCTCCGAAAAGCTGTTAATCCATTTTATCCGTTAGTTAATTTAAATCAGAGTTTTGTTTAACGAATGTAAAATCCTTTTACGTTGGCAACTTTCCTTAAGGGAAGACCTAGGCATGATAATGAGCAAGACTAAGCAGAGAGAAAGATGAATATATCTCTCAATTCCAGCACAACAGTTGATCATTATTTGAGAGAAGTGAAAATGTAATGAAAACAAAAATGATAAATCAACGCACAAAACAAAGAGGAATTCGTAAAATTAAACGACAGTGTTGCCAACTCTAGACACAGTTCCCAATTATTTTTGAAAATTTGAAGTATATATTTATTGAAACTAACGGCGTTATTATAGAAACCGAAACTGCGCTGCTTTTCCGATTCTCTTTTGTGTTTTTCTCTGCTTCGAGAGCTTATTAGATCTATAAATTAGCTCTCAAAGCAGAGGAAAACACAAAAGGGAATCGAAAAAGCAGCATAGTTTCGGTTTGTGTAATAACGCCGTTAATTTGATTACAAATAGTGGATCGTAGAGACATGAAAATATAGAGTGTGAATCTAATGAAACGCAAGTTTTATATTATGCATAATTATCTACCGAACAAATTTCGGTACCGAACTTGTATGTATATAGAAATCATTCCAATATATTCACACCTCTGAATTTGGAATTAATTTATTACTAAAATACATATATTTACATATGTTGGTCTTTTAAGCCAATTCGTGTGCGTCATTCCAAAGTTAGGGAGCTATAACAGTACTATATATATAGTAAATAATATAGGTTTCGATAGGATGATAAGATTAAGGAAATTCTTGAATAAGAAAATGTTTTATAGGTTGAGAAATTGTGGGCTGATTAAAAATTACTAGTCTATTACTGGTACCATTAGTGTCTAATCCACAATTCTACAGCGAGCAAGGTAAATATAATTGTAAAAGCAAATAGGTGTAAGTTGACATCTCGAGAATTTGGTAATGAAATGCACCTAGTTTCCCTTTCGAATTTGTTGTTGTGTAAAGTGCAAATTGGCTTTGCTGGTTGGGATATTCTGTTATTTGTACAACACACTGCGAGAAGCCATTCTAAGGCTCTCTCTTTAATCCTGCTACCGTGTTCGTCACCTTTTAAAGCAACTAAATAGAGAAACGATTGCCAAAGGAAATAATAAGATAGTGAGCGGGAAATAGTTTTAAGATGTAAATTTAAAGAGACATTTTTAATTCATATATATAAGGCGGTATGGATTAAGATATTTGTTGCAGAACTTAGAAGAGAAAATTGTCGCTCTTACAAAACGAGCCATCTCTCTCTCTGTTTAATGTTTTTACGAAATCGCCTCAGCGACTGCAGGCAATAGTGATAGCAATGAGCTCTGCTGCTCAATTCGATCAAATGGAGTCCAGTGACGTTCGGGAGATTCGATGAGAATCTTGTCTTTGGTTCCCGGTTGGGTTTTTCGTCATATCAGTTTGCGTGTGTTAATAAAAGCAAAAGAAAAAACGAAACAAAACAAAAGGTGCTTTTGAAATTTTATAAATGAAATTTCGTGCGGTTGAATATAAAGCAATTAATAAATACAATATTATAAATTTCAAAAAGAAAACAACTGAAAATATAATGGCAAGTTTATTGACTGCAAAGAAAGTCATAAAAGAGCAGAAGAAGCAAATTTGTGAAAATTTGTTTTCTCATTTTTTACTGTCCGCGCCCACTTTCGCTTACTGCCTTTGTTAATAACCACCCCCAACTAAATACAGTCGCGAAATGTTTTAATAAAGTTCAAATCAAATGTATATATGAGCATATACATATGCATATACATACAGAGAAACCAAATAGATAGACATCTATCTGAATAATACATATATCGTCATATCGTTAGCATTAGAGTGTACAATTTTAATTTATCCTATGCTTCCGCCGATTGATCAATATTAATTTAGAAACATTGAAAATTTTTCATTCGTCTCTTTTACATACGTTGTACTTTATTAGCGTCCTTTTCTTACTATTTATTTGCTTTCGCGGTCAGTTTAATTTTGTTTGATTTCTACAAATTTGTTCACAAAATTTTTTCCTCCTCAGTATTTTACGTTTTCGTTAACATACCGTTTGTGTATCTATGAAATTTTAAGTGCTTTCTGAATCTGTGATGAGCGTTTTTTCGTATCTATTGGTGTTGTTGTGGCGCTGCATAGAAAATCGCTAATAAATAATTTAGAAGAGGGTGTTACCAGTCAGATAGGAAAAGAGGATGGTTGACGTTAAGTGCAGAGAGTAACCAAAACAGCAGATACAGCACACAATGAAATATTTGAAAAAAACTAACCCATGAACACGATATACAATACAGTCGAAAATGCAGAAAGAGATTGATAATTTGTGAGAGAAATATCAGCTTCTCTTTATAATATAAAAGGAGCAAATTTATTTTTTGTGTATAGAAGAAGAGCTCAGCTTGTTTGTGCTAGAGCGGCATTGAAATTCAATTTGCCAATTTGTTTTGTTTTGTTATTTTGTTTTTTTAATATGTAGAGCATTGCCAGTTGTAGGAATAGCTTCGTATTTATAACGGAATTTTTGCTTTTCCAATTGGAATTGAAAAAATGTATTGTTTATCCAATATAATTTTTAACAGTTCGTGTTAATTGAATTAGGGTTTGATGATTATTAACAAACAAAAGATTTAAATAATAAAAATATTCAATTTGCATAGTATTAACACTAAATAAATAAACAAAATGACAGAATTTGTTCTGTACACAAATAAAAGTTTGCGTGAAATTAGCATTCACGTCAATTGGATTCTCGGTTAAAAATTGGCAATTTTCGAAGACTTGTCGATAACAAACCAAGTGAGAACAGCTGCAATATAAATAAAAACAGTTAAAAAAAAACAACGCAATAAAATAATTAATACACTTAATATTACTTCAGGATAAGTATAAAATGTATACAAATGATTAAATCCAGTGCTGAAATTAAAATACTCGGAACAATGTAATCGTTAAAAAAATTGTCTGAAGCGAGCGCGTTTCAAAAGAATCCTAGCAGATCTCAGAAAAGAAGGATTTCGAAAAATTGGCTTAGAAGTGTTTTTATCCAAGCCAAAACCGTTGATTAAGAATGGTCAAGTCTGTTTTGTCCATAACAATGTCTGCCCATCAAACGCGTTTAAAACGCGTGGCGAGTAACTAACGTAACTAACTTTAAAAGGATTAAAGGAAGTGTTCGTGCAGTCCGAGTGATGTATGGGCAAAGTGTAAGTAGCTTATGAATTCGCTAGGACTTCTGAGGCGTCTTTATTTTGAAACTATAATAGGAAAAAATATTGATAAAAAATTATTTAATATTAATTTCAAGAGGTTAATTAATATTCCTTGATTATACCGCCCCCTACCACCATCCCTAATTAATCATCACCTGTACGCAATTTCCTGAGGTGTATCTGAAAAGGAAACCCTTAGAAAGAGTTTCTAGAGCCTTAAAGGCAGAAGTAGGGAGATCTAGATTTACTCGGGGTTTTTCAAGTTCCTTGAGATGGTAGCTCTTGGGAATGCTTGGAAATGCTTATAGTTATCATTATTCGTTGCAGAGGTTTTTTGAAATTTTGAAGCCTGTTTATTCAGAATATTTCCGACTGACACGTCTTAGGGATTTTTTGAAATGAAATGAAATTGGAATTTTGATAAAATGGAAATAAATTTGCCAATTCAATCTTCAAAGGAAACATTGCTTTTAAGAAAAAATAACTTGCAACAAAAGAAACAAATAAAAATAATCGTCATCTTCCATAATTAAAAATTCCATCATGATGACAAGCATCACTGCCATAACGATCGTCGAGTGGAGAATAAAAGAAACAAGCAACAACAACAATAATAATAATAATCACATTGCAGACATGTATTCTTTAGATCACTTTACTGCGTAAAGTGCAATGATCCCCGAACAGACCTAAAGAAACTTCAACAAAAACAAAAATAGATTGATTCCAAAAAAGCGTTGGGAATAATGAATAAAGAAGAAACATATAACGAGAGATTAAGGTGGTAAAGAACAAGATCAGAGAAACTCATTCAGTAAAGCAGAGATTTTTCAAGAGAAAGCCAATTATATGAAAGAGTTCTATAATAAAATTAAGAGGGAACTTGTGCGAGAAATGCCATTGAAAAACATGTAAATAGAAGGAACACTTATTCTCAGAGATTGGAAGAATTTATTCATGAGTATGTACTCGAGGCATTGCCAGATGTTAAAATCTGTACAAAATTATTTTATACAAATTAGAACGAGGAAGAAGTGTCATTATTTATTAGAAAAAGTTAAATAGTTAACAACAACAATACCGTTGTTGTTAACTAAAACAAAAATAACAGTAAATTATCCTTGCTCGGAATATCTATGAAAATAATACTGGATTCAATGTTATAGCATATTGAATATATAGCTATTTACTTGGATATGGGGAAGTTATAAAATCATATAAATCGAAGAGGACGAATATAAACCTCCAGGATTTCGAAGAAAACTTTTAAGAATTTTGATGATTGTTCATAATATAGAAATGTTTCTTAACGAAAGGGTCATTATGTCGTATGATTAATGTCGATGACAATAGTATTGAGAGCTATATAAACAGCCTTTCCTTTCCTATATGCAACAGGACTGCTCTTAATATACTTTATTTATTGATTATTTTTCTGTTTTATAATTCTGTTTTTGTAACTCTGTTAGATCTCTCTACATTCGTTTTATCTCTGTCAGAATATGTTTTACTTTTAGAAGCTGTTTATGTGTTCTCTCAGCAGATTCAGCCATTAAAATATGGGGGAGACACTTTAATTCAGAGACAAAGCATTGGAGGCAAATAGTAAAAAACGTCATGAGAATGAGTCTACTCTTAACTCTTGTCATAGTTGTTTATAGAATGTATTGTGAGAAATTTATTACTTTTGTTTATTGCCATCATTGTTTGTTTGCTTTTGAATTTCAAATAAATAAATAATACCAACTAAGTTTGAGTAAGAGAGAATGAGAAAGAGTTAATATAAAAAAAGATTATATTAAACGCCATAAATGTGTTTATGAAGGAGGCATAGAAGAATGTTAGAAGAGTAAGATAGTTTGCCAGCGCGCCACTCAAGGACCGAACAAGCAACAATTACAATGATATTCTGTTTAAAAAAATTGATTACACGTGTTGGCAAGAGAAAAAAATTATCTTTGTTTATAACCATGCGCACTTTAGTTTATGTTCTTCGTGTTTGAATTTTTATTGTTGTTTTTTATTTACTTTAATTTTAAATTATTTAAATTTTTTTAATTATTTCAATTCTTTCGAAATTTTTTTTCCAACATAAATTTCTACATATTCGTCTGTTTGTAAATAAGAAACAAATAAAAATATAAAGAAAAGGGCAATAGTAATATAAATTAGAAGTATGAAGAACCGGTGCACCACAAGGCAAATTTTTATTTATTTTATGATATTCATCTACGAAAAATATTTCAGTGATTACTCTTAATCAATTTAAGTTCTTTATTAATTATCTTATTTAGTTTTTATTATCATTATTGGTTGATTTGAATAGCGGTAATTTTGTATTTAATAATCGTTATTACACGAATTTCATCTGAAGTGAGATGGATATATTCACTCAGTGTTTACAACGCATTAAGGAAACCGTGAAGATATCTCACGATATCTCACTCGAACTCGCCCTGTTGTTGCGCCCATCTGTCTACCTGTTTGTCTGTGGGAATCACGTTTACAAAAGAACGAATAGAAATATTGCCACAAAATATGTCGGAAATGCTCTCCGTCTTTCTTTATTCGCCGCTTGAAATTGGAAATGGGTAAAATTTTCCATTCGTAATTCTTATATTCGGATTAAATATCTAATGAAAAATTTACTCTTACAAAAAAGAGTCCGCCCACTGGTACTAATATGCCCACCTGTACTCTCAGAAGAGTTCGTCCCTAACACTTGTAGTAAACGTTACAGTTATGGTAGAGCAAATTACCAGGTATATCAGGTATTAATCCCTAAATGCCATTGTTTCCGAGAGTAAGCTTGTTCATAATATGAAGTCTTGTTCATCTTCCGAATGCATGTGTTATTATGTAAGATCCAAGATCTAAGATTGTCCAAACCCAAGATGTTCATGTTCTTGTCAAGGTTGAGCTTATTGCTTTTTGATTCCTGAGTAAAAAAATTGCCACACTTTCCTACTACTCTGAATTTTTCTGGCAGCGCAAACGACAGTCACATTAGAAATCATTCGGTAAATAACCGTCGTTCACGCGTTAATACAAATGTTTTAAGTTAGCTCTGTGTCAAGGACTATCATAGACTTGTGCTGCTTGAGTTTATATTTTTTCTTGAATGATAGAATGGTCCAAGAAAAACAATCAGCGTTTGGTGTAAAACCAAACTGCTGACAACCTTAAGACGTATCCTTTATAACTTTAATATAACTAACTTAAGTGAACTCGACCCATAAAGTGAACTCGTCTATCCATTTTGTCAGATTAATTTTATGGCTTTAACGAAAACAAAAAAAAAAAATTAAACAATGTCACACCGTTTCACGGAGACGGTTGATTTATAGAAAAATTAATTCGATGACAGAGCGGCTTCTAATACTAAACTGAACCGAACTAAAAGAAAATTATTACAACTTAATTTAGATCTTGTGGTATTTCACGACGATGTACAAGGATATATAACCGCCTATACGAATATTTGCATTCCGTGACATGCGGTTTACATTACATTTTCTGTGTTTTAATACATTAAAGTCAATAAAAAGGATTCTAACAAAAGCGGACTCTCTTCATTATTTATAACTCTCTGTCGAGAACGCGCGAAGAACTCTGTTCTGCGAGAGAAGAAAGGACTGTGTGAAATTTGAGTACATAAAAGCAGCAAAAACAACAACAGAAGAAATATTAGCACTATCTCGAATTTAATGCGGTTCGTTTTTTGTCGCTATTTTTAAGCAGTAATTAACACTATGCAAACAGCAGCTACAACAACAACAATAGCGATATGATCAGCAACAATGTTGACATCACCGATGCATACGAAAATAAGATCAGTAATGCAGTCTCAAAAAAACAAGAAGTAAAAAAATTGGAAAAGCCACAGAAAGCCACACTATCTCACCACAAGAAACATGCACACATTCACGCATACACTCATGTAAGAAGAGCACACTTTTCCCCGTGAACTGTTGTTTCTACTTTTCCAAAGTAGAAACATAAGTGAACTAAGAATGACGTTTCGTGCGCGATACTTCATGTATATTTCCTGCATGAATCGAAGAATAACAAGTTGAAAATAATTGCTAATTTAAAAATGAGTAAAAAGAATAAGAAACTGATGAATTATATGATATAGAGTTTAGTGGAAACCATCAAAATCGTTTAATTTGATGCTAAAAAATAAGAATAAAACTCAATAGCATTATTTGAAAACAGTCGCAACTTTCATCGTGAATGCATTAATTTTACCCCCATAACTGTTTCGTGAATGATGTGTCGTGCATGAATTTTTCAATCGGACGATATATCCGTATGCACGCGTATATACACGCACATACTAGTCATAAAATATGTTGCATGTGGGAGTAGAAAATGTTGTTGTTGTCATTATTGTTGTTGTCGCTATTGCTTTTATTGTCGCTGGTGTTGAACTAACGGCGAGGATGCTCAAGAGTGGAAAAAAGGTTTTTCTTGTTGGTGATGCCCGGACCGGAAGTGATGCGGGTGCTTGTTGAACTTTGTATTTATTTATGACGATACACACTGACACATACTAAAGCACATCACATACGTGAACATATGATATATGGAGGTATATATTTATCTTCTTCACACTGCTTCGAATGTGGAACAAACAGCATCAATGGTCGTAACGGAAGTTAGATGCACTACCGGTAATAGTTGTTGCATGGTTTCTTAGCTTCGTCGTTTTGTTGTAATTGTTGGAAGAACAATAGTCGCGCGGTGGCACGATTTTTATATTGAGCTGGATGACAAAAGGACATCCTTAGGGAGAGGAATCAAAATGCAAACGACCGCTGTTGAACCGTCTGATGATTACTCTCTTCTCGGCTTTCTCACCAAACTGAAACTTAATTTTTTCCCTGTAGTGTGCACAATTCGTCTCCTCCTTGTCTTTTATGATGTGGCTCATTCTCGATACAATTTGGGGTCATAAACCCACACATATAAATGAGTTTTGCGGTAAAGGGAAACTAAGTTGTTTTTCTTTTGCTTAAACCACTTGCATTCTTAAAGTTTTCTGGTGTTGTTTTTCGTGGGAGGATTTTATTTAAGAGTTTCGGAGAAAATTTTGACGCAAATGTGTAATACGTCTTGTTAATTTCATTCTTTAAATCGATATTAAAAACTGTTAGAAATTGTAAAACAACATTTTAGACACTCTCTGATTTTTAACAGGTCGTCATATCTAAAAGGCGGTCCCAAAAAATTTACCTTCCTTTATCAGTTATCGGATAAAAATTTGTCGTTTTTTTTGAATAATGATAAACGTCTCTAAGAATTTGAAAAGTCTTCAGACTCTTGAAAACAGAGTTTTAATAAGAATTTTCATAATAATTTATTTTATTAAGAAATAAGTAGATTTTGTTTTAATAATAATTATTGAATTCGAATTATTAAATTCTCAAAGTTCCAACGATGAAAGAATGATGATTCCAATGATTATTGATATGACATTGATATGATAGGACCAATTAGGATTAAACTACACAAATTTCATGATTCAGAATGCGAGAATAATTCGTTGAGTTTTTGAATAAAATGAATTTTTTTACAAATAAGTTCGATGCATTTTAGTATTAACATTTTTCTTCTAATATTTTTTTTTATTTCCTCTAAACAATAAGTTTCCATCAGTCCCTCAAAATAAATGATTGTTACAGGCTAGTCCACACGAAACCCATTCTCCTTCTTCACACGATCATACTTCTTGTTATTTAATACTTTTACAAATTGTCGTTAATTCTTTCCCCGCCTTTTTCCATTTGCACCTTTTGCAATATTTATTCATTGCTCTCTTCTATTTTTTAATCACCTTCATCCATTCTCCTTAAGGATCGTCGTCATTGTTCTCGGTCGACCGAGTTGTTTCTTCACTCCTTCGTCTTTTCACCATTCCTATCACGTTGCCAAATTGTCGCTTGTTTTTAATGCAACGATTGTTGTTGTTGTGAAGCAGTATTATAGGATTGTAGGAAACTATTTCGAGCTTTGTTTTTGTGATACTTCTTCTGATACTTTTTGAATGGAGTTTTAAATATCTCCATCCTCCCATGAGAGTTTGGGAAATGTCAGACGATAATGATAGAAAAGACAAGATGATAATGAGAAACAAAAGCAAAAAGAAATCGAGAATCACTAAATGATCCTTAAGAATCAAAAGCGATTACATTTTTCACTCATGTCACGCGTTCAATCTTAACCTCAATAGTCTGCGCGATGGGGGTAGGAGGTGTGCAGGTGTTGGTTTGCAAAAGGCTTAAGCGATATTTAAGACAAAGTGATTTAATGACGTTGGCTTGGAGTGACATGTTTTGTAACTAGTATTAGTTTTTACGTATACTTTGCGTAATTGCGTCACCTCATCCCGCACGAAGAAATGTTGCGTGAATATAATATTAGAGAAATTTTGTTTGAAATTCATAATTTTTTTTTTTGAAAATCGTAAAGATTCAATAAAATCTATTTCACAAAAACCGCTTAGTTTGGAATAGAAATAATTAAAATGACGCCGGAAAAAGGAAAAAATTTTCTTCGAACTATCTGACGATATCTGACGATTAAATCAATGGAAAAAACATTTGGAAATTGTTTGAAATTAGTTTGAAATTATTTAGATAATTATTATGAGAATTTTCAAGGAAAGGACTTTGCCGTTTGGCAATTTGTCGCCCCGGAAATTTGTGCTGTTTCAGAATTTTGTTGTTCGGATTTTTAAAAAAATGTTATATAAAGTTTGTCTCTGGGATTAGTTTGTCTCTCTCCCTCCCTCCCTCACTTTCTCTCATTATTCAGTATTGTTTGATTAATAACATTTTTTAAAAATTCCTATTTTATTTTTTTATAGTGCGATGGGCTCTAAAAAACGTATTACTCCAACTGAGCGCCACCAACGGGCTGCGGCAGTTACGACTACGCCTGTCGCCTCCACTAGTGCGTCCACCAGTACGTCTAACATCATCGCTAATACGACCAACACCACCACCAACACCACCACGGAACATACAGAACCAACAACAACAATAGAAACAACAACAGCAGCAGCAGCAGCAATAATTACTGCTACGACTGCATGTATCAAAAAACGTCCCCATTTCAGAAGCGCTTCTAATTCTCCAGCTCCAGCTAGAACGAAGAAATCTAGTGGAAAATCGGCAACCGCAATAACGAACGTTATAACAAAGAAACTACAGGCTGGAAAAGAAAAAGACATCAGGAGTAATGACGAGGAAACCGATACTGAAGAGAAACAATCCACAAGAAAGATTGCCTCAAATGACTACGTCAAGAAACCACCGGATCCGTCTGTTGAAACTGTCGAACAAAAGACAAAGGAAATAATTGAAAATACATCATCTGTGGTAGATTCTAGAGAGACGCTTACTACAAAAACGGACGCGTCTAATACCGTTCGAACGGAATGTGGAAGCGCTACGGACAAACAAAAGTTGAGTAAAGGAGAAAAGAGTAAAGCTATTAATAAAATGCTTAAGAATCTGGATATCAAAATTAGCGGTTTCGATAATATACTTGCTAAGGAAGAACGTATTAATGAAAGTCTCAAATCGTCTATATCGGAAAATGTGAAGACGAAATCGAGAGCGGCCGCAAGTAAAGTAACCGCAGCCATTATGAATCCACAGAAAGCAATTGCGACGCGTAAAGAACGTCAAGAAGAAATGAAATCCAATACTAGGGAAGAATTAAAAACGGACTTTCCGGCAGCAGTTAAGAATATTTCGTTGGATAAGTCTTCGGAAATTCCAGATGGATCAAAAGTGTATTCAGGAAAAGTTTCAGATATGCATCAGCATTTGGGCAGCTTTAGTGATGCCGATATAAGTAAGGACTACAAGTGTACGGTTCACGAAAATGTTACAAAAAAATCGTTACCTTTAGACATGAAGAAAAAATCTGCAGTCAAGAAAGTAAAACCAGAAAGTTCTACAAAATGTAAAAAGTTAACTCCTAAAGGAAAAATCCAAGATGCGTCCAAGAGTTTACCAACGGAAGAACTTAAGGACCCAGAGAAGAGAGAACGTGAGGGTCTTGGTGGTGGGAAATCTATGAATTTTGAAGAAACAGGAGAAGCCACTTCGAAAAAGAAATTATTTAAAATTAAAACCACGAAACAGACTCCGGAGGAGAAGAAATTTGAAATAAAAGCGGAACCAAAAGCTGCTAAAATTGACCCGGACACTTTCAAAAAAGAAGAAGGTGAAACTCTACAAACACTGGATGAGCTAACGCTGGGACAATCGGGAAAGGTGGAAGACAGTAAGGAGAAGAACCCAACAAAAACTATATCCCCGACATCGCGAACAAAACTTATGCCAAAGAATGAAGAAAAATGCAAACAACCCGACAGTGAAGTAAATTTAAAGGAAAACAAAGATTCATCATCCACTCGCGAGGAACGACAGAAACTGTCGGATGCCAATACTAATGAGGTGCAGATGGAAATTGAGGAAATGCCCTATAGACATGAAGTCCTTAAATATCCAAAAATTACTGATACTAAAGGGATCGGAGAGATCGATAAAGATGGCAATTTTAAGGATATGGAAGACTTGGAGAAAAATGAGGATTCCGATGATAATCAAAAGTCAGACGCTGGGAAGAAGCTTGCTTCTGTAAAACAACGACTTGAAAACAAATACGGTCTTCCACCTACAGGCCAGACCAAGACTCAGCTAGTAAAAGTGATTTCAAAGAAATCGAAAAAATCTCCAACTACTTCTACTTTAACGAAACCCACAGGAAATGCCGGAGCAAAAGAGATAAATGAAAAGTTTTTGGATAAAAAATTCGATGACGAAAAAAAGGATATTTACGATTTTGAATCCGGATCTGAGTGTGAGGTGAATATAAAGATGGATCTGCCTGCACTGAAAGATCTTCGTGAGTATTCTGATGAAGATGATCGTCCCCTGAAAGCCGGAAAAAGTGTTAATGAGAGAAGAGAGGAAGGGGAAAATGCAAATGAAAAAATTGAAACTGATAAAATTACCGGAAGTGAATTGGCAAAAGTGGCGGAAGACTCTGAAAATACTCAGGAACCGAAGGAAAAGAGATCAGAGACCAAACCGAAAGTTTGTCAGAAAACATTGGCTAAGGTCAAGAAAGTCATTGCGAAGGACGTATTGAAAAGTCCCAAAACGAAGGTGACAAAAAATGTGAAACCGAAGAAGGTCGTCGAAAAGAAAGCGTCGAGTAACGATGATGATAGCGATGACTCCGAGGACGAACAAAAACTTATAACGTTTGGCCAAAAGCGACATCGTATGGCTTCACTTAATGCGTTGGCTAAAGTCCAATGTCTTTATGAAAATGAGTCACGCACTGCCTACGAATTAGGGTTGTCCAAAGCGACACAATTACCCCCAAAAATACGCACAGTCGATGGAAGCGATGACGACAAAGACAAAGATAAAGACAGGGATAAAGACAAAGACAAGGAAAAGGATACGCTGGCGTGTGACGAGGAAAAAGTGAAAGTTAAGAAGGAAACAAAGTCGGATGAACACGCGAAGGGTGGTGAAAAAATTGTTAAAGACGAAGCAAAAGGAGGGGGAGAAGAAGCAGAACCCGAAGTGGAGACGAAACGTGAATTACGGAATGTTCCGGGAGGACGTGGTTTCGGCAAGCATTGGGAGTTCGAAAGTGATAGCGAGAATGACGAGATAGAGAGATTAAGATTGAAAAAGAAGAAGCTCCAAAAGAAATTACAAAACAAGAGAGAGAAAGAGTTGGAGAAGGAGAGGGCTAAAGAGGGGAAGGACAAGAACCAAGACACGGGCGATGCGAGAGATGAAAAAGATAAAGACGCGGCAAATAAGGAACCGATACGCGTCAAAAGAAAGTACACGAAAGTGAAGAAACCGCTGAAGAAGATGGTCTTCTTACAGACAGCCAGTTCGGAGAGTAGTAGTTGTGAGTCCAGCAATCATGACCTGGATAGTGGTGGGAAAGAGAAGAAGAACAAACTTGAAGCTAAAAAGCCACCAAAAAAACGAAAACGTCCCTTTAAGGAAGAGCTCATTGGCGATTATAAAGGCATTCTGGCACGGAAGCGTATGGCTTCATTGAATGCTAGCGCCATAGTGGCTGCCACGTATGAAGTGGAACGACATCTGGATAAGAATCTTAACACCGACTACAGCAGTTACGATAGTTATGACGAACATCCAAAAATATCATCGCCAGTAAAAAAAGCGAAAGATAACAGCAAAACAGTTGTGTCAAAGGAGGCGAAAAAGGGTAATGCGACGAACATTGCGTTGGGATCGGGATCGTCTTCCGTCGCACCAACAATTTCAACGGAAGCATCGGTTTCCGTTAAAGAAACTCCCCACGCTCCAACGCTGAAGGAGAGTAATAAGAATCCAATACTATTAAGCATGAATGAGGATAGCAATGATTCCAAATATTCCAAAGAGACCAAAGAGACAAATACTGAATCGACGACTACAGCTGGTTTTCGTGATTCCGGCAGTGCCAAGGATGCGAAGGAAGGCAGTCGTCCCACATCCTCAAGCGTTGTCATCGTGCAGGACACGGATGTAACGATTACTGGCGTTTATGTTAATTCCACAACGGGTTCAAGTCAAGAAGCCTATTGTAAAATGCAATATCGTGTGCAATCGAGCGTGACCGAGGAACGTGTTCTACGACCGAGTTCGGTAGAGCCACCTAAATCATACACGCCATTAAGTGCTCTCTCGAGCATGCTACCGCCGGGTGCGTCAAATGTGGGCGGAGGAAGTGGAGGCATTGGAAATGACGGTAAGTGAGAAAATATGTTGATATTTTTTGTTTAATAAAAATCGAAGGCACGAGAGATGAGCGCTTAAGATGGTATGTCCTTTCGTGTCCTTTCGTAATCTTCCTAATTATCGAAATACCGATAGCAATTAAGATGGAAAGTGGGCTAAATAACCGATGTTGAGATGGTATTTCTGGGATTGCGGAGACTACATTTAAAGCTCAAATTTTATTCCTAACTTCTTGAAGTAGTGCACGCCCACTACCGCGAAAATTACCGACTTTGAGAAGACCTAATAATTTGTTGTTTCAAAAAATATTAATATGTGATATATTATGATAAAGAGTTAATATAATTTTTCATTTACTGTGGAAAGTATTTTCATTTTAATGATAGGAAACTAAGAAACTAATTTATGAATAAAATTTTTTAACAAAATAAAGAATTAATTCTAAAACCAAAAAGAAACGAAAATGTCGAAACGCTCTTTTGTGTTTTTAAAATTCAATTATTCCATATACGTGTGTTCTTTTCTAATTTAAACTCTTGAGAAATCTCATTTACATTTATACTTTTCTCATTTGCCCTTAAGCAGCTTTACATGCTTACTTCATGTTAATTTCTGATTGGATTTCTTGCGGTTTTCTTATTTGATATTATAAACTCCATTTTCATTTGTTTTTTCCAATTTATTAATACAAATATCATTTGATTTGTCACTTTCTCATTTATCATTTTTATTTCATTTTCATTTAGAATAAATTTCGTTTGTTTTTCATTTGAAATTTGACAATGTCATTACCCAAAGAATGAACCTAAAAATATATGCACAGTATTCTTCTGGGAATAAAGCTTCATTATATTTTTATATTTTTATGAGGTCTGCCAAACTGCATTATCACAAATATTTAGAAGAGGTTTGTAGCTCGAATTTTCCCCCTTGCGTCTTCAGTCTTTATTCATCCTAATTTATGTCTCCAATATTTTTTTCTTGTGGGCAGAAGGTGTCAAAAGAAGTGTTGAATACACAAAAATGGAAAAATTGTTGTCCTGTATATTGATCTCCCCATGATCTCAACGGGGATCCCAAACTGAGTAAGAGGGGTTTCTCTATTTGAGATCTAAAGAACGAGAATTTGAGAAATTAAGAAAACTTTTTCCTACGGCTTATAAATAGAGATAACACATACAAACACATTCAAATGAACTTCTAGAAAATTCAACAACCGATTCAACAACCTGTTGACCCAAATAATTACATAAACAATCCCTTTCTCTTTACTAACGCGGGAATTATTACGAAAATGAGAAAGACGGAGCTTTTGGATTTCTTTGCCATTTATCTGACATTTGCCCTGAATTCCGTGTGGAACCCGATGCTACTGTCAATAGTAGTGTCAGTAGCAGTGGCACCAGTGACACCAATGACACCAGTCACAGCACCAAAGACCTTTTTCTTCCAATTAAATTTCAATTTCATTTTCAATTATAAATTTACAATCAATCAACTTCTTTTTCATATTTCTCTTTTACTCACATTTCGAATATCATCTCTTGCTTTTTACAGCACATACTTCATCACCGCCACCCCCCTCGGCTAATGTGAACCTCGCAGATTCAATTAACTCCGGCATTTATCAGGCAAGCGAATTGGGAATCCATGCCGACCACATGCCCGATCATGGCCCACCGCCGCCTTCATATGCGGCAGCAGCAGCTGCAGCTGCAGCCGCCGCCGCCTATCATGGCCATCACTTGTCACCATCAACACTGCAATCGCACCATCACCATCAGTATGCCGGCCATCATGGCCATCAGTACGGTGCGCCATCGACAACGGACCATGGTATGCATTCGCATGGTCCACCACCGCCCAACCATCACTACGGTCATCACATGGCTGCACCAGCACCTCATTATGGTACTGCAGCAGGACGTTGCGATGCTGGTTCACCCCCGCCACAACTACCTCCACCATCGGTAGCATCGGGTGCACTCACAACACCTCATCGGGGTTATGTGAGCAATGTAGCTGCCGGTTATCAACAACAGCATCATATTAGCTCTCCGGCACAAAGTCACTCGACGCTTTCGATGACTGCTGGTGGCGGTACGAGTGCCTTTTGCGCACCCAACATGCAAAATCACCAACACCATCACCTTCAGCATCAGCAGCATCAGCAACAGCAGCATCAACAGCAACAACATCAACAACAACAACATGATATAAGTGGTAAGTACCTGTTATTTTATTCGTTTTTGTAAACACTCGCAATTGTACACTCCATCAAAAATGTTAATTAAGTTTGACAAATTTAATTAAAAAAATTTAATCACATGAATGAAAACAAATAAATCGAGCAGGATTTGTGAAAGTTGGTTCGAAATCTAACAACTCGATATTTAACAGCATCAACAAAAAATTAATGACACTCTACTATTAAATGTTTTTGTTGGCCTCTTAATAATCTTTCTAATAATCTATCAATTAAATTATATATTTAGTGAATTCAGATAACACATTGATTGATTGTCCGTCATTTTGTCTGTCTTTCTGCTTAATAGAGAGCTCTCCGTGCTAATAGAGAGCTCCGTTGTCGGCGCGTAGAAATCATGACTAAAGAATACCGAATGAGAGAATGTTGTGAAAATGAAATGAAATGTTACATGAATTTGACATGGAAATTTTTTCACTTTCTTGTCTCTTTCATACACAATGTCACGCCTATTTTCGCACCCAATTCGGTTTGAGGATGTCCGTTCATCTGTTTGTTTGGCTTGGTTTGTGCGTCTGTGTGTCTTTGTCTGCCTATCCAAATCACGATTACGGCCAAACGAAAAGAGATATCGGCATGAAACTGGCCCAGCAATTTGCCTGTTTTTTATGAAATAACATTGTAAAACCTCATTTTTTCGGTCTGTATTGATATGTTGAAGATGAATGACTATATGGCCGAGAATGACAGTGTTGAACATTATAAATCCACAAAAATAGGCTTTTATGGCTCTACGAGTGAATTTCTCGATTCAAAACAAGTATTTCTAAAACTACCGCCTAAGGAAAAGTGTTCTTCCAAAAATTCGCGAGATCTTTACACTAGTTTAATGTCAATAAAGAGGTGTAGGGTGTATCAGTCAAACCGAACTCGGTTTTCTGATTTGTATTTTTATTAATCAAAATGGTGTGAGTGTGCAAAAGTTTAAACATTGTCTTTTTTGCTTTCTTGTGCGTCCGTAAACGTTCTTGCATTTTGACTTAAATAACCTTTGTTGCTGCTGCTGCGGGTGTTGTTGCAGTAGCACGATTGTTGAAATTAAGTTGTTGATGCTATGTAACAACATTAAAACGACAACAATAACAATAACTACAACACTAACAACAACGACTATGTAAGGAAATGTATATGGGATAACAATTACAACTACAACAACAACGACAACAACAACACCAGCAACTGGATTTATTTAGTATCAGATCCATTTATCATTTATCCACTTGTTGTGTTGATTCATTACTCTTTTTCAGTCTGCTTCCTATTGCTACGTGATATATTGTTGCCAGTTGACTTTTAGTGGCTTCTGTTTTCGAAAATACAAAAATAAAGAGATGCGAAGGGTATAAGATTTTGTCTTTATGGAATAATGAAGTTAATATTAATTCGAACTTGTTAAATATTTAATTGAGGATAAAATATGTTGGGAGGAACACACACATATGCCCACATCTACACATACGCATACACACACACGTATGTATGCTCAAATAAATTGTCGTTAAACGAAATGTTAAATGAAATGTTGAATGCGTTGGAATGTATTGACAATTTTAATGTTGCAATTGTTGTTGTTATTGCTGTTTTATTGCTTATTGCTGAAATGCTAAATGAAATTCTCGAAGGTTGCGAATGGGCCATTGGCACGTCGTTTTTTGGGGCTTTTTGTAATTGTATGCACGTCGCTCAGTCTTAATGAAGTGATAATTGACGAATATCCAGATTTTTTGTTACTGAGAATTGAGAAGTAAACAATGAAGTCTTTTTGAATATACCCGCAAAAAAACTTTGAATATTTTCTGAACAATTCTTACCTTCTTTAGAAGCTTTTTTACCCGTCTTAGCTCCCACAATTTATGAAGTTTTGGGTTGATAAACTCAAAAAATAATTTGTGTAAATTTATTTCGGTTTAAAACCTATAGTGTTTGCAAAAAAAATATAATAACCCATTTATCGTAAAGCAACGTCCATCACTATGCCATCACTATGAATTATCGATCGATAGTCAATGAATTGATTGTAGGTTGGAATCCTTGAACAAGGACCGCGGAGTGACTGAATTACCTTCCATCCGGTAGATAAACTGGTTATAATTAACGAGATTGTTATTAATGGAACTGAGAAAAACCAGTAGACATTAATGAGATTGTTATTAATCGAGCTCCATTGAATGGTTTGTGAACTCGCTAAAATTTAAAAACAAACGTTTCAATAACTTTACTAAAACAATAACTAGCATAATTAACTATAATAATATATTTAGTTAAGAAATATTTTCAATAATTCTTTTTTTTTGATTTAAGAGAAATTTCTGTTTTTAGATTTTTTAATTTAAGCTTTAACAATAAAATTGTTTTAATAATCTGTTGTCAGTATTTTCTATTTAATTATAAAAACCATCTCGATTTTATTTAGTCGAAAATAATTTGTGAAACTTTGGAACTATATTTGATGATTGCGTGATTAAATAAGTCGAGTATTCGGAATCAAGTAATGAATGAATGAACGTTTGAAAATATTAACGACCTAGTGAGAACGTATGAAACGTGAAATAGAACGGTCGAATAAATGGGGTATGGAGTATCGAGTAGATGAATAAACGAACGGAAGAACAGCGAGCTCGTGAATGGGGTGGGGGGGGTAAGCAGGTGAACAAGTGGATGTACGGCATGATGTGTATGAAGTGAAAATATGGATTAAAAATGCTTTGAGAGAGTTGGATCGAGCAAGAGGGACGGAGAAGGGGAAGGGGGTTTGGACGGGAGGGGATTGCCAGAGCAAGTTCATAAAAAGTGTTAGTCGGCGAACTCGCATAAATGTATGCATGTGTTTGTATGAATGAGTATAAAACGAGTGCTGCGATGAATGAGTGGAAATTAAAAAGGAATGAGTTTATGATCGTTCATCAACTTGGCTCAAACGGTCAAGTGGGTTTATTCGATGCGAAAGTATTTGGCCACGACGTGTCGTTGGCGGCTTGACTTGAATAACTTTTCATTTCGTCAATAATATGGTGGCGATAGAGTTTTAATTCAATGCGCAAACCAAAAAAAGAAAAAAACGAGACCAATTGAAACTTTTTACATTAATAAAACCAACAAAGGTAAAGAATTTATAAAGAGATTGAGCTGCTTTAGCACTTTAGCATCGCCATCACCAATAATAAAAGTTTTGATTGCACCGACTGAATCAATTCAATGAGCTCAATTCAGTTCATTATCGCCATCATCAATAAATGGCTTAATAAAAGTTCATAATAATAAAGTTTAACAATTGAATTACGTGATGCATGTCGAGAAGGCGAAGTTGGCAATTGTTTTAATACTTTATTCAGTTATTAGTTTTTTCATTATGTAACGTTACTAAAGATCTCGAAGGTATCAGAAGAAAAAATAGTAAAGAATTTGAAAAAGGAATTAATTCAATAATAGAAATTAATATCATTTCATTATATCGCAAACAGTTTCTCCAGAGAGTGAGAGAAAGAGATAGGTGGAGATAGAGAGAGAGAGGGGGGAAAGCGGTGACAAAATTTTCTAACAATCTAATACAATGGCGCATTTGAAGGTTTGAATTGTACCCACCCTTTTTCATAAAAAAATAAATCCCATAAAAATATCCCAAATGTGTCTTCAATGCAAAGCTCCGCCTGGAAACTCACCGATCCGATCAGTATATATGGGTAGCCTACATGGGTAGATTCGTTACTCATTACTCAACTTTTTTCAGATTTATTAAATTGTTTAGTATTGCTTTTTATTGGACCTTTTTTATTGGATCTCACTCTCAGTCTTTATCACTTTTTTGTTTTGGGCCTTCATAACTAGGTCTAATGCTCCTGGAGGAATTTTACATAAAACTCATTTAATAGTTTAAAACCCTTAACTTCAAATGCATTCCTTAGTTGCCTTTTGCACTTCACAGAATTAATTAAAAAAACAACAGAAAGTTAAAAATCAAAACAAAGAATTTTTAAACCGTTGGCAACCCTTTGATGCTTTAACCTTTGTATGCTTGAGATAGCCAGCAGAGACAATGATTTCGTCCTTAGTTATTGTTGTTGCAAGCTATTGTAGGTGTCCTTATTGTTGTTTTATATTTATTTCTGTTTTTTTTGCACATACCGTTATTATTGCAATTGCTGTTATTGATTTTGACCCAATGTTTTTCTCCGCTTCTATTCTAATAAAAAGTTAGTCATTAATTTTGTTTTGTTCGCTATAGTTATCGCTTTTATTATCATTGTTATTTCTGATGTTGTTTCGATTGGTGCTTTATTTTTTGATGTCATTTATCTTACCTTGTGATTTCCTTCCTTCCTTTTCTAGACGACATCAATTACATTCGCCTGCAATTGAATCCTTTCGCTTTAGAGAATGAGATGAGGAAAGTTCATTCTGTTCTTTCATTTCTTCTTCAACTTCGCCCAATCAATAAGATTTTTTTATTGTTGTTGTTACTGCTATTGGGGTTTACCTTATGATATTCAGTGAACAAGTAAAAAAATAAACAAAATCAACATAAACTCGATCAAATTACGCTGACAATCGCAATCGACTAAAGTTCGATCAGTCAACCCACTAGGCATTAATCCGTTTATGTTAAACGCTAATCGGACTGTCAGTTTACTAACACCTACCCAGGAATCCAGATCTAGTATCGACCTACCTACCTTAGACTTAGTACCTTAGTCCACGAACTGCCCACCGCCGGTAACAAAAATTATTTTCGGATTTGTTGCTGTTGTTGTTGCATCTGTTAGTGTTGAGTGTAGATCAGAGACCAAGTTGCTCATATAAACCATTCATCTAACCATTCGTCAATTGCTTTTAGCATTACATAAAACAAAAACTAATATTTTACAAAAAATTCAATAATGCATTAATTCAAAAGAATCTTGTGTATTATTACAACTACACCAAATCGATCGTTCACTTAACGACTTGGATGAAAGGGTTGTTTAGATGAGGAACATATTGTTAACCCTTTCGCTACCAGAGTCACATTATACCATCTGAACTCTGTGTCATAAATATATTCGACGGTTGTTTATTATCAGTTTGTGATAAATTTTTCCACGGTTTTATATTGCATGAACGGAGCTGACGTTGTAGAATAATAAGATAGATAAATTTGTATTAAATTTAGTTAGTAATATGTCTGAACTGTGGCAACAGCTTTTCTGTGCAGCTTCGATATCGAAAGGCTTAAAGATCCATACAAAAAAGAAAACGAGAATCATTCCCATTAAATTAAATATAGAGAATAAAGAGAACTATTCCTAAACGAATGTTCGATTAATTCACGCGATCAAGAACTCTTCTAAAGCCTTTTAAATCATCCCCTTGAGCGCGAGCGAAAATGGATTAAAATATCCTCCTTTCTAAGAAATCCATAGAATAAATTTTGGATCTGAAAATCTGACAAAGAAAGAAAATGAAAAAATAACAAGTAATTTTACTGCAAAAGATTTGAATAAAATTGAAAAATTTGAAATTAGTTCGAAAGCCTCTAAAAAAGTAGGTTATGCCTTCTATACACCTCTCTTCACCCTCTTACACCCTTCTCATCGTTCTGCTGCAAATCAGTGATTGCACCAGTCATTCAGTCAGCTTGCCTACTCGTTCGTTTATTCAATCGAAGAAATCTGTGTACTCGAAATACAAAAATCAACTGTCGAAGCAAGAACGTAAGAAAGCAGTGAACCAATCAGGCAGAATGCCAGCTAGCCAGAAGGAAGGCTTGCTCATCCATCCAGACAGAGAACGAGCCGATTGAATCTCGAACAATCGAACGGAAATTTAAGAAAAAAAAGAACAACAACAAGTTTTGCATATTTTCGAGAGCCCGAGGCTGAGTCGAAATTTAGGGATGGAAAGCCCTAAAGAATCCATAACCATTTATATATATAGTAGTCTTATATACATTTTCGTCTCTGCTTTGTCTTCAATAGCTTTTCATTTAATTCGTTTCTCATAATATTTAAAATAAAAAAAATTAGCTCAGTAAGAAAAAAGAAAAGACAAAAGTAATTACCCCCTTATATAAATACATAAAACATACTTAGGTATTACTCAAATGTACAGACATTTTTTAAGCTTCCATTCGTGTCATTTACACGCTCGTCCTCTATACAGATCATTCCTTACGTGCCCAAACCACACAATCCATACAATATACCTGCCTGTATATTTTCATACTTTTTGTTAAGAAAAAACTGTCTTTAATTAATTTTAATCAAACTCACCACTAGGACTATTTATAATCTATTTATTGTGGCCTATAGTTTAACTGCTTAATTACACCGGCTCAGAAACCTCCATGTTGAAGCGGTTTTGTTTTGGATTCTCTTTTGATTGACATCTCTATTCCGGTGTTCCTTTAGACATATTAAATTTAAATTCCTCGCAAAATTTTATTTCTGTTCAAAAAACATTAATTGAAATTTAAGAAATTAGAGACGATAGCCGGTAATCGGAGTGACAGAATGACAGTTTGACATTTCTATCTTAAACGATACATCTCTTCATTACTTGCCTGACAATTGACAAGTGTTTGACAGTTAATTATGACAGCTGATTCTGATTATGTTGACAAATGGAATAAGGATAAATCATTATATCGTGTTACGACAGGGGGTTATACGAGGTGTTATTTGGAGCAATGATAAATGTGATAACTTTCGATGACAACTGTTGACTTGTTTTGATAAGTTTTAGAAATGACATGAAATGAATATTTGAATAAAACGTTCATTTCGAAAATTGTGTAGAGGATTTTCAATTTTTTTATCTGTGCAATTTTATATTTAAGTCGTTTGTCAAATATGTATTACCCTTCTGAAAACTTAATACTTTCTGAAAGGATTTTACAAATTTTTTCCTGTCCTTCCTTTCCCCTTTTTCATGATCGCTCCACAACGTCATCAGCTTAACAACTTTGTAATGCATTAAAATGAATGAGAAGTGGAAGAAGAATTTTTAGTATTATGTATTATGTTTTTTGTATCCAATCAGTTAGTATTTTTTCTTTGTTTCTATATCGCTTTGTTGTTGCTGTTTTGTTGTTGTTGCTGTTATTGCCATTTTATGCAATGTATGAAGGACGATTGAACAATGCGAATGAACAGTCTTGAAACATTTATTTTTTTTTGTTGAAATTCCACAAAATCTCTCCATGAACACGCTAAATGAAACGTTGTTTCATAAATCTTGCATGAATAAATTTTATAAAATCCTTGTAGCGCACTCAAGGACCTCGAGTCGTGTGCAAACACGACGTCAGCAATTCAACCCCAACCTCGTCTCTCACGTTCCCGATCCCATTCCAATACTTAGTGCATGCTCTCTTCATTCTTTTTCCGCATTTTTCTAATCCTTTTGGTTAGACGAAAAAAAGAGGACAAAAGAAATTTCGAGTTTTCCGTGTAGATTATTTTTAAATTTGCAATTAAATTGTATGAAATGGAAAAAAGTGGTTAGGAAGAAGACGGGAAAGAGGAGAAGAGTGTGGGTGCTGGCAGTGGTGTCCACTTGATGATGGTGTTAAAGTTTTATGAGTGTTCCTAATGTTGTTGCATTTATCGACCTTGACCCCCATATTTTTTATGCCATATATTTTGTTGGTAATTGTTGTTTTATTTTATTAGTATTTTATGGTTTTTGTGACCAAACAAAACAAATGCACGTATCTGTACACACATGCACACACATACTTGCTCATATAATTGGATTGGATTTTGATGTAATCATTTGAAGAATCTGGTGAGAGAGGGGTAACCTCAACAGCTTCTCACGTGCCTCAATGTTTATTTTTTTTTGAGGTCATAAATTTTACAATCATCGAAACTTGTACTTACACTCACACTCATACACACGCTTATCCACACACGCACGTAAAACATACATACACGCTCACACATACTCACGCCCATATATATATATATATATATATATATATATATATATATATATATATATATATATATATATATATATATATATATATATATATATATATATATATATATATATATATATATATATATATATATATATATATATATATATATATATATATATATATATATATATATATATATATATATGTATATATATATCCCTACTGCCTCATATACTGAGTTCCTTGTTGTTCCTTGGCATTCCCTTCAACACTTTTAAATCTCTCTTACGAACATTCACTCACACAAAATCATGATGGATGATTTTTGAAAACTTGTGCACTCTACTCTAGAAAAGTAGTCGCTTCAGATAATTCTCTGTTTTTGTGATAGCTTTTATTGAATTAATACTTTAGTTTCTCGACTAATTTGTCTAAGCAGTTTGCTGAAATATTTAATTGAGCAATTAATTCGTTGACTCATTAATTAGTCGGCTCATTGATTTTTCGACTAATAGTTGTATTAGTAAATGATATCTTAATTGGAGAATTATTGTGAATTGTATTTTTTATTTTTTGAATGCCCAACTGTCATAACTTCCGTAGTAGTTTCCCTCTTCCGTGTAGAGAAGCTACACTGAAAAGAATTACTATGTGATAAAAGTTAGAACATTTTTGGGCATGCATAAAAAAGAATTCCAAATTAAGTTATTTTAATAATATTTAAAATAAAAATAAATTTATTAAACATCAAAAGATTGGGTTAAGTTTAAATTAGAAAAAACAAATAATACGTAGTTTATGATGATTCTAATATAGTAAGTTTTGATAAATTGACAAATTTTACAGGAAAAATTTAAATAAGAGAAAGAAGAAGACGAACATGATAAATCGATAACTTTCGATATGACATTGGTTGTCAACGCCATATGTTTTCCCCTTACGGAATGCAAACATATTTTGTGCTTGAAAAGCAAAGGTTTGGGTGTATAGGTGCATAGAGTGGCGACCAATTTGTTGAGTGCGCCGTTTAGGGGAAGGGTCGACGGTGTGAGTTTGAGTAGATATTGAAAACAAATATGAGTCACAGGTTTACAGGCGTGACACGTTGATTTTCGTAAACTCCACTCCGAGGTGTTAGGAGTTATTGAGTCAGTTTACTATATGCTAGATTTGCTCTGATGTACGATGCATGATGTATTTGAATGGAATGACGTAGAAAGAGAGAAAGGGAGAAAATACGAAATTTAGGAAGGGTCATTTTAGGAGACATGGATGGAAAAATGGAAGAAACATCGGAAAAGGTCACAGTGTTTGGCATTGAACTCTCAAGAATGAGAATGAGAAGAGATATTCCGATGGACGCGCATTAAAAATTTTTGAGCTCAGTTCAAGTTATGTCAAATTGTTTGTTATCCATACATCTCCCGAGTCCCGAGTGTTAGAGTAATCAATTCTAATTGATTAATCAGCCAGACAGCCCTATTGGGGAATGAAAGTCAAAAGTGTTAACCATTTCAATGATGGTGGACTTAGTTCCACATGAAACTGTCTAAAATTTTATTTATGATAGCATCACATCATATTGATCTGTGTTGAAAATCAAATTTCTCAATCATCAAAATGAAGTTGGAGGTGAAAATATTATTTCTCCGTAACTCACCTCAGACCGAAATAACCACCTATAACCAAGTATTGTCCCGCCTACTGATAATGGCAAACTCAAGTTTACTATAATGCAATAAGTTATTCATAAAAAAAACGTCGTAGATAAAATTTTATTTTAAAATTGTCAGTTTTCACTTTCACAAAAAAAATTGTTACTTCAGAAATTAATAAATGATTTCGATTGTTTTTACTTAAATTTTTATAAATATTTTACTGCTTCTGAATATCTTTCTTATTCTTATATTTATATTTTCTATATTGTTTCTTCATTCCGTTATCTTCGTTTAACAGACAGGAAAGATTTATCTCATTCTTTCTTTCTTTTCCGCTTCTGCTTGCATTCTCGTTTTTTCCTAACTCATTTTAATCCTTTTTTATTGCATCACCCTCCCTCCCTCCCTAGCATAACTGCTAGGTCCAAGTGCGATGCAATCACAGCCCACTCTTGAAACCAATGGTTATAAATCTTTAACCCGCTTCTTGTTGTTGGGTCACAACGTGCCCAAGTATCTGTCGATGATGTAGTGACGTTATAAAATGTTGTTGGTTTTAGAAGAAAACGATGCAAATTAAGTATTATAAAAAAATAAAACAAAAGCAGAAAATGAACAGAACTGAAGTGAACTGACAGACAGGCGGATGAATTTCCGTTAATGAATCAGAAAGAAAAACTTTCTCATAGAATCAGAGTGTGCAGTCTATGCGGCTAAGTGATTGACTAAATGAATGACCGATGAACTGAATGATGAACTGACTTAGCTATAGAATATTTATGTGCAAGTTTGTGATTGTGCCGACGTATGCACATATATCTTCTGATATATATGGGCGTGGGTGTGTGCGTGTATGTGATAAACCATTGTGTGAGTTTGAGGCACTTTATGGGTTTTATTCATGTCTTTATGCTTATAGTGACATATTTTTTAAGTTAATATTTAACGATAGGCATTGCATTTAGTTGAAATTTGGGCGGTAAGGAGGGGGGTGACTTAATATAACGATATCCCATAGTGGATTAATATGTGGGTGTATAGATGCATCGTGTTTCTCTCACATCAATTGGGGATAACATTAATTGTGTTCATCACATTTCAGTGGAATGTTTTCGGAATGAAATGTTCGATAAATACTTCTGTTGCGTAAAATAGTTTAAAGACTAGAATAGAACGTAAATTCGAGAAGGATAGGGTGTGGTGGAGATAAAAATTATGCATGCATATAAATATCTATATAAAATAATCACACAAAAAATAAAACATAATTTTAAGAGCTCGAGCTCGCTCTGAGAAATCAATCCCTGACTGCAAATTTATGCTTTAAAACAAAAACTCTGGCAACCATCAAAGCGTCACAACAAGAGGCTACCGGCCTTATAAACGAGACATTAACTCCGTTTCGCGAAAGAAGTTTTCGAGAGGTGGGAAATTCTCAGTTGGGGCCACTTGATCTGAATGGTGGCAATATTGAAGTTAAGCTTCTGCCATATTTACACGCTATGTTGGCAACTCTCGGAATTCATAGACAATAACAACAGCAACATCATCAGAATCAACATGCAAAAAATGCAAAAAGCAAACTGTGTAAAAAGCAATCGTGAAGAAAAGCAAAAATTTTTTAGTATAATAAAACGAACAATGGAGCTGAATAGTCCGAAGCTCAAATGCAGCAGCCGTGGCAGCAGCAAAGTAGCAAAGCATCAGACGAATAAATAAATTGTCGCATTGTGGATCAGATTTGAAAAATTCCTTCAAAAGTATTAAAAGTTGAACTAAAGTTAGAGTTAAAGTTAAAATTACTAAGAGTTAGGTACGCTTTTATAAAATCAATTTACACGGCATTTATGTAGAACGGCCTTTATGTTATAATTTACACGGCCTTTTTGTAGAATTTTTCCATACGAACATTACATTACGGTTTTACAGACCGAGCCTAACGTTAGAGAGCTTTCGTTGTTAAATATGTTTAACAGAGTTTTGCTTATAAATTAATCTGATCATGTGAGTACATGAAGTTGATCCTGAAATTTCTGACTACAAATTATGCTAGACACATTTATACTCAGGTTGGGAAATGTGCTGGTAGTTTGCTGTACTTTTCGAAATTCTTCGCCTGAAATTCACCAAACACTCAAATGTCAGCCTTGAAACATGCCAACAAAATCATTGAATAATATCGTAATTGTATTCACATAATAATAAAACATTGTTTTGTGTCTGTTGAAGAACTTACATTAAATAAGATGATATTCGCATAAATTTAGTATTAGTCAACAGTTAACGATCGTAAATCTGGATGAAAAATTTCAAATATTCAGGCAAAAATTTGAAAAAAACGCCATTCTTTTTGTTTTTCATTATGCTAATATATTTTCTGAAATTCGTCACAAGTGTAGTTCATTTAGAGAATGTCACAATTTCAAAATATAGAAAAAACCAAAAACAATTTTTACGAAATTTTATGGAATTTTATGAGTAAATAAAAATGTTGCAAAAGTTGTTAGAATTCTTTTTAAAACCGTCCCACAGTTCGTCTCGCTTTACGAAGAGAGGCGATACAAAAACATCGCAAACCAGCCCAGAAGAGCGATTGTGTGGTGATGGTGACGATTGTAATGTCAAAATGGTGGTGGAGGTGGCGAGAAAAACTCGTGCTAGTGGTGTGATGCACAACAAGAGCAAGAATGTAGAGAAGGAAGTAAAGAATAAGGTGTGTGTGAATTAATAGTGTGGGGAGAAAAAGATCGGGAAAAATAAAATTAGCAAAAAAAAATCATTCTCTCAGAAACGAACGAAGCGAACAAACGAATGATATAGACGACGAAGCGAGCGTACCGATGAAGGCTTGTTGAAGTTTTTTTTCTCCCAACCCACTCAAACGGCCCTCTTCCGCCTTTTCTTTTGACTTTGTTGTTATCATTTATTCTTCATGCAATGCACTTTGTTGGGATAGTGAATAAGTGAGAAACTAACGAGCAGCGATTTAGTGCTCATTTAGCGTTCGTCGTAAACTGTTTGATGACGTAGTAGGTAGGAGATTACGTATGGAACGTAACGTGGTTCTTTCATTTATTTACCGTTTTTCCTCACTTAATTTTGCTTTTTTTGTGAATGTGATAAAGTAAAATATAAATATTAGTGACATCTCGAAAAGCAGCAGAAATAGCGTAACGACGGCAATACTGCTTCGTAGTTGGCAACGTTAATGAAAGAAATAACGGTATTAAATGTCAAAAGCTAGTCGTAAGCGTGTGTCATACGCGTGTGCTCAAAAAAAAAACAAATGCAAATAAAAGAATTATCATGGGATGCAATGGGAATGAAACGCAATAGTGTGAATTTCAATAGAATAATAAAATTAATAAACAAACAGTTTTAGTGTTGTGATATTATTAATTGTTTTATACTAAAAACATTTGTGAAGAATTTGAAGGATTTACTAAATTATGATTATTAAAATTTAAATAAATTGCTGCAAAAGAATTAAGTGGTTTAATTTGTGTTTTTATTTATTTAAATCCACAAATTTTCCGATAATGTGTTAAATAAAAGTTAAATTAATCCCAGTTAAAAAAGAAATTTATCAAAAAAATTTATTTTCAATTTTTATCCTGAAAAAATGTGTAAAATATTTAATAAAAAATTAGTTCCAAGCATTACCATTCTCTCAGGAAAATTGTTCACTTTAATTAAATAAGATAAATAGGAATCAGTGTCAAACATTTTTAATATTATTTTAACACCATTGACAATCAAAATAAATTTAAAAAATATTTCATTAATTTTCAATACGTGAAGTAATAAATTCCAGTTTAATTAATAATTAATAAATAAATAAATAGAATTAAATATTTAAATATTTAAATATTATAAATTTAAATAAATTTAAATAAATTTAATATAAATGAAGTTATTTATTTATATTAAATTTAAATATAAATAAATATAAATAAATTTAAATAAATATAAATATAAATAAATTTGTCTAGAAATTATAAAATTAATAATCGTAAATAATAATTAATTTCAACTTACACTGAAAATATTAATAAGTAGTAATAAATTAATAATATTTTCAAAATATTTCAGAATTTATACTGAAGGAAATCTTTTCTCTTTAAAAATAATCGAGATTGATTAATAATTAAAAATTGTTTTCCAAAATTAAGCAACTATTAAAATGAACTAGTTATTAAACTCCATATGAAATATTTTATAAGTTAGACGAAAATTTTGTTTGATAAATATTGATTGATTGATTGATTCCGAACGCTGTATACCCACCACGGCAGCGTGTAAGTGGTAGAAGGGTTGCTGAAAGTAAACGAATAATATAAATACTTTTATATAAAAACGACCCCAGAACGTCAAAATATAGAGACGTTTTTAAACACAGAAACCCAGAAGCAAACAAAAACCGTATCAAGAAACTTCGAGGCTTTGACAAAATATTCATTGCAAAAGACTTAAAACAATATCAAGCCTGTGACGTCTTCATACTTTGATATGAAAAACTGCATTGGTATTTTTAGAGGAGATATCGATATTACGATGTGTGCGATCGTGTGGGTGGGTTTTTGATATGTTTTATCTGAATCTGCGTCTGGTATGCATCAGCAGTGCCGTTTAAGTTTGTACGTGTGCGCGTTTGTCATGGACGTCTTATCTCTTCGTTTTACCCAAAAGTGCGATATCCGTTTAGTTGCTAGCAAATGCCTGCAAATGCCTTACTTCCGTTTCCGGTAAAAGTAAGACAAAGATATGACACAAAAGAATCCGCCAACATCTCAAAGCAATTGCAATGCAATCCCTTGCAATGCGCGCTTTTCTGCAACGTTTATTCTATTTTCTAGCGCATTCGTGCGCATTCGAATTGAATGCACTTTTAATATTTATTTTTTACGATATTATATTGGCTTTCTTAGGCATGTTTAATAGGACACGTTTTGTTTTGCCAAATTAAACGACTGCAAATTTTTTCTCATAAAAGAGCCCACGCCGAAGGAAGCGAAACAAACTGAATGCTTTGGTTTTGTTCCATTTGTTGAGTGGTTGTCGATAATGAATAGCATTGCAAGCGGCCAACCCATACCGAACGCAGCTACCCCGTATTGCAATGGTGCCATTGCTGATAACTGTGTAGTTTCCTATTTTGTAAAACGGCAAAGACTAAACTGCATCAGACTAAATACAAAAATCACAAAAATCTGTTTCATTGTCGATAGCTGCCTCGTAGATTTTTAGATGATTGGATATCGTTGACTTCGAGTAAAGAGAATTTTGAATATAAGCGAAGAAAGCATTCACTTAAAAGCAACTCACAAATTCAATTTCGTTTTACTTTTGCGCATATCAAGTGAAACAAGGGAATAAGATTGTTTCCTTCGTTTCACTGTGATTTGTTTAGTGTGTGTTGAAGTAAAAAACGTTTTCCCAACTTATGTATCCAAAACGTTTTACATGATGTGATATGGTGTCAGCCTCATTATTCTCATTGTTGAATTATTTGCCACTGTGAATTTTCTCATCTGTACGGAGATGGATCTTGCAAGAATGCACATTGGTTTATCATAAATTATCCAGTTTGTTGCTTTATTCAGCTTTGTTGTGTTAACACGTATTCACTGATAGTCTGTATTATTACGTTGTCATATCCATTACGATTGCCACTTTCACAGCCTTTGCCATCAATAATGAATAAGGCACATCGATATTGATTATTTCACTTTCAATTCATCTAACCATCATTTCGACAAATCGCGTGTCGAAATGAATTAATATAGACGATTATATAATTAATATAAACGATTAATATAAACGATAACATAATATTTAGTCATATTTTAATACATTGTAATTTCTTTCTTATTCACCTCAGTTTGATCATAACTAACATCTCATAACGGCAATGATTATGCTTACTTATCATCACCATTCGAGAACATATTCACCTCAAAACACCATCGGCTTTTCTTTCCCACGTTGTCGTCGACATTTCATTGTTGTTTCTATCATTATTTGTTGTAGTCGTCGCCGTGGTCGGTGATACTTTTTTTACATTTGCTTTTATGAGTAATGGTCAGAATTTCTTCTCCCCTCGAAGTCTGAAATATTTGTATGTTCGGTGGGGAGGAAGGTGGGTGGGTTGTCATGATGGGGCTCAGACACTGAATAAAGGCGTGCTTGCGGATAAAAATACGACACAAAATAGAACAAAAGCTTCCACAGGAAAAAAAACCGTTTTTCTGTATCGCTAGTTGGTTTTCCTAACTACTCCTTAACATCCACTTCTATAACTCCCTATCCTCCTTGTCACCTCGTCCCTACTCACCCCCACTTACAACTTTTCGTCTGTAATATAGCATAATAGAAATGTTTGAAAAGCACCGAGAGTACCAACAATTATATTGAGAATCATGCTGACGACATTCCCGAGACACATCCTGTAATCCTTTCTACAAATTTTCTTCTCTTCCTCAACATCTCACTTCGCTTCTAACAAAGTCGTTGCTCTGTTCTTGTTCTCATCTCGCCATCTTCTTTTCGAATGGCAGAAAAAATTAGTTCTCTTCCGGTTTGCGATATGCTCTTGTCCCACCACGTCTCATCCGACGACTGAATGTTCTTCTACTCCGAGTATAGTCCTTAACTTCCTTCTCTTTCATTACAAAATTTCTACCCATTCCCAAAAAACAGGCTCCTTTTTTCGCTTGAAAGGAATATTCCGAGAGATGCTCTCGGTATCCTGGCACGAGGGCCAACAACAATAGCTGCAGCGCCGCACAGTGGTTGAGTTGTAGGAAATCGCTTTAAAATAATGGAAACTGCAAAAAACAACTGAGAAAAATCAATCAAAAATTGAGAACAATTGTAAATTTTTGCAAAAAAATATATATGCCCTTTCAATTATTTTATTTGTTTTATTCGTTTTTTTTAAGTTACTTGGTAATTTTTTCTCAATTTGCCAATCGGTTGTAATAGACAAAATAATTTTAAAGGCTTTGTGAAAGATTCCAACCCACTGTGCGGCGCCGGTTCTCAATGCACGAAAGGCATGGATGCCACTTTTTCTCGCAGTAGACTTTTTTCTTTTGTCTTGTTCTTGATGTTGTTTTTGTTGTTGTTGGTGGTGGTATTATCGCTATTTGACTGCTCACACCATACAAATTTTCATGCGAGAAATTCTCAAGAAAATTCCATGGGTAAAATATTCTAGACAAAAGAGAAAATAAAATGCCATGGAGGCGAAATGGAATTCTGTAAACAATTTCGCAACCAAAATTATGAAAACGAAAAGAGTTGTAAAGGGAAGGCTGTTAATTGCTCAAATTATTTTATTATTGTTTAGTCAAATGATTAAATGATAAAATGTTAAAATCGAAGATTCATAAGGTGTCAAAATATCTGTCATTGATTTCAAAAAAAATTTTGCTTGATACAAATTGCATTTTTTTCGTTTGATATTTTTTCTAGAAGTTTCTCCCACGTTGAGTCTCTTCAAAATGATTTTTCTAATAAAAATAACTTTTTTGAAGAAACAACAAAAAAAAATTGGCAACATTGTGGTCAGATTTTATCTATTTCTTTCAGTTCACTGACAATGCATTTACTTTTTGCTCTCACGTACAAAAAATAAAAACATCTGTAAAATGAAAACTGCACAAAGATGAAGATGAAAAATTACATAGAAAAAAAAAACTAACAAAATCATACACTTAAAATTTTTTCGTGTGATTGTGCTTTTTTGACGATAGCGTATTTGGGTATTCAAAAGTTAAAATTTCGGAAATTGAATATTTCAGGACAAAGGAGAAATTGTATAATGAAAAAATTGTATAAAAGAAAAAATGGAAAATTTCCGTCTTAACGCCTTATCGAGATCAGTAGAATTTTAAATATCTGACATTAATATTGATTATGAAGGAATTTTTCCTCGATAAACTATCTTATATGATTACGTCTATATCGGAAGCTCTTAAGTAAACTTCCAATTGATCTCTCAACTTTCTAACACATCCTAATCGACGCATGTTCTTACACATTTCGGAGGACTAATCACGGATTTTCAAGGGCAGAAGAATCAAAATTGTAACCTAGAGCTTGGGTCTATTAAATGGAAACACTCGTAAATCGTGAATTATTTTTATCCATCGGTTATAAAACTGGGACTGCTTTTGGCTGGCCCGAAAATTACATACATTAAAAGTTCTCTTTACACGAATATTTATATATAAATAGATTTCTTTTGAAGTTATTTGCTTGGTTTTAACATGTCTTCAATATTTTTCAGTCATTTTCTGATTTATCTTTTTTTATGGTTATCTTTAAGAATTTTTCTAATGTCTCTTTTGACAATACTAAAAATTTACTATGCGACATAAAGGCAGAAATCACTTTGCTTTACTCAAAATCGCATAAAAAGAGAAGTAGCCTTATATTCCATTACGCGAACTTTTGGGAAGATATATATCGTGTAAAAAGATAACTAGGCGTATATTTATTTTAATATAGTATTTCCTAACGTTGTTTTGGTTAGACGGTTTTTCGAATGTTTTTTTAAGTAGGTTTCAATTTTCAAATTAATTCTGAAACACTTTTGAGAAATTTCAGAATTTGTTTCTTCTCAAACTGAATTCGTTAAAACATGAGCGTTTATAATTTTGATAGACAAAAGAATAAAAGAGGTTTTGTTTATATGCTCCAATTTTCTTTAATTCCGTGTCTGTTTGTATTTGTACCGTTCGATATTGCCAGAGGGTAACTTTTTAAGCTTCGCCACGTCATCATGCGATGCCATGCAATGACATGACGTGCCATATCATGCCACGCCACGCCACACATAGCCCACACTGGCTTTCGAAACGAGCTACAGCATTGCCAGACCGAGTTGCATACTTTACGTCTAAGCATGTGCGCGTTTAAGCATATTTTGTGGCCTCGATTCTGACAAGTTGGATGAACGTGTTTACAGTTTTTTTCACTTTGATGTTTAAATTTATGCATGCCTGAAATTCCCGACCGAAATTGTTGATACAAAAAACTTATTTTTATAAAAACACATAGCGGAGGGGAAAAAAGGAGAACAATAAAGATAACAAAAATGAACGTTAATTTCGGTCTGGTTGTGTAGCTCATATACCCTACACTCATAATTGTCGAGGTTTTTGTCCAAATGGGTTCACACACAATTTTGTTTCACGTGCAAGTAATAAATTTTATTTTGGGACTTTTTTCAAAGAAATACTGTCTTCTAAAGAGCTTTCTATATGTTTTTATTTTATTAAAAGATATTTTACTTTATAGAAAATTAGTAGGAGTTAATTTTCGGTTGAATTGTTGAATATAATTTTATGGAAATGGCTGTCGTTAATCCAATTTTTGACAACACTTTCGATATAATTCGAAAGAGCCTGAACAAACCTAAATTGTGGGCAAAATATCGATCATTTAAAGTCATCGATCATCCATCACCTTCAGAAAAAGAAAACAGCTGACAGTCTTTACAGCTTATTTTGAACAGCTGATTTTAGAAAAAAATATTCTTTTGGAACTTCTATCATATATTGATTTATACTAGCTACGCCTCCAATAATGCACTTTTAATAAAAAATAAAGCGAAAATAATGAAATGAGTATACTACTTCAAGTGCAGACTATTAAGTTGGGCGTAGGGTATAAAAACTAATAATCCTAAAAACAGAAAATAATGATGAAAAAGAGCAAAAGAAAAAAAATCGGGGGGGGGGTGGATAAATCAGAAACACAAAATGAAAACATTCTGCATTGCTGTGGAAATTTTGATATTCCAGATTTGCTGCTTTACCATTTTTTGTGAATGTAAAAAAAATTAACAAAAGAATATCAGAAGCAACAACAATAACAACAACAATGACAACAAATCTGAGTTGATATGCCTGCCAACAAAAGCTGGTAAGCTTTTACAAATTATTTGGGTTAATCATAGCTAGAAGAAGTTACCGCAGATTAAAACATAGCTAACGCCTTCACCACCGCCACCGTAACCATCACCAGCGTCATCATCGCCACCTCTACCACCGTTACCGCTGGCAACTTCTTCAAAAGAAAAAGTATTTAAATTTTATGGAGTTTACTTTTCCGGATTTGAATAAAACCGCAATATAAAACGTAATATGAATAAAACTGGGATGGTTTTTTCCTCTTTGAAGACGACTTAAAGTTAATTTTGTTTTTGTTTTTAAAAAATCACCTTTGAGGTTATTCCACATCTTTTCATTTTTCGTATTTCATAGTTTGTTTTCCTACCAAGGATCCGAACCGTTTTCTTTAGCATAGCTTTAAATCATTCTGGGGTTTTGTATCTAAATTAGATATCCGATATATTCCGATACGGCTGCCAATAAGACTACATCAAATTTTATTTTAATCGAATTCGTTCTTATTTTGTGGACATTCAAGTTGATTTAGTTATACCAGACGAGTTTGGCTGGTGGGGAAATTAAGATAGAGCTTCGTTTCTTCTCTTCAATAATTTTGCTATATATTAGAATTAATTTAAGCGCTCTATAAATTAATCGAGCTAGTTTCAATCAGTTATGAATGTAACGGAATTTTTTAAAGCTTATGTGTTAATGTGTTTGTGTTGGTGTTTGGTTCCTTCAAAATCTGATGATATCGCTTACGACAAAATTTGTGAGAGAGCTTCTCGATGGTTGTCAATTTTGACTGTTAGTTTTATTGACGAGGTGACAGATTGACCGGGGAAGAGATTTATTGAAGAACTGATTCTGATTGGATGGAACGTGACGGCATGATTGCCTCTTGTCGTCATTCTCGGATACTCGAAGGATAGCTTGTCGTAAAAGAAAAGCATACTTTTAGGAGTTCGGGATGGGAGAGTGTGTGTGTATGTAAAATTTTTATTTATGGGTGTGATAAATTGAGTTCATCAATGGGTCTGATGGTTGTGATAAACTGAGTTGTGAATTCTAAAGGATATGAGTAATGTTGCCAACTGTTGACAAAGCTTCATTCATCAACTATTTATTTTGTCTTTACAAAACTGGTTCTGTTACGCAGCTTTCATTGTTTATTTTATCAATTTATCATTTAGAGGAAATAATAAAGAATACGATTATCTTAGAAAATTAAAAAACTTTTAACATTTTTTAGAATTTTTTTTAGAATTTCAATTTTTAAAAGTTTATTAAAATTTGTCGACTTCATAAATTTCATCAAATAAAATTCAAAAAATTTTCGAATTTTTATCACAAAACCTGGCAACTCTATGCTGTCCTCCACACTTTGTACATAAATTGCATTGTATGAAGAAACGTATGGTGCTGATAGGGTTAATGTTATTGTTGTTGTTGTTGCTATTATTATATTCACGATTGGACTGGTCTGTAGGGTGCAATTGATGTTATTGTCGTTTTTATTGTTGGTATCTATTCTCCACTCTTGTTCTCCCTCCAATTCGACTCGTATAAGAATTTTGTTGCGAACGAAAGTTCATTCAATCGAAACTTTACAACGGTTTTAGTCTGATTCAGGCTACGAGAAAACATGCTTGTTGATATCTTTGTTATTGCTGACTAAACGGTTAACAACTGCGTGTACCGCCGTAAAAGGGTGACGAAAATACTATGAACACTGTTGTTGTTGTTGTTCATTCTGCTTAAATGGATGGTAGTCAATATGCAGTTCAAGGAGGTCTAATAAATTGTCCTTGTTCTACTTTTTTGTGTATAAATAAAATTCCATTGAAAAGATTAAATAATAAAATGGAAAAAAGTAAAAAAAGAAAACTAAAAGAAATTGAAAAAAATGTTGATTAAGGATTACGGAATGAAAGAGCTTGAAATTGACTAAAATTAATAAGTATTAAAACATTTTGTTGATTAATATTCGCCGTCCCAAAGTTGATTAATTTATTTATTTATTAAATGAGAATTCCACCAATTTTTTCTTGAATTTCGGCACATTTTATTGATATTACTGAACGTTTAACATTCAGTATGATATCCTTTGGTAAATCAATATCCTGCGTCTTATCAAAAGATCTCTAAATATTCTCTCAATCTTTAAAAATGTTTTGGATTCGGAAAAAAGATTCGCTATGATTGAATTTTATTCAAAATCATCATCCTGTTAAAGGATTTTAATTAGCAGAGTAACAAAATTGAATTAAGGACTGAAAATCTCGCCCGGTAACCCTAACTCTTCTCACTTAATATTGTGCGGATCTTGTCTATCTTTTTTCTCCCTCTCTACCTCTTCCTGCCTCGCCTTGTCTTTTGGATTTTCGTCGTATCGAATAACTTAACAACTCGTGGAGAAACCGCCCCAAATTTGTCGATAGTCGGGGGTAGTAGGCTTGTTTTGTACTAGTGCCGGTGTTCGTGTTAACTCAACAAACAGCACTGCAGTTGAGGTGATCTCATCAATTCTGCTTCCTCTGCGTCAACGCCTCCTGGTGTCTGATAATGTGGTGATGATGACTTTGCGGCAGATGCCTTTTTCCCCAAACGACTGGCTGTTAAGTGACATGCTTAATTACTGCATGTCATCGCCCCCGCCATCAGCATCATCATCATCACTACCACTATCGCCATCATTTTCACCAGCTTCAACGCATCACGGTCGTTAGCTTATTCGCGTTTCGTTTCGAAAAAGGACCAAAAGACCCCAACGACCAAGAAGTTGGTTGCGAATCATGTATTTCTTCTGTGTTTCTTCATTTATTTCAGTTCAAATGTACTCATTATTTTCACTGCACTTTTGTGAATGACCCTCTCCTCCCTCCTTCCTCTCCTGGTTTTCTCCCGTGATCAGCCTTTTTGGCATCGTGCCATTAAAAGCTTTTCGTTTTTGTGTTGTTTTTTTTAGGCAGTTGCTTAAAATACAAGAAGAAGAAGAAGAAGGGGTTCGATGGTTAGTAACTTGTCTGACAACCACTAAATTAGAGGGTGTAGACTAATTGGCTAGTATTGCGAGGAGAAAATAATGGTATCCGATATAACGATACATATCGAAACTCCGGATTAGCTTTTAAGAGTCTTGCAGTTATTGTGGGTAAAAACCAATGAGACGGTTTTCACTGAGGGACGTTATCCCCCTTTTCTTAAATGTACAATCAATGAGGTGATGATTGTGGAGAAGATAATTATTTGTGGTGCGAATTGTTAGAGTAAAGATAATCCTTGGGTAATGAAATCGAATGCAATAAATTGTGAATATTTTTTTCGATATTTTATTTGGAGAAAATTTCGAAAGGGCGTGAAAAGTAGATTTTCCTGGATGCAGTTATCCCTACCGTACCTTCCCCTGGATCTGCCCCGCTAATTAATATACATGCTACCACATTTTATTTTCTATACCTGACTCTCGGATCTATTCATTTGCAAACCTACTTCTCATTCTATTTCCTTTAAATGCAGTAGGATAGAAAAGGGGGTCCAAACCCCAACTTTTTTTACTGAAAAAGGAAAGGGACCTTGGAAGGAACTAAACCAACTAAAAGTAAGTGCAATCAATTTCAAAATAAACAACAACAATAAATTTTATGCAAAATTCATCAGCTACCGGAATTCCTTAGAATAACCAACTACGAATGCTTGGTGAATTACGGAAAACCTGTCCTTCGGGCAAATCTGCTTCTACTTTCGCATACTGTTGCTGCGCCGTATTCATTTTAAGCGGATGAGGTTTTAAAGTTCCTGTCGCCGCGTCATCTCATCTGTCCTCAGCTGCTGCTGCTGCTGGATTTGTTGTTGTTGTTGTTGTTTTTGCTCTTAGCGCGCCTTCGGCCATGCATTGATTGCCAATTTTGGGAACGAATAAATGTACCAAGGCTACGCACCGTGCACAATACTGCAGTGCCACAATGACCTAGAGATAGAGGGAGAGAGGGGGAGAGGGTCAGTGTTCCGAATGTGCGGGACTTTTGTGTGCATTTGACCTAAATTTATAAATTGATGTTTTCCGAGGCATCGCGTCGGTGTGTTTTGAAATCGAAATTGGTGACGACGGGGCGATGGGAGTGCGTGTGTGGATACGTATGTGTATGCATAACGATGTGAAGGAAAATTGTGCGTATGAGATTGACCTGAGTGAATAATCCTGATGGCAATTTTGTGTGGACTTATTGTATGTTTGTATGTTGCGCATATGCGTGTATGCATGCGTAAGAAAGAGAAAGAGCGCGGGAGTATGTATGTGGCTTGTGATTATCGGTTATATTATCGGTTATGTTTATAATTTGGTCATGGACGTCCCAAGAATCAGGCAGAGTCCATGAAATTATTACACATTCCATTATTCTTTCGTCACTTTTTCTCCTCGAAATAATTTTTGTTATTATTGTCGTTTTTTAAATTGTTGTTGTTTTTTTGCGGTTTTACATTTACTTTAATAATTTATCCTTCACGTCGTCTGACTTGTTTTGTTGACATAATATTATTATCACTGTTGTGACTTTTAAATCGATTTTATAAAATATGTTTTATATTTTGTTGACATCGTAATTTTGGAACTCACCCGTTACAGACACCCTGTATAATTTAGGCTAGAAGAGAGCCCTCCTTTTAATGCCTCGTTGTTTCAATTAAAAATCAATCTCGGCTGTGGCTTGACTCCCTCGAGCTAGAAACCCATTTCCTTTTAAAGCATTTTATTTCCTTCTGTCTTTCCTTTTCATCCGACCTTATCCTGCCGGTCTGTCACCTTACCAGCGTGCTTACCTGCCTGACTGCTTGTTCACCCGCGCCTTTAATTCCTTTTCATTCCCTTCCGGCCTTCATCACGTTTTGCCTTCCGGCATGTTTTCCTGGTAGTCTGACGCTTTTCATTTAAGCCATGTCGTAATGCAATTTTAACACATCCTGTAAATTCTTATGCTTGTTCTGTTTTATGAGAATGTATGTGCGTGTGCGTTTGTGTGTGAGTGGTTTTATGAAGAGAAAAAATGTAAATATATCATGTTATGATTGTTGTTAGTGTCTATTTCTTTCTCTTTCTTCGACCTTGATTTTGCTCTTCGCCTCTTTCGATTTCCTTCCTCCACCAACAATATCTTCCTTCTCTGTCACTCCTTTTCAATACTTCGAATAGTACTCTCTGGAAGCGAATGCAAAATTTGCACTGATTTCATTTTCATTTAATTTTCATTTCATTTTCAATTTTCCTTTTCATTTTCCTTTCATTTCAATTGAAATTAATTGCCCTCTTTCTCTGCCTTCCTTGCCATTAATTTCTTCAGCTTTCCTTTCATTGCATTCTATTTCATTCCATTTCGTTCCATTTGATTTTCATTTTCTTTATTGTTTTCATTTAATTAACGTAATTAAATGGAATCATTAAATCGCAACAAACACGCGAATAAATAAATTTTTATTGGTTGCCATTTTCTTGATGCGATGGAAGAGAAGTTCTAGTAAAAATATTTTATCGATGTTTATATTTATTATTTATTAATGTAAGAAATGAAGAACGTTACAATAAAATGCGGTAAAATGTATACCTTCCTAATTACTTTTGGGTCGACCCACTGGCTGATTTCTTTTGGAAAATTTTCGACTTAATTTAGCTCCTTTTTTAATCGTGCTAGAACGGCGTCGATAGGAATAGTGGAGGGTCCTTCTAGTGATCCCTCTAAGGACTTCAAAGTTGGTTATGGTCAGAATGTTTTGGAACTTAAAGAAAGTTATTATCCGGGAGTAAGAAGTCCATTGATATTATTTATTGGAAATATCGTTTAGTTGGATGAATGTTTTTTTCGTCCCGTTACCGAGAATACATTGGACGAGCTTCGTGCCTAAATCGTTTTTTCGTTAGACCCCTAAATCGTTTTAGCATTTCAAAGCGGACGAGTAATGATTCTGATTAACGTCATCAAAACAAGTTGAATTAGAAGTCAGATTTTGTAAATAATAATTTTAAATGATCTCTTTTATATTATTTTATATTAGATTATATTATATTATATCTCTACTCATATGAAAACAAAGGAGTGACAATTTTTAGTATTACATAACCACATAAAACACACATATATGTGAACGCAGTACTGTGGCAAATTGTCCATTCCAGAAATGATAAAATCTTTCATACGTAACAAATCCTAAAATGAATCTTTAACTTAAAGTGCATTTTCTTTGATTACGTCATGATCAGCTGGATGTCGGCTATAACTGGTTTTAAAAAACACCATCGAAAGGTAGTCGCAAATATAACAACAACAATTGCAAGAAAAAAGAAGTTTATTAAGAAGATTTTACGCTTAGCTTCCTTCGGAGCCAGATGAAAATTGTAGAAAGACTTTAAGATGGATGTTATTTTTAAAAAGCTTAAAATTTGTAAATGCTAGAGCAAGACCGAGAGAAAGAGGAAAAGTGTTAGAGAGAGAGAAATAGAGGGTAATAGAGGGAGAGAGACACAATCAGAACCGTTGGAAACTACACTTAAAATTTTAGTAATTCGATTGAATAAATTAAATGGATAATTCGCTGAAATTGATAAATGTAAACATTTGAGTTAAATGCAATGCAATGGAGATAAAATTTCAATGAAATAAAATTATTAATATAAAGGAAATATATATTGCACATATCACAAACACTTTATAGGATTACATAAAACAAATATAAGAAGATGATAAACTCAAATTAAAATTTGAAATAAATTCAACGGATTGGAAGAGAAGTTTGACAAAATTTAATTGAATGTATTAAAATTAAATAGAATACAAGAATTTAAAAGAAATATAATTGAAACTAAATTAATCTAAAGTTTTTAAAAAATTAGAGGTTAAATAAAAATGTACAGAATATGCAATGGAATTAAAAAATTAATAAAATTTATTAAATTTGAAATTAATAAACTTAGAAGAATTACAATTGCGATGACTCTAAAGCTGAATGAAATTATATTTATATATATACAAATATATATGAAATATCGAAAAAACTTGAAATTGATAGGTGGAATTGGAAAGATTTTGAAATGAAAACTGACAAAAAATTATATTAAAACAGAATTGAAATTAAATGGAATTTGGAATAAAATGAAATTAACTGAGAAATGAACACGATCGAATCGAACTGACATTTTCGGAGATTTTTTAAGATATGTTGTTTAAGAGAGCCTAATTTGAAGCCTTGAACTGTTTCTTTGACTGTATCTGAGGCGGCAGAACCTAAACCTAAAGGGCAAAACTACAGACAAACAGACAGAATGATGAATAAATAATTGAGTCGAGTCTGTCACACCTCTGAAAATATAAAAGCATCGGCAGCTGTTTTTCAAAAAGAAAAAACCCTTGACTGGCCACGGAACGAAAAACGAGCTATCTCCGCCTGTTTTCTCTGCTTGATAAAATTAAATTCGAGAGAGGGAGTGCAGTAAGAATGTGTTTCACCCTCAATTTTCAATTCAATTTGATTTCAGAAGTTGAGAGTCGATTAAGTAATGCATTCTTGTGCAGAGAAAAAGTTAAAATGAATTACTGAATCGTATTTAAGGCAATTGAAATGAACTGAAAGCTCAAAAAAAATTTAAAGAAGTAAGAAGATGTTAAAAAAATGACTGCAAACTGCTACGCGATTAAAGGCCGACGAAAAGGACACGGCGTAACGATGGCAGTTTCCACAGATTCAAAGGATGCCTCCGATAATGGAAGGGGAGTGTGTTTTTCTCTTGAAAACCAAAAATGGCGAAGAATTCAAAAGTCACACGAAGTGACGATGTTTAAAGAAAAAAAAATGGAGAAAGGAATAAAATGGAAATTGATGAAATCTCTGAAACTGAAAGACATTTGCGATAATTGTCCTTGAAAATTTTTCTTTGGTAAATTGGTTTTTGAAAAATGCAAAACGAATTCAATTTGTTAAATGAAGCTTATATTTACAAAATAAAACGAGACATGACCTTTAATCGATTTCCTAAATTTCCAGTTCCGGTAAGGGGCAGACAATCAGAGGAAGAGAGCTATAGCGATTTGGAACATATCTAATTTATACATATATTTCTGTATACTTGCCGCGCCTGTTTTAATGCGTTGAAAACGGAAGAATAAATTCAATATACCCTCATGCTTTTTTCCTTCATTACTTCGTGATGTAAATCGGGGCGTATTAAAGTATTCAGTCAGAGGAATAAAGCAAAACTACTAAAACAAATTAAACAAATGATTTCAGTTATTGATGTTCATTATATTTCAATTATTGTCATTGTTGTTGTTGGTTTTAGTGTGTTTATCGTTATTGCTTTTGTTTTGTTTGGGCTTTAAATTTTCTCTCCTCTTCTTCTTCTTACTGTTACGATGGTGTGTTTGTGCTACAGTTGTTGTTGCTTTCGTTACGGATGGTTTTTTGTTGTTGTTCTGACAACTTTATTTTAAGCCGCATTTAATTTTAGCTTCAGCTTAGCCGCTCTTAAGCACAAAAGACTGCACGAAGCCGTTTGACAAAAGCGCAAAGAGGCCAACTAAAAGTGCATTCGTTACCAGACACAGTGGCACAAATTGTCTAAAGCTGGATTTCAGTAAAATTAACCTTTCAAAATTTGCATTAATTTTCTCAAAACTCATAAAAGTCTTTTAAATTTTTTCCCCCTTCAATTTTCTTTTTTGGATTCTCTAGAATCTTGATTTTTTTTAGAATTAATCTCATAAATTCAAAATTCAAAAAAATTAAATTATCTGTGATATAATGCATGCATCTTTAAATACTTCAGATAATTATTACTCCCTATTCGTCTTTGAGAGACAGTTTATGCTTCACGCCTCGTTTGTGCGATCTGCACGAATGAAGCTAAAGGAATACTCAAGACAAAGCCTTAAAACAATAACAATACTAAAACAACAACAGGAACAATAACAACAATAACAACGATAATAACTATGGCAATGCCACGCAACCGAAAACTGAAAGCAATAAAAATAATTGGCGAGAAATGATTCGTTTGGAATGATTTTAGTATTTGGAAAATTGTTGTTAAATGACTGACGGATGGACGGATTGACTGACTGATGATCAGTCGACGGATGAGCGTAGGAAAAAAGGAAGGAATGACCAGAAATGGTTGGTCGAGGATAAATAGAGATACGACCCATTTAGATGACACATCGTTTTTAAATCTCCCAAGTGGAACGATTTGCCACGTTTGGAATATGAATGAGAATCAGTGTTCGTTTGCACCAAAGATAATGAAATATAACCAATATTGAATTCGTTCATTGGTGAACTTGAGAGAAATGATGATAAAGGACTGAGTGGGAAAGGATATCGTGGTGGTTTTGATTCAGAGAAAAACGGGGTACTTGCGCAAGCTAGCCAGTGAAATATTGAGAGACCACTCGAGCAACTGGGTAAACCAACCAAACCAAGTGATTCAACCAACCAACTACTAACTTCATTTTATTTTAAAGTGCACTTGTCGATTGGAATAACTTAATTAAATATAGGAGATAACTTACGTGAAAAAGAGTGTAATTAGATTGATTATGGGAGCCTGTCTGGCATCTTATATCATTATATTATCCCCGTCAACAACCAGATTCTATAGATTTCTTGGTCACGGGGTTGAACTTTTTAATAATGGAATAGTCTGACTAAGAGAGAAAGTGTCTCCTATCAAATTCCTTTCAGGAAATTCCTTTTAATTTTAAAATATCTCAGAGTAAGAATACTTTTTTCTTTAGAATAATCAATTAATTTCGGTTTCATAAACGTTCAGTTAAGAACGTGTCAATCAGTCATGCCCACTGACTTCGTTTATTGGCCGTCTCGTTGATTTAATACCTGATTGATCAGTTGATTTATTGTTTGCTCGACAAGTTGCTTTTGCATGACAAACGGACAAGTTGAGTGTGTCAATATCATGTTGTTTTGAAAGGAAGCAACATTAATGGCATATTAATTGCTCTATTAGCAAAATAATTGGATCGATGCAAGAATAGAAGAATAAATGAATAAATGAATGAATGAGGATATAGCTCCGATTGAATTTGAGTTATGTTTAAAGTATTCCTTATTGAGAGTTAAGCATACAAGAAAAGAAAAAGTCAGTTCATTATTGCTAAGGTTATATTGGGTGTTTCTTACCCTAATGTTTTAAATTCCTTAACTAAAAAAATGTAAAATATCTCGAAATTTTTTATTATAATTTATTTTATGGTTCGCCACACATTCTTAAGCCGGTAAATTGTTTTAATTAAAAGTTATTATTTCCACGTCGCATCATCAATCCTTCTACAGTCTCGTCACCTCCTCCTGTCGTCGTTTTCCACTTAATTTGCCGCAACAACTACAATCGCCTTAAGCGTCTCTAATCTCGTCACCGTTTGTAAAAGAATGTTATTCATTTGTGACTTGGCTTCCGTAAACGCTTTTGGAGCATGCATGCGATCATGAGGAGCTTATTTCTCTTCCCCACTTCCCCACTTCATCTATTCTTCTATTGCTTATGCTTCTTCTTTCTTCTCTACTTTTCTCCACTTCTTCTTCGTCTTTTCCTTCTTCTAAAGTGTAATCAATTAAAAGAGAAACTAGTGCGTGACATTTACGTTTAGTAAGCCTTTTAATATAAAATCGTTTTAGTTTAGTCTTAAACAAACAATCTTGATTCACAACAACTACAACAAAAACAACAGAAACAACGTGCTCATTTATCACAAAGTTGACTCTTGTGCTAAAACGCTAGTAATCAAAAATTAACACTTTCATCAACATGATTTCCATCACGCAAGCACGTGATTTCTCATAAAAGAATCTCCATCATTCATCAAAATCGCACTAAGCAAGACTTCAGTCAGACGAACGGCCGTTCCCACACCCGCGTTCTGAAAAAGCATAATTTTTTCATTTATTTTATGATTTCTAGTCATTTATTATTATTAAAATATTTCCTGTAAGACATTTTTTTAGGACAAAAATCGCTTGTTTTTTCTGAATTTTGTCGCCTTTTTAAATTTTCCATAAAATTTTAAATTTTTCCATAAAATAAAACTGAATCCGGGTCATTAAACGCCACGAGTGCTTCTTTATATCATCCGATATCACTCAGAATTCCTTCTTCTTCTTCTTTTTTCTATTTATAATTAAGTTTAAATTGATCAGATATGAATAAATATTAAATAAATGCTTATATTAAATGATTTCGGAGAAAATAATAGAAAGTCATTTATAAATCACAAACGGAAAGTGAGGAAATTTTCTGCCACGGTTTCATCATTCACGGTCATTTGGCTGTAGAAACGACCATCCAGACCATCCAGTGGTCTTAAAGCACAAACGATTGTAATAAGAAAAGAACTTTTGTTGCTGCGGTTTTACATACTTTTTTACCCTAATAGCGCAATTTCCGAATTAAAGACGACACTCTCGTTACGAAAACGAAAGCAACTGCACTTTTTCCTTTCAATCATTTTAAGCTAAATCGTTTTTAAAACAAACGAGAAGAATTCAACAAGAGTTTCACCTCTAGTTCTAGAAAGAGTTGTTAAAATTTGCCACCCTAATTTCATTTCAATATTATATATTAGAAAAATCTAAAACAAAAACAATCACCGAAATCACATAACGATACTCGTTACCAAAAAAAAAAAAACAAACGACATATATCGTGCCATAAATTATAATGGCGATACCACCCACTTCGTTACTAACGCGCAACAAAATAAAATAATTCATAATGATGATGATGCGGATGGTGATGATAATAATTTCTAAGAAATATGGAACTATGTGGAAATTAGCTATAATTACGCCATAGCCACGTAATTTAACGTTGCGTCATTGAAATTTCCTCAAAGCCGAAGTGAATACCTTACAAGACTTACTCGTTATACTCATACTCGTTATACTCGTTATCATTATACTCACGGAGTGGTAGGTGAGTGAATGAACGAATACGTGAAATGAACGAGTAGTTTCCTGAAAACAGGAATGTGATGCAATAGAGATCTCTTAATTATCAGAGTGCGGGGTCGTCCATCGAGTTGTCTAATCATTCCTCCGCGTGATGATGGTTTGTCTGTCTGCCTCTTGATTTACCTCATTCCCTGACTTGTGTAAAATATTGCGCAAAATATTGCAATCTTTGGAAAAGGTGATAATTATTACATTTTTACAGTTTTGTGTTATCTGTGTATTTTCCTCATCTTTGTTTTTCGTTTTGATTCTTATTATAAACCACGATGGCAATTAACTATGAGTTGTTACTTATTTAATTGCTACCTGTTTGTTTTGGAATTAAAACAAAATTTATGTGAAAAATTGTGGAAAAGGAATTACGGGGAAACGTTGAAAAGAAATGTGATTTTAAAAATATTACAAAAAGTATGAAAGACAAAAATTGAAGAAAAAAATTTAAACTAGTAATAAAATATAACAAAATCACGATAAATATATGAATAATATTATCAGAATATTAAACAAGGATATAAAAAAATAAATAAAAAAATATCGACAAATTTAAAAAGATTGAGAAAAGAAAAAATTAATTATTTCTAGAAGGATTAGGCGAGACTAAAAATCAAAAAAATAGAATTAAATACAAATAATAAAATATAAATAATAATAATAATAAAATATATAATTAATAAAATTTAAATCATGACTATAAACTCTAAACAAGAAACTATACAATTATAAAAGTTTTATATAATCCATAATAGTATATAATAATTAATAATAATTATTTCACCTCTAATTTTCAAATCTAAAAAATAAAAAAAATTAAAAAGTAATTTAAAATCTCAAAAAATTAGCTCTAAAAAATTCGAGCAAAATTGCTTTTAAAAAAATCGAAAAACCAACTATTGTGAGGACTAGAAAAACCAACGAGTAAAATATAAAAATAAACTAAATCGAGTAAAATAGAAATATATTAATAATTATATTAATATATTAAATATAAATATAAATTAAATACAAATGCAAATATAAATATAATAGAAATATATTTTAAATCATTATATTGTGATAAATAATTTTTTTAATATTTTGAATATATATTAATTTTTTTATTTTCACTTTTATACACCAAATTTTGAAATAAACAAGAAAGACATGCAGAAGAAATTCCAAAATACACGTAAACAGAAAATAAGGAAGCTAAATAATAAAATAAAATATTATCTAAATGAAATATAATCAAAATCGTAACTAAAATTATAACATTAATAATTATGATTATCAACTACTAAATTTTGTAAAAAAATTTCAACAATTTTTTTTTTAATTTTAATTCATAAAAAATAAGCTAAATAATATTTTTGATACTAAAAGGAAATATGCTATTTACAACATATATGACAATTGGTAAGTCGAAATATGTGCCTATTATATATTGATAATTACGAATATTTTTAAAATATATTTAAAAAGATAGGTTTTTCTGTAGGTGTTAACATCCTCTAGTTAATACAAAAAATACTAGAAATAACCCAATTGACGTTTTAGCCTTTAATGTGGAAAATAATAAAATCTATTTTACTGTTTACGATTGTTTAAAAGCCGCTAAAAAGATAAACAACATTTAAATGCAAAAGATGATTTTTTCGACATTTTTTTCCTCAATTCTAAAAGAAACTGTTTTGTCTTTTTAGTACATTATAAATCATATTTATGAATTTACAAATTCATAAATATATGAATGTACAATAAATAACAATAACAATAAATATAACAAATGCCATCAATAATTTAACGGTGTTTATTAAATATTTAAATTGACACTAATGTGTATTTAATATTGCTTAATGAAAGTTTAAATTCCGAACCGTAAGGGACGAGATTTTTAGGGTTTAGCTGCATAGATGGATTTGATTCTCCAAAGACGAGATAAACTCAAACGAACAACAATAAAACGAGCGATTGCGCAAATTTGTCTCAGTTGTCAACGTAGATAACGTAATTGTCGTTTATAAATCTTAATTTTCTATATTACAGTATTTTTCTATGCAAGACGGGCCTGAATGTATTATAAATGAGATCTTGTCCGAAGACGAAATTTGTATAATCTCAGGAGAGACGACTATACCTTGCCTAGAGTGTCCAAAACGAGAGAATTATTTGTTGTTAAGATTTAACAATACCGAAGCGGTTTCTTTGCGATTAAAAAAACCTGTGAAAAAATAACAACACAAGATTTTTTGTTTACACGAGTTTATTTTTTAAGGCAATTTTTCGAGATTCAAACGACGCAGGAGATTCAAAAATTGTATATAGGAAATTAAAAACATTCACGACTATTGTTAGTGATTCTACAATTGTCTCTCTAATTATTCTTCCAAACTATTCACCTCTAAATAAAGTTGTTCGTAAATATTCACGTCTAAAGCAATAAATACTCAACGTTTGTTGCAAAAAACCATGCTTACATCGATAATAAAATATTTCTTGAAACCCAAATACTTCCAAACCATTTCTGCTTATTTGGAAAAAATTCGAAAGCTTGATTTTGAAATTTACGTCATGAACAATTTTAGCAGTAATTGTTTTACGATGAGATAAGATAATTATTTAAAAAATTTACTGCAGTAGCAAAACCGCAAACTTCATGTATATAATTATTTTTTAAACAAAAAATTATTCAAGGCTAACCCTTGTGGTAAAGGGTGGAGAACGAAGCGTAACGCCATGGATAAAACCGGAAAATCGTAGGTCATAAAAAATACGTGGTGTATGCGGTGAAAAAACGTGGGTTTTTAAGGAGGATAATTTCGAAATGATGAGAAATTGACAAAAGCAAAAAATGCAAAAATACAACAGATTATTTTAGGAAAAGGGTAAAGGTAAGGGAATAGGTTAGGGGAAGGTAAAGAAGGAGGGTTATAAAATGAAGGGTACAAAATAAGAAACAGAAACATATGCCACAAAATGCTTGAAAATAAATACTTAATTCCGCAACAAGAAAAATGTTTAATAAAATTTTTTAATTAGAATAATTATATATATTGACGGCAGAAGTATAATACTCGTATTATAATAATATACTCGATATTATAAACAAAATTAAAGGGAAAAATGAAATAATTTGAATGTGATGTAAATGAGGTTAATTGAGAAATGGGGACAATTTTTTTTATAAATTTTAATCTTATAAAATTTTCATCCATGAATCTTAGCATCCAGTCGAAGTTGTATACAATTTTTGAAAATTTTGCCCCTCCTGAAAATCTTGCATATACGAAGTAAATCGCAAAATTTGTTTATGTCCTTTAAAAAAACGGCTCAATTCAAAATTTTGCAAAATCAACAAGAAGAACAAAAAATAACCGGTATCATCATAAAAAAGTCCAAAAATAGATTATTCAAAAGTTTCCAAAAATTAAAATTATCCAAAATTTTCTCACGAGATGCGACAAAACAACGAATGAGGTTTAATAAACGAAAATAACTAAAAGAAAAAGAACCCCATAAGGAAGAGGGAGAAGAGAAAGGAAAATTATATAATTTGTATATGCTTTCGAGGGCAGGCATGATCTCTGTGAAGCGCTTACCCAGAATTGACAATACTTCAAAGGGACAAGTTTAGGGACATGAACTGAAGGGTTAACGAATGAAAACAATAACTACGAGCACTAAGGTGAATGAAAACATTAAAAAAACGATGTGTGGTTAACGATGGAGAGGGAAATAAGCTAGGTGTGGAGATAGACAGAAACCGGAGGGGGCGGGGAGGAAGAAAACACACGGAACTAGAAACTCATTGACGATTGCCTACTGATTTTATCGCACTGATGAATTTAAAATTAGCTCTGCATGGAAAAAAACGGGAGAGAAAAGAAAAAAGTGGAAGAAAAAGAAAATGAAGAACCAGAGGGGAAATAAAACGTATGAAATGAGCCAGAGCGTAACCGACGCAACGCGACCAAGCTCCTTCAAGAAGTCACGGCCAAGTAAGGACTGAAAAAATGAGTAAGGAATGGAAAAGCGAGAGGAGAAATCCGTTCAATCCGGCAACTGACACAAACGCAACAACAACAATAGCAATGTCAAATATAGATAACAACAATCACAATAACAATAATAAAAATAATAAGAAGAATAATACGAACAACAACAACAACAACAACAGCAACAACACTCGCTTACAATAAATCGTAATAACGAGCGTCGTCAACAGCGACCAACATCGCATCGTCGAACTAACCGACGATAAACTAAAATGCTTTTCGAATATTTCCGGCATGTCGTTACAACAACAACAATTTCAACAACAACAACAGCGTTTACAATTCAATATGGTAGTGCTTATCACCTCGCATACAGGGTGAGGAATTCCATCATTACTTCACACTACCGCTGCATGAAAGCTGTGCGGCGTTGTCGTCCGTCGTCGTCTTTTCTTCCATTTGCAAATACAACAAAAACAATCTCTTCTCTAGATACTTTATGCTAATTAAATGTTTCCGCTTGTTGTTGTTGTTGTTGTTGTTGTTTCGGTTGTTGTTGTAGTCGTTGTTCCGTTATTGCAGGTTGTTTGTCAGTTACGCGCAACCGAAGGCAACAAAAAAACAACAAAAATCTACTATGACTATCTAAAGCGTCAATAATTACAAGAACAATAACCATAACGACAAAAAAGAAACAACAACAGCAACAACTTGATATCCTCAATAAAGAAAAAGTAAAGTCATTGAAGCAATAGAAAGATCATTGAATTTTTAAATAAAGGAAAACAGATTCAAACGTTAGAAGCGGTATAAAATAAAAGCAACAGCAAAAGCAACTATAACAACAACATTAACTACAACAAAAATTATAGATCCCTGCAAACCCGATAACAAAATAAAAGCTCATTGTCTTCGTCATCATCGCAATCATTCCCGCCATGATTCAATACTTTTTCGGCGAAAGCGAATCTCGTAAATTAATAGTTTGCGATTGTTCGGCAAAATCTGTTTCAGCTCAAAAGGAAATTCAAAGTGATCGAGATCGAGATCGAGATCTATTGGCTTGAGATGTAGCCTTTTTTTGTAATCTCTTTTTTGATTTATCTTAAAATTTTCTGCTCCAAATGAAAATTGCTCTTTCATACCTTGAGCCACACAGATATGACTTTTTTCAGTTAGAACGAGATATCGAGATCCTTTAGTTCAAATTATTTACATACTCTTAAACCATATAAGATGTCGAAGTGAGAGAAGATGCCGTGGAAGAATCCAGATTATGAATTAGGGTAGACTAGTGGAGATATATTTAAACCGGACTTTGATATCGTGATTCGAAACAGGATTTTTTTCGAAACAGGAGACATTTTTCAGTTAAAACGAGATTATTATCATAAAAATCCGCAACGCGACAAACTTCGAGAAATCGATCGTATTACGGAAAGTCGTCCCCGTAGGCCAAGCAACAAGTCGATGAAACAAACAAGTCGTTAACAAACTCTCTCATTTTCAAAGTGCCGTCTAAAAAACCGTCTTCGATTATTTGCCAATCAGCCGTTTGTTATCAAAATGAAACGATCATTCGATTTTCATGTAATGCAAATTTTTATATTTTGCTACGATTTGTTCGAATCATTTAAGAATGTTTTTTTTGCGATTCTTTCTCGTTTCTTTTTCTTTTTGAAATAACGATAACAACAAAATAATTACAGCAATAATATCAACAACAACAGAAACAACAACAACTGTAACAACAACAACAGAAACAACAACAACTGTAACAACAACAATTAGAAAAACAACTTGTAAACATGTAACAGCAGAACTCTAAATATCAGTTAAATCCGTTTTGATCGCCTGCGGCAAAACACTACACACACAATCCGGTAACTCGTGCCATAAAAGTCGCCAACGCAAAATACGAACAGCACAAAAATGAATAAGTTAGCAAAGGAACAACAACAAATTGAATCTTGTTTTCTACATTTTTATGATTCTATTACGCTGTAAAAAATAAGTTCGATCCTAGAAACCAACAGCGAAACGCTCGGGGTTACGACAAAATGTCCAGCAATTGCTTACGTGAAAGAGACAGGCAAATATACACGGAGAGGCGGACTAATATAAATTGCTAATTATTGTTATTATAAAACGTGCTAACAATTATCATAACGATTTGTAGAATTTTTTTTCTTTCTATTCGTAAAGGCTGGGCCGTTAGATGGTTTTCTTTCGAAAGGAAACCTCTCACAACACTAATGAACTTTTATCTATTATCTCTTGCCATTAAAGAGTAATCTAGTTTTTTACTTTAATTTTTTCGAATTGTTTTCTTTAGTTTTCTTCTAAAACACGTTTAAATAATATTGGCTTTCTGAATTTCAAGTTGAATTTAATTGCAGAACTTTTGGCCTAAATTGATCATTTGATCGTCAGTCACAGTTTGTTTTTCAATTTGTTGTAGTTTTTTAATATTTTCATTTTTGTTGTTTTATTGTTGATGTTGTTGTTGTTGTATGATTACGTTTTCGAAATGTTATCGTTAATTTACGAAGCTCGTTGAATGGTTTTAAACGCCGTTGGCAAACAAAATTATTGCCAATAAAACTTGATTATAAATCGAGATAAGATAGTAAAGTAATTAACGTTGGAGTTAATAAAAAGTCAAAACGACAATGAGCTGGAAATGGGATTGTCTTAATTGAATGAAAATTCTAGGAAAAAGAAATACTAAATTGTATTAGAAACAAAAAAAGGAAAAGAAATCTTAATCATTTTGCTTTTTGCTACAAAAAATATTTAAATTGTTGCGTTTTAATAAATTTGTGCGTTTTGAAATGTCTAGAGAGATTTTAAAAATTGTTAAAACGGTTTCGAAATATGTTAAAATATTTGAAATGAAGGTTCGAAACGAGATGAAAATAAATACGTAAAATTTTCATCCAAAAAGGCAGACGCCTTTGCGACGATTACATTTCACTGCCGTAGGCGCCACTAAATTACTCAATATTCAGTGACGAAAGGCGACAGACGGGCAGGCAATAAACGTTTAAATTGAAATTAAAACATTCAACGGATTGCAACGGATTCTCGCAAATTAAATACTTCGCAAAAGTACTTCGTTGTTCGAGTCATTAAAGCAAGGGGTTAAGAAAATTGACGACTAAGTCTTATGTCGGTGCCGGGAAAAGTATCAGCGTTTTCAGCAGAATTCGCTCTGCGTCCGATGGAAATCAATAGAAGAACGATTCTCAATTGTTCGAGAAGTGTTATATCGGAGAACAGTTACTGAAAACAACTTTTGAATCATCAATTTTTGAATCAAATTTTAGAAACTGTCGAACAATCAAGGAATTATAACTAGAGTTATTCAGTAAGCTCTGATTCTGCTGGTAGGACAATATGAGGTGAGATATTTGAAAAGGGAAGACAATAAGTGATCATTCTTATGAACTAAAAGACAACGAATGACACTGAATGTTTTGAATCACACGGATGGCAATGAATTTAATTAATGACACTAAAAGCATAAAAAAAATCGACATAGAATACGCGGACGTATTACACAATCATTCCACTAAATGAGATTGAGGAAGTTTTTCGACTTGAATAAAATTAGTACACCGATATCATTTAGTATTTTATTCGAATGCTGCAATGTATTTTCTGTTAAATACATCACCAACTTCTTCACTAAACGAAGCATGAAATTATAAACGGAGATAATAAGATACGTATTGCTTGAGCAAATACGTACTCCCTAGACATTGAATGAACCAACTGCTAGTTACGGGATGAGTCTTTTGGACAAGTTGATATGGCGCAATATAGAACACCATCCAAAATGTATTTCAACACATTTCGGTAATTTACGAAATAGAATTCGTTTTAGAAATCATCGAAACCAATCCAGCCAGCCGAACTAATAAAATTCATCAACAAGTTCCTTCGTATCAAAGTTTAGTAGTTTAGTTTGAGCGAACGGTTTGAACTATTGAAAAAGAAGAAGATCCTTGAATCGTTATTCAAACCAAAAATAGAGCCAACTGCATCGAACCATCAAACTACGAGATTACGTCTCTTCGAATCGAAAAATCTAACGGCGGTTATGTGACCACCGCTTCCAATTCTACCACCCAAAGCCTGCCATCAAATAGACACCGATGCATACTGACAAATTTTCAGTTGATTGAACACCCGCCCCACACACCTCCTCCCTTCTAGGTTTGTGACCGTGGTTGGATGAAAATGGCGTTTATGGAATAATTGCATCGCAGATGCTCAACTTCTGAATTTTTCAGCTTTCTTTCGTTAATCTTTTTATCGCACGACATCATTCTACAACTCCTTGTTCTTCTTCTAGATTTTCTTCTCGTTACGTTTTTTTTCAACTTCATTCTTTGCATCAATTTTTGATTCATATTGGTGTTACATCTTCATTATTATTATCATCATCTACTTGAAATTCATTATTCTAAACTAACGAATTATTGTGAAAATTAGAGAGTAAATACTTTGATTTTTAATTACGTTGTAGATTTTAATAATTCTTCGGAGAACTCAGAAAAGGAAGCAGCATACAAATTTGTTGTTGAGGAAGGAGTATAAAAGTTTAATAAAATTAGCTGTCGAGAAGGATGGATGAATTGTCAAACTTACTGATTGATGTTCCAAATACTTGATGTAAACTTTTCCGAAGGGATTTTTCTCTTCAGAAGTTTGAATCTTTTGAGACTTTTGTAAAAGTTGTAAATTGGTTAAATCTTTAAATTTTCCAAGATTTTCTGATTTCTTGGGAATTGCTTTGGTTTATGTGATTAAATGACATTTCAAAATTTGAGAGAAATTTCTTAACGAAAAGATATCTTAAATTCAATTAAAAAAATTTTTAATCACTTCAGAATTTCTTTGATTTGTACGTCTCTAGGAATTGCTTTCATTTTGCGATTTAATAAAAATTTTCAAATCTGTTAAGAATTTCGTTAATTTCTTTAGTTTAATAAAATCTTTTATAATTTTTTGAATTTTTTAAAAATTTTAACGAAATTTCAAAAACATAAAGACAGTTCTAGAAGCCTTCTAAGAATTTCTTAAATTTCGTTATTTAATGGAAATTTTAGAATCTTTTGGGAATTCGGTTATTTTTTCAATGCGATGAAATCCTTCGTGAATTTCTTTAACTTTTCAAATCAAACTCAACGACAATTTTAGAAGCATTTTAAGATTGTTCTCAACTTCCGAAACTTAGTGGCACATTTAGAATATTTTTAAAATTCAGAAAAAAACAAAAAATTATAATTTTAGAAATCCTTTAAAAGTTTTGAAATTTTTTATTTTAGGGGAGGACTTAAAAATAGTTACGACCAAAATGAGAGGCTTAGAACAGGATGTTACAGCAGTACAGATTACAAAATTTAACTTCACCACAGTCAATAACACTATGTAATAATAGCCAGAGGGCTCTCTGTTAAAACAAACACAAATACAAATTATCAATTTTCTACCGTTAGCCATTTTTAGTTACTCAAGAGACATACGCGCTCACACATACGTACGTACGGACGTCGAAACTATTAGAAATAGGTTCAGGTATGGTGAAATTTGTGTAATTTCGTTGAAGTCAAGATTGAGAAATTTTTCGCGATTACGGTATTGTCCCACCCCATACTTCCTTTGCAACCAGATACAAATAATAATGGAATTTGTTCCATTTGGAAAGAAAAAAAATGGTGGTATTTTTTAACGAATAAAAATATAACGAATAACAAAAATTTGTTAAATTTCGAATAATGAAATTCTGGAAATTAACAATAACAATAAATTTATAAATTTTCCTAAAATATTTTTAATCCTCTTCTCTTTTTTTTTCTAATTTCAGGTATGTACAAATATATGAGAACATTTTTACCAATTTTTCTAGGTAAGTTTTTTATTGAAACGATTTTTAGTAATTGTTTTAAAATCCATTTTTTCGTGAATTATTTAGATAAAATTTTTCATTCGAACTTACGAAAATTCTAATTTACAAAAATTTGAATATCAATCGAATATCGCTGAAGTTTCAAATATTTTTTTCCCGAATTATTGTTTGTTACGTAAGAGAATTAAAGCTTTAAAAAAGTTGTGTTCTATTTCTTCTTAGTTTCCCTTCAAGACATTGGACTGCATCATTTGCTGTCTTACTGTCCAAGAGAATTGCTTCTTCTTATTCGTTGTCTTCTGCTTCATTTTCCAATTTCAAAACGAGCAAAAGGACTTAATTCTGGACAGATTTTTGCCATATTGCCATTTTCTCAGTTTCAAAGGAACACAAAATATTCCTTTCCAAGTACTTCTAAAAAGAAATTGTAACAACATCGTTGTTGTCGTTGTTGTTGTTTTCGTCCTGTTATTTGTACTCTTACAAATGAGTACAATTGGGGAAAAAATCAATTTGTTTGATTTCTTTGAACTCTTACCCCCATCCAATATTTGTTGTCCGGTGTGATTAAAAAGGCAGTGGAAACGGCTGGAAGTGGTCCATGTAGGAAAGGGAGGTAGTAAAGTGATTTGTTTGGGGCTTGAAGAAATGAACAAAGGGAAGAAAATAGAGTAATATCATAAGGATATCATAGAAAAAAGGATTTCATACAAAAGGCCGACGAAAATGATAAAGGAGTGGTCGAGAGTGGACAGAGCAAAGATAATGGAAGTGGAAAAAATGTCTGTATTTTTCGACAAGTCATGTGGTTGAATATCCGTTGGTTTGCTTTTAAAAATGTCATAAAAACACCGCGGTTGTTGAATTCCTTTTGTTTGTTTCAAAAACGAGATGACCTCAAACAAGTGACAACCTCGAACCTAAGTCGTTTGTAGTTCATCGATTTAAAAACCTGTCTTTAAAGATACACCCAAGAAAGGGTTGCCATGCTTGACTAAAATCGTCGAATCATTAAAATTTAATAAACGTAATGAATTTCTAGTTGAGGAAATAGATTGCATTAAATTAAATTTCTAGATGTTTACTTTATTTAAAATTAAAATTGAAATTAATTTTAAAATTACTACCCTTTACCTTTTTTCAGCGCTTTTTTACTACAATTCTTTATTGCACTCTTGTTTTCTGCTGTTTCTCTGCAACTTTTATCTAATTTCTATTCAGTTTTTATTGCATTTTTTACTGAGCCCATTTTCAGTAATTTGTTAAGAAAGTTTATATTATTAAAAAAAATTTTTTTTAATTTGTCAAGCCTTTTTCGTGTAAAATTTAACGAGGTTTTTAATTCCAATCCGAAAGACTACTTCGTGAGTTCTTTACCTTGCAGTAAATTTTGCAGTAATTTTTCTTTTCTCTTTTTCTCATTTATGTCATTTTTACTACTTCGAAAAAATCCTCCTGTATCTTGTGGCGTCATCTTTACTACATATTTTATTATATTTTAATGAAGTTTTTTGGGAGAAGATTTTTCATCCAACATTCGTACAAAATTTAATTTAGTTCGAAAATTTTATTAATTCCGAAAACGTTTATTATAGTTTCGCCTATTCCGAAAATTGTATTTAATTTAAAGATTTAAGTTTACGGGAATCGCTATGGGTTATGTAACGTTTATACCTGTCATTTTTGAACTTTATTTTCGGATCATTATGAGTTGTTTTTGTTTGGTTGTTTCTTATAAGGATTAATTAACAGAATCAACTTCTTCAGATATTTGCTTTTTAAATTACTTTTACCAATTTTTGTGTTTATTTGTATTTCTTTTGGTAAATTGATAATTGCACATTGTTTTTCTCTAAGCATTTTTTGTTTGTTTTTTCTTTCTTTTATTTCTTCTGTATACTTCACCTTTGTTAATTTCCTCGTCCTTTCTCTGCTTTTTAGTAACTATTTTCTAAAGTGTTTTTCGATCTTTTTATTCCATTGCAATATTTTGAAACTTTCTCTCTTCGGTTACAAATTATTAGTTGTTTTTGTTTTTCTCGTTTTGCTTTAGTCAGTCTTTTTTTGGGTTTAATTTTTTTAATTTTTGTTGGTTTTTCTTTATACTTTCTATCGTCGGGTCATTTCGGAAAGAAGCTTTTCAAATAAATTTCCAAACTTTTTCTTTTTTGTCGCACGCACTTGAAAATCATGCTCTTTCGCCTCTCTCTTTCTACCACATTAAAATGTTTTTTTCATTTAATACAATATCTTGTTTTTTTTTTTTGGGTCGTGTAAAATCAACACTTGGCCTTAACTAAAAAGGGTGGCAGCACTGCTTGAAAACGTAACGAATTTGCATGATGGCGTTTTTGAGTAATCACCATCACAGTCGTCGTCACGATCGCTGTAACGCTCAGACGGCAGTTTCGTGCAGTTGAAGTCTTCGCGACGTTTCTCTTTGGCAGGGATTGACCAACACGCTCTTACGCGTTTCCTTTTTCTTTTCTCATGTTTCGAGACTAATTAAATAAGTCGTTTATTTAAGGAGTGCCATCTCCTGACATACTACCGCGTGTCATTTGTTAGCTTTGAAATTGTCATGATCTGCATGATCCCGGGTTCACCCCTGTGACCCGTGGATAAATGTTTGTTGTTGCCAGTGGTTCATTACTTTTCTGTTGGGTTAAGTTTTTTCTCCAGCAATGGTGCATGCTTTGATTGTGGTTGCTTTTTCTTGATTTTGTCCTTGTTGCTCGTGTTGTTGTTGATGGGATCATCGCATTGCTGTTTGGCTCTTTTATTCCTTTTGTAATTGCTGTTGCACCAGATTGGGTGATAATCTGTGAAATCTCTGTGGCGACAAACAACAACAATGGCAATCGTAACAGCAGTGACTCCACGACCAGCTAATAACGGTAAGAAAGCAACAATCGAACAAATACGAATAACAACAACAACAACAACAACAACAACAGCAACAACAAGAACAGCAACGAATAACAACTTTCATTACATAAACTTTACCACAATTTGACAATCTGATGTTGTTTCTTAGTTCTTATTCGTTTTTTTTTGTTTTTGCTCTGATCGACTGCTCTGGCAGTAATTGTTGTTGTTGTTGTCGTTGAGGTTTCTGTTTTTTACTTTTTATGTATGAAACGATGACCCGTCGCAGCGATGATGATAATGAGGTTTTTAACATTTCGATTGTATTTGAATTTGACATGTCTGACCTAACAATAACATCGTCACCACCACCACCACCAACAACAACAACAACAGCAACAACATCCACTCTAACTGCAAAGTTAACAGCTGGTACTTGAACAAATGTCAAACTGAGGAGATCTGGTTGAGCAGACAGCTAGAGTAATATAAATTTATTTGTCCTTTATTCCAGCGTCACACCCACCGTTACCCCCTGTGAGTAAAATGTTTAGTTATGGCTCAGAGTGAGATAGGGTGGGAGAGAGTGAGAGAGAAATGGGAAGGAAATTTAGTGGTTGGTTTTGTTCGTTTTACTTCTTGATCCTCTGAGATATTTAAAAATAAACAAAATATTAAATTCTATCTATTGGCTGAAACAGATTTATTCAGTTAAAGATCTATCTGCAAAAGAATTCAACACGAAACAATACAATTATTATATAATTACTGTTAAAACTTCATTACAATTTTCTTTAATAAAATGCGTAATATTTTCAAATATTTCTCGTTCGTTTTGAAAACCAGATGATTTCAAACGGGCGTCAAAAACGTAACTTTTTAAAATCTTAAATAGTTGTCGTTTACAGAATTTACTGTATCTTTCTACCCTAGTAAAATCAGGTATGAGACTTTCTCTGCAGACACAATTTATTCGTATATAAACACAAACAATTCGTACGCTCATATCGTTTTCGAGACTTTCTTAAAGTTCGGCAATTCCGATCTCGAGTTTCGTTTGTGATTAGAAAGCCTGAAAAAGAGCAACAATAAATTATTGAAAATATTCTTCGACATAAAAATAAATTAAAAAATTCAGATATTGTTAAATCAAAAGTCATCGAAAAATAAAATATCTCATTTATGTTCCTCCATCGAATGACACTCGTGTGAGTAATCAGTGGGTTGGGTTCGTTTCTAATTTTTAAAATGCACATTGCGCAACCAATGTTTTGTCTTTATTGGCAGATGAACAGCATATTGAAATGTCTTGTGATAAAAGTTTCAAATAATAATTCAATAAATAGACGAACTTGAATAAATTCTTAATTGAAATAAAAGTACCCGAGAGAGTACCGATACCGATAATGTACGAGAAAGCAATAAAAGTGCTTCTTGCTTAGTAGTATGATTTTCAGCTTTATTTGATTCAAAAACAAATCATAGAAATAAACTTTAACATTAAGAACATTAAGAAGAACATTAAAAAGATCCTTGAGTAATTCGATTGATGGAAGACTTGATAAATTATTAAAAGAATCACAGCAACAAATAAGCCATTAATAATGTATTTTATTACAGATATTTCGCACTTTAATAAACTACTTGTGAATCAAATGAAATTGTTAGTTATTTGAAATAAATTTCCTATTTTTTGTGAGTTTGTAAATTTAGTGGCTTCATATAAAGACGTGTGATAATTAATAACGTGATAGCTAATCCGACAATCACATCTATGGTATATTTTTGACGGTCTATAAATTTTAATAAAGTTGTGGGTCGCGAAATTTTTTGCTTCCATTTTCTGGCTCACTCCCAATCAGAAATATCGAGAGGCGCTGGTTTAGATTCTCGTTTGTGATTTAAATAATTATCACGAATACCTTCATTCTTGGAGCTCATTACGTGTTTCATAGCCTTCTCCTTCGGTTCTTAATTAAGATATTAGTATCGCCTCTGGGTGAATTCAGAATCAATTGACAAATCCTCTTCAGGCTGGCAACTCTACTTACGACAGCTCTTCAATCCGATCTCCTTTTACTTCTTTTAATCGCAGTTTTTCTTATAGTTACTGCTAAATATCTCGAACAGCAATAACAGTAAGATAACAGGCAAATAATTCCGACAGAATAGACAAAGAATTCACGAGCAGTATTTATAGAGGTTGACTAATATGGACCGATTGATTCGTCGATATAACAATCCAACGGAGACTACAGCCAAAGTAATTTGTCAACGACGCAAACAATACATAATTTTGAAAACAGAGATTAAAAAAAGTTAAGGGTAAGCATAAGATGTTGAACTTTTTATTATATCTTGTAAAATTTGTAATCAACGAAACTTTTTTAATCTTGAAAACTGAGCGCGGCAATCGCCTTGAATGAGTGAATGAGAGAGAAAGTTAGAGATAAAGAGATAGCTAGTTAGTCTTGTAAACTACGCTCCAATTTTTTTTGGCTTAGCCCAATTTTTTCCAACATATCCACGACTTGCTTTTTCTCTTATAAATTAAACAGAATTTCTGTGTATTCTCATATTGTTTTCTTTCCAAACTAATTTCGAAATTGTTTTCTTTCCAAACTAAAAAAAATATAAAAAACGAATATAAAAGAGTTCATATTTTTCCTTAGAAGACAGAATAATTAATTTCTGCGGAATAAGCTCAACACTTTTCCACATCTCACACTCTAAAAGTTTAAGAGTACCAATTTTCTCTTTCTAAATAAACAAACATTACCTCATTTCAACCCACTTCATTCCTCCCTTAAAAAACTTCACAACTTTTTTGTTATTTATATTTTGTTTTTTCTTCTAAAATGAATCCTTTTTACATCCAACGTAAACTGAAATATCTCTTTCTCTCTTGTTATTTCCTTTGTCCTCTCTCTCGCTCTATCCTTATAAAAACTAAGGCTTAAAACTTAATCTGAATGTATTGGTGTGAGCATATTATTCGGGTATCTCTTCACTTCATGACTAACCAACCAACAGTTTTCACCAACTACTCGTAGGATTAGCTAACAATCCAGCAAATTTGAACTGTAGGGGTATTACAAATGAAGAGATAACTAAGTACGGATAGAGTGCGAGAGTGATCATTTGGAAAAAACTTCTATTAATGAAGATCTACCCACTGAAAATTAAATCACGAAAATCATACGCAATATGAAGACAAAAAAGGCATAAAAATCAACGATAATGGATACTGCTACCGATCTATCGTTACCTCTTATTGCCCTCCATCTTCTAAATCTGGACAAATAACAACTGTCTGAAATTTCAGCAATCACACGTTTTTTGACCCCGTTTTTTATCACAAACGAGAATAAAAAATCAACAATTGTTTCGAAAAACTTAAAGGAAAAATAATTGTTTAAAATTGTTTTTGATTAGATTTCTGATATAGAGTACATTGCCTTATAGAGTCATAGATGGAAGATCAGCTTAAAAAAATCCTGAATTCTAGAAATTTTGATATGTTGTAAATTTAAAAACTGTGTGTATTTTAGTTTACACTTATTTGCAAATTTTCTCCAGAAAAACAAATGTATTTCTCTATTATTGATATCATAGCCTTCGTGGGAGCAGATTTGGTATGGGTTGAAGTCATCCCTTTTTATTAAAACTGAATGGTTGTGGGCGTGCTTAAAATGGGTTCTATGACTTGATCTATCTATGAAATCATTACATTAAAAGTAAGGCATTACAAGAGCAAAGTCATGACAAAATTACAAGATATTACATCGGCCGTGTGTCCATTTACTAGTGGGTAAATTTAATCTATAGAAAGGATCGACGGTGAGAAAGTTAGAAATATGTGGGCAGGAAAGGCGAGAGAGGGGAATGAGAGTGAGACGTTCGACAGCAATCGTAGTAGTTTTTATGCTCATTCTTTTTGGGTGTTGTTATTACGACGCGAGTTAATAGTTAGATGTTGTTGTTGCGGCTGCGTCTTAAAATGGCAATATTGCACCTCCTTTGACAAACGAAGTTATGAACTAAAGTGCCGAATGGATAGCTTACAAACTTTTTTAATCGAAATTAATTTGAGGGAATGTTTTCTCTCTTGGTATGCTTATGATTATTTTCGTCGCTATTGCTGTAAAAACTTGTCCAGGCAATAACCGCTTTTCTGACAAGAATGGACGTCAAGGGGAACTTTTTTAAGCCAAGTTTACATATCGTAGTTGTTGTTGTTGATGATGATGATTTTCTCTTTCCCATTCTTCTTCTTCTTACATCTGTTTATTGCTTCTTTGCTGCTTTTGCTGATATAGCTTCGAGTATTGGTGTCACATAATTTAACTAAGCCAAATAAATAAATACTTATGAACATAAATTTAACAATTATAGTAATAATAATAATAAGGATAATAATAATAATAATTATAATAATGCTAAAAACAATAATAATAATAACTATAATTATAAAAATAATAATAATAATTATAATAATAATAAAAATAATAATGTTCACAACGTTGCAAAAAGAAAAACCAAAGAAAAACGAAACTTTATGAAAGAAGGAGTAAATGATCATCAACTAATTTTTTCCCCGATAATTTTCATGCTTTCCTCGAATGGAAAATCATTCCCTCGTTTCGCCCGTTCGCTCGTTCAACGCCCGCTTTGACCATTTACAGCTAGTTGCACAACAGCAGCAGCACGTTTTTCTTATCAGGTCGTCGCGACGCAATGCGATGCGATGCGACGCTACCAGCTGCCCGCGCCTTGCTGCCACGTGACGCCACGGACGCGACATATCGTTGCGGTTGTCAAACGAAGTTGGCAAAACAAATAAAGGTCAACGCCAACGACGTATGACGGCAGCAGACAACAGACAGCAGACGAACGACAACAACGAAACGAAACAAGGAATCAGTCTATAAGCGATGGCTGTAATGCAATGAGATGCTCCATCAAGATGGTTATTGTTGTTATTGTTGTTGTTATTGTTTATCTTCGTTTATGCTTTTTCTGTGGCATATTGTTGGTACGGTGTGCGCGTTGTTGTTTTTGGTGGGCAACCCAATCGGCAATTTCGAGAGGAAGATTTTCATCGACAGTTACAAACAACAACAGCAACAACGACAACATGCATAACAACAACGAGCGTAACACCAGCAAGCATTAAAGCAAAACCAACAACAACCAACACAACAACAATATAAGCAGCAACAATGTAAATACATACCAGAAAAGAAAGTCATTCCCATTTCGCATGCAATGCGACGCAAATTTATAAACTTTATTTCTTATTGGAGCTTCTTGTCATTCTGCATCATTCCTTCCCCCATCATTCCGTCCCGTCCTGTCATCCTCACGCTACATAAACTCCTTTAGCGTCTTATTCCTTTTTTTATTCGTAATCAAAAGCCGTTCACTCGCTTTTATTCCGAACGCTGCCAATGGTCGCTCTAGTTTGTCGGTATGGAAGCGAATCTGGATCCACTTCCAAAGTTCGAAAATTGACTGTTGTAACAAAAACAACAAAAGCAACAACAACTACCACAACAGTCTCAACAATATCTACAAACACTTGAAATGAACTCGATTAGTTCATCGCAGTGATAATAGTGCACTTAGCTTTTCCCGCGTTTTTCCTTTTTTTTTTTTTTTGTTTCTTGATGCGACAACGATTTTTATTCCGTTGCTCTTTGCTAATCTCTACTCGTTGCTCTCCATTAGCTTGTTTTCGACTAATCTAGGCGAACCGGCTCTCAAATTATTTTTTGCGACTCCATCGACAACTAACAAGAAGACCCGGAATGTACAACAACAAATTTGGTATAATTTGCTTCGCTTTACATTTGTTGATTCTACAATTTTGTTGTATAAAGTTATTTTCCTGTAAATTCGGCATGGCGCTGCCGTTTCTTATTCTTCCTGGAATCGATAACGGTCAAAAGAAAATTCCATCGAGGCGAATTGGTTGCTTCAATGTTTAGTCGATTGGCCGGTTAGTCCACTGATCTTTTATACGGATGGTATTTAGATTATCTTGGATCGCAAAGGTATCGCTCGAAATGAATCACTTTAAAACCGAGCGATTGGTGAATTAAAAAAAACATTCTATCGCTTTCTTTCAAAAATCAAACCCATTAGACATGGCGCCCCGTTAGAGTTTGTTTTCTTAGCAAAATGGGCAATTCTTTGAACGCTGAATATTTTTTAACCCGCGTTTTGTTTTGAAATGTTTTAAAATTTTCTTAAACACTTTTATTTCTTGCTTCAGATAAGTAGTTTTAATGCCTTAATTTTTTCAATTATTTTATACGGAATAATTGCAGTGGTAAGCCTTTTTAAAAAAGTTACTCACACTGAGTTGGAAACCTTTTATTAAACTAGATGAGAAAAAAGTGCCAACAACAACAAGAAATAAGACACTGTATGGCCGCTTCTCTGATTGTGAGAGAGAGAGAAAAGCATTTATCTCTGGAGTGCTTGGACTCACGCTCCCACCAAATCTGTTATGTCTCATTAAATATATGAACTTCGTGGAAAAAACGAATTCTGACGAAGTTTAAAGTATAATTTGATTGGCTTACGAATTCCATTCGTGTCGGTTTCGTATTATTTCGTGCACAGACGAATATAATAATGACGAAGAATTAATGTCGAGAGTTGTTTCGTTATAAAGAGTACATGTGAACGAATTGATATTTTTAAGAGAAGTTTGTTAATGTTCAGTGTGATTTAGAGAGCAAACAAGACTGACTTTTTTATTAGTGTTGGATTGATTATTTAACTTTTTAAAACGATGTAGTTTGTTGAGATGATGAAACTTTTTTTAGACGGTGAATTTTTATTAGAGCGTCCCACTAGTGTCGTGATATTCTTCTTACTAAGGAGCGAAAGCTAAAAATATACAAAACCCTTTTTGTTAGTTTTGCTCTTGATGAGTTCAATTTAATTTTGCTCTCATTTCATTGCTTCAACTACGTGAGTTTCCTTACTTTGGTCGATGGAAAGGTGTATCCCATTTTTGCGAAATAAAGTTTTCTATATGATTCCAGAAAGCGAAAAAATCGAAAAAATGAATCAAAATAAAGAAAATATGCTCGGTAGTCGAAATCGGATTTTTATAATAAAACTTTCTGTATCATCGGACATCGCCTCTGTGAATTCAATCTGCTCAATTTTTATGTATTCTACTATAGTTTAATTATCGTTTCGTAGCCTACGAATGAAAACATAAACTACACAATCATTACTTTCATTAAAGGCCGTTATCGCTTTTGACATCAGTGTCAGTAATGCCCACGTGATGATAGATTTATTGAGCAAATTGTAAAGTAATGAAAGTACAAATTTAGATTATAGTTGACAATATTTCAATAAAATACCTAAATAATTTGATAAGAAAGCTAATAATAATTTCATAGCAATTTTATTAAAAAATTCCGCATTTGTTTTTAATGCCTCGAAAACAGTATTACAAATATAGAAAAGTATATTTAATCCGACTCAAGATAGGCTCTGATTCGATTTAGCCCGACCATCTTCTGTCCGTTTGTCTATCTGTCTGACTTTTTGTCTGTCCATTGAAATTACGCATACAGAAGAAGGAATTTAATATGGGTGTTATCTTTGGCTTTAGTTTGTTTGGTATTGAAAATGGGCGGAATTGGATGGGGTCCAACCTTACTTTTTTAAAACCCTAGATTGCAAAGCCAATTTAGAGTTGAACTTCTTTCTGTTCGAGTCAATAATCTAAGACAAGAATATATTTCCAAAAACAGTGGTGAAGACAAGAATACATCTCCTTCCCGCCAATTTCTCTACTGATCTGTATTACTGTATTTTTAATGTCTATTGATTAAAATTTACTGTATTGTAATTGTAGTTTGGGATGTGTGTACTAAATCAAATATAAACTTAAAAATTAAGCCAAAAATTTATGTTAAAAAAAGTATTAAAAACGTCCTAAATGTTCTAAATGGCAGTAAAAAAGTATTAAAGAGCTTATTTCGAATTTCGAATCGTTTCATTTCATTTCGTCTCTCGGATTGCTTTCCAACTGTTAGAAACTACTATGCATAACGCCTTATCATATAAAGCTATGTCAAACTGATGAAAGACAACTGGAAACACGCGACGAGACGAAACGATTCGCAAGAACTGCATGAATAGTAACCTAAGAATTTTATACTCCTTTTTACCACTGCCTCAATTTACCTCAATTTGAACGCCTTCGGGAACATATTTGTTAAATTGCTTCGAACTCAGATCCAAACAGAATGTAATACGTGTAAAGAGACCACATTTTTAATATGGTTTAATATTTCGACAACATATTTTGGAGTAGATTTAAACACCTATTATTTTCGAACCGCATTAAAATCCCATATAGGCAGACCTACCACACGTTTTTCTCTCGTTTTACCTTTTTTGTTGTTGCTTCGTGCTCTTAACTTTTTGTCTTCTCACCAAATTTTTCCTACCACGCCACAGCTACGAAACCAGCTGTCATCGTGTCTTTCAACGTTTCATTTTGCGCATTTTGCAGATACTATCTCGCTCTCATTGCTCTAAATATAAATTGCACACGTTCATTTCATTCTGATATCTCTGAGTTAAAAGTTGAATAGTGAGTAATTGCTGTTGTTTCCGTACGAAACGATTGGAATTGTTGTTGTTTTTGTTGAATTCAGTTTGAAACTGCTACAACTCTGCGTCGCGTTGAGAGCATTCGAAGCGACGATGACTTTATAAATTTGAGCTCAATTTCGTGAGCTCGTAAGATGGGGTTGTATATCCTCGATTTCGTTTAGTATTGCTCTACCTGTCGACGTGTTAGTAACGATATTGCGGCGCGTCACCTATGAACGTCGTCAATGTTTTTTTCCGCAAATGACTTATTTTTTTCTTTATTGTGTTTAATTTTTTATAAATTTATTTGTTGTTTGTAATTGCAATAGCAACCAACCAACAAAACAAACAAACAACAACAACAACGCAAAAAAACGATACAAGTACGAAATACAGTGCGATCAGTTCGTTTAGTTTGTCGGCACAGATTCGCGTATATTTTTACTTACGAAAAAAAAAATAGTTTCGGTTTTCGCCATTCGTTCTCGTCGTCGTCTCACTCACGTACGTAGTTTTTCTCATTTTTTTTCAACAATTTACTAACGTGGTATTTTTATTGCGAGTACGTTGGTGTTGTTTTCATTACGCGGTATTTGTTGTTTGGGCTTTGTTCTGTTTTATAAAAGTATGCGATTTTTTTTTGGTGTTTGTTGCTGGTAATTATTGGTATGTTTATTGTTATTGTTGTTATTGTTATTGCTGTTGTCGCTGCTGACTTTTATATGTGTTGTTAATTTTTGGCATTACGACAAAATAGTTTCGTTACGACAGTTGCGGCAACGGTGACAACCGACCCGTCATCCATGCAATAACAATAACAAAATGCATGCCAAGAAATAATAATAAGCAACAATGCAACGACTACGACATAACAAAAAGATAATAATAAGAACAACAGCAACAAATACGCAACAACAATATGACGGATAAAATTTGTGCTACCAGCAGAAAAGTTTGCGCGTCGCAATATTTTTCCAATTTTTTTTTTGTTATTGAGAATATTTAAAAATTTCAACAAATAACTATTTTTTTCAAAAAAAAATTTATAAGTTGCGAGATATATAATAAAACTCAAAGATTTCGTTAAGTAAATAAAATGAGAAAAATTGCGAAAAACAAAATGTTTCAAATTAATGAAATGAAAAGGAATTAAATACGTAAGCTAAATAACGTAAATAAAATAAGTAAGAAAAACAAAACTAATAAAATCAATAATGTAAACAAAATAATTAATATAAATCAAATAATTAAAATAAGTAAAACAAAATAAAATAAATTAATCAAATAAATAAAATAAAATGAAATAACTAAATGAAATAAAATGCTTAAAATAAAAAAAATAAATAAAATAAATAAAATAAATAAAATAAATAAAATAAATAAAATAATTAATATAAATCAAACAATCTAAATTAAACAAAATAAAAAAAATTAATTAAAAAATCAAATAAAATACTTAAAATAAATAAAATACAAAAATAACTAAAATAAAAAGCAGACAAAATAAATAAAATAAATAAAACAAATGAAAAAATGAAATAAATAAAATAAATAATTTAGTGGAGAAACACAATTACTTTTTGGAAATGAATTTAATTAATGTGTCATTGATTGAAGGTTCAATATTTAAATGTATAAATTTAAATATATAAATTAATATTAATATGTCCACAGAGTATTCCAAATTTTCAAACATGGAAAAAAATTTTAAGGAATTAATGAATATTGATTACCACAAATACGAAGTAATTTTTTAACAAAAAATAACCGCAATAATTTTTGATGCAAGTAATGTATCTCTAGTGTCATTAAAAAACAAACAAGGTTAGAAATGTGCTAAGATATCTTCGCATATATCTGTCGTTATTTTCAAATAAAAACACAAAAAATTGCTTGGGATAAAGTTTTATGTGTATCACTATCGCCACCGAATTATTCCTCTGCCCACAAAAAAGAAACGCGCGAAATTGTCATTGGATATGAATTTTCCTTTGAATTCTTGGACCAAGGAAAATGTGCTCCATTGCTTACTAAATAAATTTTTTTAGTGTCAAAGCATTTAAATGGATATTCTTCAGCTTGAAATCCTTTTTAGCTTAAGAAAGATACGATACGATAAAGTGTGATTCGTTGCTATTTTGTTCTCGAAAAATAAAACGAATGGCAACGAAAGCAAATAATGCACGAATGACATCAAATCAAATGAACGACACTAAAACGTAATTACGCGTAAAATGATGAGATGAATACTTATATTAAGCGCATCGAGAAGGAGCTGATTTTGGATTTCGAACATAAACCAAACTGTTTTTTTCATTCACTGCCTATTCAAATAACGCATAGATTTCTTTATCCTATTTTTGTTTCTATTGTTGTTGTTAATATTTGTTGTCGTGAAATGCTTTGTCGTTGTCGGTGAAATGCTGGAATATGTATTCACATGATGTGCGTAGGGATGTTGCATCTCCATCACAAATTCGAGTTAAATTCATAACATTATCGTTGTTCAAGTGCTAGTGTCATTAATAAGTATGCTTCTAAAACATCCACTCACTTAAAAAGTTAATAAATAAATTAATTAATTAAAAAATTAAATGAATCACTAATGCATTCACAGATGACAGGATAGCAATGTACGCTCTTCTTGTTCGAACAACTGTCGTTTGTATTACCGTACTAAATTGCGAAATAGTAGTAGTAGAAGTAGTGTGGCGAAATATTAGTTTTGTCTTTGTGTTACTCAAAACTGTACTCCGCTAAATAATGACGTCATCAGTAATTATAAGAGAATCGATTTATACATACGATTAAAATCAAATTACTGGACCATTGCATTGCATTTAATTGTTATAATCAATCAGTTAATTACTCATGGGTCGGTCATTCAATCGGTTAATCTATCGTTTAGGCATTCTTTTTCGACTGCGTTTTTAATTATTAATTCTACCAATTTGTATTCTGTAAGTTAATCTCGTTTGGTTGGCCCGTCGGCCGGCTGGTCGATTGTTCGGTCGGTATGAAGTCAATGTGCGGTCATTGTGTGAAGGACCGACCACCTTAAATTTTTTTTACCCCCATTGGTTACGTGTTGATACACGTAATCGAGAAATGCTTTAAAACGACACTTAAAAAGGGGTCGTGATTTGTCGTGATTAAAACATTCAATGAATTCAATGAATCTCATGAATAATAAATAAAGGACTGAATGAATAATGAGCGAATAAATGACACGTTATTTATTTGGCAGTAGAGAAGGGAAAAAACAACACAATTAATACAAAAACAAAATTGTTATAGTCTGTATCAAGGGAAACACGAGAAAAGTGTTAATAAAATTTATTGCGGGAAAAGCTAAAAAATTAATGAAAAATTAAACAATCCGTTACGGTCATAATGAATGTTTAATAAGAGTATTCCATACAAATATTCCATTTTCGTAAAAGTTTTAAATTTTTTATAAAAAAAGGTTTTATTAATTTAAGGAGCAAGTTAAGTCGAATAAAAAATGGACTGATTTAAAATCAGCTTGTTAAGAATTTTGCAAAAATTTGCGTTGACAAAATTTTATTTAAATTATTATATGTTTAACATTAAAGCGATAATACATTTTGACTTTTAAGAAATTAATTAAGATTAAATCACTTTTGAAATTAGTTGAGAAAAATTAGTTTCTCCTAAAAATTAGTTTCACTATTTAATTAATCGTGCATAATCTTTATCGGAAATGTATTAATAAGTATATAAAACAATAATTTTTTTCTTATAAAAAAATTTAACTTAACTAAAAGTACTGAAGTCGGTGACCTAATTATTACTACTATTGCTTAAAAAAAGCACAACCGAATTCACAAAAGGAGCAAAACTAACAAGATTATTTTAATTGCTGATAAAAAAAAATTAAATAAACGAGCACGGTTTTAATCACAAACGTGAAGAAGGCATTAAACGTACCAAAACGGATATTGTGCTGAAGCATAAAGAAATACAAAACAAAACAACTAAAACGATCACAAAACCACAACAACTATGAGTCATGGAGGTGGATAGAAAGGAGGGAGACGAGTGTAAGGAAAAGTCATTTGAATATCAGTAACACGTTGCGGAGATAAGCTTTTAATTTAATTTATTAAAAACAACCATAAAAATACGATACGAGAATGTTCATATTCTCAACCATAACCACGTCATACTTTCCGTCTTCGAAAAGATTTTTAAAAGTAAAGCAAACAATGATTTGTCAAAAATTCGAGTTTCAGAGATATTACGCTTATTCGTAAAAGAGTTAGAATAGATAGATTTTTCTTAATAATAAAAATATAACGCAAACAAATGTCCACAAGCCTTCATTAATAATCGCATACTTCAATAGAAAAATTGTATCAAGAAGGGACGACATTAGAACTAGATTATTACCTGCCATAATCTGTAGCTTCTCTAACAAATAGATTTTATAAAAAAAATTCACCACACACAAAAACACACACGAACACATTCAGGCATGGCCACGAGAATATTCCACACAAAATCCTAAAAGCAATTCAAAAATCTTCCACGGCTTGTAGCAATCAATGAATTGAATGAATGAATCATAGCGTAGTGAACTGTCGGTAAATTCGATTAAAACCCAACAACAACTACAACAAAATAATATAAAATAACTACCACAAAAATAGCCTTAAATTTGTTTTTGAAATTTCCTCGAACATTCAGGAAATTGCGTCATAAAAAAAATTATTTGACTCAAATTCGATTTGTCAACAATTTACCAACAAAACATCATCAAAACCAATAACGGTAATAACAACTACAACAACAACAACAGCATTTTATTAAAATTAGAGCGACTACAACAATCTGTATGCCATTTTTACCTTCGCATATCCTTTTCATATATCCTTTAATGAAGGCGCAGCCCATTTAATTCGAATTTGGAATTTTTTCTTGTAATTTGATGAAGTTGTTTTTGTAAAAATTTTCCACAGCAAACAATTTTTTGCGCATTATTTTAAAGTGAACAACAGAAATAAGCGTTTATTAAAAGAGAAGCGGAAGATATACGAGCAGATAAGAATGAAAAGGGAAGGAATTAAGGAAGAAATTCAGGCTTGGTTAAAATACGGAAGAAAAGTAGGAAGGAAGGAAATGGAACGCTCGAGTGGAAAGAAAAGCGAAAAAAAAATTGAGAATATCAATTTCCATTATGGAAAACTAGCAACAAAAACGTGCTGAAGCGAGTTTGGAGAAGGGTGGATGAATGAGTGAGAATTAGCTGAATGTAAAGTGGATAGACAGAGAGATAGAGAGAGAGAGCAGGGAAGAGCGAGCGAGAGTGACGGAGAGAGGGAAAGGTGAAGAACTATTGACTACTCAAATCGCAAAGAATTTGAAAGATAATAATGAATGAATGAATGGATGAAGAGATAAATCAATAGCGGAAAGAATGAAAACTGAAGGACATCTTTATGAAATATTTTAAGAAATGCGGCGCCGTCATCAAGCAGCAGCAACAACAACAAACAACCACAACAACAACAACAATGCTAATATGGCAACACCGTACCCAGTAGCAGACTAAACCATTCAACTGCTGAGTCCTGATGAACTAATCGAAAGACATAATAGGGTAAAAAAACTCTGTAGGTTCTCGAAAAGTAGAGGCGACCTTTGAGCGGCGAGAATAACTACAACAAAAACATCACAACAAATACAACAACGCGAATAACAACAACAACAACAACAACGGCAACGACAACAACAAGGACTAAATAGTTTTAAAGGACATCCATCGGAGTGGCAGCAGGCTGTTGCGTGCGATTTTGCCGGCTGTTACTACCGCTACCTTGGGTTCGTATTGTTATTGTTGTTCGTGTTGTTGTTTTCCTTGCTGTTCGTGTTGTTGTTGTTCCTTCTACTGTACCTTCTTTTTTGTTGTCCTTGCTTTCAGTTTTAAACATTTTGTTGTTTTCGTTGTTGTTTTTGTTCGTATTCGCCCCTCTTTTATTTCAGCGCGATTTTTCGTGAACACCCGGCGCAGCTGGTACTCTCATTCAGTGATGGTACTCCGGTGGTGCCCTCTTTGTATGCGTACAAACCAAACTAACGCTTCGGTAGTGAAGCAACAACAACAATAATAAAGATGAACAAAACGTAACATCAACAACAACTACAACAACTGCCACAGCAAATTACAACGTAATAAAAACAATAACTGCGTCACTATCGGAAAAAGAATCTGAAGTCATACCAAAGGAAAAATATTATACGCACAATATCTTCTCGTGGAAAGAAGCAACGACAACAAATACAACAGCAACAACACGTCAAAATAATATATCACACGCACACACGCATGTATAATGAATGGATCCTTCCTTCCGTACTTTTGGCGTGCAATCAAAGATTTAACGCGTCTTAAGAATCGGGTGAAAAGAGAGAGAGACAGAAAAAAAGACAAATGCGCCGTGGCGAATCTTCGGGGAGACAGACGATTTTATACGCTTCTTCACTACCATTCGGTCTGTCACTCTCGCTCACTCCTCCCGCCCCTTCTTTGTGCTCATGCCATTTCATTCAACAAGTCTGTTAAAAATAAATCCATAGATGGATGGATGCGAGTAAAATCTGTACCCACAGAGATAATGACATGCGACGAAACTTTTTGTATTAGCGATTTTATTAAAAAAAAGTGGTGGTGGTTTATTTGATGGCAATTTTTTATATTCCCTGAAGAGATCACGTATACCATAAATAAGAGATTTTCACATTGTCGCCTTTTATTTCCCATCAATTTTGTTTACAAGTTGCGGTTAAGGGGTGGACCAACGGTTGGTTACTTTTTAAGAGGGAAAATTTCAATACAATTTCAATATATTTTGCCTTATTAGAAATAAATAAACAAAGCAATAAATCATTCGAAATAATTAAGGAAACAGTTCGAAAGGTACAAAAAAGAGAGGAAAACTTTTCATGAGTAAAAAGCTCTCTTTGGAAGAGAGGCCAATACTAACTTTCTTTACAATCGCGTGATTCTTTTTTCGACTAAACTTGGCATCATTTATTTCATAATAAGAAATTAAACATTTCAATCAGAAATTTTTTGTAAAAGAAGAAATAACTTTTAACAACTTCTCAATGCGCTTTAAAGATCCCTTGCAACGTGTGTAAATGCGTGGTGTGGGCTGCGTATGTGTGCGTGTGTGTTCGTGTGATAATCGTTTTAGTAGCTTGTGGCTTCTATACCGTCGCCGCAATAATTGCGATCATTCTCGAAATGTCGTAGCCACAGAAATGAATGTAAAACAAATCGATTATACGATTGCCTTTTTCTTCTGGTTGATTTTCTTCTGGTCGTTTCTTCTAAACATTTTCATTTCGCCCCTTCTTCTTCTTTTACTACTATTATTTTTATTTCAAGAGGTCACAGTTTTGACAGTGGTGCTGCTGATGTTGTTATTGTTGTTATTGTTAATTGTGTTATATGTGCATGGTGGTTGGTTTAACACGACCTTCTTCACTTGAATATTCGATTTATGATCTTGACGACCGATCATTGAGTAACAATATATTAACCAAACGTATATTACCACGTGCTCCAAATAAATCACCGACGCCAAATTGATTTGCTCGGAAGCAACTCCGTCCATTCCATTCAGTTTCTCTCTTTTCGATTTTTATTTTTAATTCTTCGTGTATTTATCCTTTCTTCAATGTTTTATACATTCGAAATAGAATTATATTTTATATATTGACACTCTTTAGCTGGCTTATCGATAAGCGACAAAACCACATCTTTATAAACAATAAATAATTCTTTTTCTTACAAATTTTTCGTTCAATACTTCCAATTAATCGTACTTTATTTAAATTTCAAATATATATATTTTTTTAACAAACCAAAATTAATCATTAATATTGCTTACTGTCACTTCGGTTGACACAGTAGTCAACAAAATGTCTGTCTCAAAATTATTGCTTTAAAATCAAGTTTTCGACGTTTCAATGGATTTCTTGTGTCGCAAATGCTTGTCGCAAATTTGAGAAGAAGGGAGATTTTACTCTTGACGTATTAAGAATTACTTGGTCTTCGGTTTCCTTCTAACCAAATCATGAGAGAATGTCTTTATTTCTTCGTTAAATCGTCTAATGTTTTACTTAATTTCGATTCAATTCAATCGAAGCTGTCTATTCCTTGACTTAGGACCTGATCTCATTTGTAGTCGAGATCACCAAATTAATTATCAACGAAATCTTAAAGAGATTAATAAATTTGAAGTTATGGAAAAACCAATATTTTTCATATTCATGAAATAAAAATTGAAATGATCCATTTATTTAAAAAATATGAAATTATTAGTTTTTTATAATTCGATTTATTTTTTATTATTATTAGATTTTTAACGCTTTTTTAACACAAAAATCGAATATTCATAATTTTATTATCTGAAAATTCTTCAATTCATTTCTTGATGCATTTCATTTAGCTTTATTTTATTCACCGCTTTTATTTTCTTTAGCTATTTTTTTTTTTGTCTAAATTGTTTTGAGGTTAAGCAATAAATTATTTTGTTAAGAGATTCTTGAGAGCGTTTTGCAACGCCTTTGGCAAATTTTGTTAGCCGTTTATTTTCTAATTTGGCTCGTTGGCGCTCGATGGATGCATCACGATACCAACTCACTGTGTCTAAACAACCTGTCGTGAGGTATTCTACACACGGTCTTCCGTCATTCCGTCGTCACGAACGAGAATGATCGGGAAGGGTATGAGAGATGGGTGGGACAAAACTGTTGGCAACAGATCTTGTGCGTAATAAACGCAATTGCGAGCAAACTTTAACAGCTCTAAATGAATAATTTTCTACGGTAGGTTAGGGGAGGGGGGAGGGGTGAGGCGGCGTTGCTTTAGGGCGGTTGTGTGTTTATGATGCTTTGTTTTTATTACAATGATTTACGAACGCACTAAATGCAGAATGTATTTTTATAGTCCAAACAGAAGCTGTTTTCGAGGATGCTGTTTCTTCTTCTCCTAATGCTGATTCCCGTTGGCGATGCATTGAAAAATTTTGATTTAACACTTGAACATTTTTCTTAAAAATCACCTTAGTTATTTGTACAACGATTTCTTCTATTGCTTTCGGCTGCCTTTTTTTGATTCATGTTCTTTTTATTGCTAAAGTTCAATTCTTGATACAATGATTTGTTTTTTCTTTCACTCGAGATTCCCATTGATGTTTCTCTCTCTCTCTCTCTGTCTCTTGCTTGGTGCGCTCCCTAGGGATAGCGAAGGCGAATATTTTTATACATTTGAAAACATGCAGTGCAATTATTTACGATCACATTAATTAACAGAAAATTTCGACAGTGAAATATTTCTACTTAAAAATACTATGGTTGGAATAAATTATACCATAAAAGAAATTTTATGGTTAAGATAGAAAAGAATTAGCTGTAAAAGACAATTTTTTAAAAGTAATAAGATTGGGAAGATTTACCCAGAAACTATTCCTAATCGAGTAGTCTTGAAAAAGATGCGAAATTTTGTGAATGAGACAACGAATACCTTTCTATTTTCATTTTATTCAAGTCGTTACGTCGTATTCAAGTCGTTACGACGATTTGTTTCTTGTATATTATCAATACTAATTCCTCTCACATAAACCCTTTCTCCCCTTGTGACTATTTCTTAATTCTAAGTAAAATTAAATTAATTTCAACACATATTTCATAAGCTTTGTATTAACGATCGTTGTTGTTTTATTTCTTTTTGATAGTAGAGTCAGTTTTACTAGCAGGTAAGCAAAGAATTGTTAACAAATTAGCATAATTTGTTGTCGATTTGCATAAAACTCTACAATCTTTAAAACAATCTGATTCCTATAGTTCTGGAATATTCCTCTGTTTCTCTTTTTTTCTTTGTGTTTCACTTATTTTAATGAGTCCTTATCTCTTCAGAACGTAATGTTTTTGACTTTTTAAAAGTGGCAAATAACAGAAAATACGCGCTCATAAAAACATTCTTAACACTTTACGTCTATTATCGTACTATCACATTCACCTACACACACTCTTACATATTCATAGTTATTTCTCGATTTACGCGACCATAACGTGCCAAACAATATGGTGATATTGTTGATCAACTTGTGCCTGATATTTTACATTGAACAATAAGTTTTGTTTCGATTTTGGTTTGGTTTAGGTTTTGATTTCTCCTTCTTCAACGGTCAACAAATATCGTCGAATTGGAGGTTTGTACTGTCGCTCTTTTTTTTTTGTCAATTCAGCAAACCGTGTGCTTCCTGTAAATTTATGTGTTTGGTAAAAAATTTTTTTGTGTCGTACATATTTTACCATTCGAACAAAAACTCATAAAAGATTTTTATAGCTCATAGCAATTTTGACATACCAGCTCCTCCTAAGTATCGGCTTGTCAATAGGAAAAACCCAACCATTCGTTTTGGTTGATTTTTTTAATAAGCATTCACAAATACGATAAGAGACCATACAAACAGATTAAGAAAAGTTGATAATTTGTTATACGTCGACTGAGGATGTGTTGAAATTTTTAAAAAATGTGTTGAAATAAACGAAAAAAGTTGAAATTATTTTATGTTTATTTCGTTCCCCTTTGGGTTTTCATGTGTTTTGTTCTTCACAAACCGTCTGAAAATTTAAAAAACATTTTTAAAAAATTTTTAAAGTTTTATGAATATTATTTTTCAACCTTTACTTAACCAATTGAACTCACATTTAACCTTATTAGAAATATGCTCAAATAAATAAATATAATTAATAATAGGTAAATATAATTTTAAGCACACGTAATAAAAAATCAAATAGCAAAAAATTAGGTAGCAAAAATTAGTAATTTAAAGAAATAAGGTACGTTTTTTTAGCCACGCCTGTTCCACCTGCACCTCTTAGTACAGTGTAGTCCGAATAAATTAGGCGTGAAAATAATTAAATTCACTTTGAGAACTGTCCTCGTGCACCAAACCAATCATACACAATGAGCACGTAAATACATAAACTAATAAACACAATACGAATAAAGACAATTAAAACGAACGAACAAGAAAAACACTGCTATTAAATAAATTGAGGCTAAAAGCTTAATAGTGTTAAAACGAAAAACAACTGCAGACTGCATAAAAACAGCATAATAAAAATTTCAAAAAACAACTCTTATTAATATAAAGTGCATTGTACTACTGCCACATATTCCAACAACAACAACAACAGCAACAACACTCCGCTCACAAATGAAATAGAAACCAACAAAAAAAAATAAAACCAACAATTTTCACAAACCTTTTTTATAATTATTATTATTATCGAGTGCATAAATTAATTACGAGCAAAAAAATGTTTTTTTTTAAAGTTGTGAAATATAAAAGAAGCGCAATAAAACTGTAAACATAATAATACAAATAAATTGAAAAGAAACCGAAAAAAGCTAGAAAGATTCATAAAAAGTGTCGTAAAAACTACTGCGAAAATGGAGCATGTAATGCTCAAACAACAAGAACTAATTAAAATAAACAAAAAAACAGAAATGAAAATGAAATAGAAGAGAATAAATTCAGGAAATGAAACGAAAAAAACCTATTTAAGTTTATTAAGGAATTCAAAAAATTAAGTAAAAATAAGAGAAAATACAGAAACCTTTGAAAGAAACGATTAACGAAAAGTAACTGACTTTCCAGAAAATAAGTTAATGATCGATAATGATGATATATCGATATATAAAATTCGAAAATATTCAAATTATATTATACGTATATTGAAATACTAGGCCACATTAAAAGTTAGTTGCTTTTACAGACATTCAAAGTGTCGGCGGTTGTTTTGATAAATTTCGGACAGAAAATGTATTTGTTAAAAATCAATTTTTATCAATTGGGTTCTAATAATTATTTTCTATGACTTTATGCGATTTTTAGGTCCGATTTTCCGAATAATAAAATCGTTATAAAATATTTGTGTTTCATTTTCGAAAAGCTTGGGCCCGGCGAATTTGAGGGCTTCTTAGGTCAGCAAAACGATCAAAAGAGTTTTACAGAGACCGAAACGAATTGTGTTCAGATCCATTCTTTTCGGAGTTACATTCTTGACATTGAGCAAATATAAAAAATAGCGACCCGGTCTGCAAAAGATGTTAAAACATTTTTAAAAGCTTAAAATCGTAGTAGAAGAATCTGTTCTTCTGTTTGAAAAAATTAAGGCTTGATAATTTGTATTACATACTTTCGATTTTACATATTTTCATTTATTGTTGAGAAACAAAACCTAAAAACACGTACATCTAAAACGGAATAATGGTTCGATTTTCTCTATTTTCTCCGGCGCTTAATGAATTTTTAAAATTCCATAACGATATACGCATTCTTTCTTATTTAGTAATAAATTATTGTATTCTTCAGACGTCCATGATTAAATCAAATGAAACGAGCAAAGAAATTTGTAATAAAATATTACATTAACCAAAAAATTATATTGTAAAATAATACGATAAATGGATAAATAAATAAAAGAGAGTTAACAAATAAATCGAACAAACACATTTTATTGAAATTATTAATTAGAAAGTAACGAGTAGAGTAAATGAAAGTGTTGTTTTTGAAAGAGGAAATAATTAATTATATTAATGTAATAACGAGTGAAAATTAAAAAAAAATAAGCAGTGAAATTAAAGAAGGCACAATTTCATTTAATGAAAAATATAATAATTATAAAAAAATTTTTTCTCCGCAGGAAGTAGAAAAGATTTATGGTATAATAATATAAATTCTTTGTTTGAATAAATTCACTAAGAAAGTGAAATACAAAGTAAATGTCTAGTGCCTGAGAAAATATTTTACAATAAAAATTTATTGAATAAAGCCTTGAAAAATCTACAAAAAACACCAACAGCAACAGAAAAATCCAGAGCAATAACAACTTCAACCACAACAACAACAACAACTATACCAACAACCGCAAAGCCTCCACAGACTATGTACCATACTAAACACACACATCTACACATTTTGAGCCGTGGATAAAAATGTGGATAAAATTGGGATATCCTTTTTTTAAATGTTTGTACCAAATTTTTAAATAATATTTATGATTTTGCACTTTACTGATTTTAATAGTATTCAATATTTTTTTGCTATCGAAATAATTTTGTTAATCTCTATAGCTGTTTATATAACAAAATGAAGGCGTGGTAGACAAATAAATCCATATTTTTATATAGAATTGTGTCTGGAATCAGATAAAATGTCACGCTTTTTCGATTTAAAATTTTTTTGGCGCGGTTTTACCCTTTCCAAACATTTACTATGGATCTATGGAACTCCATAATATTGATCCCCTTGCACATTGATAGGAAACCCATTTTTGACCACAAACTCTTCTGGAACATACCTAAATATTATCCTTTTGCCATCATAATTAAAGTGAGTTCTCATGCATGCATTTGCGTGTGTACGTCCGTTCACAACTTCTGAAGGTCATGCGTCGGTCTGATCAACCATATTGTTTGGCTTTTTATCTTGTCCCACAATATCTTAATTTATGTCTTCAACAAATGATCGCATATTATTATTATTTTTTTCACTTCTTTTGTATTATTGTTTTATCATTACATTTGCATCAAAGAAAGAAGAGAAACGAAAAGAAAAGAAATTATACCTTCATCCTGTTGAGTGAGTATTTCCCTCTCCATCTCTCTCTCTTTCTCTACCTGTGTGCGTGTGTGTGTGTGTGCTTCCTCATCCTTCTTCCTCTATATCCTATCCCGTAAATCCTACTTAACCGCCTACTTTTTCATGGGCTTCTGAATTTTTGTGTTGGTGACTATCATTAGGACCTCAATAAAACGTCGTAATTATGCAAAACAAGTAAGTTCTTTGTTAAGAATCATCCGCCTATTCATCCATCCAAACAAAAGACCGTGTGACCGAACAACCAACGAACCAACTAATCGACCAACCAACCGACCAACTAACCAACCAACTAACTAACCAACCAGCTCGCCAGCCATTCTTCATTTATCCAGCCAACCAACAACCAACAACCGTCGATCCTTATTCAATTAATCCAAAGAAGAGAACATGTGTCGGCAGCCACTGTTGCCGCTGCTGCGCCTTTGCCTTCCCGTCATTCTCATCATTATCGTCGTCGTCATACCACAACGTTTGTCGACGCCACAAACAAGTGGCGCACGTTCAATGTTTATGTCTCAAGACACTCCGTCTGTCCGTTTGTTTGCGATGAGCGATGAGTTTTATGTTTGTCCCATGGACGACTCACTGTATCTGTATCAGCCGCCGATACGAGACCTTGAGTCTGGCCAGATGACTGAGCCTCTGGCTTAAGCCTCTACGTAACTGACTATTTTGTGCCTGCCAGCTTAGTCCTCTCGCCTATCCTCGTGACCGTTTATGTATTGACCGTAGTTGATTCATACTTCATGAAAAACCAATCGAAAAGCAAACAAAAATAAAAATTACAATGAAATAACCACAAAAAGGTCGAGAAAAGGATACACTAGAAAAAATATTCCTTTTTTTTATCATTGGCTTTAGTCGAGCATATTTGGCATGAACATTTAATTATAAAGAAGTTCTAAATATTTGGGCAATCATTTAAAAAAACCTTGCGTTTCTGGATGGAATAAATTTTGCATTTTTTTTTTTGCAAATTATTTAAAAGACGCATCGGTGATGAATCAATGATCGTTTTTGAACATTTTGAAAAACAATAAAGCAATAATTTCTATAATAATTATTCGGCTTTTACAGTTATTTCGTATTCGAAAAATTGGTAACAGTTTTTGCATCAATATTTCTGCAGTTTTTATCGCTTTTATGTTTTAATTTTTTCTCATTTTATTAAGAGAAAAAATATTTTTTGTTCAGTGTAAAAAATACAACAAATTATGATTAAGCAAAAAGCGAAACAAAAGAAACAACGATAACAAATAGATAGAAGAGATTGTAAATTGAAGAAACGAATGGACACATAAACGGACGGACAAACAACCAGCGGTGTCCATAAACAGACGGTGTGATAAGCAGCTGTGAAGAGGAGCTCACCTTCGTTTCGTTATTTAAAACAATAAAAACAATACAAATAACAATCACAACAACAACAACAACGCTAACAAGAACAATAATGAGACCGACACAGAAACAGCGTGAGGATGGAAGTGAGTTTTGCCGCATACGCAGAAGTATATATGTAATAAAATATGACAGTAACGATAACCATAAGTATAACCACACAAAAGCCACAATATCATTATGATTGTGATCATCATCATCATCACCATCGTCATCATGATGATAATTACTCTAAACTGCGCCGATGCGGCGGCTGAATGGTGGCACCTGTTTCAGTAGCTTTAGGCCTCAAACAGCGCCGTGTATTCCGTTCCAGAGTTTCGGGGGCTCACACGAGTATTTGCTTTTATTGTCTTTTTTGCTTTTTATAATTGTTTTTCCTTTTTTCTTCTGTGTTTTCGTTTTATTCGTTTAAATAATTTTTTTACTACTATTACTAATTTTTTTGTTCAACCAACTCCGAACTTCTTAATGTTGCGGTTATTATTATTGCTTCTAATTTGTTGTTCGTCGTTTATAGTAGTTGCTATTGTTGTTTGCTTTTTTTTTCGTTGCTAGTTTTAGTTTTGGGGGTATCGTATCACGCGCTTCTACGTTTTGCGTTAATAAAATCAGTTATTGTTTGACGTGATCAGGATTCATACCTCGTTGAGTTGAATTAAATTAACAACAACAACAACAACAACTAGTTCACAAAAGCAATTTCCATTTCATTTAATTGCAAACGTAAAGTTTATCAGAAATGCTTCGACTTCAACTGAATTTTAAAATTTTTATATTTTAAAATTCTAAAATAAATCGTCTTGAAAGCAAAAAAAAATCCCCACGAAAATTAAAATTAATCGGTCTCCAAAATAAACGTTTGAAAAATGATGACAGAATTTCTTAGAAAGTGACGCATTATTCACACAATTCACTTGCCGTGAAACTTTACAAATTTAATGACTATTATGGTTAAATATGCTTAAAGAAAACCTCATTAAGTCGATTTGGCTTGGGCGTTTTCGAGAATGATCCGCTTACAAGCAAACGTATAGTTTCGTATTTATTTATATCCCTTTATGCTTGCTATACATATTGAAAATAAAAAAGGAATTCTAAAAATTTTAAGTAAAACCTTAAGTGTATCTAAGGCGTTAGGAATTTGTGACCGGAATCATTCTCGAAACACAAAAATCAAACGAAAAATTAAAATTATCTCACATTACAAAAAAACCCCAAGAGATTATTTTAAAAGAATACTCTCATCATCATCATCATCATCATCATCATTAATAACGTTCTAGTTTAATGAAGCTGTAAAAACGGAAACTTTAAGATTCATTAATACTTTATTGACAATTTTATTAATTTTAATTTTTATTTCAGTTTTATTAATAAATATTTTATTATTTAATTAAGACACAAAAATTACAATTTAAAATAATAATACACTTTTCATGATCGCTAATGTTTTCATATATATTTGTAACATTAATAAACATTATTTTTTATTATTATCTGGTAGTGTTTTCTTTTACTTAAGTTTTGCGACGGCTTTATTTTATTGTTGTTTAATGACACTTTTAATATCACTTAAGGAGCGGCGTTTCGGAGTCTGTATTTTTTAATCTCATTTTTCTTTTCATTTTAATATTTATTAAAAAAGAAAAAGTTTCTTTTAAATAAAGAAATATTTATTACATTATATTTTATTAGCTTTTTATTTGTTTTCTTTTTATATTATTTTTATTTATTTGTTTTTATTTTTATCTTTTTATTATTGATTTTATTTATTTATTTCTTTTATTTGAAAAAATTTTTTCTTTTTTTATTTTATTATTTTATTTATTTATTTCTATTGTTCTTTTAAATCAATTTTGTAAAATTTCCTTTTAATCAGATAGAGAATACTTAACTTTTGTTCAAATTTTTAATTAATTACAAATTTTGTTTTTTGGAGTTTTTACTGATAAAAAAATTACTGATAAAGCATTCATTAATAATCAAAGTAGAAAACAAGTTTGCTTTTTACCAATAAAATTAGAAAAAAAATTGAGTTTGTTTGTCTTAATCAATCAATAAAAAATCCTTTTTTTAAAAGAAATACTACTATTTGTCAAATGGCGGGATCGAAAATATTACCGCCGTTTCTTCAAAAAATAACGAGCGGCGAAAATATAAAAGAAATTTATCATATACTAAAACCAAATTTTATCGCTCAATTATCATTAAAAATGCCACAGACAATGGTTACTACGCATTATATTTTGTTCAACTTTTAACTTTTATAAAAAAAGTAGTTTCATCCGTAATAAATTTTACACTAAAGAATCCTTTTAAAAACATTTTCAAAATTTTATTGATTTATTTTTCTACTTTTTCACATATTTTTTCGATAAAAATCATTCAAAAGAGAAAGACAGTTTTGTTGTTTTGTTGCTTTGCGAATTTTTTGTCATTATGATCCATAAAACAGATTTATTGAATTATTTCGTATGATGACCATGAGTCGTTCAGTCGACGGCAATAAAATCGAATGCTTTATAGAAACATTAAAATGTTACAGAAAAAAATGAGAAAATATTAAGGCGGGGAGAAAAAACTTGTTCTCGACGCAAACTAAACAAAATGTGAAATAAAAAGCTTTTTATGTTTGTCAGGGTTGACGATGTTGTTGGTGTTGTAATTTATGTAATTATTACTGACATTGCTACACTTGCCTTCTCTGATTTGCTGTTGTTGTTGTTGTTGTTGTTGTTGTTGTTGCTCGCTTGTTTATCGTTTCAATAAAAAAACCAAATATCGAAACTTATGGTTTTTATCACTTGCTCAATCGTCGATAAACGACGCCACAACCTGAACAGACCTTGAAACGTTTCTCGGACAAAACAGAAACTAATTAAAAATTAAACAAGATTTTTTTCAAAAAAATCTGGAAAGAATGATTTGATAACTTCACAGAAATTAGAACTCATAATTACGTTCCAGATTGTCGTCTCAGGGTGGAAAGCATTTCTCCACCGTTTTTTTTTCAATTTCATTCCAAGCTGTCTAAGGACAAGCTTTTTGTCTCATCTTATAGAAGACACCCTGTATATTTGATGTGCTATTATGAGCATTAGAATAATCGTAGGGATAATCGAAGTGTACACTTCCATTGAATTTATGTTTCGAATTTTTTTTTGTCACAAATATATTTATATATATTACAATACATGTATGTAAAATCAGCCAACCTTATGGGAGATAATTCGATAAGGAATTATTATTAATGGATGGCGAGGTTGTGCCTCCGAGAGAACTTAAAGCTTAATTTAATAATTCATTCGTGGATGAAATGTGTGGATAGAAAACCTATTAAAAATGAATGTGTAAGTGCTATGAAATTATCACAAAAAATTGTGTACGATTTATAAATCCGAGTAATAAGAAAATAAACTTTAGCTTCATTAAATATTAAACAAATTTTAATCAACAATTAATTACAATTAATTAATCAACAATTAATAATTCTTAAAACTTCTTTCATTTTAAAATTGAAGACGCTACAACAACAACAAAATCAGAAACACAAAAGAAAAAATTAACGCCAAACCATAAAAATAAAAAAAGCTGGAATAAAACTAATTTTAAATCTCTTCGCAAATCATAATATTTAATGTTAAACACTTATTATAATTAAAACGTTTAACAACCAGATAATATCGCTCTTAATGGGATTAAAGCTAATTGCGATGATGATTAGCGTAACGAAAGACTTCGTAAATAATATCAATGATCTTAAAGCAGCGGAACGAATAAAATTAAATTAATTGATAAATTAAAATCATTTCAAAGTGAACGTTTATCGTAAAAACGTTAAAAATTATTAATGCTTTCATTTAAAGACAAACAAATTAAGTAATAATTGAATGAAAAAGGCTAAATATTTATTTCAAAAATTGTAAATAAATAAAGATTTTTGTTGACATTTTATGCAGATTTGATAAAGTCTTTGATAAATTAATTCTTCGAATTATTTCATTAAGTCTATTAATGAATACCTTTTCAATTTATTTTGTCTTAACTAGCCTTTAATTTTAAAAACTGATAACTTTGTTTTAAATTAAAAATTATAAATGCGTTTTTATTCATGGAAATGGTATCCTAATTTGATTTCAATCTTCGAGGACACTTAATTAATCAAGTAAATGTAAGAAATTACATTCTCCGAGAAATTTAACTTCTCTTCTCGATTAAATTAAATGACTGAATATAAAAGATTAATAATAATTCAATTTCCATTATGAAAATTATCAACAAAACGAAAAAGAAACAAAACAATAGAAATAAAGGATACAGAATTACTGATAAAAAAATACTGAAAAAAGGATACCGAATACCGAATAGTTGATACCGAATAGTTGACGCGACCGAAGGCCGCTCGCTTCAAAACCATGTTGCAAAGAATATTTACTTGTTATGGCGAGGTTGTGCTTACTAAGGGTTATAATCTTTGCTATGACCGAAAACCTCGCATACGAAATATTATACGAAAAATACTATTAGCACCGAAGAATTTCGATAACTTAGACCGACGGTCTAAGTTATCTAAGTCTTTGATGAATGTGTGATTTTTTCATTTACCATAAATGTAAATATTTTTAATTTATTAATATTTATTTTATTTACTATATTTTTATCTTTACTATAAAATTTTCCTAATAAATGTTTAAAAAGGTTTTAATTCTTAATAATGTTTTCACTGGAATTTAAAAAATTTTACTTTGTTTTTTTTTCTAATGATTATAATACAAAAATTGTTGATGAATATTAATAATATTTTGTGTGATTTATTGTCTAAATCATTGATCATTAATTTTGCGATGGCGAAACATATTGAGTTGAAATGAAATAAAACGGCGCGAAGTCATTCGGCAATTCGACGGATCTAAAAAAACAGCACGATAATAATTATTGTACGATTCTGCTTCACCTCCTTCTGCTTCTCTCTCTCTTTCGAGAACGTTTGTGCTGCCGTTGAAACCTCTTTTTGAAATTTGTTTAAATTTAAATTTAAAATTGATCGCACGCACGCAGGCGCGCATGAGCACAGTTAAAAGGTGCGTGCATGGAATACAACAAATTTTTCGTTGGCGTTATCATTTACGATAGTAATTAATTCTTCTTCTCAATACTGAAATTGTATATTCATTGGAGTTTTTTTTAAAATCAATCAACGTGAATCGCCCCGTCTACGAATTTGCATTTGAAATGCGTGACACGATTACATTTTAAGACGTCGAAAGGCGGCAAAGTGCCGTTGACATAGACTTAAACGAGACAAAATCAGAGACGAAGATACGTAGTAGAAAGGAAAGTGGGAAAGTGCAAAATAAAATCTAGATAGTCTGCTGCTGCAACTGCACCTGCAGCCGCTACGACGCGATGCAATACGATGTGAAATATGCGATGACTTTTTTATGATACGATAACGTTATGGTTGTCAATGAAAACGTCAGCTAGACACCTTCGACAAGTGATGAATAAAATAAAGTAAATATAATAAAAATAATAATTAATGGTGATCGAGTGTCTCATCTACAAATTGATATAATAATCACCTGAATTAATTTCATATTTAAAGTCGTGATTAAATATAAAATGTCCACGCATGAACATTTAAGATATAATATCTATTTTAATTAATTCTAAAATATATTAATTATAATAATTTTTAGTTTTTGGAAATTTTGAACAATTTTTTATGAATTATAATGGCTGTTATGTCCAATCACGTAGTCGTAAGAATGATAAATCTTTCTACTTATCATCTCTTCTGTCTAATAATCTTGTTTAATATAATTTTCTAATATTTAGTAATAACCAAATAATAATAATTTAGAAATATTATTAGTAATATTTGAAAAAATAAAAAAGTATCCTTCTCCAGTCAGCTTTTGAGAATTTGCCAATTTCATGACATGAATTAATGCCCAAGTTGTTTTTCATTTCAAAATGAATATGCTCTTCATCATAGTCGTCTCCGTTTATTATTATTAATTCTTACACTCACCCATTTGCGTCAGATGTGTGTTCGTAATGAAAATTATTGTCGAGGATTGTTAATAAATTCGAAAATATGTTCGCATTCTGGATTGCCTGCGTGTGTTTTTTCCTCTATTTGTTTAACACTTAATGGTTTATAAAAGAACTTTTTATGTACTTGTAGACGATTTAATGCAAATAAGTATTAAAATCACGAAAGCATTATTATCAACATCATTAAGAATGCTTAACAAGTAATGGGCCACCGATTGGTTTCTTTTTAAAAATATAGTGAACCGCCCATAAACAGAGTTCAATAACAGTCCCTTACTTTTTATGTAAACATTTTTCAATCTTTTGTCCCGCTTTTGAAATATTTGCCAACTGAAGAGCATTTAATTAATTTTAATTAAGTTTTTTATTTATATTTAATTGAGTATCTAAAGAAATTTCTTTGCAAAATAGATCGAAATGAAAACACAAAAATTTACATGAAAAATATGAAAAGATAAAATTAGCAGAAATACATCAAAGCAATCCATAAATTCCATTCGGTGCATTCGGTCAACGCACAATAAGGCGATTCGATCCGTTTTCAAGTGCATCATTTTTATGCGCTTAAATTATAAAAAAATGTCTAGACGGCTGATAAAATTCAAAGGCCAATGAGCGAATATAATCACAACGACAACGACAACAACAATAGCAACAACAATAAGAGGAAGCAACACTGGGGAGTAAAAGCAGACAACTAAAATGTAAAGAAGATTAATTTGCATGAAGTAGTAGGGAATAAATAAATAATACAACAACAACAACAATAACAACAAAGTGGGCAAGTCTGAATTTAAAAACTTTTAAAGCGAACAAGCGGAATCACAAAGAGGGCGAAATTTGTGAAAAAAATCAAAATAAAAATTAAAAAAAATTTTAAAAATTGAAATTAAAAAAATTGAGAAGAAATTAGGTACAATAAAAAAATCACATTAACCAAATGATAAAAACGTGCCCTCATCTTAGAAAGTTTTGCTCAAATAACCAAAAACTTATACAATTTGAAATAATAATTTCATTCACCCCGCTGCGTCGCAGCTTTACAATTTTTTACACGAGAGAGAGAAAGAGAGAGAGGAAATCCGATACATTTCAACAATAAACCTTTCAGGGCTGCATCATAAAACCCATTGCAAAAAATAAAACAGCGACTAAAACATATTGGAAAAGCTGACGTTAAAAAATAACGATTACAGTACCGAATCAAATGTAACGAACTGAAAGAAACCTGACACTGAAAAATTGCAGACGGTATCATGAAGCTTGCAATAAAAAAATTTATATTTAATAAAACTGCATTGATTCTTCTAAACTCGCTTACAAATAATCCTCATCGTAAGATACAATAAGTTCTCATTAATTGCTCGCTTATAAAAAACTTACGTCACCTCCATTCGTAAAACGAGTACTCAGAAGACACCTCCATCATGTTCTAAACTAGTAGTTCAAATGTTTCCCTCATCTCACAAAATAGTGCTTATAAATACTCGTAAAATTATGAAATACGACGAGTGCTTGTAATATATTCATAACTCTTTTATGAACACAACGGTTACTCATAAGATGCTTCAGTTACTTTCATTAGCACTGCTAATAATTGAAGGATACACATTATCTTTCATAATTAAACAAGTACTCGCAAACCACCCATAATAATTATGAGATCAAACGAGTGATCAATAAGATACTCAAAATTACTTCATTGTTACCATAAGTCCTGATCAACGAGTCGCTACCATAATAAAATATATTGTTCGTAAGTACATGAGTACTCAAAAATACTTATAATATATTCATCATGTCTTCATCAACCCAAAAAATGCTCACAAGGCCCCCAAATACTTTTCACTAATATAATGAGCGCTCAGATTTTATTCATAGTTTCTTGCTTTAACAAATAGTACTCATACCTTCGTGCCTACCATCATCAAATGGTTCTCATACATAATAAATAATCATACACAATAGTACTCATACATTTTATATATATATGATATTTATAGGTATCGATGCGTTATTTAGAATATATCCAATAGCGCGTCTAATACGTATAAGATTCATTATCAAAACGAGTATAGTAATTACTTTCATTATCACAACGAGTATTCAAAAGCTGCTCATAATCCTTTCATAAGACAATAAGTATTTATTAAATTTATATAGACCATTCAGAAACGTGTCAATTCAATGAGTACTCAATTGAAGTTATAAGATACAACGAGTATTCACAGGGTACATTTCCTGTGTAAGCACATGTGAGTATTTATGAAATACCCACCATTATCACAAATTCCAGTGAGTATTCAGTAACCTCTTCGAAATCTTAATTCGAACGAAACCCATTCTACATCTTTTGAAATATTAAAAGCATTACAACGAGTATGTCTGCAGAGTAAATTTTAAAACTATCGAGTATATAAGTTGAACGATTCTATTAAGAAACTGTGCTAAAACAGCTCACGATTCATGTTGAAACAGAATCATGCTGATTTATTTTAAATATATCGTTAGTGGTTTAGGTTAAGATCTGTTATTTTGGTGGGCTTTTCTTTTCTTTTCTTTTCTTCTTCTTTACTTTAATTTATATTTTGTAACATCTTTGCCTTTTACCAACTCTGGAAGCTGTTGCTATGGGTGCAACTATTTGAAAATTTTTTTGGTGAAAGTTTTTGACGCTATCGATCGAAAACTCGTTGGTGCTTTCTTTTGTTGCTGTTGGTTTTATTTGTTGCTGTTGTTACTTGCTGTTTGCCTTCTACTGCTGCTGCTGCTGCTGCTGCTGCTGCTGTCATTCGGTTATTGCTCCTAGCATAGCCGTTAACGATGTTGTTGGTGTTTGTTGTTGCATAAATTAAACCATTGTTCGATTTTCTCGTTTGGAGCATTTTCTTTCTTATTATTGCTTGCACTCCTTCTTCTTTTTTGCTTCTTCTTCTTCTTCTTCTTCTTTATCTTATTGGTGCTTGCCTTTGGTAAATCGTTTTCTCTTGGCTGCATTTTCTTTAATATTGCATCGTGGTTTTTGTTGTTGACATTCTCATCTTTTTTTGGGTATTGTTTCTGTTGTTGTTGTTGCTACAGTATTTACATCTTGTTTGTGTTGTTGTTTATGTACAAAAAAACTTCGTTTTAGTGTCATCACGTTTTTGTCAGGACTCCTACAGTAGCTTATATTCGTAAAATATTTGTTAAATTTTTCAAAATTATGTGCGATAAAATTATTCTTTTTTTGGATCGTTCTAGCATCAAAATTCAATTTTTACTTAATTTATTTATTAATATAATTTTTATTTATAGTAATTGCTTCACTGTACGAAGTCTTATCAACATTGAAATCGTTGATGTTTAGCTTAGTTATTGATGGTTAGTTCCACTGTTTTTTTTTTTTGAAATACTTTAAATAATAAGACCATATAAAAATAAATACGAGTACAAAATTTACAACAATATGTTTTGCATCAGTTGCTACAGCAACAACAGCTATTACAACATTTACACATTGCAATTTTGTGGGAATTATTTTGTGACGAGTTCTTTATTTCCAATCCTTTATTTCCTGCTTAAACACGTTTCTTTTTCTTCCCTCGCTTTCTCGTTAACAAATGCATACAACGAGGTGATCTGTGAATTTTCTCCCCTCTCTTCTTCTACTTCATCTTCTCTCTTGCCTTTCCTTCTTCTTCTTGAAACATCTAGGCTTTTTCAAATTTAGTTTTATTAGCTTTAGACCATTTTCATATCGAAGTATTTTATAATGATTTCGCCTTAGATCGTTTTCAATATTCAGTTAACTGTCCATACAAAATTCGAAATTTTTTCTCTAAATTTTTCGAAAATATAAATTTCCACTTGGCTTTTTAAGCAAATATCTCTGTCTCTGTCTCTGTTACTTCTTCGACTGTTGAAAAACAGCTTTCTACACCTCTCAAGATACTTTTATATGCATTTCTCTAGACACATCATCCAACATGGTGAAGAGAGGAAGAGGGAGAGAGTGAGAGAGAATGAATGAGTGAGTGAGTGAGAAAGAGTAACGATATGAGAGAAGCAACAACAATAGAAGTAGCACCAACTTCAGCAAGCGAAGCGATAATAACAATAATAATTCCGATGATAACAAAAAAGCCACAAAACAGCTACAATAAAATATGAAATAAACTAAACAACAACAACAACAACAAAAACTCCATGAAATAACCGCATCGAATAATATCGTATAGAGCCGAACATAAAGTCTGAAGCATTTCTTCTTTGAAAACGGTAGCAAGTTTCAAGTGCATGCACTCCAGACGTTTTTCAAGAAGCACGAGTGAGCGGCAGAAGGGAAGTGAAGAAGGAAGGAAAGAAGAAAAGACGATAGGAAGAAAAGCAGGGAAGGAAAAAAATGAAGGAAAGAATCTAGAAGTAAAGGCAGCAGTAATAAAATTTAAATAAATCCTTCAAAATGGTTTTTCACAAAATATTTGTTTTAAATTTAATGAAGAAGTTCCCACAGCAATACTACTACTACTAATAACCGAAATCGGGGGTACACACTTAAGTGTCGTGACAGTCGAAAATATAAAATATGAACCACTACGTTTTTCCATTGGAATCAAAATTCTCTAATTCTGCAAATTCTAAAAAAATTGTACGAATTTCGATTTGATAATTCTACAAATTACAATTTTACAAATCTATATATTCTGAAGAATACTGAAGATATTACAAATTATCTACAAATTCCAAATTAGATCTATTACAAATTCCTGCCTTTGTTTTACGTCGAACCTTGTTAGGCCTTATTCCACGATAATCAACGACCTTAAGCTTAACAACTACGTCACGAGTTGCAACATTTGTGTATATGTGGAAGCCATGTGGAACGAGCTGACAAACCCTTTAGGTATATGCGAAGGAAAATTTCAGTATCGATTTTCAACTCAATGCTGAAAATGTTAAGGTCGTACGATCGGTCGTTTTGCTCAAAGCACAAAACCTAATTATTTTCTGACAATTAAATGTCATTGATCGAAAGAAAAGTTTTTTGATGAGGAGGGGTTTCTTTGTTGACAAAAAGGGTTGACATGCAGATACCCAGATCTGGATACGGTAGGAATATCAATATATAAAATAGGGTCAGATATATGTTTTATATATGCTTTGTATTTTTTTCTCTAAACCATTATAGTTTCTAGTCATTTAATTTTATCGATAATTTATTTGAAAATGATAGAATGAATTTGTATTAATGTCGATATATATACACTCTAGGATCTTATGGATTATCATTTATTATTTTTGTTTTATAAACATTTACAAGAATTTCAATAATTTAAAGATGAATAAATTGAATAAATCGTTCCATTGCTGCTGCTCCGCTTTCATCATCATTTTATTAGTAATATTTCCAAATTTCCACGCATTCTCCAAATATGCTTCGTTCATTTTAAAAAGAAATAGAAAGAAATTTAAACAAACGCTAAAATTTCGTTTATAAAAGAAACTATTAGAAAGCTTTTATTATTTCTTCTTCAAACAAAACAAAGCAAAAGAATGCAGACACAAAAAAATCCATCACCACAAAAACATAATCCCAATACGTTTAAACTTTTGAATACCGCAAACTCGAAACAAAATAAAAATTGAAATCTGATACCAGAAGCAGAATGAGCGCGTGAAAACATTTGAAAATGCAAAGACTAAAGTGCGTTCGAATCCGTCACATCACATCATCCGGTGTTTTGTGCTTGCTTTTGGGTTAACGTAAAACAAAAGCGTACGAGCTCTATATGGACCTCAATAACAACAACAACAATCGAATCAACAACTGCCATAGCGATGACGAAGATGAATAATTAGAAAAAAAAATCGATAAAACGGGTTTACTTGAGCCAGTTTTAAGCGTGTGGGTGGGCCAGTTTTGGAAAATTGGCGAATATTTTTAAAAACAAGACATTTTAATGCATTCCTGGTGAGTTACAGGACATCGAAAATAGCAATGGCAACAACAACGACAGCAGCATTAACTACAGAAATTTACTTCTGTTATTAATCCAAGTGACAGTCTTGATTTTAAAGAAATTTAATAAAGCTGTTAGTATTGCTGGCACTAGAACCTCCCTACGTGACGACCCACATACCCTCCTCTCATAATTTCTCCCCTCTAAACAACGTCAGCAGTAATCATTGTCTAAATTTAATTTCCTCCATTTTATTTCATTTCGTAGAAACAAAATTGATAAGAGTAAATATTTTATTATCTTGAAAAATGTGAATTGAAATAAACATTTCCAGAAAATGTGAATTGAAATAAACATTTGAGAAATACTAATATTTACTCTATGGCAAATACGTATTTTAAGTAAATAAATTCAAATCAAAATAAATTTCACAAATAATTTACCCCAAACTCATTCTCAATGAGCAAAAGTTTCGCTTTGACCGCAAGATATTTTTGATGAAAGCTACACGAAGAACCGAAGAAGCAAAAGATCTGAGAAGATAACAAAAAAGAAATATATATGTATGGTTAGTATAACTTGAAGCAAAAATGTTTGTAGAGTAAAAAAGATCGAACATTTAGATTTAAATCTAAATTATATTTATTATCTTTTTATTTCCTTTAAATTTATTCCTTGATTGGCGAGATCTCACAATTTTACAAGGCTTTAAAGAGGAAAACAGACAGATATTTGATTTTTATTATAAATAATTTATAAACACAAAACTTTTGCCCAATTATTTACGCAACCTATTTTTTTGCGATACGCGCTTAGAAACTATGTAAAAGATATGTTCGAAAACATCTGCTTCCGAAACATCTGCTTTAATTTATATTCGAAAATTAATTTAAGAATTAAAGATCTTCATTTTCGCTTCGAATTCAAATTTTCAAAATAATTTGAAAACAACGACGATATATTTTTGTTAATTCTAACAAAATAAATTTTTAATCATCAATAAATTTTCAATTTTGTATAAATTCTTTTGCTTTCATTTCATCTAATGAAAATTTAATGATGATGATTTACTTATTAAATAGGCGTAGGTGTGTCGGTGTTTCTTTTCATACAATTATATAGACATTTCTATATTGGCTCTGACTGAGTTAACAGCAGCTTATTACGGTCATGTGCCGTGGGCGGAATGTCGCTAAGCTTGTATTGGTTTTGATGTTGGCGATGCCACTGAATTCTACTTATTCACCAGCACTACTGACGATTGATTTGTGATCATTTTTCATCAATCTTACATTTTTATTAGTTCCCTTGTGATTTTATTTTAGAACTTTTATGGTCATAATTCGTTGTTGGCAGCTTTACGAGCTCTGGTGTTGGTTTTATTTTTTTATTGTTTTTTTTTTGTTTTTACTGATTGAAGTGATGACGCAGAAAAGTGAGTGAAATTGGAAGTATGCGGGGTGGAGGCGTTTTTATTTGTTCTGCATGTTTTCCGATATTTACTTCTTGAAACGAAGCACGAATATTGTGAAAGAAAATCGTGCAGCTCGGAATTTTTAAAAAAAATCTCAATTGTAGAAGAATAAAATATTGTGGCTTAAAAAGAGATTTCATGACGACACTAACGTCCTTATTGAGTACATGACTGTTTGACATATTAATAGAAATTATCTATCTAAATAACTCAAAATAACGAAATAACCGACCATCTGAATAACTGTCTAAATAAAAGTTTCAGCTGAAAAATGTATCTCAAAATTGCTATAAGATACAACATTTTCGAACTGATAATTTCTTCAAATATTTTTTTCTACAAATTTTTTTCCACACAAAGAATGACGCGTTAAAAAAAATTAATTGAATTATTAAAGGAATGCCGTAATTGAAAAAGAATGGCAGAAGTGACAAAGTAAGCCTCCTACTTTCACGCCCAACAATTCTGATGATAAAACTTGTTTCTCGTTTTTCTTCTTCTTCTACTACGTTGATTCTTTCTCCTCTCGATCAATTTTAAGCTATAGTTGATAGTTGTTCTTCTTCTTCTTCTTGTCTTTGTCCTTTTTATATTCATTTAATCGAGGCGATCGAATGCCGCATCGCGGGTTGGACCCATTTTATCATTCTGTCATAAAAATACAAGATTGTTTTATGTTCGTCGAGTCGGTTAACAAACTTGCACACGCCTTGTAATTGCAAGTAATAATTATTAGAGAGGTGGAATCACTTCGAACCAACGTACCGCGATATCGTCCTTGTAAAATAAAGGAGAGGACCTACTCTTTGCTTGAAATGGTGCGGAGGAGAGATAATTATTAGATGCATCTGGAAAGAAGCTACTAATATTAAATTTGTTGGTAGAAATTGGAAATGTATCTACTACACACATGTAGCCACATTAAGAGGCACTACCACAGGTTTAGGAGGTCAGAAAAAAAGAACTAGAATTAAACAAGAATTCAATTTGTAAAATTATATGCAATCAACTCTTTAACTGATTACGTGAATGAATGAATGATTTTATTATAATTTAGGTCATAACTAGGAGGACTCATAAAAGGAATACGTAATTTCTGCCATACTTGATCATAAAATTACTCGAATGATGGAACTTTACAGGTCGTTTTGAAATTCAATGCAATATTGCATCGTAGTTTCGGAGATATTACAGCATTCATATGATACTACTATATTTGAATGACATTATGCCGTTAATTTGATTGGAAGAAAGATCGATATTTGCTATAGCGTTTAATATCATTAATTTGCAACAAAATGCAACGAACCGTTTTTTACAATCTTGCATCACAGCCTTTAGCAATCACAAACCGATCTGAAAGGAAATGAAGACTTAACCGCCAACTTTTGACTGCATGATAGTATCGAACAATACAATCGTATCTAAATGAATCACAGTATTGTATTTGAATGACACCACTGCATTCATTTGATTCGATTAAAAAGCGCTCGTCGGGGCGTTTAGTAATATCGTCCATTAGTTTCATTGACCTTCGTATAATTTCACTTATTGCCTTTACAAAATAGCACTGAAACGTTTTGTTACTATCTTTTATCAACACTTACCGTAATCATAGCCTGACCTGAAAATAAGCGAACACACTGTAATCAGTGTTCGAAAGTTTTCTATATTTCGAAATCGCGTATAAGACTTTTTATGTGGTTCAACAACGCTGACCTATAAGACGGAAACAACTTTTGAACGACTTTCGTGATCGATTCTTATAAAAACAGGACCATACTCACATACCTGTATACACTCATATGTACTTACCAACCTATTCCCAGTTGTAACAACTCACGGACCACTTAATGGTATCCATTTCGACCGCTCCAATGTTGCTGCGTGGAAAGTGTGTTTGTTCGTGTTATTTCTTTCTTTGTTTTTTTTGTTGACGGTGTTACTTTGCAACGTGCCAAATATTTCGCGCTTTCAAACGCAATCATTTTATTCATTTATTGTTGTTTCTCCTTCTTCTTCGTCTTCTGATTCTTCTTGTTATTTTCCAGTTGTTGTTGGTGTTTTTTTTTCGTTACCTGTTACGCGACACACGCGCTATCGATCGTTAATGTAGGTTTAGTTATGGTTACTACGATTATTTCTTTCTCGATCTGTTGTTGTCGTTGTTTGTTTTGTTATTGCTTTTACTATTATTTCTGCATTCATTTTGTCCATTTACTTTTAAAACTTCATGCCATTTATATCTGTTGGATTTCAGTTGTTACGCTTAATTAAGTAACGTGCTGCATTGCAACGATTTGCTGTTGTTGTTGTTGTTGTTGCTGCTGCTGCTGACGGTGTTATACAAGTTTGCTGTTTGCTGTTTGTTGTTGTTGGTAGAGTGACAATTGGTAACGATTGAATTTCCTTTTTATAAAAATAAACTCCATTCAAACATTTCCTTTTTTTCTACCCTCCTCGTACTCTTCTTCATCTTCTTCTTCACTTTTAATACACTTTGATTTGTTGAGCACGGGCGTAAGAAAAAATATCTTATAGTGATTTCTTATTAATCATTAAAAATGTTCACCCGTAATCGCTGCAAAGCAAAAGCAACAATCTTTTTCATTGCCTTTAAAGATTTTAAAACTCGTTGCTGCTCCACACTTTATCTTCATTCGCGTGATTAACTTAAAGTGACGGGAGTGGTGAGTATGGTGAGAGGGGATGAGGGCAAACGAGGTGGCTCGTTCGTTTCTTTTGGTGAAGCCGCTAACGGAGATTTTCGAAAGCATCGTGTTGTTTTTACTACCTTCAGATTTATTGTACTTGTTTTCTAAGTAAACAAAAAACAAAAACAATATTAAAAATAATTGTAAAAATATATTAAAGAACATCAAAAAAAATTATGTGTGGTAATTAAAAGGTGCCTCAAATTAAAATTTTGGTTTTTTGTTTCGTACCCACGGGTCAAATATCAAGAGAATAGTAATAATGAAAAGTTAAAGATATTAGATGTATACTATATTGATATTTATTATATTAAAGATAAATGTTTGAATAAAAGTTTTAAATTTTTTAATTGAAGTTTTTGAATTTTAAAAATTTATAAATTTTCAATTTTAAAACGTTTCGACTTTGATTTGTTTTCAGTTTTTATGATATATAATTAATTTATGTGAACGATTTTATTTTGAAAATCTTTGAAAATAGTGATAGAAAGACTAATTTATTTCTATAAACAATGAATGAATGAATGAATGAATGATGAAGTTAATAAAAATTTGTCTTTTCAAAAGTTTAAAGAAATTCACAAAATATATAAATAAAATACCATAAATTTTTATAAATACAATAGCTTTTTTAATTAGCAACTGCATTAAGTCAAGAAATTCATTTGTCTCAAAAAAGAATTAATTAATCTTTCAAAATATCTTAAAAAAAATAATGTATTTAATGCAAATTTTAAACTGAGAAAAAAATTAAAAAGAATTTTAGTTGTTGAGAAAAAGATTATATATTTATTAAGGCTTAAGAGTCATATCTATTTATCCAAAAATTGAACAGGTTTCCTTGAAAAGGATTACTAAGAATGTTCACTACTCTTTGTAAATTGTCAGTCGATTGTCTCAAAATTACCATAAACGGCTTGGTTATTGAATTATTACGACTTTATCCAGAAAAATATTTATAATATTTATGTAATTAATAATAGATCGCCAATGTGTTGTTTCAAAAGTTATTAAAAAAATCATTCAAACCAACTAATTGGAAATGAAGTTGAAAGTGATTATATCTAAAGCGTTAGAAGTATAAGAAGAGAAGATGGTAGGGTGGGTTTATCAACCCACCCACTCCTTTGGTGGGTTGATAAATAGAAGAGGTTTGCTACAAAAAGAAATCAAAAAATTTCTAAATATTTCTACTCATTCGTAGATAATTTAAATGTTTATCAGACTTAAAACCTGTCGATGTAAAATGTTTAGAATACCAAACCGTCACCAAACATATTCCTACGCCGATATATGAATGTGTGAATGTTACGCAATCCTTTAAAAGTATGTATAAGTATGTGAGTTAGCAACATCTGTTTATCACTTAACGATTCATAAGTTATGACACAGTAGCTCGAGCCAAAGTGACCATAGGCAGTTAGCAGTGGTAGCCGTAACAACGACCGCCACACAGATACAATAAATGGGTAGCCAAGGCTTACATGAAAGCCACCTGCAAAAACGCACAGCAACAGCAGCAGCAACAACAACAACAACGCACAACAACCACTGTAATCAACTTCCTCCATACCATATCAATAACTTTAAAACAGTTAAAAAAAACAATAAAACAAAAAAGGGAAAAGGCATTTTTGCACTTAGTAGTCATTCCTTGGCATTCCCTGAGAATGCATTCCAAGCATTCACTCTTGTCAAAGCAAAGGAGAAAAGGAAAGATAGGAAGAATTGAAGAGTTAATACAGTGCTTTTATAAAAGAGTCTGTTTGTGAAAGTTATGCCTTTGTATGCGTGCCTAGGCTCCGTCTCTGCTTCATGTTTTCCTTGAATGCTCATAAAATATTGCAGATCTTCTTTTTTCCATTTATTTTTTGAAATACTGTCAAACGTTCCAAAGCTTTCAATTTTTTAAAATAAAATTTTTAAAAAAATTTAATTATTTTAAAATTAAAAAATTACACCCAACTCTTTTTTTACACGGTAGATGCGTTCCTTAGAAAAGCGTGCTAAAAAAAATCGTGTAAAAAAATACACGCGACATATGGTAAATTTGGGGATATGTTCCACAAATTTAAAAAATCCTGTAAGACGAAAAAACTAAACTATTTTTCTATGAAAAACGTGCAAAAGAAATAAAAATGAAATTCATATTACATATGTATTTATAAAACAAAAATAATTAAGTTTTATTCCAAAAAAAATAAAATTAGTGTACATTGAAAATTCAATGTTTAGTACAAAACATATAAAACTTCAAATTGAAATTAAGAATAGAAATCAATTTTGCAACTATTTATCGCTGCCTTAGTCAGCTATGTCTAGCACAACTAATACAACTAAAGAAACTTTAATTTGGACATTAACTTTCAAAACCTTACTAAAATTATTTACATATCACGTCCTGCGAATAGAACGCTTTAACACAATACTGAATAACGAAATGCTGCGTACAAGTTGAAGTACAACGAGCTAAAGAGAAAAGCGATAATAAAATTTGGGTATTCCCCGTAAAGTAAACAAGCCATGAAGTAGGAAGCCTCGTCCGCTTTCGCCTTTACCAAAGTTCATCCTCTCACAGTCGAACTTAAACTTAGAATTGGAAGTTGAAAATGTAAAAAGGGACTTTGTTTCTTATATATACCGGTTACGGAGTTCCCCCTATTGTATTTTGTTGCTGTATAGATAGGTTTCTGTAAAACACTGCCAAAATTAGAATAAAAAATTTTTAGAGATTCGTGCTAGGACAAAAAATTCGTGTAAAAAAGTATATTTATTCTTATTGGTGAACCGCGTTATTTTAAAATCGTGTAAAAAAATACCGTGTAAAAAAAGAATTGGGTGTATATAATTAAAAAATTAATTTCAAAATAAATCCATGAGGCAAATGTGGCGAAATAAATATACGTTTATTTTATTTTCTATAAATTTTAGCAAAACTGATTGATTTTGAGTAAAATTAAATGCATGAATATTTAATATTGAAATAATCTAGAACAATAAAAAATAATATTAAATTGAGATTAGAAATTTAATTGACAAAATATAGAAAATGAAATATTATAGATTTAATATAAGATTATAGCAATAAATAAGTAATTCCCATCGAATTACATCGAAGTAATTCTCTACGAAAATATAAATTAAAGACGGTAAAGTAATGAAGAAATAATAATATTCTTTCTATTACTATGCGAGAACGGCTTGCGACGTGTAATATTTTAAAAAACGTAATATTTTAGTACTAATTTCAAGGCGTATAACAGCGAAATGCCAAAATTCCCAAACAGTATTTCGCAACAGGTAACACTGGCCAGCGTATTCGGTTGTTAATTAAAAGCCTTCTTTGTGTAATTAGTTAGTAATTAGTATTTCTATTATTTAAACAAGTTTAACTGACAAAATCACGAGGCGGCCAAATCATCCCGAACTAATAACATCACGGCGCGAATAATATCAATGACATAAGAAAAGCTTAATATATAAAAATAGCGTTTTCAGGAGGTAGTAATTTTGCTTATATATATGGGGTATATAAATCATAGCGCGGCTGAAGGTCGCCAACTAAAAAGATTTTATATGAAAAATTACTGTAAGCAGAGAAGCCGGTAAGCAAAACTGCTTTTTCAGATTTGCAATTTTTGCTGCGGCAAAAGGTCGCGTAACATAATGTTATTAAAAATACTGTTAGCAAACATACAAGTAATCATCTAGAATATACAAATAAATATGCCCCTCAGTACATGAACAACGAGGTTTGATTCGTTGTTATTGCGGAGGGGTATATTCATTAAGATTACTAATGTTTTTCATTCAGTTTTCCAAAAAAAAGAAACCAGGCTTTCACGATGAATCGGGCAGAAAACATTACAGTGAGTGAAATAAAAAGATCAAAAGGAATAGAAAGAGACATAGAGAAGAATAAAATTCTTAAAAGTATGTTCGACAAAAAGGAAGTAATTTATACTGATCATTATGCGAGAGTATTATCATTAGTATTAATAATGCCAAGAACTTCAGTTAGTTTTTCCGCTTCGTTTGATTCCTAGGAAAAAAGACATTAGCGCGCAAATATGTTTGTCAGAAATATACGCATACCATAAAACATAGAACTATCCACCAGCCATCAAGGTGATCATCAATGATGGATGGAGTAGAAAAGCCAAGCCAGAAGAAGATATAACCAAAACCAAATAATACCACAGAAAATAATACCACTTACCGGTTTAGGATAAAAAGAACTGAAACGATTTCTTTTTTCTCTCCTTTAACTTGAAGCAGAGAAGTCGCTGTGATGTAAACGTTGACGTGATGTAATTCTTCTGCAGTAGTCACTTTGACATTTGTTATGCAACAAAGAACATGAGCTTATAAACGAGTCGTGAGCTATTTTCTCCACCTTTTTTCGATCTCTTCTTTTCATTCTGTCATCGCTGTCTATCTTTACCCAAAAAAGAAATCGAGCGAGTATCTGTAAAGGAATAAGATTTATTTGCATACATCTCCAACGGTGTGACTGGCATTCTACACTCGTATTTTGTAATCCCGGAAAATATACGCACACACACAAACACTCACACACACACACACACATTTACACCCTCTCCAGTCATTGAAAGCGCCATCCTTGATATCGATATCATGCCAAAGTACTTTTTTTCACTTTCCCGACATCTGCCGTTGTCAAGATTACGTTCGTAAGCTCGACTCTCTGAATGAGCGAAAGAATTGAAAGGATTTTTAAAGAACATCAGTCAATACTCAATTCGAAAAATGGGGGTGGGGCAGTTGTTCTATGTGTAAGATTGAATATAAAACAGAATTGGTTGTTAAGTGAAATTAATATGAGTGTAGGAGAAGGAAGATGATGCACCTCTCCTGACGTTTTACGAGTATTATAAAAGAGAATGTATAAGCTTTGAGTCTGAAAATTAGTTAAGCCTTTTGAGTGCGAATGCACCTGCCATTGAAATATACATGATTGAGTATGACCGCAAAAGAAAAGAGTTCGAAGAATGCGTTCGGGAAATGTATAAAAGGAAGAAGACAATCGGGACTGAAATGGGTGTGACTGTAAGAATAAACACTTTTTTCTATGATGTAGAAGGCAGAAGACTGTGACTGTAAAAAAACGTTTTTGACATGATGAAAAAGTAGCAGGCCAATTTTCTTTAGACACTAATAAGCAAAGCAATACTATATGCTCATAAATGAAACTTTAGACTTACTTCCGCGCACTAAAATGGTGGAGTCAGTGATCCCGTCACTGGTGCCATCATTTTCGATACAGAAGATAAATAATATTTTGCTCTAATGAGAAATTAGTATTCAAGATAATGAGCGGATTTGCGATTGATGATATGTATGATTGTGTGTGGCGTAGTAAAATTGAAATAATAAATCTCTCTTCAATTGAAGAGAACATGTTGAGAATGAGTTTCAAAGCGAACGTAAGAGTAACTGTCAAAGAGCAAATAAAAAAAAACATTCAAAGATGAAATTTGTAATTTTTGTAAGAGTACGATCTTTATCTTATTATCATTTCTCCTTACTTCATTTGATCCTGCTCAAAACAATACGAATTGTTTAATTCCTGTCGGGGCGGAATATCAGTTTGAATTTTTTCACAACTCCTCCCCCACCATTTCTAAACCCTTAGGGAATAGAAATATATTTGGCTTCTTGATCAATTTGTTCACGGAAGAATTTCTTAGAAGCTATAGAAAAGTTATTCCAGTTCGTGAAGCCATTTGGACCGTCCACTGATCTGTCAGTCTGTCACGATTGCTGGAAGACAATGGGCACATGGGCGCGATGAAGTTTAGCAGATACCGTAGAGGAAAGTTCGTCAAAATATCCATTTAAGAAATTTTCCTTAAATTATTGTGTTTATCGTATATATAAAGGATTATCAGGACTTAGTAGGGTGCTCCTCTTCCTCCCGACATCATGTTTATTCTATCATCAGTCGGTGGCAGAACTCCGTCTGACTTTAATCTCATACCGAAATCTAAAACCTCTAATCAATGGCAAATATAAATTACTTTGGCAAATCGTCAAGTCTATGATCGATTTAGACTAAATATATCATTTATTTGAGTGTAGGGTGCAGAAGAAAACCTCGACCTAACTAACCAATTCCAACTGACCAAAACCAACCGCAAAGTTTAAGTAACTCAATTCTTCGAACCCTGCAGGCCCTCCAAACAACGAATTGATTAAATCACATTACCTTCATCGAATTTAGACTGTTAAGAAAGAAGGCTGGGAAAAAATCACAAGATTTTCAAACAAAACAAAAGACAAAAAAAAAAAAGAAATCAGCTCAGCTGGAAGGCTTGAATGGACAGAACAGAGACGGACAGACAGACTAAACGTATTTGAAAGCACAACCAAGTTGAACGCAAACGATTAAGAATTAAAATAAATAAAAGAAGCCAAACGTTATGGGAAAAAATAAATACTAGATATGAGAAAAAAGAATGGGATTGGGAATGAGAAGGGAATACAGTAGAAGAAAAATTGTAGAAATAATTTAAATGATCTGTGAGACTCACCAACAAACGAAACCCACCAACCAACCAACCAAGACGACACATCGGTCGGTCGCGTCTACGGTGATGATGATACACAATGTATGAAGTTACGCTTAAAAGATATTCTCGGGCATTCCTTAGCATACTTGAAGTTCCTTCATGTCTGAACTAATGAATAAATTGAAAAAAACAACTAAAACAAAAACAAAAGAAGAATAAATTCAACATCAAAGTGGACGAGGCTTGTAGCTTCAATACAAGCCACTTGAATGTTTCCACTGCGGCGGCAAATAGTTTACAAGAAAATTGACTTCTGGTGAAAAGATTTTTAACTTTTCGGTGTATTTGGATTCTTTTTTGTTCTTCGGTTTTTTTCGCGCTTGATTTCGCATTTTTTCATTTTTTAAATTAAATATCACAAATTCTTCTTTAATTAAATAAAACGATTAATGCGAAAAATTCGCAATAAAAACTAAATTCAAACTGATACATTTTTATATAATTTTATTGTAGTTCAATTCTTGTAATTCTTGTTTCTTTTTCAATTGCTCCCCGGCACTTTTATTAATATTCGATTTTAGTTTTTAATAAATTCCGCTATTACAAAATTAATTTTGATATTTGACTAAAATCATCATTTGAATAATTTTTTTACCATTTTTCACAAATTTTCACAACTGTTTACTTTTCCATTAAATAGTTGATTTTCCGCACGTTCTCTTGCATTTTTTCCAAAAATTTGTTACCTCGCTTTTTGTGCGCGGCACCTGAATATTCAAATAGGTTTTTTCCCATTTACTTTTCGTTGTTGTTTGGCAAAATTGCGCACATTTTTGCACGGAAAATTGTCGACATTAAAAAAATGCATAGACATGCCCGCTTTTTAAGTGACTCGTTGATAAAGTGAAAAACCCGACACTTCCGGTCACGTTTGGAATTCATTGAAATCCGTGAGGTAAAATCCATTACTTGAAAACAAAAATACAAATTGCCAAAGCAAAAAAAAAACTAATGAGAGACATGAAAAGTGAAGAAAAACGAGAAAATTTCTAGAGGAAAAAAGTCAGTGGTAGAAACTTTTTTGCAGAAATTTCAGAAGTGGAAGTAGAATCTTTTATAAAAGAGGGACAAGTTTTATGAATTAGAGATACTTTTTTTATTATTAATTTTTTCTTTGAGAAATATGAGCACCGAAATATACAGAAAATTCTAATAAAAAAGTGTCAGTTAAGAAATAAATTCTGTTTCTTTATTTTTGTTTTATTAAATCACTAAACCGCTTGGCTATCCTAGCAAGCCAACCCAAAATCCTTGAATATGTTTTTTAATTTTTGTCATTTCTCCAGTTTTTCGAAAAGAAATTGCAATTTCGAAAATGAATTATGAGAGACTATAATCTGTTTTCAGTTTTGTTTGTAGAGATTGTTAAAAATTTTCCTCTTTCAATCCGGAAATTAAGCGATCCGATATTATGCCTGATTGTGCCGCAAAATGGCTTGACAGGATAAGCTATTGCAACGAACCATTGTATCATAATGATGCACTACTTTTCTTAGGAGACTTTTATTCACTTACTTTCTAGAAGTTATTGTCTCTATAGTTATTGTTATTATTGTTGTTGTAAAGCCTTTTTCATTGCTTGTTTAGAAATACCAACGATTTTTTATTAAAATACAAAATATGAATTACCTTCAGTCGTCTCAACATTCGTTCGTCTTCTTGATTAATAAAAAAAGCAAAATTGAATTTAATAAAAAATAACAAAAAAATCAGAATATGTATCAATGAATAAATAACTTAAAAATTAGAAAATTGAGAATTAATAAAAAATGCTAGAAATTATTAAAATTTTTATTTTATTCCAAAATAAAAAAATTTTCATCTGCAGTAAAGTGAAAAAGTGTAAAGAAACGACCAAAAGAGAGCGATAATGGCCAAATAATTTCAAATAAATTCTTTGCATTAAATTTAATTACAATTCAAAAAATCAAATAACGATAACGTCAGTATAATTAACTGAATTAAAACCAAAGTTTAGTAAAAATTGTATGTTAAAACTTTTTACTAAAATATTGAAACAAAATTGACAAAAACTAATTAACGAAACGAAGTGTCCTTAAAAAACTGCTTCCTGTTTAAGAAAGAAATTGTGAATGCAATATATTATAATATTATAAATTTTAAATAGAAATAACCAAAATATATACAAACTATTTAAAAGTAAAAAAAGAAAAAAGAAAAACTTCGGTACAAAATGAAATTTTGTGAAATTTGTGAATTATACGAAATTCAACGGCAATCGATGAATAACACGAAGGCCAAATCAATAAAAACAACAAACACACCCATCACAAAAATAACAACAAACACAACAAAAATGCCTGCGGTGGATGCAGTAAGCCATCTTCGACCAAACAATAATAATAATAATAATAATAACAATAATAACAATAATACCAGTCGTAGCCTTTGCCTTAGCCGCAGCAACAGCCACAACATATGCCAACATCAATTACAGCTGCAATTACGGCAACAGCAGCAGCAGGAGCAACAGCAGCAGTATTACCAACAATTACGTATCCTACAGCTGCTACAGCTGCAACAACAACAACAACAACAGCAGCAGCAGCAAAACCAGCACGTCGGCATCGGCAGTATTGGCAGCGATGTATATGAAGCATTATCACCGTTCTCTGTGTCGGCATTGTCGCCATTATACAACAAATACGACAAAAACAACACTATCAACAATGACAGCAAAAGTGGTGTCTCCTCCATTGCCAACAATTCTACAGCCTCAACGACGACGTCTAATGGCATTGCAACAACCATCGGCAGCAATACGACACCAATGGCGCTAGCTTCCGACGAACTAACGCCGTCATTTCGCCCAGCAGGTGTCGCTAGCACCGACTATGTCGCCAGCAGTCAGAGCGCTGTTGCGGCGGCCGCCCGGAGCTATCATGGAGCTGCCGTAATGGCAGCCAATCTTGCTGAATCCTTTACACTGCTGCAGCACCAGGCCCATCATTTTCGTGACATTTTATACGCAGCTCAATTGCTGGGACGAGGTAAAGGATAATTCAAGAAAGACGAAATGAAATAATGAAAATAATAATAGTAATAATAATAAGAAGAAGGAAATATCAAGTAGATTTAATAAGAAATATTCCAACATTAGCCTTAGTAATGACGATAATAAAGTATAGTAAAGGAAGAGACATGCGAATAAAGTAAAAAGTGATGTCTAATTAAATTTCCTCACATGCTTTTGGGCGTCCAAAAGACATAACATTATTTTAATACGAAGGAAAATTTATGCTCAGCGTCACGTCAAGTATTCGGTATTGATATATCTAACAAATTGAAATGATATTAACCCACATTTTCTTATTTCTTGGTAACGATTATCGGTTATTCATTAATATAATTTCATTCATTAAATTCATTCATTAAAATTTACCGCTTAAATTAAATCACTAAAACTAATTTTAACCAGATTTTGTTAAGAAAAATCAGAAATTTCTTTCAAATTTGTGCATTTGTGCATAATCTCTAAAGTCTTCTCTAACCCGCGCCCCTCCCCCTCTAACTCTGAACTAATATGAATAGTTTTGTAAACATCTTTATTAACTTTCATAACACTGTAAAGACTTTTATTCACCTCCATCTACTATCACGATATTTTTTTTTATTTTTTCGCATTTTCCTCTCCATCTGTGTCTTCTTTATTTTGAATATGTTTCCCAGGATCTCATTAAATCTATAATATCTTATATATAGCTAAAATAAAGCTATAATATCTTTCTCTATAACATTTTTCCTGCTGTTTTCATTTCCTGTGCTATCCGTATCATCAAAAATCGGCTTTCTATAATTAAACAAATTATTTCTCTTCTCTTCTCACTGTGTCCTCTCTTTCCAAATATTTCATTTCATTTTCCGTTGCAATCGTTTTCATTTTCAATTTTATCTTAATTTCCGTAAGTCTACGATTTCGAACCCACGGGAGGTGTCTTCTAGAAGAAATCTAATAAAGAAATTCCTGCCTTAAATCTTTTCTGTTTTTCTACAAATTGTTATTCTTACTTTCCTTAATTAATTTTCTCATTTATTTCTTTTCATTAAAACAAATTTTTTTAAAAAAAAGTTTTTATTAAAATTGTCATAACGCCAATAAATTTAAACTTACGCTAAGGGTATTGACTATAAACGCGGTATGAAGTAGTTCTCACTAAGAACTCAATTGGTCGTAAATTGACGAATGAATGAGATTGACTTTCTACCTGGTTTCACCGATAAACAAAAATCAAACCACAAAGGCTCAATCACAAACCACTCTCATTCCGGCGTCACACCGCACACGTTCGTTGAATAAATTATTTGTCACCAAAGTCATCATTATCGACATAATCTCAACAATGATATGACAGATTCAAGAGGCGTAGCAATGCAATAAACTCTTTTATATTATTATTCGAAATATTTTCTTGTATTATTTTTTTATAATCAATGAATAAATCTACAAATTCAGATAGAAATTGATTCACATGATTTTCTTTTATCACGCTTAAAGAATAATCTTGAATTTGTGTCATCTAATTGAACGTATTAATCACTGAAATTATCTTAATAATTGCTTAATAAGTGTTTGTAAATTTTAATAGTAATCGTAAATGTGATTGACTGATAGAATCATGATAATTAAGGCAGTAAAAATGTAATAAATCATTTTATATGAGTTTATTGAAGGTCACATTACCATTTTTTCCACATTGGATAACTAAGAGTCATTGGAGAACTCGCAGTCATTTTGCCTTCGGGGTGTGACTCCATCTCTTTTTAATGTGCCAAATATTGCACGAATCCGACTTTTTATCGCACGATCACCTTTCCGTCATCAGTAGACATCATTAACGACGCGTAAACCTTAATATACAATTGGCTAAACAAGTTTTCCTCGAGCTCAATATGCCCAAATTATCTCTACAGGCCATTACTTTTCTATGAAATGAAATTTTTAAGCTCCATTTTTTCAGTCTATTGGAATTCTGAAGCTTAGATTTTACGAAGGAGATAGCTGTGTTGGATATTATCCACAGGGTGTACCACAGGGTGTATATTTTTTTAAGAAAAGTAGTGTTAGAAATATGAGTCAGTATTATATAGTTTTTAGTAAAGAAGAAAAAACAATGAAAAACTGGATTTATCTGTTTTTATGGTTTTGAAATAGAGAATTACCGGATAATTGTGCGTGGCGACCTATAAAATATACTCGCTCTTTTAGGAGTTCATAACGATTAGAGAGTCTCTCGGCTTACGTCATAATAGACGTAGACCACTGAAAGTATCGAGAATTTCGTGAAAAGGATACAAACACATTTGCTTTCGTCAAATGATAAAGCACGATTTCTTTTAGAAGAATATTTCAAGAAAACGAAAAGAAAAACAAACACACAATTATCGTCAATATCAAGCAAAACAAACACAATCCGACGATTGTTTGAGAATGACTCACATCCATTGAAATCCACTCACTTCTAGTGAAATTGAAAGAAATGTTCGAAAGGAATTAAATTAATTATCTGTCATCAATTTGTAAAATCAAGAAATCAATATCTATTTTTGTTGGTGTTTTTGTAAATGGAAGACCGAACTTTTTTAGAAATCATTCTAAACAATTTATTTCTCTAATTCTTTTTCAATTTGTGATAAACCTTCTGCCGAGAAGGATACTCTCTAATGAATAATTTTCTTTGGAAGACTCCATGAATTTTAGTTCATTCTTAGTATTTAGTTAATATTTGAAAATATTAAAAGAAATCGTGATTATTCACGTATTAATGGCTTTGAAAAATCACCAAAATCTGTTCGTGGATCAAACTTTAAGAAAACCTGCTTCAACGGATAATCCTTAGGCAGCCACAAAGAAGATTACGAAATAGTTTTTCTTTAACCCGAAGTTGGTGATAATCCTTAATAACAGTAATAACAAAATGACATAGCTGTCATCAGTCTGTCATTCGAGGAATGTTTGATTTATGTGATCTTGCGATGACATAAAAGTAATATTTAACTTCTCAGTAATTTATGTCAATCGATCTTTGCCTCATATTTTCGAAATAGAGGATCATTCACACCATGCGTCGTCGTTCAAGCAAACGCATCGTATCGCGCATCGTACGATGATTCTTCAATGGATATGAATATATAACGCGCTGTTCATCGCGAACTTGTAAAAACATTTCGTGTGTTGAATATCAATGATATTTTGAGAGGTATGAAAGGGCGTGACTACTTAAGAAATGATTGATTACGGTAGAGGGGGAAGGAAGCAGAGGCGAAAGGTAGATTGAGAAATACAAAAAAAGTAGAAAAATAAAAATAAAATTTAGAGTGAGGTACGATGGAATATAAAGGCGGTTACGGAAATGAGAGGAAGAGAGTGGGGGTGTTAGTGGTAAAGTGCCCAAGAAATCAAAACCCAGAAGCATAAACACATCAGACATCTGATAATTTTAAGCATGACAGACAACAAGGCAAACAATTTACTTTCACCTTCTCCTTTACGTAGTAGATTTAGTCCTCTGATGGTGGCGTTATATTACGTAACAGTCAATCTGCAGACACTTTCAGCAACCGACTGCACTTAGTTTAATGAGAAAAAAAGTTGGCAAAGCTTAAAAATTGTGCACATATAATTATTAATCTTCATCCGTCTATATGCCTGTCATCGCACCGTCACATGAATGTCCGTCCGTTTGTTTGTCGTCTGGTATTCTATTCATAAGTAGCTACCGCATGTCGAGGAACCGTCTGCTGCCTCTCCCCAACGCCCCCCCCCGCCACTGTTTCTTCTGCCTCATACTCCTTGCCGGTCTACATCAATCTACACAAACAACGCGCGTCAACGCATCATCTCGCGTTCATTTTTATGATTGTCCATCATTTCATTTGACATGCCTCTGTCTGTCGTCCGTTTACTCAAATGTTTGAAGTTTATCTTTGGCCCGATGAATAGATACCGGCGGTGTTGTTAGCATGTGGAACCCACCCGCCCGTTTCCGTCATTGCAGCAACAACACCGGCAGTGGGAGCAGCAGCAGAAACAACCGCTTCGGCATGACAACACTCTGAGGATTACACTCACACTCACACATCATAATTATTCTACAAATATCGTCCGTCGTTGATGACGTGACGACAGTGACGTGAAGATGCGATGAAAGTGATGATAAGTTCGACTAAGACGGTCGCAGCCGCGACGGTGATCTTCGTAATGAGGAAAATAATAATGACGCTTATGCTTAAGACGATGATGATAGGGGTGATAATTGTGGATGCCGTTGGCAGAAAGATGACGGTGATGACAATCGGAAATGTGTTCAAAGCAGAGATTACGATAATTCTCAAGGCGGGTGATTACGACGCCGTTAATGACGATTTTAATATTATTCCAGGGTGATTTTGGGGGCACTTGATGGCGGATTTAATGTCATCCACAGAGATTTTGTGACACAGGATTATGTTGAAATTGAAGGCAACAGTTATGACAGCTAAATACTAATCCATGATCATAATCTCGAATAGGTCATAATTTCGATGGTAAGAACGCTTCATCATGTCATAAACCTGTATGGGAAAGCTATAGTTATTTTTTCGAGGGTTTGAAATTATGTCTGGTGTCATCACGGATTCAAGATATGATACATGCACTTATTGATGATAGTTGCTCCATTCGAGGCGATTATGTTTGAGCGAGGCATATGTTGCTGCGAAACATATGCTAATATTATGATCATATCGAGTAATCAGGCTTCATTAATGACCTTTTTAATCACACGGAAATGAAATAAAATACCAGTCACATTGTCACAACCGTTCAATACGATTGTATTATTTATAAACAATTCTCACGGTGAATAAAACAAACCAAACGTGATAATATCTGGTGGGTCGTAATTATGTCGACTCGAATTATAAAAGCGATAATGATGATATTAATGACTTACGCGATGATATCTTGTGTTTTGATTCGATGAAAAGAAGAGGAGAATGTGGGGAGTAAAGAGTTTGACAGCGGGGAGTCAACACAGTGCCAGGATAGAGGCGCACTAACGTTATAATACGGTTGGTACGGTTTGTTGTTTTCAACAACGAAATCATCGATGTCGATGTCGACGTCGATGATTATGTTGATGTTGATCTTGTTGTTGGTCGCAGCAATATCGTGTCGTAGCAAACAATTCACGTGTTGGTTGGTTGGCATGTGACGTTGTGTTGATGTGCTTTCCGAGGCGTTAATATGCGCAATTAATTGCACTCATTACATGTTCTCTTGGCACATTGTGCGCTTAATGGGCCTAAACTAAATAAATATTTGCTTTTATTTTTGTTATTTTATTGCTGCTGGTGTTCGTCGATAGAATGTTGCCAACAGTATTTAGATTTATAGCGCAGATTCTCTGAAATCATTAGGGCGGGTTTCCAACGCATTTATTTCACATCGTTAATTCATTTTTCTTCCAATAATTTTCATCGCAATCAATGATTTCATTTCATCAAATTGTTGTCATTGATATTACGAAAAATATTATGGGTCTCTCTAAAAATGTTTTAAACTGTATTAAATCAAACCTATCAAAGATAATTTCATTACTCCGAAATTTAAAATCTTAAACATTAATTATGCGAACAAGAAGTCCACAGTTTGACTACGTAGTTTTTAAAAACCGTATTTTAATATTTTAGGATCAAATTTGTCCTGCGTAAACCTTATTCATTCGAATAAGTCTGTCCACAAACCTAAAAATCTTCGCTTCCGAGCTTAGCATCCGAGCGATCTTTTGCAATTGAACAATCGCTATTTTAGCAAATGCTAAAACCAAAAACCCAAAGACAATTGTGAAGACACTAACTCTGAGAAACATTTTTACATCAAATGTAAAGGGCTTTCCAATAAAAGCGGGTCGATGTTGATAGTCTGTAGCGGTCATGTTGTTTAGCCGGGGTCTGATAAATCTGTTGCTTATAATTCAGTCAGTAATGCCAAATCACCGTGGCTCAGTAGTGTAACTACTGAGCAGTACATCGGTATGATAAAACCCTATTATCGAAATGAGTGTTCATTTCGACCCAATTTTCACCGAAAAATCATCCTTAGCGCCGAGGTGCGTCCTCGGATGAATGGCTAGATCACTAAATCACTAGAACAAGATCAAATCAAATAAATCCAGAAAAAGATAAATTAAGAATAAAAATATCAATGTGAAGTCTCTCTATTAGCTCTCATTGAATTGTAGGAAATATTAATAGCGCTTGAGATTTCTCTTCAAAATGAACCTTCCGTAATGTATATTTCAAACAATTTTGACTCAATTGCATTTAATTTATTCATTTCTTTTATATTTAATTATTCAACTCTTGGGTGTATTTTGGCATTTTTTATTTATAAAAATGTAGTCTATTTATTGGAATTTTCACATTAATTAATTAAAAGTTCTATAAAAATTTCCCAAAGCAAAAGCAAAAACTTCCTTACTCTTACTCTACCAGTTGATCGATTGAAACACATTCCGATGTCTATAAAATTGCACAGTAATTATCTGTAATTGGTATGTTCTATTCAATTATGTGGCAACACTTATTGGCAATTTAACACCGAATAGGTTGACTGGGCAAATGAAATGCAGATGCGCACGCACACACGCACACACACATACATATCCGCACAACCAAATTCGCTCTAGTATACGTAACAGCACTCTTCATTCAGGCAATAAAAATATCTCTCCGGAGTGACCGGAGCATAGTGTGCTGTCAATCCCACTACATCGAAACCAGCACGTTATCACTAAATATGTATGTACTTACGTACATACTTATATCCATACATATTTATATACACAAACATACATGCATATATATGTCCATATAATTCCATCGAACATATTTATCGGCTTTATTTGTGATTTATCAATATACAATAAGCCGTGTCTGTCAAGCACCGGAGAATCCATTTAAAGAGAAAGAGAAAGTATTTGTGAGTGTGTCTGTGTATGTGCGTACGTGAAAGTGTGTGAATGTAATTTATATCCTGTCGATAGGAATGCATTTAATAAACCTTAAGTCATGACAATTCATTTGTGCTTCGAGAGAAATGTTTGTAATTGATCGCATAATAATGTTGTCAATTATAATTATTGTTGTTATTGCTGTTGTCGTTGTTGTTACGGTTATTGTTAAGGTCTTATAAAGTTGTTTCCGATTAAATTCAACTTCAAAATTTCATCTGAATTAAACGCAGTTTAATTTAACTAATTGATAATGATGAGTCAGTAAAATATATAGAAGCAAAAAATTACGTTTAATTGTTGATTTAAATTCAACATTTCATTAAAATTAAAAAGATTTCGCTTAAGTAATAAGAAAATTAATCAGTTTGTAGATTAATTTTAGATTAATAAATGCATTAATTTAAATGAATTTATTGTAATAATTTTGCTTTAATTTTGAATCAAATTTTTTACTAAAACCACGATTTTATCACAATCATTTTCAGTCAAAAATAGGTTGTGATTATTCCCTTCAATCTGCCCCGATCCTTCAGATTAATTCTTCGGATTATTCCAGAAGATTACCACACCTCAAAGTACAGTTGATTCGTTATCATCATCATCATCATCTGTAACGTTTCGTCTGAAATTCAATTTATTCTGATTTTCATAGTCTTTTTAATTTAATTGAGTGCAATTAGTTTGAAATCACGTTTTATTATAATTGACAGTTTGTAAAAAGGTTTTATTTAAGAATTTTTGCTAACGCGATTTATCATTTAATTATTATCATCTTCAATTATTATCATTATCAAGTAATTATTATTATTATTGTATATTTTATTATATTACTGAAATCTTTATTTACGGAAATGATTGAGGCAAATTAAATCAAACATAAAAGTCTAAATAATAGTAACAAAAACAACAACAACAACAACAAAACCATAAACACCAGCAACTGATTCCGTCAGCAGCGTAAACAACAAACAACTTTACAATAACAAAACTAGTGGTTTGCCTCGGTAATTTATAAAAATCTCAGACAGGAAACGGCATCGCGAATCGTTTCCAAAACAAGACAATCATTCGAATTAACACCAAAATAAAAGCACTCTGAACATCGCCCCAACAACAATTTCCTTCACTTGATTCGAGCGAGAGGAATTGAAAACGAATATAAATCGATACGAGTGAATACATCTGAATACCGAGCAAAAACGAACGCGCACTCTGTGGCATAAATTCAATTAAAAAATAATTTAATTTAAATTCTACTTTAATTTATAATTAGCAAATCTTTGATGAAATTTATTTCATATATTCAATTAAATCCTTTTTAGGAATTGTTAATTCTAAAAAATAAAATTTAGAAAAAATTCGAAAATAACTTTCAAAAAATATTTCACTATTCGATAATTTAAGAACGCTCTTATTTTGGCTTTTTTGTGGAGACTTATTTCGTAGGGAGTTATTGCTCGGAGATATTCACGACTTCACAAAAATTAAAAGTGAGAATTTTTAATAAATATTTTTCGTTGAATTTCTTCGATTTCTACATGCGTATCGAAATCGCGATCGATCAGTCGTTTCGCTTGCCATCATTGATGCTTTTTTATTTTCACCTGTTGTGGTTGTAGTTGTTGTTGTTAATATTTGCTCCTGTTAACATTGTTCCTTATTATTGCTGTTGTTGTTGTTGTTGTTGGTGAATATAATTCCGCATCACAGCGCTACCGTTTACTCCATATCTGCAGATCGTTACGGATCGTTTGCGTTGTTTTCTGCTTTACTTTATGCAGAGTTGTTGCTGTTACTGTTGTTGTTGTTGTTATTATTGTCTTCATTCTTTTGGTTGCCGTTGTTGTTTACGAGTATGTTGTTTCTGTTGTTGTTCTGTTGTCGTTCACCGTTTCACCAAGTTTTGCCAACTTTTACGAGCATGATCGATCAATCATTCATTTACTGCATATGCTTTGATTTTTCTTTTTGTTAAATTCTCCGGTTATGGCTTATAAAACCGTTAAATATATACACACACAGATACACACATACACACATACACACACACAGATACACACACAGACACACACTCACAAACCAACAAATATACACCTGGCAACATCAAACTGCACTTAATCCAAAGCTTTGCTTGTGTTGCAGATTTCGTTCGTATCTTTTGGTAGTTGGTGCTGCTGTTTCGTCACTGTTGTTGTTGATGATGATGATGACGCTGTTGATATTGCTTTAGTTATACGAACAGTTATTTGTTTTGATTTGTTTTTATTGATGATTGTTTTTGTTGTTTTTTGTTTGTATTACTGCGATTGTTTTTATATATTCTCGTAAAAAATACAACATATTTTTTAGAGTTCTCTCGTTCTCTTTTCCACTATCTCTCACTCTCTTTCTCCCTCTGTCTCTCTCTCTCTGACAACACGCCGTAAATGCCGCGATATTTTTGGTAATTGAAAGAGTGTAATACATTTCCTGATGGTTGTTTGCGTTGAGGTTCTTTTGTTATTGCTTTTTCTGCTGGATTTGTAATTGGTGAGGAAATAATGATGTCCCAATTTAAACGTTTTGGATAATTTTGGGCGAAGGATCTCCCCAAATCGTTTTTTTAATTTACAAAAGCTTTTAAAAATTATTAATAAGTCCTTCCGGTATTCACGCATCATTTACAAAATTTCAACATCATTCACGATGATGTTAACACCTCCTTGGCCTTCCTTGACCCTTCTGTCGACCAATTTCAAACCTCAAATTTTCTCGCACAATTGCTTGCAAAAGGGTTTAACAAATGACTTAACTAACTGACTTCATCAGTTTGATTGAAATGTTTAAAATAAATTATATTAAAAAGCATTTATTGACAGCATTTTCCTTCTATATTCATTTTTAGGTTATTATCAACCCGCCGGACCTCTGATCTCTCCACACGTGCTGCCACCAGTCGCTGCTCCACCACCACCGCCTAATGTGCCGCTTCTACCGATTAACAGTTCCGGTAAAAAGCAGATCCCGCCACCGCTCAGCTCCGATCCCGAGCATCTACAGCAACCGCCACAATCCACTTCGGCCGCCGACAGCACCGATAGTGATGTCCTTATAACGGGCGGTGACCTGGCGCCCTTTCGATATCCTCCGCAAAGCGGCACAGCTGCAGCCCAACAAGCAGCTGCTGCCGCTGCCGCCGCCGCCGCCGCAGCAGCGGCACATCAACATCAGCAGCAACATCAGCATCAGCAACAACAACAGCAGCAACATCAGCATCAACTGCACCAACAGGCGGCTGCCGCCGCTGCAGCAGCTGCCGCAGCAGCAGCCGCTGCAGCACATCAAAGCTCCCCCTACCCGCGTTCAATGCATGCCGCACAAGTGCACTACTCCAGTCCATATCCGCCCAACTACTATGCACCATATCCGGGTGAGGCGATGTGCTATTCGCCGCCCTATCAGTCCTATTTCCCGACCAAAGTCTATCAGAGCGCTCCGCCTCCTCCTCCACCCGCCGCATATCGTCGTTATCCCTACTACCAAACGGGACCACCTCCACAACATCCCAGCGCGGATTTGTACGAGCCGCCTCCGCCGCAACCACCACCCACAGCCGCAGCAGCAGCAGCAGCGGCAGCAGGAGCAGCTTTGTCGGTAGCAAGCGGACAGCAGGCTGGACCGCCACCACCACCCGCGGGCACACAATTAGTGCCGGCTGGACCGGCAGGACATGCCCAGCATTTGGAACACTATCCCGGTCCACCGGGCTACTACGCCGGATACAGCCCGGGTGGCACGCAGTGCTACACGCGCACGATACAACCGCCATATCTGGGTAAGGAAAAGTATGGTTCTTTACAAGCCCTTAGCACATACACTTCCATTCACACACACACACATACACACACGCTCGTAAACACCCACACTCACATAGATCAAATTCACCAAAAACAGTTTTGTAAATTGATTGTTTGATCCATTTCAGTGACTGATCCATCAGTTATCAGACTTAAGTCTGATAACTGATATCAATACTAAACTTATCTAAACTGAATCGTTTTGAGAATTCACGCAGTTTTACTGACAGTCTGTTCGATTAAAACTTCCAATTGACACCAATTTTGGTATTCCTTTAATTTTAAATTGGTTTTAGTTCAATTTCATTGAAACCACTACGGTATTATGAATATCAAATCAGTTTACTTTCATCACTTCAGTTTTATTGAAACCTGTTCATTTATACTGATACTAGTTCTGTTTTATTTGCCCAATTTAAAAATACTGACATCAGTTCAGTTTTCTTGACATCAGTTTAGTTTTACTGACATCAGTTCAGTTTTAACGACATCAGTTGGATTTTACTGACATCAGTGCAATTCATATAACGATAAGAAATGCTCGCTGATGCCACTCAATTCTATTAAGATCAGTCTAGTATTGTTTATGTACATCAGTTCGGTTTTTGCCATCACATCAGTTTTATTGACGCCAATTTGATTTTTTTAAACTACATTTTGATTCTTTGACATTAGTTCAATTTTATTAACATCATTTATGTTTTACTAAGTCAGTTTGACTTGATTGACATCATTTTCAGTTGACATTCAGTTTTATTGACATCAATTTTGATACATTAAAATCAGTACAGTTGACACTATTGCAGTTTTATTGACATCAGTTTATTTTTACCGGCATCAGTTCAATTTTATTGACATCAGTTCAGTTTTATTGACATCAGTTTATTTTTATCGATATCACTTCAGTTCTGTTTCGATCAGTTAAATTGATTGAGACAGTTTTATTAATTTAGATGAGCTATCGATTAATTATTTACCTCAATTGGTATTACTTTAATTACCTAAAGGAAGGATATTTCGTGAAGAATATTCAATACTTTCCCTTCGTTTCGATTCTTTTTTCACCTCACCACAGATTATCCACCACAGTGTCCTTGTCCAATGCAACAGTCGTGTCCAAAAAACGTCCATACTGGGCCTCATATTGGTAGCAATAGCGTCAGCAGCAACAGCAGCAGCGGCGCCGGCAGCAGCAACATTTCCACCAGCAGCAACAGCATCAGCAGCAACAACAACACTCTGACATTACATACGAGCAGCACCAACAGCATCGCTACGAGCAAGAACAACAACAACAACAACAAAGCTATCGTCAACCACATCAGCAACAGCATCAACAGCAGCAGCAGCAGCTTGACAACACAGCACAACAGCAGCAACAGCAGTATAATTATGAATGGTAAAAGCCAAAGCAGCAACAACAACAACAACAACGGCAGCAGCAATTCGATTATGCAGCATTGCAGCAATCAATCAAAAACGAATGCAAATAAAAGTAATAGCAATAACAACAGCAACAGTTTGTTGGCAAAAAATGTCAGTAATAATATAAATGATAGCAGCAATATGAGCAACACTTATCCGTTGCAAACCGGTAGAGGCCCAGTAAAAAATATAAACACGAACGCAAGCGTAAACATGACAGCAGAAGCAGCAGCAGCGGCAGCAGCAGCTGCTGCAACAGTGACAGGAGTATCAGAAAATATTAGCAACTTTCAATTATTGCAAGCGAAGCAGCAACATCAGCAGCACTTGCAAGAGTGTGACATCGAATTCCTACAATCGGTCAAGGCCGAACTGAAATCCGAGGACAGCGACAATAAGTCGCAATACGAAGAAAATGTCGTACAACCGCCCACGCCACCCGACAGTTGCGGTCCAGCAGATGATAAATTGCGTGACGAGCTGATTACGTCAGCAACAGCGATAGCAATAGATGAAGATATCGAAGAAGCTATCGATAAACTGACGAACAACAATAAAAATAATAATCTGAGCAACAACAAAAAGCACACAGAAGTGATGCTCTTGCCTCCTATTAACCACAATAATAATAATAACAACAACAACAGCCAGAACCATAACTTCGTAGAGAATGCCAGCAATGCGATGATTCCGGCAACGATCGAAGTCTACGATTTGACAGCAACACCGCCACTAAGCAACAGTATGCCGCCGATGATGGGTCGCAAGGCACGAATTGGTAAAACGATGGCAAGAGAAATGGTCTACGCAGGAGCAGCAGCTGCAGCAGCAGCCGCCGCAGCAGCAGCGGCAGCAGTGCAACAGCAACAACATCAACAGCAACAGCATCACCAACAACAAGAATACCACAAACAGCAGCAACAAAGACAACTACAGCAACAACACCAACAGCAACAACAATTGCAATCAACGCCTATTGGCATTGGTTGTACAGTCTTGTCGCACGCGTCGATGCCTCTCAGTGAAAAATCAACAACTAGTCAAATGTTTGTAAATGGCGACGAAAACGCATTTACCAAAAATACGGTGGCATTTTCCACAAACACCGCAATGCCGCCAACACCACTCGCAACGCCAGCACCACCAGCAGCGACAACAGTTTTAGTGAAAACCGAAATCAAAACCGAAAAGATCAAAATCGAAGACGAGCAATTGCTGAATTTTGAACAAATCGCGCGACAGCAGCAGCTGCTGCTAGCGTCAGACGATGAACGGCTAGAGATGAAACCGATTAAATCGGAGCCAGAGAGCAATTTCGTGGAGGACGATGCAACAATCACAACAAAAGCTTCAACAGTGATTACGACGACGTCGCCACCGATGACGACAACGACAACGACGTCTTCGGCGATCACGACTGTGACGATGGCAACAATAATCTCAGCCGCGAATTGTAATGAAGCTAATCTGATAACAAGTAGCACATACTCCCCCAATAACAACCACAACAACAACAACAACAACAACAACAAAACCACTTTATCAACCAATCGTATGCGACTACTGTTCCGACCTACGACTGCATTACCATCGATGATGCATCCATCCACGCAATCGTCGAAGTTCTCCGGTCAGGCGTCAGCGAGTAGCGACGATATACTCGATCTTTGTGACAGCCCGTTATCGTCGTTAAGTTGTGGCAATGCCAGTAAACGCATGAAAATTCTAGAGTTCAGTAAAAGTCAATGCAAGAAATCGCCCCCGAACAGTTACAAGAATCTCATCAAACAAGCCGAACCGAGGACGTATCTCTGCATCAGCCGTAAATTTGACAAACGTGGTCGCTACGGCAAACTGCAGTTGAAGTCGATGAAGCAGTTCGGGGCTGGTGGCGGCGCGGGTAGCGGCAGCGTCCGGCGTCGTCAGTTAATACTTACCGACCAACAGCGACAGCGATTGCGTCAACGCAAGAAGCACATAGCGCTCGAACGTCGCAAACAAGAACAAACGCGTGAACAACAAAATGAAGCGCACAAACAGCAGCAGCAGCAGAAGAAGCTTGAGCGGCGAAGGCAAAAGGAGATTCGAAAGGAAGAAAGAGAATACGAAACTAAAGAGAAACAGAAAAATGACGGAGTAAGGGCTGGAGAAGGAAATGCGAGAGGAGGAGTAGAAGAACGAATGAATACAAAGCAATCGCTTAGGCCGGAAGTGGTCGCTTTGTTGGCACAGGCAGTGGCTCTTAAGGAAACGGAAACGGCAACAACTACCATCGCTTCCGATTTGAATAGCGCCGTCGTAGCCTCGATTGCGCCCAACCCTATGAAGTGCGCTTTTAAAATGGACGTACCGTCGAAGCAACAGATGAACAAGAAGAAGATGACAGCATTGCCATCACATCTTTTGGAGACAATCGATGCGGTAGCACGTGGCTACTTTTCAGAGCCAGAAGCACCACGCAGCGCAATGTTTACCAATGCGTCGTTGCTCACTAGCATGACCAACGCTGCCACTGCTGGTGCTGCAGCTGTTGCAGTCAACGGCGCAACCACCACGGCGATGGGACGTACGTTCAAGAAAGCAAAAGCGAATGAAATGCGTTCCAAATCTGAAACAAAGAAACCTCTGCTAATTCCAAATTTGACGCCACTGTTGACGCCCACTGCTTCGCCGACGCTTCCGTCGGTTTGTAAGGAGGAGACAGATATGAAAAAAGGACGTCGTGACTGTAAGACAAACACTCTGATCGTGACGTCAACAGCGTCGCCTGCATTATTAGGGTCGATTGCTCAAAAAATCCAGAAAACTACCTCAGAACAAAAGGACAATGCAAAAGTTGATAAAGTTTCATCAATTCCAACATCATCGATGCCGACCGCGGCAGAGATGTCCTCCCCTGGAACGCTAGCAACGTCGACTTTGGCAGAGAATCGAGCTCAAACGTTTGCGTTGCAGCGCCATTGCGTTGAAGTGACTTCAAGCAATAAAGTAAGAAACAACGCAAACGCAATTGATAAGAAAGCATGGAAGAAATCCTCAACAACAGAAACAACAACAACAACAACAACAACAGAAGAGGAAACAACACAACGCAAACCAAGCAAAAAACATACAAAAAATAAAAACCAGAAAAAATCGTCCACGAAGGCGGACAGAAAGCAAACAACAATAACTGAAGGAACCACAAATTTGGAAGCTGCAGCGCCATTAGCGTTAACAACAACAACAATATCAGCGGCAAAAGTTGCCACAAGCTCGTCAGCAAAAAAGCTATCAACGCTGTCATCACCAAGTGCGTCAATGCGTCATTCCGAAGAAATCGCAAATATTGAAACAAAAGCAGACGAATCGATAAAAGAATTTTCGACGACGCCGGTGCTGACCTTGACAACAGCGGCAGCGGCAGCAGCGACAGCGGAAGCGGTGACAAATTTAAGCGAAGGCAGAGAAGAAGAGGATGATGTTGATGATGATGAAGTGAATGTAACGTCAATGTCAAGCACGTATACTGATAACACGAAGGGAGATTTCGAAGTGACATCGTCGCTTATAAGTAGCCGGTGCGGTATCAGCAGCCCAACGGTGCTGAGCTCAATGGAGTCGAAGGATAGGGAATGTCATGAAAGTCCACCAACAACAACAACAACAACAGCGCCATTAATGCTATCAAACAAAGGCTATACAACGGAGGCGACAAACGTGCCGGCGACAACAAATAATCAACAGTTGTTTAATGCCGTTGCCGATGCAAAGGACCATAACCAAAAACAACAACAACTACTACAACAATCCCTAACACTTCAACAACAACACCAGCAGCATCAGCAGCAGCAGCAACAACAACAACAGCAACACCAACAACCACAACAACAACGTCAACTACATGACCAACAACATTCCGAATTTATGTTCCTGCCGCCTGCGCCGCTGGTCTCACGCATTCTCTGTCATCCCAATCATCATCATCACCATCATCATCACCATCAGCAACATCATGCAACTAAACGCAATCGTTCGCGCTCAAAATTCGGTTGCCGCAAACGTCAAAAACTGAAACATTCCGTATCGTATGAAGTCGATGAAACGCTACCGCCAATGACACGATCCAGTGACGTCATACCGAAGTGGAATAACGGTTGGACGTGGAAGGGCGAACCGTTCCAGGGAGCCGTATTTCTAAATGTAAGTTCATGAAGGCCAAAAAAATACTGGGTGTTTCCATTACATTCCTTTCTTTTCTCTCTTCAAAAATCCGTTGCAGAGCGATGATCCTCTAGTCATTCGCACCTGTTATCCCGCCATGCGTCACGCCGAGGGCGATGTAATACGCACAAGGGATTGCGTACTCTTGAAGGCTAACGAAGAGGACAATGAATTGCCGTACGTGGCTAAAGTCGCTCACCTGTGGGAGAATCCCGAGGATGGTAATGTCGTTATTGGAAAGGCGTTTTAGGAAGGCGGACTGAAATAACGGAGATTTTCCTTATCTTGGTTGATTTTCAGGTGAAATGATGATGTCATTATTGTGGTATTATCGTCCCGAACATACTGAGCAGGGTCGCCAACCAAATGATAGCCCCGATGAAGTCTATGCCTCCCGTCATCGCGATCACAATTCAGTTGCGTGCATCGAGGATAAATGTTATGTCTTAACATTCAGTGAATATTGCAGGTATGTTGTTTCTGTTGTTGTTGTTGTTGTTGTTGTTGTTGTTGTTGTTGTTATTGTTAATAAAGTAATAAAATCAAAGATGAGAGTATTGTCATGAGTTCTATTTTTCTCCATTCTATCTCTCACTCTTCCTCTTCTCTTTACCTTCGTTTCTTTAGATATCGTCGACGATTACGTGCCGCCGAAGAGGATATCGAGGATGTTTCGATGGTGCCGCAGCGCCCCAATTGTTACAGTTTACGCACAGTGCCTGAGAACACGAACCCGGAGCTGGTCATGTTCTGTCGTCGAGCGTATGAGTTTCGCACAAAGAAACTGTTAAAAATGCCAAGCAAGCAGGATTATTATGTGGTGACGTCATAAAAATACGCACACGCATACAAACACACACACACATGAATACACGCTCACACACACAATTTAGTAATAATAAAAATTTAGGAAAAGAGTTAAGGAAAAAGTTATCCTTGAAAATCATTAAGGATAAATTTCAAGAATTTAACATTAGTTAAAAGCATAAAAAAATAGAAATGAAAACACACACACACAAAATTGTTTATATTTATTATTTTTTATTAAATTTTTTGTTTTTTTTTCTTGAATGATTAAAAAACTTTTGTTGCAACTTTAGTTTCTGAAATATTTTTTTTTAGTTAATATAAACTATTTAATTGTATATACATGTCAATACATACACACACACCCATATATATATTTTAATAGATATATAAAAAAGTTACAACTAACAAACTATTTAACAAAAAATTCATTTAGAAAAAGTCTAAAAATCTTTTTTAAAAAAGATTAATGAAAAATTTTTAATATTAATTTTAAAAAGAGTAAAACCTAACCAAAAAACTATAAACAAAACGCGAGCAAACCGGAGACAGTAATTAATAATTTTTAATTTATGGAAATATTTTTAAGGCAAAGAAATGGAAGAACATTTTAAAAACTAACAAACATGAAATAAAAAATAAGTGAAAAAGGAAAGATAAGAATTAATCAAAAAAACATAAAAAATCGAAATTCAATTAAAAAAAATGCACAAATTAATCAAAACAAAAGAGAAATAATACAAATTAATTAAATCGTAAAGGACACACAAAAAAAAATTAAATCGTAAAGGAATTAACAAAAATACTTTTAACAAAAATGTAAACATAAATATTATCACCGTCTTGGTAACCACATTCTCAATTTATAGGTAGCACACTCAAACATATTCCACCAAAATATTTGATAACAATTCAATGCAGCAAAATTGCCCGAGGCTCGAGGGATCGGAACCACCCTCTAAAATGAATTAAACCACCAAAATTAAGAGAGTGGTTCTATAAAAGCAAGACATGGCAATTCTCTTGCCCAGACTTAGCATCTTCAGGATATTCCCGGTAAAACAAAACAGTTTTGGAAAACAATTCAAATGCGAAAAGGCTGTTACGTCTTGTTATTATGATATTGTCTATTAATTTCCTTCTAAGAATGAAGAAAAAACTTCTTTGCTCTTCGCTCTTTTAGTACCAGAACTCGTTTAGTACTCGATTTATTTGGTTGACACCATCCTCAAATCTCCTTAACGACAGCAAATCGATTGATACACAGCGGCTAAAACAATTCATAGGAATGTTGGATCGCTCTCGTTTGTTTTGGAAACCTCGAGCAAAATGTGCGATTGTTGAAATTTGACCCATTATACTCTAAATAGATAAACAGTTTAAAAACAAATGATTTTTTTAAAAAATAATAATAAAAATAATAATAAAAATAATAATAAAATGTAATTAAATAAAAAAAACAAAATATAAACCTCAAAATTTTATAAAAATAAGCAAGTTTGTTTGACAAGCAGATTAAAAATTAACAGATGATCAATCAAATTATCAAACAAAAAAACAAACAAACTCACAAATACGCAGACGAACAAACAAATAAACGAGCACACAAAAATTACAACAAATTTTTTTATGATTAAAATAATCAGCAGTCAATCAAAAACAGTCAATAAAAATGGAAATAAATTTGAAGCTTTCCGTGAAACAAAACAGCAAAAAGCAATTAAATAAATTAAAAACTGACAAGCAAACAAACAAACATAAATAATTGTAATAATTCTAATTAAGAACTAATAATTTTATTATTATTTATTAATTACTAATTAATAATTATAATAATGAAATAAACAACAAACAACAAACAACAAACAACAAACAACAAACAATGAACAAAACAACAAACAACAAACGTTGCGAAAAACATTGAGAAGCAACGCAAACGTAATTATTGTAAAAAATAACAAGTCACACAGAAATAAAAAATATTTGAACAGAAATAAAATCAAAATAATTAAAACATAATTAATAGCTTATTAATTGCAGTTGTTTTAAAATTAAAATTAATAAAAATTGAAAGGAAAAATTTAAAATTATTGTATATATTTTGATAAAATGAGAGACCAAAATTTTTTCCAAATGAAAAATCAAAAAGTTTTGATAAAATGAATGAAGGCACGAAATTAAAGATACCAAAATTCCTAAAAAATTAAATTATTAATTAAAAACAAAAGCGAACAACTGAGAAAAGGATTAGAGAAAAATAATTCGATGAAGCTTGTGTACGTTTTTAAAACATATTTTGAATTTTTTTTTTTTTGAATTATTGTTCATTTATAAAAAAGTTCTAATTTCTAAATTATTGCTTAAGTTACGCATTCGTTATTGTTTCTTTTTAAACGTTAAATAGCCTTTTTTAAAGTTTGAAGCATTTAAAAAGAAATCAAAACACGAAAACCGGATATGAATTAACGGTGCACTAAATAGTCGATTATCCATAACATTTTTTTGAGAAATAACAGGAAGAACTTTTTAAATTTATTTTAAATTAAAATAAACCAAAAAAGTATCAAAAGGCAAATTTTTTGGATATCGATTAAGTGTGTAAATATTTTCTAAAAAATCTTTTTATGAAAAATTGAATGATTAAATTTATTATTGTTACTTTAGTTTTTTAATAACGTTGTTATTTTTCTTTAATTGATTATTTTAAGTGTATCAATAAATTTTGAAAAGACAAAACCATAAAAAATATTTTGAAAAGCTTGAAACTATATTTGAAGTAATGTAATTCCGTAAGAAAATAGTAAAATAATAATATACAATACTTTCATTAATTTGATTTTACCGCTAGTTTTCTTAAATAATTCAAAAAATTGTATTAGAAAAAAATCAATTCAATTGATTTAAAGCACATTTTTGTTTCTATACGAAAAAAACTTAAAAACGTTATTTTGTTTTTTTAAATAACACAAATAATTCGCATAAAAAACAACGGTTTCTGTGCACCCTGTTGTTTCAAACTAATTTTCCTCTAGTACTTTCCTTAATTCCCAAACCGGTAGACAAACATAAACAAAAACAAAGAAACTACAGAAATCTTCATAATTTAAATTTTTAAATATAAAAACTTATACCATGTCTCCATTGCATGTTTAACTACGAAAGGTTAAAGCTAATTACGATATTTAAATAGGGTGTCTCCACTGCTTGAAAAGTTTACCTGTGACACTTGTCAATTTTACAGTTCGTAATAAATTTTTATGGAAAAGGCGAGTTGGAAAAGTTTTACGAGTTGGAAAAGGCATTGATAACAACTTAAGCAATGCTGTTTCAATAATAAAATGCTGCTGCGTCTTGCACAATTTTTTAAACGAGCAAAACGACAGAATAAACGAAAAATGGATTCGTACTCGAAGATCTAATATTCGAAGAGAACAACCAGACTATATATATAACGCTGACCATCATACAGAAGCGGAAATTATACGTCATACGTTAGCAGAATATATTAGTATAAGATCAATATTTTTTCTCATTTTATATCTTCATAATTTTCTTTTCCAGGTTCAGATCTCGGCTTCAATATATCAGATGACGATAGTGACTGACCAATTAATGCATTAAATATACATATACATATATATAAGCTTGTTTTTGTTCACGATATTAACCCTTGTAACATTAGAATAGAATGTTGTATAAAAGTAACTATAATACAGCACTCTTAAAGTTAGTAAACTATTGTTTAAATAAATACCCAAGGACCCTTTAAATTTAATTTTATTTTTAGTTCAATTTATCAAGAATTTTTTCCAAAATCGCACACTTTCTCTCTTCTATTTCTATATAGCGGTCTTCTATGGCTACAGCTGTCCTTTCCGTTTCATTTAGTTTTTCTATTGTCGACCGTAACCATTCGTTTCCCTTTTTAATTTCTTCTAACATATTCGGCTTCCTTTTCTTTGCTGGCTCGTCACTTGAAGACTCTTCCAGCATCTCATATGGCAACTCTAAGGGGACCGGCGTGGAACAGAGCCTAGCAGCGCCAACCGACAAATCAGGATCATCAGGATCATCATATTCAATTATGCCTTAAAAGAAAAAATTAAAATAACTACCTAAAATCTCTTTATTTAACTCACTTTCTTCCACAATATCACCAATGTTGTAGGTCTTGTATGAACCTAAAATTTGGTGAAGCTTGTTATAGTGAATCCATTGTGATGGTGATCCGCCGGTGGAGCCAACTTTTTTTCTTTCTGAGCTGTAAGGAAACTTTTAATAAAAAGGATATGTTTGAGTCAATACATACCGATATTTTGCAGACATATTGTGTATTTTAGACTTGATTTCATCCGGGCTAAAAGTGTGCCCGCACTGTTCCAGGACTTTCGTCATTTCTTTAAGAATATGCAAATTCTTTCTGCAGCCTCTTAGCTGGGAGGCCTTCTCTTCCCAGATGTCGATCAAAATCGATTCGGAAGAAGAATTCCAGACGGAACGCTTCTTCCTTTTAGATGTTCTAAAAAAGTTTACATTAACAAAAAACAAAACAAATTATAAATAAAAGGCAACAGAGCTTACTTTCCATCACCTAAATTCATTGCGATAATTTCAATTCAAATTTTTGACATTTGTATCGATTCCATTATTTGTCAAAGTCCAATCCCACAAATTCTTTCCCATTTCAAAAAATTCCCAGGGTTGCTAACGAAATTATCTTGGTTATTTTGCTATTTAACTATTAACCTCGATATTACCTTGTTTAAATATTGTATGGGTAACCTCGATAAATCAACGATGATTAGCAATTTAACTCCGATAAATTCAGTTAAACATGCAATGGAGACATGGTATTATATAAAAACTAATTTCAATTCTAGAAAATTTAAGCAAGTTGTTCTTCATTTAATAAAAAATAGATATTGTTTTATTTCCAATATTACACAAACGCTTACAGAAATAAGCAACTATTTATTTTGAAGAATTTATAATTTTAAACTTTTAATTGTTTTAGAATTTGTACATATAATATTGAAATGCTTTTCTTGTACTATAATCTTATATCAAAATTATTTAATCCAATTGGATGTAATTTTAATAATATTTAATTCACATAATGTTTAATATATAATTTAGTAAAAGAATAATTGTGGTTCTTTTTATTTTATTTTATTCTAACTAATTTTTTTTACTATTTGTTATGATGTTCGGTACTTTATACTTTGGACATAAGAATTATGTTTGTGTTTAAAATAATAATGATTATATAAATATGATCGTGTTAATAAGGTTTTCTACATAGTTTTTTTTTAATAATATTTTTGTATATAGCTTAAGTTGAATATTTTCCTGAATCTTCACTCCAAACCAAATACATACACAAAAATGCACTAATACATAAACCTATCCACACATGAATATATTTGTTTGTTTCATTTCATTGATTTTTTCTTAGTATATCAATAGTGTTTTTATAAATTTGAAATAAAGCTATACTCATTCTGTATGAAGACTATATTTTATTTATTTTATTCCGTTTTCTTTTTCACCAAATTTTCATCGCTTTTTTTAAATCATTTCAGAAATTTCCGTGATGAAAAAATCAGTGTATTTTAAAGTCCCAAAAATATTCTTCAATGGAATATTTCCTCGACATTAATTCATTTTGGTGAAACGAGTTTCATTCGTAATGAAAATATACCATTTGGTTCACCCTGTGGACATAATCTGCCAAGGTACTTTAAAAAATACTGCTAAAGGATTCTATTTGAAATTCTTTAAAATTGCATTATAGAAAATAATTGTTTTAATAACATTACATAAAGTTTTATTAATAACCATAATATTCTTAATAATGTGAGTTTTGTACTAATGTTGTTTTTCTATTGATTTCATTTCAAGACAAATTTTAATATTTGACAGAGTGGAATTAAGTGATTCGGTTTAAGGAATGAGGGAGATAAGTGTAGAGGATTAATTTTGAGAACATACAAATTGTTCTGGTGTGTGTGCCAACGTCACTCGCCATGCCATTCATTCCAATATTAATTATTCATTCTCTTGTGCTATTTACCGCCCCCTCCCTCCCCACAAACATTTTCATTTAATTAGGATTCATTCAAAATTAATTCGATTCGTAATAATTACAATTAAATAACCTTAGGCTGAAGAGAATTTCATATGTAAGTAACTTTTGAAAACTTTCATTTATTTTAAAACAATCAGATCCATCGCATGTATGTAAATTAATATTATTGTATCATACTCATACACAATGTCATTCAGAAATGTTCTCGAGTTATAAACAAAAAGCATAAACAATTTAATTATCCGCTAATATATATACCAAATACACACATACACACATGATCATAAGAAACGACCAACACGTTATAACCAAATATTCTTTTCGTTTTATTAAATTGTATAATTTAGAGAGCCGGAAGGCTTTCAAAAATTAATTATTTAATTAGTTAAGACAAAAAGAAATCGTATTAAATCAAAAATTTACAATTTTTAAAAGAAATCCTATGAATACAATAAAAAAGTATTAGTCAAAAATGATGTAGAAAATTAGAAAAGAATTTACTTTTTAAAAACATCCATAATAAGAAACACAACAAAAACAACAAAAGAAGAAACTTTACATATATCGCAGGGAGTGGGCATTGAAAATCATTTCGAGCATTTAGAAAATATATCTTACAATCTAGAACAGAAATTATCCATTATTTTGAAAAAGAATAAAATAGTAAACACACGGTGACATGTGTCAGGTTGATTACTTTTCATGCCGTGTAGAGCAATAATCCGGTAAAGAATAACCTGAAATTGGAACATAGGAACAACAAAAATTTACAATTAACCCATATAGAAGTAATAAAATTTTCATTTTTAAAAAATTCACAACCAACAAAAAACAAGGTAAAATATGATCTGAATGTGTGGAATACGATGACTGTAAGAATTACAGATCATTTCAATTAAAGGCAAAAATAACATATTGAGTTTATATAATACGAACAACAAAAATGAATATATATTTCTATAACGACAGAATTGGATAATATGAAATAAACTGCAATAGTTTATTAACAAATACCAATTACACTTAGCGCATAAATTATATACAATTATACACTACCTATACATTAGAAATGTCATCAAATTAAAAATAATAAAAGAAAACAACACAAAAAATATATATAATAATAATAGTAATAGAAATAATAACAATAATAGACGAAAACAACATTTTTAGAAATGCCTCAACAATGTTATTATGATAATTATTATTGTTGTTGTAAATTCATTGTTTTATTTTAAATTCTATAAAATTTCGTGCGGAAATGAAGATTATGATCAAACAATTAAAATTATATTGACAAAAAAGGAATAAAAGGATAACACGCAACTGGTTCTGTAATGAAGTTTTGAAATACTGACAAATAAATGCTTTTAATTATAAATGAGTTGTTTACGTTGGGAGTTTTTTGAAAAAAAAACAAACTGATTTCATGTGTAGACTAAAAAATATTTATTCGCATACAGGAATATTAAAAGACGGTATAATAGTGTTATAATAATTTAATAATCATAAATTTACAAACATTATTTAGACTATATAATTTTATTATAAATGTAATTGTAGGTCTTAAGAACAAAATAAAACATAAAAAGCGTAAATATAGAAAACATATATTATTTACTAGAGCAAAGTAATAATATTGGTTTTTTATTTAACTTTAAAATAATATTAGTGAAAGTAAGTACTTACTCCCTATCATTCTTATCGCTTGAACAAAAACAAATAATGCTTTCTGCCGGCAGCCAGCAACATTTCATTATTGAACACATAAACTCATCGGTCAGCAGGCATCAAACGCCAAAATGCTTTGCAATATGTAAAAAATAAGTCTATGTAAGAATGCAATAAGTTCATGAATTTCAAAAAGGAAAACAAAAACAACAAATAAGAACAAGGGTAGCAAATGGCACCAAAATTAGAAATTTTGAATCTATTACCTGGCAGAAAGCAGCATTTGCTGCCCGGCAGCAGTTATTTTTTTCTCACTTTCCGTAAGAGACAATGTAATTTTGACTTTGCTGCTGGCTTTCGGCAAAGAGGAGTTTTTTATGTGTTCAAGCAATTAAAAGTTGTCATTACTCCCAATTTGTTATATATGAAACACCCGTTGTAAGCAGATGGCTTTAGAAAGCACTGTAATGTGTTCCAAATTTTTAACATTCCAGCTCTCACGAAACTTTATAAACAAATATATTACAACAACAAAGCAAGGGAAAACAATCGAAAACAGCTGTTCGTATTGACTTTCCTCTTCTAGTTCTTCAATACAATAGGAAATTGTTTCTCATTCATTACATTTTCCGATTATTTCATCGAAATCTGTGATCAAACTGTGCTCGAAATCCTCGAAACGAAAATACAAGAAATCGATTACTATCGAATAGTGAAAACTAGTAAAAGCGAACACGATAGCATAAATTAATGTGGAATAACTAAAATCAATAAAAGCGAATTATTGAAAAAATATTTTTTTGCTATAATGACGGCACCATTTTCCTATCAAAGTACCGTGCAAAGTTTGGCCAGAGTTTTGGCACGTATCGATCCGACACCATGGGAAAAGGTTGTGTATTCTTTATCTCTAATTTTGAAATTTGAAAATCTAACAATTTACAATATAACGATTTCGGATTTGCAAATGTATTATGGCAAATAATGCTCGTTTCATATATACTGGTCATAGGTTCAATCGTTATTTCGTTATTGCCCTCAAGAAAATGCCGCCGGAGTCTTTTGTCTGGATTCACGCGCACAAGAAGCGGTCATTGCTTTGGGTTTGTACTTCCTTGAGAGCGGTTGTCAACATGATGAACAAATAGTGCCGTATTTGCTACGTTTGGCCAAGTGCTTGCCCAAGGCCGTTTGGGTCGATGACTCGAAGTGGAGCAAAATCGATCGTAAGTTCTTTGTGAAGGTATTGCATTGATGGAAAAAGGTTTGAGGAGGATGAAGAAGGTGTTATTGGATAGACATAATATTTACATTAAATGAAATCATTTGGAGAGGGAATGAGGAGAAGAGGGCAAATAATGTCGACAATTGTTGGAGGTCAAACCAATGTATGTTTTGCATTTAATTTATCTCATTTCCTCCTGCGGAGCGATATTAATTTCTTTTTAATATTATGTTTTGAAAAAAGAGAAATGCTTTCCATTAAGCATCTCATTTTGGATTTTTTTTAAATTGAAAAATAATTTCCCTTTTTCAGGAATTCCGTCAGCCGAAAAATTTGGTTTCTGTCTAAATACTTTGCTCTCTGATATTGCCGCCAAGTGTCCCGATCTACGTGATGAAATAATTGTAAATCAAGTAGAAACATTAAGCAGTTTAGCCAATATTATCAAATCCAGCAAGGATAGCAGCAATGCTACCCCGCCGCCCATCATTCTCTGTAAGGCAACAGTACCGTTGCTTTTCGGTTTAGCACGTTCTATGGGTCGCTATGCCTTTACCGATCCTCCATTACTTTGTCGCATATTCCCGAGAGAAGAAATGCCTGTGGTTAAACGTTCATTGCGTGATAATGGCGGAAGTTTTAGCTCAAGCTCCGAACGTATCTCTTGCTTTAATCAATTCCGTCCGATCATACCACGCTCTATGTCGGGCAGTTTAAGTCAGGATTCAAGCGAAATGCGACTTCAACGTCAATTGACTGTCATAAGTCAATTGAATAATAATAATAATAACAATAACAGTCATAACAACAACAATCATAAGCATCATCCACAATTGCATACATACTTCTCTGTACCTTACGATCCGCGCACTCATTTCTTTACCAGATACGGTTCCAGTTTCAATCAGTTTCCCAGCATGCGTGCAAATGAGTCTCCGTCTAAATCAAGTCTCCAACTAACAAGTCACAATTCCAACAATACCAACAATAATATAGCTTGCTTTCCGATACAACATTTACAAACAATTTTCGCCGTAGCCAAAAAATTATTGACTAAAGAAACTCTGGACTATTTGGATGAGCAGGCGAGCGATATTTTTGCTTTGCATCAAATCAAAGGCTATTGCTATAAAAGCTTTTCGGAAACATTGAATCTAGTTTTGGTTACATTGCTGCGTGAATTATTACAAAATCAAATAGACTTGCCCACGCCTTTTACCAAAGACGTACAAGAGTTTGTGAAACGTCTCTTTCTGAATGGCCAAACGGAATTGCAAAACAAGCAGCAAGATCAAGAGAAGGAGAAAAAGGAGGAGAATGGTATACCGGTGGTAAATAAATACAAAGTAAATGTTATGGCGAATGCGGCTTGTGTGGATTTATTGGTGTGGGCAATACGGGATGAAACAGGTAAAGTAGAAAAATAACGATTTCAAATTAAAATTTGTTACTGATTTAGAAACAAGCATAGATAACTAGTAGAATTTTAAAGCTTTTAGTAGATATAAAAAAGTATATAAGAGTAAAATTGATTGTGTAGATTTTATTAGTGTTCATAAACTGATTTTATTTAAAACAATTCGTCTTATAATTATGTGTGGAGTAGTCGATTCTAACAATCTTTTCTGTCAGTGTAATTTTGCCTGACGGAATTATTGATAATCCTCTCTACTTGTTTTTATTGTACTTTGTTGTTAACACGAAAATTATAACAGGGATTGGCATCTCATATGCATTTCAATTTCTATGGTGACTGTCACAAAATTCATGTAACCTCTGTTAAAAATTTTGCAGAGCGATCCGCTCTCGCATTATTTGTATGCATTCGTTACTTTATCAACATGTGTCTCTCTTACGCATACATGGTATATTCGTATGGAAATGCATTTCTCAGTGCATGGATAACTGGATTTTGGTTTCGAGACTCGAACGTGTATTCGGTGAGTGTCTCAAATTTGCTAAGACAAGTCTCTCGCATGTAGTAAACACGATGAGCACTTGTATAGATGCATAAATCCATACTGATTTTATGCGACGTCTGCTTATATTCCCAAAAGCAGTAAATGTTGATTAACTTAACATTCGAAAGAGAGGATTTTATAATTTTTGCTTCAAATTAATTTTAAAAATTTTAACTGATTTATAAAAAGTATATAAAATAAATCATTTAAAATTCTTATGCCTAAAATAGATTTACCTTAATTTATCTTCGGCAAAATGAGAATCCGGAAATATTTTAAGATAGAAAAAATGATCATAAATACGAAATGAAGCCCTTAACCCATTCACGCCCATTGAATAAGCTTTCTAAAATGAGTCGCAAGCTTAATATGAATGAGGCGATTATAAGACGAATATTTTATTACATAAAATCAGATTATTAATTTTCAGTTTATTTCCTTATTATTATTATTATTATTTTTAAATATTAATATTTGCAGTTGATGATGAATACAATGTGCCATCTTTGCAGAATGGTTTATATTATTTATTGGCAAAAGGTTACCTATAATTATTACGTTGTTGTTGTTGTTGCTGTTGTTTTAGATGTTTATTTAGAATCGATACCATTTTCAAATCTTCACCGAATCGAATTAAATTTTCCTTAAGGTCCGAACGTTGTATAGAAATATTTTTATGCGCAAGAAAAAAATAATACATACAATTTTAAAAAATAATACAAAAAATATATCATCTGAATGCTACCTCTTTTTAATATGTTTCTCGTTTTTAATTACTTTTCTTCGATGCTTCTTGAATAAATCCTTGCTCGGCGCCCCTTCCCCCTACTTCCAAAACACGCCCATGACAATCGTATTATTTGTATAACGTATTTATGAATTCTTATTTTTCATCGATTTCCAGAGGCCGATAAGCTTTGTGGCCGTCTATCGCAGAAATTAAACTCGATACTCAGTCAAAAGATAATTATGGACCATATGCCACTCCTCATGGTTTGTCTTGAAGGTTTGGGTAAATTAGCTCAAAAATTTCCAAATATTGCCGGTACTTCGATATCGTATTTACGGGACTTTCTCGTCGATCCAAGTCCTATACTGGCCAAATTGCATGCTCACTCCGTGCAAGCAGTGGCCGTGCAAAAGAAAGAGAAGGAAATCACGCCGTTTAAAATTGTTGTCCAAAATAGCGAATCGCGTTCCACAGTCGATATTTTCGGGGAACACAATAAATCCGTTGCAACACGTTCGGGACACGCGGCTTTCGAGGCTTTGCGTGATGCAGCCATCGAAAATTTGAGCATTGCTTTACGTTCAGCGCATACTCTGGATCAATTCTGTGTACCCGCTTTAGTAGCGAATGTATCGAATCGTTTGTTCACAGCGGAGAAGCATGAATCGTAAGTCCAGCTTGCCTTAGATTCATTTGATAGTGCGAGCCTAATTTTTTGGGTTCGGTTTCTTTCAGCGAATCAACACTTGTGAGCCTCAATATTATCGTTATGTTGGGTCATGTTGCGGTCGCATTAAAGGACACTTCGAAAACTACTCAAAACATTTTGCAGTTTTTCATACAACGCTTCTGTAAAGTACCGTCAGAGCAGAACGCTTTAATTGTCGACCAACTCGGGTGCATGATTATTTCTCAGTGTGAACCGCATGTTTTCGAGGAGATAATGAAGATGTTCTCACGTGTCACCGTTCAGTCGGCCTCCCTGGCTTACACTTCTGATCCCGAACATCGTAAACAATTCCATTTGGTGTCCGATGCCGTGGTAAATGCCTTGGGGAATATTGCCGCCAATATGCAGGGTGATTCTGAAATGCTAGAATTGTTGGGCAAATTGTTAGAACTCTTTGTACAGATCGGTCTAGAGGGCGAGAGGTCCTATGATAACACACCTGGTGTACAGAAGGCTAGCTCTAGCGCCGGCAATCTGGGAATGCTAATACCGGTAATTGCGGTGCTAGTACGCCGCCTGCCGCCCATTAAAAATCCAAAATTGCGCCTGCATAAATTATTTAAAGATTTTTGGGTTTACTGTGTGGTCATGGGATTTACCAATTCTCGCCTCTGGCCAGCCGATTGGTATCAGGGAGTGCAGCAAATTGCCGCCAAGTCACCGCTGCTCATATCACAAACCACTCACAAGTCCGATATGCGTGAACTTAATTACACGTCGGCAATTAAGAGCGATTCTGTAAGCTTGAACGAATTGCGTAGCCAGATTTTACTGCTGCTAGATCATCCGTCTGCCGACGTGACGGCATCAATAAATAAGCTAACATTTGCCCAGTGCACATATCTCTTGAGTGTGTATTGGCTGGAGACGTTGCGTGTAGAAAATTCCGAGGAGCCTACATTGGAGCCAATACTGAACTACCTTTCTGATCTGGCTCTACAGAAGGATAAATCCGGTATATGGCAATGTGTGAAATGGTGAGTTATTGCCTGTGATTTCTTCGTAACAACGTAGCGTAATTAATAGTCTCCCCAAACCGTTCCAGCATTGCCGATCAAGTATTCGAGAAATTCCGTAATGTTCTCTTCGCTCACGACGATGTGCGTGAGAAAGTGCTGGAATCACAAGCTACTCTACTACTAGTCTATTTTAATCACATTCACAAACAAATTCAATTGGTCGCCGATCAATATCTCTCTCAATTGGTTGATAAATTCCCGCACTTACTGTGGAATCGTCGCGTTCTCTGGTGCATGTTGGATATTTTACAGCTTTTGGCTTTCTCACTAACACTCGATCCGAACGAAGAAACGCCCACACTGCGCGTTGCATCCACTCCATACACTTTGCAACTAATGGACTCATTGCCGGCGCGGGAAGGTCGCCTGAAGGATTTTGCCGATCGTTGTCAGGGAATAGTAAACGAGGCCATGAAATGGGCTCCTCGGTCGACGCGTTCCCATCTCCAAGAATATCCCAATCAAATACCAACGCCGGTGCTTGCACATCATAGTGGCTTGGCTTTAGCTTTCGACTCGGTAGTTAGTAATAATACGCTATATTCGAATGCCTTACCCTCCATTAACAAGCGTCCCAATTGCGTCAATAGCGATACACCACGCTTTGTATCCGCTCTCTGCCTCCGTAGCAAATATGCTGGCGAAATTTCTGGTTTACTTTCGGTGTTGAGCGCTGAGGAGAAGGCCGGTTTGGCCGATCGTTTGGTCAAGGATTTGTGGGATTCATGCAATGAGAAGAGCGACAGCAAACATCGCGGAGCATTGTGGCGAGCTACTGCGTATTTGATTCTATGCGCTGGCATCAATCGCAAACTTCTACATGCCATTTGTATGTAAATGCTTAAATTACGGTGAGGCGTGGAAAATAAATAAAATATATGCTCATATTCTTTCCACAGCTACGTCTCAAGTAGAACTTTTCACCGTGTCCGCTATGGAAACAGCTGTGGAATGTTGGCAATGGGTGTTAACGGCACGACAAGATTTGGAATTATGTTTCATTCAGGAAATGGTCAGCGCTTGGCAGACCACTTTCGATAAGAATATGGGTCTCTTTTCGGATGAAATCAAAATAACAAATCCGCTGGCCGCTCATGAGGGTTGCCACTTGGTATCGAAACCAATACTTACTTCACCGCACATAATTTGGTTACAACTGCTTTCTGAAATGGTGGATACGGCCAAGTATTGCAATCGTGACAAGGTTGAAATGTTCTGTCTTCTACTACATCGATGTTTACCCATTGCCAAGAATTGCAAGCAGAATCGTCAAGTGTCCACTGTGGGCTGCCGTTTCAAATTATTACAATGTGGTCTGTCTCTGCTGCAGGGCAACACCATCCCAAAATCATTGGCAAGAAATATTTTGCGTGAACGTATTTATAGTAATGCTTTAGATTATTTTTGTGGACCCCCGACTTGTCCTAACCAAGGCAAGGAACAATTGCTAAACGATATATTAATATTATTGAAATTCTGGCAGACAATGCGCAGCGAAAAGAAGCATTTGGTCGCCTCCGAAGTCGTGGATTATGAGGTCGCCACGGCGGCGTCAACACAAATGCTATCCGTGCGCCAGAATCCCGAGACAGCTTCGCTGATTAGTTCCAGTGAGGTAGGCCGTTCGATGTCAGTCGGTGGCACAGGTGGTTGGTATAATACCATACCTCATTCCACTTCGACACTGTCGAAACGATCAAATCGCTCGAAACGGCTTCCGTACCATAAGGACACCTACGATAAGGATTATATGAAAAAGAGGAATTTGATTTTAGAATTGCTGGCAGTAGAAATTGAATTTCTCATTACGTGGTACAATCCAAATAGCCTGCCAGATTTGGCAATACCAGGTAGACGGACGAGGGGAGGGGCCTAACTTATTTTAAATAGTTAAATATTTCTATGACTATTTTCGTTGCAGGTGAAGAACAAATTACCGAGTGGCGCAATCGTCCGTATAAAGTGAATATTTGGCGTGATTACACTCGACTTGCTTGGGCTTACAATCCCTCTTTGGCCGTTTTTCTGCCGCAGAGAATTAAGAATGCTGAATCCATAGAGGAGGAAGTGACACGTCTAGTGTGTGCCGATCCGATTGCTGTATGCGAAATACCTGAAGCTCTTAAATATCTCTGCACAACCAAAAATTTGCTACAGGAGAGCGCAGATCTTATGTATATTCTTTCATGGTCTCACGTGAATCCCATTCAGGCGCTCTCGTACTTCTCACGCCAATATCCCTCCCATCCTTTGACTGCACAATACGGTGTAAAAACACTTTCTTCTTATCCGGCAGAGGCAGTATTGCCATACATTCCCCAACTAGTACAGGCATTACGTCACGACACGATGGGCTATGTCACGGAATTTATTAAGAATATTTCAAAACGCTCTCAAATTGTTGCTCATCAGCTTATTTGGAATATGCAGACAAACATGTATATGGATGAGGATCAGCAACATAAGGACCCGAATATATATGAAAGCTTGGAAGCATTGTCACAGAATATAATTTCGTCATTTTCCGGAGCAGCTAAACGATTTTATGAACGCGAATTTGACTTTTTTGGTAAAATTACGGCCGTCTCAGGTGAAATTCGTTCATTTCCAAAAGGTGTTGAGCGAAAGAATGCTTGCCTGGCAGCTCTGAGTCGTATCAAAGTGCAGTCTGGATGTTATCTGCCCTCAAATCCGGAGGCGATGGTTCTCGATATCGACTACAACAGCGGCACGCCAATGCAGAGCGCAGCCAAAGCGCCATATTTAGCACGCTTTCGCGTATATCGTTGTGGCATTAATGAGCTAGAAACACGAGCAATGGAGGTGTCCAATAATCCGGTAGACACAACTAGACGTTTAGCTTGCTTTAACTTAAATTTAGTATTTTTATACTTGTCTTTAGAACTCACACGAAGAAACAAAAATGTCTTTTGGAGTTGAATCGTGGCAGGCTGCCATCTTTAAAGTTGGTGACGATGTCCGTCAAGATATGCTCGCATTGCAAGTGATTACTATTTTTAAAAATATCTTCCAACAAGTCGGTTTGGATTTGTTTCTTTTTCCATATCGCGTGGTCGCTACAGCTCCTGGGGTAAGCCTAATCAGTTTTCCATGTCGACAACTGGATTAATCTTAAATCATTTTGTAGTGTGGTGTTATAGAATGCGTGCCAAATGCAAAATCACGAGATCAATTGGGAAGACAAACTGATTCGGGCCTCTACGAATATTTTCTACATCAGTACGGAGATGAAAGCTCCAAAGAATTTCAAGCTGCTCGTGCTAATTTTGTAAAATCAATGGCAGCCTATTCGTTAGTTGGTTATTTGTTGCAGATTAAGGATCGTCATAACGGCAATATAATGATTGATAAAGATGGACATATTATACATATTGGTATTAAAAATCCCCAACAAAAATCAATCCCCCAAATTAATCGATTTAAAGGAACATTTTAATGATTCTATATATTTTTAGATTTCGGTTTTATGTTTGAATCATCGCCTGGTGGCAATATTGGTTTTGAACCCGATATGAAACTAACCGATGAAATGGTCATGATTATGGGCGGGAAGATGGAAGCACCACCCTTCAAATGGTTTTGTGAATTGTGTGTTCAAGCATTTCTTGCTGTGCGTCCCTATCAAGATGCCATCGTTTCATTGGTCTCATTAATGCTCGATACAGGTCTGCCCTGTTTTCGTGGCCAGACGATTAATTTGTTAAAGCAACGTTTCGTGGCCACCAAAAACAATAAGGAAGCGGCTGCTCACATGCTAGCCGTTATACGAAATTCATATCAGAATTTCCGCACTCGGACTTACGATATGATACAGTATTATCAGAATCAAATTCCGTATTAAAAAAGTAATATAAAAATAAAATAGAAAAGGTGTTATAGAACTGTTATAAAAGGTGTTATAAAAATTATAAGTATTTCGAATATTCAAAAATATTTAACTACAACAAATTAAAAGTAAGGGCCAAATGCCAAAATTATTAATTATGCTTATAGTATTTGCAATTATTATAATTATTTTATTATATAATATTCTATTATAATTATTCAAATAATTTATTGTGAAGTTTTTATTTAAAATCTCCAAACTTGATTCTAAATGTGTGAAACTTGGGCTTTAATTTAAATGAACTTTAGTAGTATTAAACTTTACATTTCTTTTAGTGTTAAAAAAGTCCCCATATTAAACTTATTCAATGGCGCCATGGTAGGTCCCGCTAGATAATTAATCGATTAATAATTATCATTACATAATAATAGATGAAACTTTTGTGATCTCTCAAAAATGTGTAGTCTGGAACAATATCTGGACCTGTTAATGGTCCCTAAGAATGGTGGGAGGGGAACGTTTTATTTAAGGCCATATCAATTTATATTTTCAATTCAAGTCTTTTCATTTCTTCCTGTTTGTGTTTTAAACAAGAAATTAAGGGCCTTGGTTATTTGATTACCGTTAATTTCATGGCATAGTGTTAAACATAAATTTAATATCAAGAACCGAGATTTACAACTCGTTAGCAATACTGACCACTCTATGCCTGAAAACGGGCAGGGAGTTGTCGAATATTTGCTGCAAAACTAATTTGAACTGGTTGTTTTTATTTCATAATTAATAGTGGGACATATTCTTGTTAGTAGCGCAAGACCGAATTAAAAATATTCAATAAAGTTTGTTCATAAAATTTCAAAAAAAAAACGGATCAAAATTCATTCTTAACTTTTGGGGCAATTTGACAGCTTTGACATTTATATATCAAGTAGAATTTCCTCAAAAAGAGATCGTATGTTTAAAATTCCCAATTTGTGTACAAACCTGCCTGTCATCATCTCACAGTTGGCAGTCCTGTCAAACTGATTGGCGATAGTCAAGTGTGTGTGGCATCCATATTAGAAAAGAAGAAAAGTGGATTTTTTCGCTCTCTGTGGGTCTGCTTTGTGGCGCTGCGTTCTTTGTTCGATTATAATCCTTCAATGAATAAAAGCTAACAAGAAAGTATTCATGAAAAAGTTGTTCATATTTGGACATTTAATGAACAATTGACGCGTTGTTTGCAAGGATTGCCACAAAACTACCAGTTTTTTTGAGGAGGAAAAGGAATAAGGCCAGAAATTTCAATAGTGAGTGACTGTCGAGCAAAAACGGTCATTTTATCCAATCTGAAGTGTAAGGAAAATTGAGGAGATTCTTATTAAAACGATCTCAAAATTAAAAGCACAAAAGGTGAAAAATATGAAATTGAATAAATTGTGATATACGATCGGAAGATGTAAGTGCACGAAAAAAGAAAGGAGACGCAAGCAAAATTAAAGTGAGAAAAACGATTAAATTGAATGTGAAAAAAGGTGCTACTGCGCGTTGCTTCTGAACCGATGCAGTCGATTGACGACCTCATCGCTTCATTCGTTCAATTCAATTTTTTCACTTTGGATGTCGATAAAAATCGTATGAAAAATATTTGACATAAACGTATTTCAATTCCAGCGACAAATTCCAAATTTCGTAATCCTCAAAGAAAATTAATTAAAAAAAATTAAAATAGTGAGTTAATGAACTGTGCAGCAGAAGTGCATTGAATGATTATTCGTAATTTAAAGTGAATTCAATTAAAAATATACTCCCATTCGTGCTATTCTTACAGTGGCACAATCAGCTGTTGAATACGCATAGATATTGAAATTTTTATTTAGACACTTTTAATAAGAAGGAAATTTTATGACAGAACGAAAGAACTGTTTGTCAATTTTTTTTATTTCATTGTATCCTTGAAAAATTGATCAACGAAAAAGTGAGCAACTAGATTAGCACAATTATGACGGATGCTTATGCTAGAAAGAGAAGTATTTAAGTGTGTGCATTACAATTATTTTCCGCCTACTTCAACTTCAATTGAAGCGATTTGGACATTTGTTGGTCGCAAAAAAAATAATTTAGTCAGATATGTTTAAAAATGCATTCTCGCAGCTATCTCTGTTTAATGATTATAAAAAATTTATAATGGCTTGACGGTTCCGTTGGTTACACATAATTCCTACTATTTTTGTGGTAACTTTACGTTCAATCATTTACATTCATTTATTACTAAAAATTAGGTATAGAGAATCTTGTAAATGCTGGTAGTGTCTAAAATTCGATATTTTTCATTTAGTATTTAATATTTATATATATATATAAAATGCTTGACTTCAATTTGAAGTCGTGTTAAAATTCCACTGCACTAGTTTGTCAGAATTTTGCATCCCTGGTTATTCCTTACTAGTTTCTGTCAATTGCTGTTCACTGTACGTCCGTGTGTGCGTGTGCGTTAAAGAATGAGGCGAGTAACAGTGGTGCTTTTATCGATTTTTTTGCTCTCTTGACCAATTGATTTTATTCTCATCTGCATTTTCTGTTTCTTATTGGGGTGGTGGCGATAAAGTTCCAAAACAGGATTCAAAGCCTTTTTGAAAGTCTTGTGTCAAAGCGATCTAATCGCTTGTCGACTTTTTCTGTGATCCAAAAGTGTGGAATCTCAATTGACCCAATAGTAATCTGGGCTACAACTGTTTTTACTGTGATTTGTACCTGGTGGTGGGATGTTCACCGCGAATCTTAAGTAACAATTTTTAAAATGCTTAGAAAAAACATATCTGCTCATTGGGGTTATCATAAATTATACATTTTTTGTTATAAAAGGACATCCTGAACTTCGAATTTTATTGCTTATATTTTTCTGCTTAACCATTTCTTTAGTCATTAAAAAACACCATAAAAATTCTATTCTAATCGAAAAAGATATCAAAACTGATTTTCTGATAACGTCTCTAGGCTTGCGGGTTTGATATGAACAAGTTTGGCACAAACATATTTATTGCAGTGACAATTTTGATACCATAATACATCTTAGATTTCTTTTCCCGGCATGGCAAAACCTGTAGCGAATTGTTAGAGCGGTTTTGGAATAAGTGAAATTACTCAAAAGTTAAAAATGAAGACAATTATATATTTGGAGGAACAATGCCTCGCAGCTTTTTTAACTCAGCATTTTTTAATAATTAATGAATAAAGGCATATTAAATTTAATTATATATTTTCTTATTAGAAAATTTTATTATAATTTTAATTGTTGGTGGATTTCTATCTAACACATCCACTAAAGCTTTTTTATAAAAAGTTGTAGGCAAGGGTTAACATAATGTTCGCTACATTCCATTAAGATGTCAAAATACTGAAATTAATTGACTAATCATAGAGAATAAGCAATTACAATGACGGTAAGGGAAAGAGAGAGAGAGAGGAAGAAATAATGTAGGTAATAAGAAAAACGAGACGTAAAAAAAATATACTAAACTGATTGAAAGTGAAAAAGTATGGAATGTTGTAAAGGAAAAATTGCGTTATGCTTGTGCATTTTATCGAATTCGCAATTAATCGAATCATAGTATAGTAATTGCTATATTGCCTGGTAAATATATTTTATAGGTGTATATTTATATGCATACATCACTCCCTCCTCCTCTCTTTCGTACATCAACAAAACCGAAAGATGACGATTTTCTGAACTCAGCAAACGACTCTTCTGTTGTTAGGGAATCACCTCTTTCAATGCCTTATTTTCAAAATAGTTCCGCTCTCTATCTCTCACACACCCACATACATACTCTATCCCTCTCTCTCTGTTTCTCTGACTTTTTATTTCTGTAGTGTTTCATTCATTGCATTGCATAGAAACAGCAGCAGTATTAACGACCTTAATAACCTTTCACACTTTATTGTTGTACACCCTACACTGAAAGTCACGGTAGATACATTTATTAATTTCTTCTGTTTATAACGTGTTAAAAGGGGCGTGTCATAAGTATATGTAAAAGAATAAAACAATTAATGAGGCCATTATAAAATTTGGCATATGCATGTATGTCGTATGCATATTTATGAGGGCTAATTAAATGTATTTGAAAATGGAAGAAATCGAACCACAATCGTCCCGCCCCGTCCACTTGTCAAATAAATTTTAATTAATTGAATTTGCGAAATGATCATCCGAGTTTCCTATCCGGATATTTTAAATTTTACTTATAATTTTTTTGTGTATGTGAAATGAAAGGGATCGGGGGCGGGGCTGCTTGAAACCACCTCGAAAGAATTGTATCAAAACTAAATATTTGCTAAATTAATATATTAATAATAACATTATCTAATATATTTTGTGTCCATTCTCTCGCTAAATAGCTAATAAAATCATGTTTTGCGTTGAATAAAGAAATTTTTGAATAAATTCGAAATTTTTGATAAGATTGAGTGAATAATTGATTGGTAAATCAAATCAAATGTTTGGACGATACTTCTAATCAGGAAGTTTTTACCCTAATCTTTATAGATTTTTATAGGAAGTTTCTGATTTACTTAATATTCAATTTAATTAATTCTTGATAACTTTTTATGTCTTATACTCGAAGAGAATAGAGGATATTCCTAGAGTATTTTCTAACAGAAAATTTATAACAGATATAATAAATATATATGTATTTATTTTCCTTTCTTAATTTTATTCAATTAAATATCTAAATGCAAGTTCAAATACAAATTGTACAAACATTCTTCTTCGGCACTTTATCCTCTGGAGAGCTTTTCTTCACGCGAAGAACAAAAATACTTCACCGTCTCATCGAACGGAAGTTTTCATTACATTAGTTAAATGGTTGTCCTTGCAATAGGCGGTGAATTGTAATGTTAAAATTTTCTTATATTCCGTCTAAAGTAATTATTGTTCGATACATATTTACAAAAGTCCTTTAAGTCCTTTTAACTATTGGTAAAATCAAACAAACGGTTATTGTCTCTAGCATTATATACAACACTACTCCAGCATTATGTGTTGTATTTTAATTTTATATATTTTTTCCTTCCTTTAAAATAGAGAGAAATAAAAAAGCTACAAAAGTAGCTTTCCGTTATTGAAAGGCGGAATTATGTTAGCAGTGCATATATTTCTTCTTACAACGGAAAACAAGCAGTTATTCTTTATTATTTCAAAATACATTCTTAAACGCAAATTGCTTTCTTTAACAAAACGTTTTGTCCCACTGCCCGTATTCAGAGGGCTTTCCTCAGAAATGTGTGAAATTTCCTAAGAATCGCAAAAAGAAAAACAACAATAACAAAAAATCTTGCTTATCGAAAATAATGACGTTATAGTTTGACGGGGAGGTCAGCAAGAAAAGCATGTATTAAAAGTGATTTAGCCTAGTAACTCTTTTGGTTGTGGTTGTTGTTCTTGTTGTTGTTGCCGTTGCTCTTGTTCGTGTCGATGCCGATGGCGATGTTTTCTGCGAAAAGCTTTTTCACAGCGAAAATTCTATCAAAGAATAGTTTCAATTTAACTCCTCACTGTTTTGTTGTTTCGGTTACGACGGGTGGTGGTCGTCGTTGTTAGTTTGCATTGTTGTTGGTATTTCTATGTATTCTATTCTTCATAACAAAAATTCGTTTTATAATTATTCTCTTTCACTAAAGCTTTCTCCCAAATCCGATGTAATATCGTATAGTGTTCGTCTCGCATCGCGCTGTCTTGGGCGATTTCATCGTCGCATCGGTGACGATGATGATAATGAAAATGATAATGATGATGATGGTGTTGATAGTGGCGAAGTGAATGTAACAATAACGCACGCCTTTTGTTCGTTAGTGTTGGTTTTGATGGTCGCGTTTGCCTCTTCGTTACGACCATTCAGTCCGTTACTGAGTGGTGAATCCCTGATATATCACAAGTGCTGCAACATGGAAAAGCGCAAAATCTTTTTAAAGTGTAAAAAATTATATAAAAGTAAGAAATTGATAAAGAAAATCGATCGTATTAAAAAAATTGCTTAAAGTTTTTAATATAATTGAAGAATTCTGAATTTCTATCAATTTTCATAAAAAAGTGTTTTAAATCGAAAAGATTTTGATATTTTTCATCATTTCATGAAATTAAGAGAAATATTTAAAGTCTAAACGAAAACTAAAGAAGCGAAATTTTATTACCAAAGAGAAATGTCGAAAATTTAAAACAATTCAAAAATGAGTGAAAGAAAAAAAAGGTGGACATTTTTAAACAGAAGAAAATTGTGATATAATAAAAATACAACAAAATTATTTTTTTATTTATTTATTAGTTTATAAAACGAATTTGAATGTGAGTTTGGAGATAGTTGAAGATAGCTTCCTTTTGAGGACGAAATTGCATCTTAGGGATTAATTATGGTAGCATATATTTTTATCTCCATTCTCTAATAATTATATTTTTCAATTATGTGTCTGGATTGCTTTTGCGCACTTTCGCTTCTCATAAGTTTTCGTTTTTCTCTGGGAAATGTTCTTGTCTGTTTCGCATAAGAACCATTCTTTCTCTCTCCTCTCTCTCTGCTCCATTGCAGTTGTAAATCCTTAACCGAATTCATATGAGTTCATATCTTACGGATTGTTTCTTCTTTACAATTATTTAAAAATCAGTACTTGATATTTTACAGGAATTTTCTCTTTATAAGATATATTTTCTAATTAATTGTGAAACAATAATTTCATTTAAAATTGTGTTTGTGTGTGTGTGTGTGCTGAACAATCTTTCAATTCTAGACCATCTAGCGTATTCAGTAACGTGTCTAAGGACCTGAGGCGCTTATTGGAATATGGACAAAAGAAATCGATCTGGTCGTTCAATCCAATAAACATTCACTTTATTGAACACGGTTTTTAGGGAACTTCTCCTTTCGCAGCGCCCCGGGAATAGATATTTATTGAATAAAACCATAACTTAAAATTAAAAACTCTAAGCTAAAAATTAAAAATAAATTTCATAATGAAATTTAATTAATTAATTGCAAAAGTTATTTATATTAAAATATTGCGATGAACCTTTTCAAAAGAAATTTTAAAGTACATTAAATTTGAATATTTAATTGATTTGATTAATTCAATTAATTAGTTGAAGTACATTTTTTCAGAATATCAATTAGGTTTTTTGAAAACGTATCTCGTAAAAGCTAATCTCGTAAGGTTGGTGTGAAGTGGTTGAATTGCTGAGGTCATGGGTCAATTTACCACTGGGTTGCTTTTATGCTCTCGAAAAGCTCTCTTGTGGGAGAAAACTTTTCATTTCTGAAGATATGGTTCATTGATGTAAATTATTGAAATCGCGTATATCCTTAATTCTCCTGACTTTTTATCTTCTCTCTCGGCGACAAATCCTTTAGAGTTTTTTCAAACTCGAAATATTTTTCAGTAAAAAGTTCATATTTCTTTAATACTCTTCCAGATGTTTAAAGTTGTCTCTATAGGAACATATTTTAACTTGTATTTTACTCACTCCTTCATCTCTTCCTTTTTCTAAAATTTTTTGTAGCTCTTAAAGAATTGTTTCTTTTTTTTGTAATGAGTTTGTATCTCTTTAAAAACATTCTCTAACGATCCAAATTTGTATTCTCACCGATATTTTATTCGTTGATTTTGCAACGAAGAACTAAATCGGCGAGAAAGGAAAATCGATGTCACTCAATCGTGCGAGTATACAAAATTCGATTGTAAAACTGTGTCGGCACTTCTTTAAAGTGAAAACAATTTTACACATTAATTTGTGAAATTTCAATTTCCGCATATTTTCGTAATTTTATTTTATTAATTGTGTGATTATTTTTAGGATTTTTGTACAAAGCTAGCCGATAAGAGGCTGCTATGTGTGCCCGCTAATAAAAACGATGTGAGAGATGGGTACTGTCTAGCGGATCTATTGCGACTGTATAGAAATTTCGAATCTATTCAAAAAATTGTTGGTTCGGTTTCTGTTATTAATTGTTGTTAATGAAGATTTTCACACTAACTTCAGGATGAATTCAATCAGTTCTACAAAGCAAAACATGTATTTTCCACCTTGAACTCATTAGTTTTATTTCCAAACGACTCTAAAAGCCTTCTTTTAAACCTCAAACTCCGTACTCCTAATTTCTATTCTAATGGGGAAATACTCTCTCTTTCTCCCTCTCTTATTCTCTCCTAATGTTCCCCAAAACTTGAACATGTGTTTACTTACTCGCTACATTTTTCACTGCCGTTCGGAATTTATTTCTTTTATGAATTCTTTATTTAAAATCCCTTCATTTTCCTTTTGCTTTTTGACTTAAAATATTTGACTGTAGCACAGTTTTATATAAAAATATATAAAAAAGGATTTAGTTATGTGTCATAATTCTACATCGAATATGGTTGCTTAATGTATTTTTTTTTGATTGTGTGCCGCAATTCTTGTTGGTATTATTATTATTATTATTGTAAAACATTTTTTAGATCGAGGTTAAGCAAAACGAGAGCAATTAGGTCAAGTTTTGTGAGTGCACTCCTTCCTCAATTTCTTCCTTTCTGTTTTTTCCGCACCTTTCTTGGTCAGAAGCATCTGTTGTATTGACACAAAATATGTTAAATATTTTAATAGAAAAATTAAATCCCCTTTACTTTTGCCTTTTTTCGACTACCTGCTGGATGATGCTTCTCGTTGACTGCATATTATCTTAAAATTAGGTGACTATTAAAGCCTTTTACACCCTTAATCCGGAAGAGATGTATGTATTCGACCATCCAGAAATACCTTCTTATGCTTAGGAACACCGTGCCTTCGATATACAAATTTTTAATCTAATTGCGTCATTTTTTTTTTGAAATCTTGAATAAGGACGAATTTTTTGCATTGCGATTTGGTGAAAAATCAAAAATTTTTTATTAATAAAATGTAGTATAAGTGTGAACTAGTATCCATTAAAAACTATCAAAAATAAAAGCTTCCCTTCTTGGAATTTTTGTAAGACTAAAAATATTTTTTTTTGTTTTTTTTAAGAAATCAAACATTAAAGAGGTTTGATAAATTGTCGCTGGAAAATGAAATGAGATTATTTTAGAAATATAAATATTAATAATAGTTCTTTATAATGGAGAAACTAAACCGTTTCTTTTCATTCAAGGGGTTAATCTGAAAGATCGCTTAAGGGGCAGAAAACAACAATGTACTCCTTCCTTTTCATTAAACTTAATTTCATAGTTTTTTAATAAATATTCTATCTTTACTTATATTGCAGCATTTTCAACAACTGCTAGAACAGAAACAACAAACCGGTGAAATGTAAATACATTGCGGAAAATAACACCGTAGCAGTAATTACAACAATAGCAATAACAAAAAATCAACCCCAACATCAACGTCTTGAACAACGAGCACTATCACCAACAGTAATAATTAATAACCGTTGTTATTATTTAAAAATTTTGGTCCAATTAATTTCCAACCGAAAGAAAAACATTAAGAAAATTTGCTTTATTTCATTTTTTACGTTTATAATTTTTTTTTAAATAAGTCAAATGAAATTTTATAACTTCAATTGTGCAATTAATTACAAAAGGGAACTTCAAGCAAACAGCAGCACTTCTACAACAAAAACAAAAGAAATTTCATAGTAAAACAAATAACAACAAGTAAGAAAATGAATTATATAATAATTAATAAATATCTAATAATTTTTTTTAATCTTTATTTCAGATTCTTCCAAGACTTAAATATTCTTAACAAAGAAATCAAAATTCGCAATACAAGAAGAACATAAGAATAATCGCAGGCACTATAAGCAAATCAAAATTTTATAAAACTGCTATTGTCGCTAGCACACAATCTAGCTTTTGTCGCTGTTGCCCATCGCTGTAAAAAAAAACAAAAGCGAGAACGATTTAAAAGTTCTTGGTTTTTACTCCAAAATTTTTATTTATTTATTTTATTTGATTTTATTTTTTTTTTCGTTTGGATTTAATTTTCATTTCCTTGCCGTGAAAACCACACCGTCGTAACGCTCATCGAAATTTTAAAATAAGGAAAATTTTAAATCGCGTAATATTGAATTAAAAGCAAATACGGCTTCGATAAAGGATTCCGGTGACGTTAAAATCAATAATCAGCAAACGAAAAGAGGCGCCGCCGCCGTTGAAGTTGAAAACGACGACGACGACATGAGCGGACGTCCAAGGACAACCTCATTTGCCGAGGGCAATAAACAGCCGCCGAACCTGGTATTGGGAGGCGTTAAAACAAGCAGTAAGTATTGCATAATCTTGCGTTTTATTAATTTCATTGGTGAATTTTATCGAGAATTAATATCTACAAAGCACTTTAAACGTAGTACATAATTCGCTAAGAATTGTGTCATTTATGGACACATAAATAACAAAAGGCCTTCCGTAGAATAATTTCAAGCGAAGTGGAAACTTCCATTAGAAGAAAGAATAATTTTTAGGCTAACACCTGAATAATCAAAACTGCCTTTTATAATTTGTAGAGTACAAAACATTTTTAAAAATCGCCACTGAGTTTTCGCTATGAGAATAGTTAGTCTTTGTAATCAGGATTGCAAGAGATAATTTTTAGGAGCTTGAAATTTTATAATTTAATAACTTTCATTATAAATTTTATGCATTTTGGGAAATAAAATATTAATAATAAATTATTCTTGAAGAAGAATTCATTGCTCATTCAATTTTGGACTGTTTCTGCTTAAAAGAATTGTTAGTTATGATTTATGAAATATTATTTCGAAAAAAGACTCAAGCTCGAAATATCCTTATGGAAAGTAAAGTAGCACGTTTTTGCTTGTTTTCCCCTTCCGAGTTACTTCAATACTTTGCTAATTTATAATACATGAGAACACTATAAACTTTTTATCTCAATCTCTCGCTCTCGACTCAAGAACTGAATTCTTTTTTTTAATTTAGTACTTTTCAATTCAACTGATATAAAGTTGTTATTTACATAAGTCAAAGTTTTTGTTCTCCTTAACCTTGAGCTTGAAGAAAAATGTTTAATTTTTCGATTTTTAGGTTTTATTGACTTTATCATACGACAAATATTGTATTCACTTACTTTTACCATAAAAAGAAAATGCAAAGGTAACATGAAAAAGTATATTTTTCTCGTCTGTATATGTATATATTCATGAATACAAATCAATATTATCGCATTTCAAAGTCACGTCAAACCGGACCTTCCTACGATGCATCACAGCTCTCCCATTAATTTCGGAATTCGATTACATTCAGTAAAAGTTTGTTGCTAATACCGTTTCGAGTTATTCGATAGTCAGTCATTTCATTACGGTCAGATAAAATTATCCGCATACTTATTAAAGTGATAAAATTTGTGGTGAATACAATAATACAATTTGTTTTATTGTAGTTGTGGTTTTGTCATTTGGAATAAATTTTATTTTATTTAATAATGAAATGGAAAGCCTGTCGTCGCAACAATAATAATAGTAATAATAAACAAGAAAGTAAGAAACATCTGTTAATCTCGTGCACTTTACGAAGTTAGAAATATATACATGTAATCATTTTGTATCTCCAAGTTGAAGATCAAGTTCATTATTATTGGGTCAAAGTTAATCACAAATCGATTTGATTTGATTTTTGAGGTTTGTTTGTTTATTTGTTCGTGTTTGTTCGCAGACTGCTCATTTTGTTCATGACACGTCAGGTGATTTTCACTTAAACTTTTAAATGTATATCTGCGATATTATATTGTTGCGTGCTTGAAAATTAAGGATAATGATGGTTGTGATGTTGGTAAAGTAATTAGTGTAATAAACAATTATTGGATAGATTTATTGAAATTTATTGAACTGATTTCCCTTTTTTTATTCTAGACCACGGGACATGGTTTTCCCGTGTATATTGTATTCACTTTGTGTCAACATTTGCGCGATATACATGATATTTACAGAGGCGTCGCGTGTATGTCTATATAAAAATATATATACGTATATATATATATATATATATATATATATATATATATATATATATATATATATATATATATATATATATATATATATATATATATATATATATATATATATATATATATATATATATATATATATATATATATATATATATATATATATATATATATATATATATATATTATATATATATATATATATATATATATATATATATATATATATATATATATATATATATATATATATATATATATATATATATATATATATATATATATATATATATATATATATATATATATATATATATATATATATATATATATATATATATATATATATATATATATATATATATATATATATATATATATATATATATATATATATATATATATATATATATATATATATATTATATATATATATATATATATATATATATATATATATATATATATATATATATATATATATATATATATATATATATATATATATATATATATAATATATATATATATATATATATATATATATATATATATATATATATATATATATATTATATATATATATATATATATATATATATATATATATATATATATATATATATATATATATATATATATATATATATATATATATATATATATATATATATATATATATATATATATATATATATATATATATGTATATATGTATATATATATATATATATATATATATATATATATATATATATATATATATATATATATATATATATATATATATATATATATATATATATATATATATATATATATATATATATATATATATATATATATATATATATATATATATATATATATATATATATATATATATATATATATATATATATATATATATATATATATATATATATATATATATATATATATAATATATATATATATATATATATATATATATATATATATATATATATATATATATATATATATATATATATATATATATATATATATATATATATATATATATATATATATATATATATATATATATATATATATATATATATATATATATATATATATATATATATATATAATATATATATATATATATATATATATATATATATATATATATATATATATATATATATATATATATATATATATATATATATATATATATATATATATATATATATATAATATATATATATATATATATATATATATATATATATATATATATATATATATATATATATATATATATATATATATATATATATATATATATATATATATAATATATATATATATATATATATATAATATATATATATATATATTAATATATATATATATATATATATATATATATATATATATATATATATATATATATATATATATATATATATATAATATATATATATATATATATATATATATATATATATATATATATATATATATATATATATATATATATATATATATATATATATATATATATATATATATATATATATATATATATATATATATATATATATATATATAATATATATATATATATATATATATATATATATATATATATATATATATATATATATATATATATATAATATATATATATATATATTATATATATATATATATATATATATAATATATATATATATATATATATATATATATATATATATATATATATATATATATATATATATATATATATATATATATATATATATATATATATATATATATATATATATATATATATATATATATATATATATATATATATATATATATATATATATATATATATATATATATATATATATATATATATATATATATATATATATATATATATATATATATATATATATATATATATATATATATATATATATATATATATATATATATATATATATATATATATATATATATATATATATATATATATATATATATATATATATATATATATATATATATATATATATATATATATATATATATATATATATATATATATTCCTGCTCAGATTAATTTCGTGAATTCAGCTCTGTCTGTTCACGATGTTCACGAAATTTTTAACAAACAAATATCGGAGCAGTAACACTGAACTTTTTCATTTTTATGAATACGATCTAAAATACGTATCTGTCAAAATTTATCCTTGCAGTTATAATTGTTTACACTGAAACCGGTTTGTACCCAACCCGATATTAATGAGCTATGAAGAAAACTACTTCTAGCTCTGTAGCAAATATTAAGACACAATCTCCTAAGATGGTCAAATATTCAATTTTCTCCATGAATTTCAATTTAGCTAATATTTCTGGGAAATTCGATTATAAGTGTGAATTAAATCCATATTCTCTCTAAGCGAATAAGCCTTTACTCATTATAAAAATCACGATTTTAAAGAAAATTATCTGAACATACTGAATAGCCTGAGAGAACAGAGATTATTCATTGACAATTTTATAACCATTGTAACTTTTTTGGTCTTCCTCTAATCGCGACCTTCACTGACATGTGTACTGGCAAAGCTAAATCCATCCATATTCCATCATACTTTCCTTCTTTCATTTTTCCTTACCATGATTATTAAGAACCCATTCAGGATTATTTCATAACCTCCTTGCAAGAATTCGCCCAATGTTTGATGATGGGGCTTTAGCGAGCTCGAACCAAAAAAAAAAATGACAAGTTTACATCGTGGGCAATGAAGAACACATAAGCATTTCTGTATTGTCAGCTTGCTTCAGGTGGCAAGGAAGACAAAAATTTTGACATTTTAGTGTACATGTAATCATGGCAGATGTAAGTCATGCGGTGTTGCCACACAGTCTGATTTTTTAGCGTGGAATTATATATACATACATTCATACATATTTGTGCTCTTGACGGTGTGTATCTCCCCAAGGTCTGACAGATGTTCTCTTTTGGCTGTTCTAGACTACAGGACCATGTTTTTTGCTTACTTCTAGTGTCGTCTTCGTTTCATGCAGTTTCTTTTTGATGTGATTATTCGCATTGTCGAAAGTACTTTTGATTTTATAGATGAAATACGGGAGTATATAATAATTTTATTTTCATTTTTAGAATTTATTCTCAGGTAATTTTCTTTGGGTGATTGATTCTACTCTCTGCCTCTCTGGGAGCATACATTATTGCGTTTAGTGGTGTGATACATTTTCCTTCATTCTCTATATCTTTTATTTTACTTTTTACCCTCGATATCTTTCTATCTCTGTCTTCCTTCAACATTTCTAGTAAGCTAGTTAGCACATAGTTTTAGATGGTGCCGTTTCTGCTTTTCCTGTTTGTGTTGTTCTTATTTGCTGCATTGCTATTGTTAAATTTGTGTCTTTTGTTGTTGTGCGGTTGGTTTTATTGCTGGCTGTCATTTCTTTTATATACATACAGATGTATATAAAATTTCTCATTGATTTTTGTGTACCTATCTGCTATCCGTCATTCGCTCTTCTTGTTCGTCTATTCATACGTCACTAGTGCTACCACGGCTACCGCTGTCAATCGTTCGGTATTCTATTGCTTTTGCCACTCTGATTATCATTCGGTCTATTTCGAATTTTAGTACAAATTTCGAGTCTATAGAAGAAGCTTGCGCGCGTTTTGTGTCTGGCCGGTCTCTTCCTTTTTATTTTTTCTTTCTCACCCATCCGCAATTTGAAAGTCAAGAAAAGGAAAAAACGTGTGTCGTCTTACCTTATAATTGGTTTCTATTCCTTGAATAATTTTTAATAGTGATGTTATTTTTTACTTAAATAGAGCATTAGAAAAAAATATATATATTCATCGATCTTTAATAAAATCGTTGCTCATTTACGTATTGCTATTACTTTTACTGCTGCTCTGATTACTGCTGCCTCTGCCTCTGTCGTTGCTGCAGTCACTGGTGTTTCAGTGTTAGTGTCGATCTTGGATTCTACAATTACTGTCCGTTCAATAGTGTTGTTCGTTCTCCTCTCTCGTGAAAATGGCTTTGTTTGAAAGTTTAATGTTTCGAGCCAGTTTTTCATAAGAAATGTTTCTCAAAACGAGATAAAAAAATAATTTTAAATAAGTTTTAATTTTATGAAGACATCCAAAGGAAAATTTGTGAATTTCGAGGCGCGTACAAGCAATAGATATTAAATTGGCATGTTAATAAATCGCTGTCGACTCGTAGAAGGTAAAAACAACAACAATTTTACAATTTTTCTTTAAAAGACATGCAGAATTTCCTCATTTCAGAATTTAATTTCCTCATTATTTGTATAATTGCGTACAAATGCTTTTAATATTAATATTAATTGAAATTTATTTGTATTGTTTTTATTTTAGGTTTCTACCAAAAATTATATACAAAGTAATTTCAAAAAATATTCATAATTTAATTCAAAGCTCAGCGATTTGCTATAAATCAACTTGCCTTTTTTAGTTTAAAGTCTTGCATTTTTATCGGTAATTTGTAACCAACTAATGACAAAACTCTTCGTATTTAGAGAAGTTCTCCAAAGTAACGTGTTAACACTGCAATGACCTTTTGCCAAAATTTTAAGCCTTTCTGTGATACAATATCGCTAACATAACGCTTATAGAATGGTTTACAGAATACTGTGTCTGCATGATATTCATTTCTGCCTTTCTGATATTTTCTTTCACTATTTTAAAAATATTCTTTGATCACGTTATAGACGAATCTTTAAAATTTTTGAAAATATATAATTTGGTTCTTAGCTTAGTCTGTAATAATTACTGAAATGTATATATGAAACAATTCACCGTTAATTAATCTGATAAAATCGAATTATTATACATTTAAAATGTTACTCTGCTGAATTAGCAGCGCCTTAAACTTAAACTATGATGAATGTTATTTCTTGTATATCCTACACCCGAATTTTTCTATTTTAGATTAAGTTTTTGTTTTGAGTATTGGATGCTTGTGTTTGAGTTTATTAAAGGAGATATGACAGATATAGAAATGTAAAAGTATTCCAACATAGCTCATGATTCGATTCTGACTCGTCTGACGGTTTTTTTTGCTTGTAGGAGACAGGATTACTGGATGACCCCTGTATGATTACACGAGGAGAATATAATCTATCATTCTAAGTTGTTTGGTTTCGAAAAGGAGCGAAGTCGTACTTCTACCACGCGTACTTAATGAAGATAATATAAGTTTTTTGTTTGTGGCTAACATTCTGAGCTTTCAAAATAAATTTGAAACGAGAATTGTATATTGGAGATAAACTTCTATTAAGCGAATATATTTACTACCACCCCGCTTGTTATCAAAATTAAACTAGAAAGTTTTCCTTCTGGTGTAGCGTATATAAATATTGACTAGGCCGAGGTTAGCCTTTTCACTTGATTTGTTTGATTATATTAGTCCTTAGACCTTCATTAATTGCGTTTTAATGGCATCAAACGAATGGAGAGATCAATTAAATTTGATTGATATATTCCGTCACGGATTTCCGTCAACCCTTATCAATTTCAGTTTGTCCTCAGTTACCCCTTCGGAAAACAGAGAGGACATCAAGAATTAAATTGGTTTAACAGTTATAAACGCATCAATTCGAAAGAAAATTAATGTAAAACCTGCATAAGCCTTTATCCATTGTTTTGGGTTTGTAAAGGGAAATTCTCTTCCTCACATGCACTTTTATTTTTATTTTGCAATTAAATTCAAATAATTTTGCGAACTCCCTCGAAATCATTTCGTATTTTATAAGTGTCATATTTCAAAAGACTTAATTTTAGTGATTGATTTGTTGGTGGAAAGAAGAGACTTACTTGTACAATTCGGAGGGAATTGTTGAGATCAAAGCTAAAGAGTTCAACATTGAACAAGAACTAAGAAGAAGGATGCAGTTTCATTTTCTGAACTGTCAAAATTATATGGGCTACTATGGATATAAAGAGAAAGAGTTTGATTTTATTTTGCTTCCCTAAAGCCTTAAACAGAGACTGAACAATCAGGTGTAAACTTAAGTTAGGGAGGGCAGTAAGAAGTAGTTTAGCATTAAATTGATATAGCTGAGTGGTATCTTCCTGCAGCAGTCCAATTAAAAATGTAAAACCAACAACAACAAAAGCCCACAACAAAGAAGAACAGTTTTGCTGCTGTAAAAATTAAAATTAATCCGAGATTGGGACCAATTTTAGGCAGCAATTTAGTCACCAAAATGGAATATTTTTTCTCGATCTCCATAAAAGCCCACTTAATTTTAAATATTTTTTGCTTCGCTAAATTCAAATTTCATCCTGCTTCCCAGTCTGTGTTTAAGTTTTAGGGAACACTTTACTAATACACACATATTTTTTTAATACAACTCCAAAATATATTTATTTTATATACATTATATAAATATGTCTTGCTGGAATTTGTTACGGATTTGTTAGGAAATGTGTTCGTGTATTTTACGTGAGTACCAGCAGAAGGGCTGCGATTTTAAGCCTCAAAGGCTGTTGAATATGATTAAGCCGGTTCTCAATAGGCTCGTATTCACCAAATCATAAATCGCACTCTCCAAACTGAATCTGTATAGAATTTTTGCTTCTTGATAGGGAAAAAATTGTGAAATAAGACATAAAAACATATTTCTGTAAAAATTTGATAACTTTATTAGCTTCTCATTTAGTACTGAAATGAGGGATCTATCACCTCATGTGGTCTCCCTGCAATCATTGTCGCGATCGTACTTTTGTTTTTATCTCATAATGTTTGTTGTTATTTCCAACATAACAGATGACAGGAAACACTAATAACTATATGATACATCTCACCCATAGCATATGTAATATAAAAATGCATAAAAAGTAGGCGTCAGAGTAATTTTTTTGAGGTGAATTGGGTGTGTTCTATCGCTTTATTTCTACAGAAATCTTAATTATGCTTAAGATAGATAAATGTATTGTTAAAAGAGAGAGATAGTGAGAGAAAAAGAAAGGGAGAAGAAAATGGAGACAGACAGACAGAGAGAGAATGAGAGATACAAAACTATACCTTTAAAACAAAACATTTTCTAAAAATTGTCTATGGGCAGAAGACATGTGGAATTCGAAAATAATCGATCTATCTATCTCTATCTAAAATATTATATTAAAAGCAAAAAAGTAATTTGAAAACTTTTGCTTAATGTATCGTATTTTGACCCCAATTCCATGACAGAAGTAACAAAATGTTCTTGCCGTTTTTCTAATTGCGCAAGTACTATATTATATTTTAGTACTCATTAGTACTTTACATTATACATACAGAAACAATACTGTGCTCGAAATGAAAATGCTAAATAAATATATAACTCCATCACGGTAACACTACCGCGTCGACCCAATTAATGTTGACAAAAATCGAGGTCACTTTTAAAGAGCTGACATTGATAAAAATTTTACTGGTTCCTTCAAGTCGAGTGATTATCGAAAGCAAACTGCTTTCTATTGAAAAAAACAGCTGACTGAAACTGTGATAAAAGAATAGAAAAATCTACCAAATGTTGAATTCACAAACTTCACGTAACAAAATCAAAAAGTATGTTGAATTCATATTTTTTGTACATTAATTGTAAATATTCATATTTATATGAAATTAACGTTTTAATAAAAGCATTAGGTACGTTACGTTTTTCAAATAGGACACTCAGCAGATGAATTGTGTAGGTTGTGGTGAAATAAGAAAGAAATAGTATAGAAAATAATCGTATCGAGGAATTTTCTGCAAAAGGAAATAAAATGGAACATTTTCTTTTTGTTTCAATTTGTTCAGTTTCTCATGTATCTCTGTCTCTGGCGATTGAAAGCAACATTAATATTTCTTTTCGAAATTATTTCGAATTTAACTTTAATTATTTCTAAGATAGATTTTATAAATTTAATCATTATATTTATTTATAAAGTAACTATGTATATTACAACTTACTATATAATAAATACACCATAATTATTACGTACAATCAAAAATCAATAACCGTTCTCTTTTCTATTTTCAGGTAAGTTCATCCTAATCCCTTTCACACTCCCAAAAAGTGGTTTTATTCAATTTATGGTAAGAGAATTCCGAGCACTTCAATCTATAATATATCTAGGTTATAATTGCCGAGTATATATATTCTTATAGGAAATTAATTAGAATTTTTTACGTCTCTTTTAATAAAAATTAAAGAGAACTAATGCGGAAAACTTTATATTTTAGCTTAGTTTGTCTATCTTATCCACAGATATCATTGAAAGATTTTTTGCTTATTCTTTATATTTTTATTTTTATTTATAAAATAAGATTTTTTTGTTGCCATGAAGCAGTGACGCGCTCATCACACTTGACATTTGCGCTAACAGCAGAACGTTTTTGTTAACTGAAAAGAAAGCTTTTGATACTAATTTTGAGTCATTATTTTTAGTCGTCTGATCAAGCATATGCCTTTTTTTATGCAGATATATATATATATGTATGTTTGTTCGTATGTGGCGAATTTACAATACGATCATGCAATATTATTCTGCGCTTTCCGAGCAGACAACTTGTCACAATCTTCCGCAGGTTTGTTGCGGAATGAACTGTTTTGTTTATTTTGATGCATACTTTTAGGCTTGAATCGAAATCTGAAATAATTGAGGCAATTTAGTGAAATTAAATTATATACCATCAAATTTGTTTTAATTTGGTTTAATTTGAATAATATTAATTGTTATTAATTGACATGAGTAGCTCTAATTTTAAATGAAAACAAACGGTTTAGAGGAGTTGAATGCATTACTCGGAATAAATAATTGCTGTAAACTTTACTTTGATTCTTTACTCCTCGAACTTCGAAGTTTGCTCAATTCAATAGCAATTATTACCAATTTGTAATGCTAGAAACAGCGATGTCAATTGAGAATATGGGAATTGAGAAAAATAAAAATATCGCTGCTACCTCTCATTGAAAAAACTGCGAGGTTTTCTTTTTTGTGGTCCAGCCACGAACAAGATCAGTTGGTTCTTCTTTTCTTTTATAATAGAAGTATTATGCTTTGCATATCGTAAACAGATTTACTCTCTCTCTCTATGGACTTTATCGACTGCACACTGACATATCACTGAGACCAATATCCCGGAAGGTTTTCTGTCCGTTTCTAGCATTACGTAAATAACTTTATTAATTTTATCACCGATAATTGATAATTTGTGTAGAATGTTCATGACGATTTGTTCATGATTTGGGGTTTCTCTCTACTTGCCAGAATTTAAATCTATGTCAAAATCAGAAAATAGGAAAGGCATTAGAAGTATCTTTTGCATAGCGGACGATTATTCATAATTTATATCGAATGATTGTACATAACTTTTCTTTTTTATCGTTTTGTGTATATAATATGTTTTTCTTTAAAAAAGGAATATTGAGTTTAACTTAACTTATTCAATTTTATAAATGAATCACCTAAATGAGGCGACTACAAAATATATGAAGTAAGATTATAAAACGTTCAGTGTGATTAAATCACATATTGTCGAGGTTGATGAACACTAAAAAATGGCGATAATATTTAGATTGCTGAACCATGAGTTTTTCAAAGGAAAAAGAGAGAGAGAGACAGAGAAAGATAGACCAAGATCTAAATCCCCCAAAAGATTAATCTCACGACATTTGTTAAATTTTTATCTGAAAATATATTTTTTGTTAATTGATAAATTAACAAAAAAAAACATTATTTTTTGTTAATTGATAATGTCCTTCATCAAATATTTCCACATAATTGACAGCTGGGTTAATAGTTCCAACCGAGCCATTAACGGACATTGGGAGAGGTTCCGAATCCGAATCGGTTTTCCGAACTTATCGATATCTAATCAATAAGTTTCAATGATCAGTATCCGTTATTAAACTGTGATGTCCGTGCAAAGAAATTCTCAATTACTTTTTTCCCAAATTTTAAACGTACTAACTAAAGTAACGTTACTGTTGAGAAATGTATTAAAAGTTATTTTTAGGTTTATAAATTCTATGCACTTCCTCCATAATTTGGAACGTCTGGTTTCGCCTCGCTTTTCCAGCTGGTTTTCAGCTGCTTGACATAGTTGTATTCAGCGAGACGTCACAAACGACGTAGCACCAATCAGGTGAAAGGCAATCGGAAAGACTAAACGAGACAAGACGTTCCGAACTATGGAATAAGCGCATATATTGATATGAAAAAGATTAGAATGGGTTTTACACAAAATAAATAAATCTAAACTGGATCTTAATTTTCAACTGGATTAAGATTTTTTTTTATATTTCTAAAATTGTTGCAATTTTCTTGTTTTACAATGGAGAAGTTTGGTAACCCTAAATGAAAAGAGAGTACAAAATATTTAAATTAATTAACGTTCTCTTTATTATAATTATTGTTTACTCACTCTTCGAAATCGAGTTTCTCTTTTATATTTAATTAAAATGCGTTACTAAAGACGACATGGATTTTTTTTAATTTTAAAGCATCATAAAATAATGCGTTTATTTCACTACACTTGTCGTTATTATCTTAATACATTGTTGATTTTCCTCGTTTAATGTGCGGAGAGGGCAATTAGGTCGGTTGTTTGTTTTGGAGAAGAAGTTGGAGCGATGTCGTAGGCAATGCTTCTTCATAACTTGTTGTCCAGAAGCGCGTTGGCCCGTCTCTCAGTTCTCTTGTGAACGGCAGAGCGTCGGAATCAACGGTCGTCGGTATTATTTTGTTTTCCTCTTCTGAAGAACAATCGCTTATTTTGATCGTGTTCGGATTAATATTTTTCAATTATTATTTAAGTAGTTTTTTTCGCTTAAAATCAGAATTCAATTTTTGTTTTGTTGAAAATACAAAAAACTGTGATAATAAATCGGTATTACGGTATTTTAATAAAGAAATTTAACATAAAGAAAAAATCATTTGAAAACAAAAATATTTTCATATGGCCCTTTTATGAATCCGTCAAAAGATTTGTCGGTGGAATCAAGAATTCAATAAAATTAAAAAGAAATATCAAATTAATAAATTCACCAACGTTTAAAATCCAACAAAAATTTTTCTTAAAAGTGGACTTAAAAACAGAATTTTTTAAATATAATTTTATATTTAATTATAAAAATTATCATTGCGAATTTAATAATAATGAAATTTCATTTAATTTAAAACAATCCTCTTGATTTCTTTCAGTTAAACTATTAATTAATTGCTATTAGAACGCGGGTTTTCTCTATCTCTTTCACACACACTCTCTTTATTTTAGTATAATTTTTTTTAGTTTTTTTCAACTTGAATTTTGTTTTTTCTGCGAAAACAAGTCGTCTATAGATAATACAAAAGTTTATTTAAAAAAGTGGGAAAAAACAAAAAATCATCAATGGAAAAATTTCCAAAACCTTAAAACTTTTTGTGATCATCTCTGTTTCAATCGAATTATTTTTTAATACAAATTCTTTGATATCCTTATTTTTTATGTGTGCGGGTATGTGATTGCAAAAGTAAAGGGGCAGCGTGTTAATCATCTGCTATTGATGCCAATGACGTGAATGTATTTGGTCTTGTAAAAACACAGCAATGAATTAAATTTCATTGTACTAATTTTAAAAAATGGGCAAATTATTTTGACTGCTTCGATTATTTCCCGTTTACTGAATTTACGAAATCAATCGAAATTGAATTAATTTTAATAAAATAAAACAAAAAAGACTAAAGAATTTCTCAAAAACTTAAAGAACTTTTAATTGTTCTTTTTTAAATTAAAGTTGCTAAAGATTGCAAAAGAGTGTTTGAAAAATAAAATACTAGTGAGCATTATTTGGTTTATAATGGCAAGTTTTTTTCGTGTGTCTAGCTGCAAATGAAATCCTCATTTTATGCGTTTTGACTCGCCTCCCGCCTGTTCCCACCAGCAAATACTGCATTGTGTTTTAGCGAATAAGCAAATATTCCAGTTCTTGGATGTTTGCATGAATCTGCGTTTTTATATGTGTGTGAGGTTGATTGGTTGCTTGCTAACACTATGCACGGAAGGGTATAAAGTGTGAGTGGCTGCGGGAAATGGAGGAAGTGAGACTTAATGATGAGAGAATGTCTTTCTCTCTATCTCTCGGGTTTTAAGAAAAAAAATTATGTAGTATTAATTTTGCTAAGAATTAAAAAAATCGTTGATAAATTGTTTTTACAATATTCTAATTTCTCTTCCCGTGAATCCTTTTTGTCACACAAATAGACACTAAACAAGTTGATGGAGTATCAGATTGATAGCCTTAAACAATATAAATCAAAGTCATTCAAGTAATTCGAGCCTAACAAGTTTCCATTCACCAACGAAGACAAGTCCAACCAATGTTTAGATTAGGAATTTCTATAAAAAATGCATGTGCACCTTGTACAGCTGCACAAGACACCTCGAATGTACTTTTAAAGCAAAAGAAAACAATCTTTCGGCGTTCAATTAATTTTTTCGTGTTGAGATTGATAGACAATCAACAAAGCAATAAAGGAAAACTGTTCTCTTTAATTTTATTCAGAACATGTAAAATAAATTTTTTTTTGTTAAATAAAAGGAAGAGTAGACACATGAAAAATGTGTGTTTTTATCATTCCCGTCTGCCTTTCAAAAACAGTAATACCTTCATAAAGAATCCTACGATCAAACACGAATGAAAATATGTAATCATTTAGAGCTGATAGATAACAATGCATGTCAATGATTACTAAGGTTTTCGTGCTAAAGCACTGATCATCATTCTCGTTCATGGCAATTCAAGAAGTCTTGTGCAGTGCTGGTAAAGCAGATTAACGTCACTAGGATCGTGTAGAGACATTGATGAGTTTATTAATTGTTATTTTATGTAGCATACTCGCGTATAGTGCGAGAATGATGACAGTGATAATGACGGCGTTGGGAGAAAGAGAAAATAGGCGCTTGGAACGAAAAAAAACGAGGAAAAAGATCATTGGAGTCAAAGAAGTCAACGTATGTACTATTATCATGGAAAAGTACTGAGTTGTTTAGGATGGTTTTATAGATTTTTTTCGCAAATTTGCAAGATAATTTCAAATTGAAAATGATTTGTCAAAATTTATTTGATTTGTCAGCGGCTTCAGAAAACAAAAATATGAATACATTTTTATAAAAAACAAATTCAGGTTTGAGAAATAAATGCATTTACTTGATCAGGAATCAAATATTTTTTGCCGCATAATATATGCATATATAGGTGTCATATCACACACTCCAAACTTTTATGACAAATTTTATGTCATTTTGCGAATGATTATACGAAGCTGCATCTGTTCAAATTTGAGTGAATTCCAGTAATACGAAACGGGGAAATATTAAAATATTTTGATTTAATCTTAAAGAAATGCTAATTCTTCTTAATGACTGACTTTAAAATAACGAATTAAATCATTTAATTTATTACGTTTGAGATAGATTTAAACAAATAAAAAATTTTCTGTTTCCCAATGTCGTTCCTTTTAAATCCGAGATCATTTTTTTACCCTACACCCAATTAGGGTATATGCCCTTATTTCTTTCGCTTTTCGATTTCTTATAAATAAAATGGGCCGGTTTCGCCCATTTTTAATACCACTCCCATTTCGTCATACTTTATGACGGAATATTCACAAGAAACTTCACATAACGATACCTCTATTCGTCTTCCTCTAATCGTAATTTCCATAGACGGAAAAATAGATGAAAGGAGAAAGAAGAATAAAGTCAATGCACCCTTCATCATTCATTCATTTATTAGTTAGTTCGATCATCAACTAATTATTTCTATAGCCAAATGTTAAAGATATCGCTGCCCACAGTACACGTCGCTCGATCATCGCGTGTAATGAACGCAATTTAGTTTTGCTTCCCTCCATGTGTCCGTCGTTCCTTCATCCATTCGCGAGCCATAAGACTGATTCGCGGACATAGCAATTGAAATTCTTTAAATAGATTGAAAATATATTCACTATCAGCATCTTCTACGATTTTAAAAGCAAAACCACAAAGGCAAAAGGAATAAACAAGAATATTCATTGTGGTCGTTGTTTCATTTGCTTGAACGATAAAGCCAAGTAAGAACTCTAACTACGGCCTAGCCGAAGTTCATGTACCCTGCTCTCGGGAACTAAATTTACGATTTAAATCCACCAACCTGTGGGCGTGGTACGCCCTTTTTAATATAACAGTTCCCTTTTCGAGGTTAATTTAGATCTAACTCATCCTCAACACATTTTTTTAAGAAGTTCACATATGGCATTACATAACAGTGCGTGTGTCACGCCCACATTTGGTGGATTTATAATGTCCAACACTGTCATTTCAACCATAGCATTTCAGCTTCAACATTTCGATAGAGGCTGAAAAATGAGGTTTTGCAATTGTATCCCATAAAGGAGTAGGCGATGTACCAACCCAACCTTGTTCATTTTCAATCCCAAAAAACTGTTATGACACATTATATTCGCGCTAAATTTCATATCAATATCTATTTTCGCTCGGTGGTAATTTCCACAGAGTCGTTCGTAATTCACACAGAGACACGGACATACCAGACAGACAAATGGACGGACATCGTTAAATCAACTCAGGAAGTGATTCTGAGCAGGAACGTATGTACTTCATTAAATCTACCACGCCTCCTTTAATGCGTTACAAGCAAAACCACAAAGTGAATATACCCTCTCCTTTCGAGTTTAGGGTACAAAAGAATTAAATAACCAGACTGCACCATCACCACCAACAACATAAACCGTGCGATACTATTACCAGACAGACACAACAACAACAACGACAATCGCTATTTTTAAAAAAAATCGCGTCAATATAATCGAAGTCAGAACACGAATTAGGTTGTACAAGAAACGACGATCAACGAGCGCAACTACGACAACTTCAATATCTTCGAAATCAACTAAATTGGGTATCGCAACTTTGCAAAAACTGTGAGGCGCACAAGTGTATAATATTTGGCTACTCGATCTCTTACGAATACAACAACAATAACAATACGAATATTGTAATAAAAGATTTGTGAACTAGAGCAGTTAATTTGTGATCAATTTAGGTCTGCATAGTTTGATAATTCTCTGAAATTAATTTCTCGTAATTCTGAAGTAAATGTAATTCCAATCTGACAACTTTGGTAAAAGTTATCACCCGTTTTATGTTTTACACCAAGTCTTCTTCTTGTGTGTGATCGTAACTGATCATAATATTTATTCCTTTATTAATTTCTTTATAACTGGAAAAATCTCTCCACCCAAATTTTTTCGTTCGCTGAGACAATCAATTCAGGCATTTACGACCTCACTACTTGTGATAATATAATTAATTTATCCTTCACATTTTATTCTATATATGACCATGTCCACATTGCCACATTATACATATTTTTAATGTACGATTATTTATTTTGCATTAATCTGGAGACTTTTGAGTAATATGTTGTTATGGCAACTCTATCACATTTTCATTTATTCGTCACCGCTCTTTTCAATCCTTTAATTTGTACCTTATCTCGTTACTCTCTCTCTTTTTCGACTTTTCCGTCTCTCCCACCTGTTTTCCTTCTCACTCTACCGTTGTGGAGCTTATCATGTTATTTGACCTTTAAAGAGAAATATTGGCAAAATATGTTTCTCAACTATTTTTCTCTTTACACTATTTCCCTATGAGTGGATTATTGATAAGTAAAACTGATCAATCAATTGAGTATTTTAGTGAATTTAGTGAATTTTTCTGGTTATTTGTCTCTCTTTTTCGATGTCACTCTCCTCTCTTATTTATTTTACCAGCCTTTATTGATCAAAATAAAATCAGGTCATATATTTTGCCACCATATGGAAGTTGTTTTTGTTTTTTGTGGTTTGTTGGTTGAAAACAATTTTTATTTAATTATTTATTATTTCCCTTAATTTTCGTTTTGTTCATCCTCTTCATTTCGATTTGTTTTTGATTAATATATGATTACATTTTATCCATCTTATCAATATTTATGACGTGTTGGGAAAATACGATAACAATTAATAGACGTTTATATTTAAAAATTCGATTTTTCTTATTATTTCTGAAAGACTTTTCATCGATTTTTATTCAGTGTTATTTTATTTAGTTCATTTTATCGACGAATTATGCTAGACACATGCCGACTCAAACTAAATGTTTTATGATGCATAAGACAATGAAACTGTTTTATTTCAACACATATCAAGAAAAACCAATGATGCTGAACTTATAACGCGCGTGTCAGAGCTGACGCGCAAGCTCATTTTTGGGGACACGTGTCCTCTAAGATAAAGTTTCAAATATTTGGCCCTCAGTCAGAGTTGGTTAATGGTTATAGTATTATTATTTACGTTCATAATAATTACAAATTTTATTCTGAAACCAGACGTGATGTACAAGTACATTACATGACGTAATATTATATTATCAATCATGTTCTATCTTAATTGTCAATGGAATACGTAAAACATGTCTAAATATAAGCCTAGAATTTTTTTTAATTTTTTCTTTACTTTTGTGAGGTTTGGCACGCCAAGAAACTTGTTTTCATTTTTTAAAATTTTGACATCGGGCTCAAAAGGCCTCATCATTGATGTACGCAGTTATCGGCAGTTGCGATATTTCGAGACAAACTTATTCAATACAATGTTGGTTGGCCATAAGGCAACGCATTGTCATCAACCCTCTGTGAAACGTTGCATAACACAAGCACTTGTTTTCTTTTGTTTGCTTTGGTGCGTGTCCTCTCACAAGAAATAATATTCTGTGTAGAATTCTGATTCTGTGCAGCTCTAGCAAGAAAGCTCAACAAGGAAGAGGGAATGGCTACAATTTAACTGCAAAAGTTTAATATAATCTTGGCAATAAACAAATAAATATAAACAAGTGAGAGTGTTAACTTCGGCCGAGCTCAAGGTCGGATACCCTACATCCTAGCATCATACAAATGCATTCTTTTTTTTCTCTAAAGCATTTTAAACAATAAATAAAAAGTACTTGATAATAATTGTTCACAAGCTCTTTATTTAAAACAATATTGAAACAATTATAAATTATTACAACAGTTTTAAATTACTATATATATAAAAGTCAATTAGATATGACCAACTTTTATATGATGTTTAATAATAAATATGATAAGATGTTTATAATAAATATGGTTTAGTAATAATAGGCATGATTCTGGTCCCATTTCGCCCACTTAGTGTGTGATGACAGAATATTTAATCAAATTTTATAACGATAGCCATTCGTTCTCGTTCTCCCGTGATTGTGATTTTCACAGACAGGCAGGCATAGACGGGCGTAGATAAATCGGATGTGATTCAGGGGGTGATTGCGAGGCAGAATATATGAACTCTTCTATACCTGCTACGCTTGCTTTAATGCCTTACAAATGAAAGAACAAATTTCCATTCATCCGAATGTATAAAAATAGAGTATGTAGGGTTTAAAAATAGAAGAAACAAATCGAAAATTGGCATATCATTATCGAACACATATTTATTTTTTTAAAAAATCCTTAATTTTTAATATCATAAAATTCAGATCGTTACATTGATTAATTTAAAAAACCGCATGCCTTAAGTGATTGACGTCATTCTTGCCTTTCATATTGGCTTCACACCAAAAGAGATTTTAACTAAAATTCTTGAGACAAAGATATACGCTCCGTAATAAATATTTATATTAATTTAAAATTGTAGAAAAAAATTGTATTATTGGATTCTCAGTTTTTTTGTACGGGGCAAAAGAAGTCCCGTGAACGCAAAAACATTCGCGATTGAAAATTCAGCGGAAATGTACATTTTAATTATCCACGAATCGATTTTGAGTGATTCCATCATGACGTCAGTACGTATGTATATACGTAAATATTTCGCATAACGCAAAAGCGACTAGCCGTTGAAGGCTGAAATTGAAAGTTGAAAGGTATAGGTGTTTGTTTCAACATATACTACTTCCCTTTTTTTGTTTCTATCGATTTGTACTGAAGGGCTAATTTTCTTGTGGAGCTTTATGAATACTTGCCCGTAACTCGAAAATGGCTAGACACAAAAATAATTGATGGTTGGCTTATTGGGCTACTACGGGCTGCACCTAAATGCGTACTTCCGGTAACGGTCCCACCAACCAGTTACTGTTCCTGAAGCGCTCACATGCAATTTTAAATAGAATTTAACAGTCGTATAAGGAAATTATGTCTTACGTGCATTTTTGAAATAAAAGTGAAAGCTATATCTGATTTTTATATTTTTTTTTTGGAGAGAATAAATATTATTTTATATTATTTTAGAAGAGAATAAAAACCGAAAATTATTTCAAAAGAATGTGTTTACTTCGACTTTGTATTTGTTGATTGATTGATTACAAAACTGATTGATTTTTAATTGATTCCACTTTAAATGCGCAAAATCACTTCAAAACTGAGCACACACTTCCTTTGACAAGTTGCGAGTTGATTTTAATCCCAATGAAATACAATTGATTTAGCTTTTATTTATTTCATTTATTTATTTGATTTATTTATTTTCTTGCCCGATAAATTCGTGATTATTTTTAACAATTTTTATATTTCAAAAAAAAATCTAAGCAGTTCCGAAGTTCGCTCGATCTGCGAAAGTATTTGGGCCTGAAATTCATCTGAAATCTTTTTGTTTGATTATTATTTTAATGTAAATATTTTTAATAATTTACATACGGAGTATTATCAAAATTTATAAAACCCATACCATATAAATCGTTTCTAATCGATAATCTTAAATTAGCTTAATATATTTAATTGAATTACATTTAAAAATTATAACCAAAGCGACATTAATTAAAACAAATATTTTTTTCAGTGCACATAAAAACGTTAATTTCATTAAAAATGCCATCTAAATTTAGAAACAAGAACTAAAAATTCTCAAAAAATTCTCATAAATAAATTTATTCAAAATTCAGAATTGTTTTTTAAGAAGACGTAATTCCGAAAAGACATTTCAACATTCACACAAAGCGCGTTTTAATATAATTAATACAATTCAATTTCATTTATTGCTAATGAATTGTTTATCTTTATGAGTGTATTTTTTCTGTTCGTTTTAAAAATTTTATTGAAGTGCTTTCGATAAGAGAGAGAGAGGTTTAGCACAGTGAATTGTTCTTTCAGGCAAGGTCTTTCAGAAAAAAAAACAGCACAAAAACACTTAAAAAATAAATAATCAAAAGACAATTTTTAAATAAAAAACGAAAACAATTAAAATATTTTAATAAATTTTCCATTGAATTCGCGACATTTTTTTAAGAAAAAAAAAACGAAGGGAAATTATATCAATTCCTTTGAATAAAAATTGAAGAATGATATACAAATCGGTCGAACCGATTTAACGAGTCGTTCTTTTAAAAAGAAGTAATTTTTATTTCGAAAATATAATTTCAATTTTTTGATATTTTGTATCAAATTATTTATTATATGAATTTTTATAAACGGAAAAATCGTTGCATGATAAAACGATGTTATTGTTATGCATTCTGGCACTCCAGGTGTTTTATGAGGCTCAATACTTTATCGACCACCTTTACATATTTATTATATTTTTTATGAATCAGTTTAAATGCAAATATTTGCTGAATTTAAATTTGTTTTGTTGTTTTTTTTTAGTTTCTAATTATTTCTTCCTCACTTCTTTCCGCGGATGTATTTGGAATAAATGATTAGTTTCAATACAATTTTCAAAGTTCGTTTTATATTATTCAAAGATTTCTGTTTTTCTCAACCTTTTTTTCTGTGAGAATTGTTTCTTGATATCTTATAATTTATGTTTTTTTCTTGCATGAAAGGAAATAATTTACAATCTAATATGAAAACAATAACAATAACAACAAAATAGCTGCAGGAAAGACGACGTGACGTGTGTTTCTGTTTTACGTAAACGAGAATAATTTTCATTTATTATTGAAATATTATACTCGTAAAACAAGTTAATGAACTTAAAAAAATGTATTGTTTTACATTTTATCCACGTGTAAAATTGTATAATAACAACAACAACAACTTCAGCTTCGGTTTTGGTTATAAAAATATTTGATTAATTTAAAAAAATCCATTTTCTTATCATCGAATAAATTATCTCTAAAAACAAATATAAAATAAATATTTCATAAAAATACATTTTTGTAAATTTATAAGAAAAAACGATTCATGGAAGAATAAACGACGGCCATAAATTTATTCTATAGTCGAAATAATTCGTCTTGTAAAGAATCGCTGATCAAATAATATCCTTTTTAAAATACTAAAAAAGCACAGTGCGCGTGGAGCTTTATAAATAATGCATCAATCTAACCTTTTTGCAAAAGAATATCAATCAATTCCCGCTTGGAGGCTTAAAATCTTTGAATTGTAGATATTAAAGTTTTATTGAAAATCGTAAATTAGCAAATATGCTATTTAGCCGATAATTGAACGTTATATTTCCCATACAATTTCCTGTTCCCACCGAGCCTATTGTTTCTTAGTTTTCGCTCCCGGTTGATAGAAATGAATAGAATAGAATGGAGTATAGATGGTATCACTCATCTTGCGGGACTCCCTTGCGGGATTTCTCTCTCTTCACTCCGGAAGTTCTGAATTTGATAACTTTCTTACCTTCGGAGTCCTTCCTCTGGATCGTATAATCCATTAAATTGAGCTTATTTCGGATACCATTTTTCTTTCCTGGGATGAGATATTATTCGGAATCTATTATTTTTACTCTAATTGTTATTACTGTCACTAATATATTTATAACTCTCGATATCACTATCGATATATTTAAGTAGTCGTAGCTTCTAATAGAGCTCATGAATTCCAATAAAGAGAAAAAACGGGTCAATGACTTGTAGTCGTAAACACACGACGCCGCGACACAAACTGAAATCGATCCTGTCTGAATCTGAATGACGAGAAAAAGTTATTAGTCTTGTGAATGGATGAGAATGAACGTTTTATTACGTAGAATCGAATGAATGAAAATGTTTTTGTGCAGTCAGTCGGTGATGCATGTCGAGTTGTTGTTGCTTTGTAATTTAAAATCCATAAATCAAAGTAATTCAAAAGCTACAACGTTTTTATTGAGAGACAAAACAGCAAGTTGAGCATTTTATCCGTAAGCAGACAATGATTAGATTCGATTTAAAGAGTAGGCGTGGCACTAATCTGGATTTGCCCTTTTTTTAACATTTTTATTTAAGCTTAGTAAAAGGCTGGGCAGATAAATGAGGAGAAGAATGGGCAGGGATAAACTATATTACGTTACAAAAGGAAGCACAATGATTCACTTCGCGTGTAGAGTACGTAATCCCACACATAGAAAATATGTTAAGAAGTGAAGAAAGGAAAACTTTTAGTAAAGGTCATCAAAAGAAACAAGGATATGGTATGGGGTAGACTAGTCTTGTGAAGCTTTCTTCGCAATCACAGAATGTGACATCATCAAAAAGGACATACATTACGTATATTAGTTCTTATTACTTTAATTGATATTACAAGGTAAGCGCACACCTTTTTAATTCTTCGTTATGATGCAATCCACATTGTTTTTTAAGTTAATCGTGAAAGCAAAAACAAATTTAAAAATTCCAATGAATCAGAACGTAACGAAATGATTCAGTCATGCAAAACAGCAAGAGCAAGAGACAGAGAGAGAATTTATGAAAATAAAAACGTATTCATATTTAAAGTGTATTTGCATGCATACATTTATAAAAATCGCGTTCATTTTAACGAAGAACATTTATTATTAGTATATTTTCCGTTCTTTTTTTTAATTTTTCCAATCTCAATATTTTATTATTCTTTATTGATCCGCTCTTCCGTTTTTATCGTCGGCTTTTTCGCGTTTTTTCTTCAATCTTTTTGCATATTTTATCATTAATTTTTCCTTCTTTTTTGGAGAAATATGAGCTCGTATCAAAATGTTCGAACTTGTTTAAAATGTTTGATCGAAATGCTAAACTTTCTTATTCTTCTATACTCTCTTATCCTTTCGTTTATAGCGTCAACGTTATTATGAATCATTTCAGAATTATTTTCTGAATTATCAATATAATATCTACCCTTAACGTCACTCTTACAATGCTGTATCGTATCACCAACACGATTGCTTTGAAAACAATTTAGCCCGAACGAAGAAAATAATTTTTTATATTGTTAGCATGGCTAATGATATTTACATTCATATTTGATTATTGTCGCCAATTTTCGTTTATTTTACGTGGCATTGCCGGTGTCACAGTTTTGTTGTTGTTTTTCTTACGTATTGTTTAGAATTTCTGCTCTTCAAGGCGTATTTTCTGCGTGTTTATGATAAGTAAACAATTATTGTAAATTCGATAAGATCTGTCTCTTAATTCTCTTAATATCGTTATTATTGTAACTCGTGTCGCTACCGCGGTTTTTTTATGGTGTTATTGTTGTCGTTTATATTAGTTCAATATTTACTTATTTTGCTCGCTTTGTTTCAAAATATGATAACGTTAAATTCAAGAGAAATAAATTAAAACAATTCATTCGGCGTTAGAGATTTTGTCTGCCTGGCCATCGGCCATTTTTTGGCAATTATATTTGTATTGGGAGGAAAAAATATGTCAAGACTAAATGATCATCGGGAGAGACAATATTTACGCATACGATTTATGGTTGTGAAATATCTTGTACGATTAATTTGGCATTGTATAATTAATAGTAAACCTTATATTTTTTAAAAAAAAAACAACTATTTTTTTTTCTAAAAACCTTCTGTTGTTTATGTATATCGTAATACCGTTACTGATCAAAATTTGTCCTATTTCGATTATGTAACAATATGTTCATTTACGAGATACTGGTTTTCAACCGCTTTTCAATAAGACGCCTTCTGAAACGAATTTTTTTTTAATTGATATTTAATGCAAGGAAAAAATTGAATAAACCCACGATTAATTAGTATTCATAACTTGACTTAAATGGCAAATTATTGACTCTAAATTGCGCTAAGCAAAAAAACTTGACCATATGGAGGAATCGATGAGAAAAGATAAAGAAAAAATGCCGTTTTCAATGCGATGGCCAACAAGTTTTGTTGTTATTCTTGATAATTTTAACCCTTTAATTTTTTTAAGTTTTTCGATAAATTTAACGGCTGCAAACAAAATTGGAAAAAAATTAAAATATTTCTTATAATCGAAATTTATTCGTTTAAAATTAATTCTCTTTTGTTCATTCTATCTCTTTTGAACACACTAATCGTGTTTTTTGCATAATATTTTTATAACAAAGGCGGGAAGAAAGATGACGAGAGAAAGACTATTATAAATATTTAAAATGTTTCTATTTTTATTCTTGCAAATTTTCACTTTCATTTTGTGGTTTTCTCAATAATACAAAATATATTTTAAAATTAAAATTTTTATAAAAATAAATTAAATTCATTATGGCCAAGTAAATAAAATGTCCTAGACCTGGTAAAATGAATAACAAAATAGTCAAACGGATTAAGAATTTTTTATAAAAAATTCGCATACAAAACTAAATGGAAAGTTTTATGTATTATGCATTTTTATATATTCCATGCGAAATTTTTGGCTTTGCCATTTATATTTATTCTTTAAAATATCTTAAAGGGTATTACTTCGGACAGTTTTCGAGCCGTTCACACATTGTGAATTTTAGTCTTTGTAAAGTGTTATCTTTATGTCAGAAACAAATAAGTTATATTTTTGCCAGAATTAGTTAAAATAATGATTATGTTTAATATATTTATGCGATCAGATCATATACCCAAAGATCAGATCTGTCAAATCTATTGATTAAAACCTGTCTACGCATCCTTAATTCTTTGGGTATAGCCCACAAAAATGTATATGTATTACATAAGGTGTCTGTTAGGATTTTGTTAATTATATTTGTTTCGCCAATTATACTATTGTGCTCCGCTACCAGCCGTCTCCGGGTCGGTCAAAATTTTAAAAATAGATAACTTTTTTTAATCTTTTTGTTAAGCCATTTAAAGACGCTAGAAAATACTGAAATGTATACCATAAAACTTTACGAAGATGGTAGAACAAATATATGACACGAACAAAATTATAGCGTTTCGGAGACAATAAAGATTGCTGCCGTTCATAGAAAATCAAACGAATATGCGAATAACAAACGAGCGAAATTATATCTGGCGCCCTAGTTTTAAATTCCAACGAATGCTAACACCACCGCTCTAGAACGAACAGTGTCTACTGTTTGTCGTATATTTTGTCGCTTATGTGATGGCGTTGGTGGTGGTGAAAAACATATATAAACGCACGCATATTTTCTTGCACTTTGGTGTTACTCGCTACAGATGAAAAACTTTCGTTTTTTTTTCTGTCTCTGTTGCAAGTTTTTATTTGCAAACTGTTGCATTGATTTTACAGGGTGATGCATATCAATAGAAAGAGCTATTGAAAATAATCGAATGAAAATTAAAAATAAATTATATAAATATTCTTCCAGGCAATAAAGCAGAAATGGCAAAGGTTTTTAAATGAATATTGCCGAAGAGAAAGTAAATTGAAGAAGATTTTTCTAGATATTCCCAAAAATTAATCACCATTTATAAGACAAAAAATTCTAATCTCGACTCTAGAAGATAACATCATATTATTTATCTGTTTATAAAAATAAGCGTAATTCTTATGAAAAAACAAACGAGTAGAATAAAGGCTAGAGTAAAGGCTAAATTATTCCATAGAGATAAGAAATTACTCTAGTATGTGAATAAAATTGGATTGCCTCCCCCTCTCTTCGGCATCTAATTCATTAAAAAATCTTGTTTTTATTTTCCAACACGGATAGATTAAAATTTCCGTTATATCTACAGAATATGAAGTTCAGAAAAACAGTTGGAATATTATCTTCGATCCGACCAAAACTCATATAACTCATATATAATAAAAAGCAAACAAGATCGTGATCAAGTGCTTTTTGCCGTGTCTCCCACAGAACGTCGGGAAACATCATCATCAAACAATTCTGCCAGAAAAGTTAGCTGACATTAAGAAATAGCCGGTTTTGCATTGTTTTTTTTCTGTTGAATTCATATTATTTGAACACAAATTAATTGGGCCAGAACATGATTTGTTGCTAGATGTTATGGAACTTTTTGGACAAAGGTTTAATTATTTTTGATTTTGAGTGTGAGGAAGTATGAAAAAAAATTAATTAATTATACTTTAAAAATCACCCTGTATTTGAAGAGATTTAATTTTACTTTCCCTGGGCGTGCAGTACGTGTGTGTTTGCGTGTATGTGGGTTATTGTATATATTTTTTATTTGTAGTGATGGCATATTCTTCCTTTACAACAGCGCCGCCTATTTCGGTTCATTTTTTAGGCTTTTCGCACTTTTTATTTGAATTCTCTTTAGTATAATAATAGCTTGTCGAAAGAGCTGTTGTAACTGCTTTTAATAAACTTTCGTATGCTCTTAAAAAAAAACAAAGAATTATATATAAATAATACTTAAAGAAAAACTTTAAAATATAAAAAATATTTTTAAAAGAAATCGCAACAAATTCTAATAAAATTAGATTATTTTTTATAGTTATTCTTTAATAATGAATATTTTGATGTTAACGATGAAAATTATCAGCAAAATATAAAGAGAACACGTTGGAAAGACCACAAAAGAAAATAAGTAAAATAATCATCGAAAAGTTTTAAAGTATTTTATTGTTTAACAAAAAGTGATCATAACGTCGGAACAACAACAAAACGTTGAAGAAAAAATTTTAATTTAATTAATTTTATTTAATTAGGCCGGAAAGAGGATCAGAAAATATCGACTAATAACAATAAAAAATATAGTAATAATAATAATAGTAGTAATAATAACAATAATAACAATAACAATAATAATAATAATAATAATAATAATAATAATAATAATAATAATAATAATAATAATAATAATAATAATAACAGTAATAACACCAATAATACTGATGGAGACAACGGAATTACGGAAGGCAAAAGCAACAAAAGCATTCACTGACTCCATCGAGTTGTTCAGGGACTACATCAAAAACACTACCGCCACCACACAACAAGGCATTGGTTTCACCAGCGAGCCAATTCAAATACCCCCAACTAAGGATTTTGTCACTCAATTATCCATTGGTTCGGTAGATAGCGGTTGTATCGCCTCACAGAAGACCTCACTGCAATCGCTGAATGCTTTACCATCGAGTTCAGTTTCAGTAAACCTAAAACTAAAACGACTGAAACAACAACCGCTCTACAAATTACTCTCTCAAGACAGTGGTATCGATGGTTTGGGTCATTTGGGGGAATTAGCAAATCAAGAGAATGCTAATTATTTAACGAGTCACAAACGTTTGACATGCAATCGTTCGCCGTCGACTCAATCGTCGTCGTCTTCCAGTGTGTCGCTAGATGCGACCATTAGCAGCAACAGTAATAGTTCATCGTCCGGCGTTTCCGCGGCAAAACTAGGCGGCAGTGGTAGCAGCGATGATGGCAGTGGGAACACTGATTTATACGAAGACAGACATTGTATTCGGTATCAGCCTCTATCAAATGGTAAACAACAAAATTCAGTCAATAAAACTATTAAAGAGGTCGAAATTGGCGATGAAGATGACAGAGATGATGATGGGAATGTTTATAATGATGAAGATGTGACACTACCTGCAGATGACAGTAATGCAAGAGAGGAAGCTGTTGTTGAGGTCGAGAAGGATCGCGAGAATGACAGCGAAAACGACGTTAATGGCGAAGACGATGAAAGTGGAGAAAGAATCTCTAAAGCCGATCAAGAGTATATACCTAATACTACAAATTCCATCACAATTGATCCCGCGAATAAAGCGGAAATGTTGAAAGCTTTCAAACAGAAGTTTCCCAATAAATTCATTACAGCGGCTACCACCCAAAAGTTTTTAATGACCGTTAACACATTGGTGACATTGAATGAGAATACCAATGATAATAGCGTTCCTAAAGAGAGCTCACATGCGTCGCAACTGGTATTGGTTCATGACAGTAATGAATACTTTTATACAGTTAAATTTGACGATGACACTGCACCGGCTCCAAATTTCATTAATAAAAAAGATCATTTACGTCACACCCAATACTATCTTAACGAATCAGATACACCTGAATTACGTCCAAAATATGCGCGTAAACAAAAGAAAAAGGAAATGAAAAAGCAAGCTAAATCCGTTAGTAATCAGGTGACAAAATCAGTCACTACTAAGAATGATGGCAGAAAGGATGTAAAAGAAGATATAACGGTCGAAACAACATCCGCCACCACAACCGTCGCCGTAGAGGAGAGGACGATACAAAACGAGCAAAAACAACCAGTAAATAGTTCACAGATTATTTCAAGAGCTACTACGCCCTCTTGCGTAAGCTGGACAAAAGTTGTTCAAAAATTGCGTCATATCATAGGTAACTTTTAATTAAAAGAAGAAGAAGATTATGATAGTGCTTAAGATTGAAGTGCTCGAAATTTTTGTTATTGAAACTTGTATTTTATTTACTCGAAACCCGAATTTACTTTATTATTTATTGAACCGAATCGACTTCTTTACTAATTGAAATTCTCTTTTTTTTTCTTTCTAGGTAAGTTTATGATATATTCTTCCTTATCGATTAGGAATCAGGTTATCCCGAATCAGGTAAGACACAAGAATTCCAATAAGAATCGAAAAAATCGATTAACCAAGATTTTTACATTATCTGTAGAACAATCCAAACAAACAGTTCTCTAGAATCTGAAAGAAGTTGTTTGTATGAATAGAATAAATTGATGTTAAAAAACTTTTAAAAAATTAATTAAAAAATCTCTCAAGAAGCCTTTGTTTCTTATAAAAATTAAATAATCCTTTGTGAAGTGATAAATCATCGGAACGCTGTGATATTTTTTTTTCATTCAGTGAAAAAATAGTAAATACAATTAATCTTAAAAAGATTACTGCTATTCATTAGAAAAGTGAAAACTTGTTATATGTATGTGTATGCATGAAAATACATGTGTGCATCTACACATATATGTATATTTTTTATATGAGGTTGTACCCCATAAAACATACCAAAGCTTACCATTAAAATAATAATAATACTTATCAAAGACAATTCCAGTAGGCTTTCAGCTATTTCGCATTAAAATTATCACGTTCTTATAAATAATGAACAATAAAACAAAAAAGAATGCTAACATCGACCTAGCTGAAGCTCGTATACCCTACACTCGTAATATAAAACTGTATTCCATAAAACCAATAATACGCGCCAGTTTTTAATATTACGCTCCGCTTTTCATGATTAATTTACATCTAGCAATTTATATTGAATACAACTCTTCTCAAAAAAGTCCATACATGGCATAGCGTAACACATGCGCGCCAATTTTTATAAGTTTGAACAACATTAGATTCAAATTTCAATCAAGCTGGGAAAATGGACTTTCGAATTTTCCTTCATTTTCGAATTTCCTAAAAAAAGTAGGCAAGACACTAAGCCGAAGTGTCCATTTTGAATGTGTTCAATGCACCCAAACAGTCTATATCGACAAAGAATATTCATCCTAAGTAACATACACCATTTGTAATGTATACATTATTAATGTATACATCTGTAATTTCATACAGATTGACCGACCGACGAACATGGCTTAGTCTAACCAATAGGGGTGTGATATACTTTCCTATACCTACCACGTCTCCTTTAATGCGTTTCAAACATAACAAGTAAGTGAGTGTACGCTATCCGTTCGGTTGCAGGGTATAAAAAAGACATAAAAACATTGTTTTTGCGCTTTAATAACCGACACTCGCAAAGACCTCGCATTTGGAATCCCGCAAATCGCTTCAGCAAATCATCTTACAAATTTTCCCTATTATTTCCTTTACTTATCAATTTTATATATAAAAGGTAAATAATAAACAAACAATCTACATTTGTTTTTTATTTACTTAATCTTTTGACTTGTAACAAAATCAACCTCATTATGAGTGAGGAAGCAGATAACCACGAGAACAGTAAAGGGTGATATATATATATATATATATATATATATATATATATATATATATATATATATATATATATATATATATATATATATATATATATATATATATATATATATATATATATATATATATATATATATATATATATATATATATATATATATATATATATATATATATATATATATATATATATATATATATATATATATATATATATATATATATATATATATATATATATATATATATATATATATATATATATATATATATATATATATATATATATATATATATATATATATATATATATATATATATATATATATATATATATATATATATATATATATATATATATATATATATATATATATATATATATATATATATATATATATATATATATATATATATATATATATATATATATATATATATATATATATATATATATATATATATATATATTATATATATATATATATATATATATATATATATATATATATATATATATATATATATATATATATATATATATATATATATATATATATATATATATATATATATATATATATATATATATATATATATATATATATATATATATATATATATATATATATATATATATATATATATATATATATATATATATATATATATATATATATATATATATATATATATATATATATATATATATATATATATATATATATATATATATATATATATATATATATATATATATATATATATATATATATATATATATATATATATATATATATATATATATATATATATATATATATATATATATATATATATATATATATATATATATATATATATATATATATATATATATATATATATATATATATATATATATATATATATATATATATATATATATATATATATATATATATATATATATATATATATATATATATATATATATATATATATATATATATATATATATATATATATATATATATATATATATATATATATATATATATATATATATATATATATATATATATATATATATATATATATATATATATATATATATATATATATATATATATATATATATATATATATATATATATATATATATATATATATATATATATATATATATATATATATATATATATATATATATATATATATATATATATATATATATATATATATATATATATATATATATATATATATATATATATATATATATATATATATATATATATATATATATATATATATATATATATATATATATATATATATATATATATATATATATATATATATATATATATATATATATATATATATATATATATATATATATATATATATATATATATATATATATATATATATATATATATATATATATATATATATATATATATATATATATATATATATATATATATATATATATATATATATATATATATATATATATATATATATATATATATATATATATATATATATATATATATATATATATATATATATATATATATATATATATATATATATATATATATATATATATATATATATATATATATATATATATATATATATATATATATATATATATATATATATATATATATATATATATATATATATATATATATATATATATATATATATATATATATATATATATATATATATATATATATATATATATATATATATATATATATATATATATATATATATATATATATATATATATATATATATATATATATATATATATATATATATATATATATATATATATATATATATATATATATATATATATATATATATATATATATATATATATATATATATATATATATATATATATATATATATATATACATACATATATATATATATATATATATATATATATATATATATATATATATATATATATATATATATATATATATATATATATATATATATATATATATATATATATATATATATATATATATATATATATATATATATATATATATATATATATATATATATATATATATATATATATATATATATATATATATATATATATATATATATATATATATATATATATATATATATATATATATATATATATATATATATATATATATATATATATATATATATATATATATATATATATATATATATATATATATATATATATATATATATATATATATATATATATATATATATATATATATATATATATATATATATATATATATATATATATATATATATATATATATATATATATATATATATATATATATATATATATATATATATATATATATATATATATATATATATATATATATATATATATATATATATATATATATATATATATATATATAATTTATTTATTTATTTATTTATTTATTTTTTCTTTCTTAATTGTATATTTTTGACAAATATTTACAAGACCATAACAGTATTCTACATTTGATTTTTTTCGTTATTGTCAAAACTATAAGTTCGGTAATTTTCTTTTTTTGGAATTTGAGAAGAACGAATATAATTAAATTTAGATTATTTTTATTAAAAAATTCCAGTATTCATGAAATTCATATAATATATTAATGAAAAAATAAACTAAAGGCTGATCCAATCCGTTAATTCTATGAAGAGATCTTATCCTTAAAATATTTCCTTCGAAAAGATTATCTATTATTATTATCTATGATTATCCAATCATTCTCATTCAAGAGATTTTATTTATAATAGTTTATCATCAACCCATATATATCTAGAAATGTTCTTTTATCCATCATATCTGATTAGCTTTTCTACGTAGACCCCTGTAGCGTGATTAATTACTATCGATTTATTATAATACGCCTAAAAGTAGGACACATTAAATCAATTGCAGATCCGACAACGGATTTGGAATTGCTTGTGTTATTTTCCTGCAATCCAAAATTAAATTGCTACGATTATTTTCTTCACTAAATATCTTGCCAATTTTAATTTATTTTGATTTTTTATTCGCCTTTATCGAATGCTACGTTTGCCAAATTCTTTTCTAAGCATTTCTTTTTTCTTATTGGCAGATGATATATTTTCTTTATGCAAAGTTAAATTTAAATCATAAATTTTAATAGATCGCATCAATATTTCAAGCATATAGTGATTGATATTTTTTTGGTGGTTTTGCATAATTTATTACGGAATTATAAGAACGATGATACAAATAAGAAAGAGAAATCTCATATTTATTTCTTTCATAAATTATATAAACAAATTTCAAGGAAGTAAAAGTAAATTTTGTATTAAATGTCGCTTACGGAGATATGAAGGCGCTTCTTTGAGATCAGAAAGCGTTCATTTCAGAGAACAAAGCTGTGAAATTAGTGCTGCTTTCAGTGAAGATAATTGTAATTGATATTTGTAAAACACATTAAATTACGAGTGCAAATTACGCTTATATTACTTTTATTTCATTATTTTAAAATTTTCACGTTTTGAAGATTGCCTCGTTATGAAATTTTGCTTTGTTTATGTGTGTCTAAAAATAAAAATCTAACCGGTGATTGTAGACAATAGAGCCAGCAGTGACGTCGTGAAGATGCTTTAACAGCCATAAAGGAAATGTTCAGAAGCTAACTTAACTCAACTATCTTTGATTACCTTCACGTCAGAAATTCGAAAGCCTTGGGTAATCGCATGTTGTTGTGATATCTCCTATACCAAAGATAATAAGATGCTAATGTCGTATTCGAAATCGAAGCTTTCCAAAGCTTGTAAACTCTCTTAAAATTTTATTTGTAGAAATCAAATCCTCTAATAGAAATAGAAATCAATCCTCTCTCGTTTTTATCAAAAAACTTCAATGACGTTGTCGCGTACCCTTCATCCTCCTTATTTAGAGTGATACTAATATATTTTTTAGTAAACTATTTACTTCTATTTTACAGTATCTTCCTACTCTCCTTCATTGCTCTTTTGCATTCACTTAAATCACACTCACACCCTCCCCACCTCCCACCGACCCACCAGGGTATGTGCTTATCATTTTACTTGAATGCATAATTATAATTGCTTTGCACTTGCCGCTTAATGTTATTGTCATCGAAGTATTTTGCCATTTTTTGTTAGTGTCGCGTCACGTCAATCATGTTAGATCTGAAAAGGCGGAAATCAACAGAAATAAACAGGTGCAAACAATGACAAACTACACTAATACAGACTCACTTTGCTTACGTTTATTATGATAAGCATTAATTGTGTTTTTTCTTTCTCATTTTTATTACGATATCATTGGGTTATTAACTTATCCTTCCCTGATTTATTTAAAAATAATAAGTGAAATCGTAATCGATAATCTTAGTCTTTTTTAGTTATTATTGATGATACAAGAAGACAATCATCAGTAGTCTGTCGATTAGCAAAATAATTGATACAGCAATAAATATTTAATAAAAATACTATAAATTTTTATCTCAAATATTAGCAAATATTTGTCGTCTTCATTTACAAAAATTCATTGTAATATAAAATAGATTTTCTTTTTGTTATAAAATGTGATGATTATACAAATGAGCTCAAATTTCAATAATTTAACGAAAATTTTATTTTACGCGTTTCCTTGCGTTTCATACTTTTTTATGTCTGTGTACTGAAACTATTTTTAATGCATTTTTTCGTATTCTAAATTCTAAAATTTTATAATATTTTATGATTTCTCGTCTGCGTTCTATTTTCATAAAGTTTAGGAAAATATAATGTATTTAATAATTCTTTTAAAATTCTAAATAAAATAGAACGTTATTAGTGCATACTAATTTACCGAGAATTTATAAAATTTTTTTATATTTTATATCTAGTTTTTTTAATTTTTATATTACCTTGGTCTCTTTTTTTTCTCACGCCTCGCCTCATTAAAACAAAATATACCTAATTTATTTTTTCTTTGCTAAAAATATTTCAAATAATACATTCTTTCCTTTTTCTCTATTATTTTCAATATTAATCTGCCGCGCACCGGTGCGTTGTGACGTTCCTCCCCAAATTTTTTTTTCTTAAAACCTCATTATTTTTATTAAAAACACAAAATAAAAAATTTGAAAGTGATCAATATGCATCCTGCCATTTTTCCGCTCTTTCCTACTCTCTGCAAGTTTTCCTGTCCCATCCAACTTTTTTAACGATCTCTCTTGCTTTTGTTTTTTCTCAGTTTGGCTTTGGTCCGTCCGGGTATTTACGTGAAATAATTATTTTATCGTGTGATTTAAAAAAAAGTGAAACAGAAAGACCTAAAGTACACAAAAACAAATGTAAAAAATTACATTAAAAAAACTTAAGAATTGGTGGGTTGGGTTCCTGATATTTTCGTTTTGATGAACTACATTAGTATTCATTTTGTCAGTCGCTGAAATAACGTGAATATAAAATTTCGCTACGGAATTTCCAAAACGGAAAAATAATTTTGAAGTGCAATTTTTTTACCTTTTTATATTGTTCTCCAATTAAATAAGAAAAACGAAATAACTAGATTTTTTTAGTATTAAAAAAATTATAGATTAAAAGAAATTATTTTCGTTTTTTTTTGTGAACGCGGAAGAAATTTGTAGGAAACTACAAATCGTGTAGAACAATTTTGTAACACCAAAAATATCGTGATATAATAAACCGTCAAAGTGATTAAAGCCGCCGGACGCCCGCGTAAAATCATCAAAATCAAACGAAAGCGCAAAAAAAATGGCGATAATGAAATCGATACGGATCGAACAAATTCAAATGCATCATTATTGCGTTCCTTTGACGGTGATGATGACAAGGATGGTGATGAGATGATGACAACTATAAAAAAATCATCAACAGCTCAAGCATGTTTAGTTTATAAAAATATTAAAAATCTAACTAATAATAATAATAATAATAACGATAATAATAATGATAATAATAATAATAATAATAATAATAAAATCACCAGAAATTATAATATAAATAAAAATTATATAACAAATAAAAATCAAATTAGTAATAAAAATATAAAGAAATCATCATCGGAATCTTCATCATCATCATCATCTCAAAATTCATCATCATCATCTTCGTTTTCTTCGTCTTGTGGTCATTCACCTACGTCCGTTAGAAAACCGAATTTAATTAAATCCGCCAGTGCTTCCAAAGCTGGAACATCTTCAATGAAACTAAAAACAGCAGAAACTTCAGCTAAATCAAATGCAAAAGCTTTACGTTTTTATACGCGTACAAATTCAAAGCAATACAAGGATCCAAGTATATATCATTCCATTTTAAAAAAATCAGTTATATCCTAAAGAATTGTGTATACAATTTCAAAATTGTAATTAGGAATTCTTTGGCGATATTTTTTCCCATAAGCATTAAAAGAGATAAGAGATAGAGAGAGAGGGAGAAAGAGAGCGAGAGAGGGTCAACATGAATTAGAATATTCTTGGAGTATTGGGGGCGGTATTAATTCGTTTTAAGAATAAATTAAATTTTTTCGTCCAGAATCTAATTCGGCTTGTCAGCAAAAATTTATTAGAATAGATTTATAAGAGAAATTGTATAAGAATTTGTTCAAGATATTTTTATATACACTTTCACAAAATTGGCATTATAGCATAATTGGCATAATTTTGAAGAATTCTAAAGAAATTTTAATAAGCCTTTTCAAATATATTTTGTTTAATTAAAACAATTTGTGTTTAATTAAAAGGAATTTAAATAAAACAAATCGCAAGCAGTTTGGGAATTTTTTAATGAGCATTCCTTAATGGATCTCAACTAGCTGCATTACATTCGAAATTAGAACACCAAATATATATTCTATAAATGTCTATAAAATAAAATATTGAGTCCATTAAAAAAGGACGTAGGAAATTTAAAATAAAACCAATACAATTTTTCTTTTTTTCAGTTCATTTTGAACTTTTAATCTAAATCGCAATATTTTGCCATTAAAAATTTTAAAAATTATCTACTTTTTTAAAATTTTATCAACAAAATAACAAATTTCACTTTCTTTATATCTAAAAAATACTTGATATAGAAAATATTACGATAAGATATTAAAGAAAATTAGATGAAGTTTTGAAGAATTTGTATCTGCGTAAGAGGTGGCTTATAAACCTTTAACAGAGATGAGATTAGATAAGAAATAAAATCTTGCTTTTGCTTAAGGTTTTTTCTTTTAAAAACGTAAATATAATTTTCTGTTTTAAAGATAATTTAAAGATAATAAAGATAGGTAACATACAAGTAGTTATTACATTCATTCTTCCCTTAATTTCGAAGGAAGAAAAGTTAGCTTTTTTGAAAATAATATGATTTCTGTTTCACAAAATTATTTCCCCAAAAGTATTCTCACTTTTAATAAAAGTAAATAAAGAAGATTTGAATAATGAAAAAAGCAATTGAAGAATGTTTTTGAAACCTTCAATTTAATTGCCTTTTTTCATTATTTATATGAGTTAATAATTTATCTATGCGTAAGTGATTTTACGATTAAAATCAAGAACACTTGAGTTCGACGAATATCTGATTAAAATTAATCGCAAATATTAAATAAAGGAAATTGATAATTTTATACGAAATACTAAATGAATAAAAAATAATCACCCACTAGCATATTTTCAAGTTTGACTAAATCAAACCTTGACTAGATCAAGCTTCTTGATCACTTTCCGTATCCACAGATTTACTTTCCTTTCTGTCAGTTTAAGAAAAACCCACACGCCTTGAGTAAAAATCTAAGGAAATGTATTTTACTTCTACAACAATAAGAAGAAATTCGGTACATTATAAATTGAAGATCGATAGGTCAGAGAGCAAGACCAACGCCCACTCGAACACCAGTGTCAGACATTAAAACAAATTTTTTTCTTTCATTTTTATTTTTATTTTTGTCTAATCTTAACAATGTTCTTCAAATGTACTAGATCGACAATGTCATTGGCAAAGGCCACTCCCACTAAACAAAAACAAGTTGAATCAAATAAAATAAAACGGACGAGAGGAAAACGAAAAACCCCCGGTAGTGTCAGATTCGATTAAAAGTCAAGAGAATTTATTTTTGAAACAAATAAAATCGATAATAAAGAGAATTGTCTCAAACAACTTAAACAACTTTCTATTAAAAATGAAAGATCGAATTTTTTGTTGAAATGATAACTCTCGTAATCCTTCTCTCTCCATTTCGCTCCCGTAGGTGACCCCTTCATTCTATCATATTTCCTCCTCCTCCTAAGGGAAAATTTTCCTTAACACTTCATCCTTCCGTTTCCTCGATTGTTTTTCCCAAAAATTCCCTAAAAATGATTGGCCCAATACATAATTGTAAAGCTAGATTAAACTAGTGCAAATCAATTATAATTCCCTCTGTCTCTCTTTCTGAATATGAAATTTTAAAAAAAAACAAAATTAGCAATGAAACAATTGATTGGTAAATTAAACGATATGTGGCCGGAACACAGCGTTGCGTTATCGATTCCAAAGGAAATTGATGCAACCAAGGAGACACTTCATTGTGGCAATGATTCCGAAACAGATTCCGAAGGTAGGCAAATAATTGACAACAAGAATGAACTGATGATAATGATATTAATGAGAAATCAATGAATGAAAGGTTTTAAGGAAAGATGTGAATAAACAATAGGATGTAAAGCAAAGCTGAAATAGATATTATGAGTATGGGTCGAGAGGTCAATTCTCCAAATAAGTGTCCAATTACAACAACAATAACAACGCCAACAAATTATATGTTGAATCAATCACTTCTAGAAATTAATGAGATTATTATGATAACTCATTTCTAAGGTTGACGGCAATCAAATACTGCAGTCATCATGGATGCATGTAGTGTAGATCGTTTTACAATTTAGAGGATTTTTAATAGAAGCTCAAGTAACATCAAAATAATAATTTTATCCGCGATTGGAAAAAAATTCGTTTGCGTGTGATAATTTTTTGAACAAATAAAATCGATTTAGCAATAAATGAATATCGACAAAGTCAAAGTTCTGCACTCCAAAAACGAATCGCGTCGGCTTATCTCTTGTGCTCATATTGCTCGCACTTAAGATAAGTTATTGTACCCAATTTTTAATAATAAAGAAATCTTGGGATGCATTTTTATAGAATGACAACAACATACCAAACCCATTATCAATTGTGTACTAAATCTGGATTCATAATACGAAGACGACGTATATGTTATCTGGTTTATCGAAAGATTCTCGCATATTATGTTTCCTAATTCCGATTTCTGAATTGAAATTCTTGCGTCTTAAATGGAAAACACGTCTTCTTTTAAATAAATGAAACCAATGCATGAACATTTATCTGTTATAATTTATATAATAATATTCATTCATCTCCACAGGTAGAGATGGTTCCAAAATTACAACAGTTGTTGCAACACCCGGACAAGGAACCGATCGTGTCCAAGAAGTTTCTTATACAGATACAAAAGTTATTGGGAATGGCAGTTTCGGAGTTGTCTTTCAGGCAAAATTATGCGATACTGGCGAGCTGGTAGCCATTAAAAAAGTCCTTCAAGACAGACGATTTAAGGTATTTAAAAAATAATCAAAAAATAATCATTTCTTTTAGTCTTTCAATAATTCTTAAATAAATTCATTTTTCCTTTCAGAATCGTGAATTGCAAATTATGCGCAAATTGGAACATTGTAATATTGTTAAATTATTATATTTTTTCTATTCGAGTGGTGAAAAGGTATAGTCGCAAATGTTATCTCTTTAAAACGTAGAAATTATATTCATATATGTTTTTGTCCAGGTCTCATAAATGTAGAAACATTTTTCTATTTAAAATATATTTTATTAATTAATTATCGAAAACAGAAAATATATTTAATCAATTAAATGAAAACATGAATGATAGAATAGATTTCGGAATTAGGTACAATTCTGTTTAAAAAAACAACGTCGGTTTATGAATATTTTTTAGAGAATGGATAAATACATTACGAAATAGAACAAACAATATTTTTCACGAAGAAAAGCGCAATTCGTTGACATTAAATTTTTAGGCCACTTTGGCGAAGTATCACGCACATATTTTTTAGCCTATTTTGAGCAATCCCCTGCAGAAATCAGGAGTTTATCTTCACCATTACCAAACTTTATTGTTCTAATACAGTCAGTCAGAAATTCCTAAAGATTTATTCAAATTTGCAATATTCGATCAATGTTATTCGTTTCGATTTTGCATCGTTATGTCTCAACTTTTCTATTGTTTTTCAACGAAAACTATATCAACGAGAAACAGAATTGAAAAGTGTCCCATAGATCAAATATTGAAAATAAGTGGGTGATAATTTAATACATTTGTCAATTAGTTGCGTCAGGGTAAATATTAAAATTTTGTATACCTTTTCTTCTACTTTTGAATTTTTCCTATTTTAAAATTTTTACTCATAGTGTATTCCAGATTCAGAGCATTTCCATTTTATATTTCTTTAGTTACGCATAATATCAAAACCATCGATTTTAAAAGCACCGAATGCAAAATCGTTTCGCATTTGTCAAGAATTTACTTGTTTAATTCGCATTTAAACAAATGACACGCAGATAAATTTTAAAATAGCTTTAAAAAATTTCAATTAATATACCTTTAAATCATAGGTTTGATATAATTTTTTTATATATTTAAAGTTTTTTAAAGAAATACCAAAAGCACAGCAAAATAGTTTATTTATTGTTTATGTTCTTTCTTTAATTCTTTTAAACGTCTTTTCCAACTAACCAAATTTTTTTTATATACTTAACAACGAAAAAATGCAAAAGATAAAAAGTATATATTTATACTATATATTTATATCGTTAAACTAACTAAACAAATACATTTATAAAAGAAATCTCTTCAAAAATTTTTTTCAACATCTCTTTCAAATCACGATAAATATGAATTATAATTGCAATAATTGGATTTGGAATATAATTTTTTTTACAAAAATGAACTTATTTATGTTAAGTTGGCCGAATTCCCGATTGATGTTGGGATATATGCCGGGGTTCTTAAACCACAGGTACCTATAAAGATTATTACCATATAAAATTCGAGAAAAAAATTGAAATTAATCATAAATATTTTTTCACATCTATATATATTTCTATATCACATTCTTTGATTTATTACATTGATCTTCCATCCATGATTTTATTTCTGCAAAGATTTTTTGAGAATCTTATGATAAAAAAAGATTGTAGTTTTTAATTGGGAGTTGACTGTTGATAATCTTATTTATCAGCGATATCAGACAGCTATCGTATTATCGTATTGTAATAATTTAGTTAAAGTTAATTATTTGTTCATATTATTGGCTAATTACACATGCCATACGATAACGCTGAAAGGAAATTAACAACAAAACCTTGAAATTGTCAATGTTGGCAATTGGTAATCAATATTGTTTATTCTGCTTAAAGAATCAGTGATCAAGTGAGCACGGTCAATCATATCGCGGCTATTTGTAAAAGAAATCAGCTTTTCTTGAAATTTTACAAATTCTTGTGTAAATACTATCAATAAATGCATGCTCGAAGAGTTCCTAAGGGTAGTATATGGGATTGAACAACCTCCTGTATCCTGATATTGAACGGTAGGAGAGAATTTCGAAGAAGTGAAAAAATTGTAGAAAATATTAAGAAAATCTCATCAATATTTTTTGTCCGACAATATTCAATAATCAATAACCCAATAATTTTATAAATCTACCCTCGTTACTCTAAAAAGCCAATATGGCAGATTGTACAAGAAATTCCTTACTCATTCGAAAGCGTAAAGGGCAAATAATGCGATGATGTCCTCTTTTGTGAGATATATCTCTTTAGATCATGCTATAATCTGTTCTAATATAGCTTCCATTATAATTGAATTGATAAGTTATTATATACACATATATCTCGTATATGTACTCGCGACTAGATCCATAATTTTTTATATCATGTTTCGATATATATTCAATTCTTGCATTAAATAAAACAATCAATTAAATGTAATTTCATCTACTTAACGATTCTTTCAGTAAAATGCCTTCATAAAGTTTAAATAATGCTTTTCTATGAATATTTCCCAAAATCAAATCTTGTACATTTTCTGGCTCGAGATATTTTTTTTCGAATATTTAGAAAATAAATTGGAAATGCTTCGAATCATTGTGTGTAACTATTTTAGACATATTAGAATTTCATTTACATTAATTTATCTAGACTTGTTTTTTAATCGAATTTTATACAGATATCCAAGTGTTATCTTATAATTAAACCACAAATTTCCCAAAAACGTTTGTCAAACTTCTTTACAGCGTGATGAAGTATTTTTGAACTTGGTTCTCGAATACATACCAGAAACGGTATATAAAGTGGCACGTCAATATGCCAAAACTAAGCAAACGATACCGATCAATTTTATTCGAGTAAGTCTGTTATTTCATAATTGAAATAATTGTCTGCAATAAATCCTTTTTTTTCATTCTTTATCTTCTTTTTCTCTTTGTAGCTCTATATGTATCAATTGTTCAGAAGTTTGGCGTACATACACTCTTTGGGTATCTGTCATCGTGATATAAAGCCTCAAAATCTCTTACTCGATCCAGAGACGGCCGTGCTGAAATTATGCGATTTCGGTAGTGCAAAACAATTATTGCACGGTGAGCCAAATGTTTCGTATATATGTTCGAGATATTATCGTGCACCAGAATTGATTTTTGGAGCAATTAATTATACAACAAAAATTGGTAAGAATCAACACTAAAAGGTTTTATTTATACCCAATTTTTTATTATGACCCATTTCTTGGAAAGTCTTTTAGCTGACAATCTCTTTCTCTGTTGTCAAAAATTTTACTCTAACAACGTAATTTCCTTTCAAATTTCTAACAAGAAATTCTCAACAAAGCTTGTTGATCTCGGAGAGACGAAACGTGTCCACCAACAACGAGACCACATCGTCTAAGTATGTGTTCAGAAAATTAATTAAAATAAGATCTCAATCACAAAATTGGCAATTGCAACCGAAATTTATATTGACGCAAATATGACGTAAAGACTCGATTTAATCGACCTAAAATATTTTAAATAATTTCGTATAAGTAAATTCTTGATGAATAAGCTTTAGAAAATGGCTCAATACTTTCTCCTTGGACATAGTTCACAAGCTTATTTCTCCCTACCCGACAACTTATCCATTTTTCTAATTTTTTTTATTTTCTTTTCTTCCTTAGACGTGTGGAGCGCCGGCTGTGTGTTAGCTGAACTCTTACTAGGCCAACCGATTTTCCCTGGCGATTCTGGTGTTGATCAATTAGTTGAGGTCATCAAAGTTTTGGGAACACCAACGCGAGAGCAAATTCGTGAAATGAATCCCAACTATACGGAATTCAAATTTCCCCAAATTAAAAGTCATCCATGGCAGAAAGTAAGCAATCACAATCGACGAATCGTAGTTGTTTTTACTTTAGGAAAAAGGCTATGGGAAACTTTTAAATTTGATCGTTGATTACGCTCATGCGCACTAATATTTTAAGAAATATTTTCCTGTAAAAAACTGTAATTTTTTATTTAAAAAAACTATATAATTTCTAATTGAAGTGATACTTTTCCAGTCACTACTTCAACGCTCTCAATTTTCCAACGGACTCAATTCAAAACAACGTCTGAGAGTAAGAGCGTGAAAAGAGAAAATACATTCTTTCAAAAATGTGAAAGTCATTGTGAAGCATCCTATTCAGTTCAAAGCAAAATAATTCCTTTTTAAAACAATTTCAAATCACATTCTCTTGATTACAAAAAACTATATAAAAGTTCCTTATGATTTGAGTCGCACAGCATTCATTTGATTTAGCTTAACATTTTTAGGATAGTGTACAAAATAATACAATTTATTTGACCTGACAATATTATTCAGCTTTTCATCAAAACTTCTTGTTTTTACGGAAGCCGGTTTTTTACACAGATTAGAATATTTCTATTTCACTCATTAAACCGTTTTCGGTTTATTATTAATTTAAAGAGCATTTGTTTTGTTATATAAATTGAATGAAGTTTTATAAAAGAATGTTATGAACTATCAAAATTCTATTTCTCATTAGCGAATTTTATTGTCCCCAAAGTTTTGCATGCTAATTAAAAAATAAATGACAATTAAGAGTCATTTAGATCCATCCTATTAATAAAATTTCATTTGTAAAAGACGAATTAAATTGTTCCCAATTTGAAATAGATGAACCGTTGCATAACCGCAGAATCTTTTTATAAAATTTTGTTGAAAAAACTAAAATAGCAAATGGATTAAATATAGACTGAATCCAAGAGAAATTCAAGTACTTGTGAATGAGTACTGCGAGTGTGTACTTGCAAGATTTCGTCATAAACCCTGCTTTACCTAATAATGCATAAAAAATAAAAGACAACTAAATGCAATAATGAATAGATTTTAATCAGGTACTGTTTTCTTCGAAATGTTTTCTCTTTTTACACGCTTCACTCATTGAAGAATCAAAAAGCAAAATAGTAATTGTTATTCTCAACAAATAAAAAATTATTTCCCTTTACTAATAATAATTCAAATATATCATAAATTATAAATTAAAATCAATTCATAATGGGATTAATCTCGAAAGTGAATTCATATCGCAATAAATGCATTAATGACTTAATGTTTTTTAATACAATTTTAGGTTTTCCGAATTCGTACTCCAACAGAAGCTATTAATCTGGTATCGCAGTTGCTCGAGTATACACCAAGTGCTCGCATTACACCCTTAAAGGCATGCGCACATCCGTTTTTCGATGAACTGCGTCAAGAAGGAAATCACACTCTGCCCAATGGCCGGGAAATGCCGCCATTGTTTAATTTTACAGAGCATGGTAAGGAAAATCGAGGAAAATCAAAAGCCAAATATACGAAATAAACAATTTAATTAATTGAATGGTTTTAATTTGCATTTTCTTGTACAATGGCTGAAGATAATAACTTTTTCGTAGAAGGAAATTTAATTGATTGTAATTTTGCTTAATTGTTTCCCTTCAGAGCTCTCAATACAACCAACCCTTATCCCACAGTTGTTGCCAAAACATCTGCAAAATAATAGTGCCTCACGAACCGGCGCTGGTGGTGAAGGTGCTTCGGGCTCCATATCAAATCCCTCAAGTGGCGCCGCTACGCCAGGCGCCTCCCAACCAGTTTCAGGTACGAGCAAAAATTTCAAAATTTTATAGCAAAATTCTAGGAGGAAAATATATACAATATATTGTACAATAGAATTTCCCAAATAAATCACCGACTACATATTTATGAAATTTTCGCATTTAGTCATTTTTAAAATTAATAGTAATCATTACGGTGATAAATAAATTCGTCAAAAATTTTGATCGATAATCGATAATTTATTGATTAAAATATATTTGCGTCAGTGATTTGTTTAAAAATCAAATTTGTTTTAATTTGACTTTAGAAATAAAACTTATTCAATATTTTATTTGAAGAAAATCTCGCACTCTTCTTCGCTTACTTTATTTTTGTTGAAAACGTTTTAAAATCTACGTAATATTTTATGATACATTTCTGTTAATTGTTTCTAAAAGTTTATGCTTGGCTGTATTTTATTTATCTAACGATCTTATACGAGCATACAAACGCCTTAAAATAAATTATTACCTTATAACTCAAGTAGCGAAATTGTTTTAAATTAAATTTAACATTAATTTAAAATTTGGATTGCATGCGATTTATATTTCAGAATATTCCTAATTTTTATTATAAAGTAATTTTAATATTACTAAGCAACGGTTTGTTTCAAAAACAATTCCCTTTAAATTTTCAGAAAAAATTTTGTATTTATATGAATCAAATAATTATATTTTTCAATGATTTTTTTATATTAGAAAAATGAAATGTTTTCAATTTAAGTGTGGTCAAAAAGATGTCTTGATTGTGTCTGCAAAATTCTGTTTTTCTGATTGCTTCTGCTTCTAGATTGCCGACATAGCAACGATCTCTAATGACGTCCACAAAATTGTTTGATGACATGATAATGTTTGTGATTAAACCTAAGCCATAAGCACGTTCTTTGTTCTGCCATACTGATTTCTTTCCAAAGATAACTGTATTAAAGAAAAAAATAATAGAAGAAATGAGCCGCGTGATGAGACATGCTTTTCATGCCCACTCACAAAAAATTAGTAAATTCCATGACTTCACAAACTTGTTTATGACGATTTTTATGTGCTAGATTGCTTAAACAGATGATTAATTGTCAGATCAAAATGCTGTGGGATTTTGTTTCTCATATTCTAAAAGCAAAGAGAAAAGTTACATCGGATTGTTAGCCAAGCAAAAATTAAATCTTTTTTGTAAAAAATACGTTTATCAAAATGACGATTTTGTAGAAAAATAAATTATTAATCATTATCAAATAAATTCTAATTATTGATTATGAATTTAATGGCCGTTTTTACCCAAACAAAGGGGATCAGTATCATTCTTGACTGACGTTTGTGATTCAACAATTAGAAGGCACGTAGACTTGGCGAAAACGTAGATGGATATTGAATATTCTGAAATAAATCGCATGTAATTGTTTTTATTATAATATCTTTTAATATAATAATTCTTCCTCTAATTCTTATCTTAAGGTGTTTACACGTACAAAATGCTATCCTGTTTCTTCTCCTTAAAAAATTTGTAGACTCGTTAATTTCTGTTTAATGATTTCATATCCGTTTCTTTAGTTATAATTTCCTTTTAGGTTTTTTTTATTACTTTTATGACTACAATTTATATCTGTTGTACTTTTTTACTTTCTTACAGATTCATAGTGGCATAGTTTCTATATTTCTCTATATATATATTATGTATATAAATATACATAAATTCTTCTAGTATACACTAAAATACACAAAAAGAAAACCAATCAAATAAATTCAAATAAAACAAGAGAAAAGGGAAAAAGCCAAAACAAAAAGGCAACAAGTATCAAAAAAAAAAAAAAAAAAAATGAAACTAGAAGAAAAAACAACCACAAAAATTGTGTTTATATAAATTATAAAATTTTGTAGTTTATTGCATTAGTCGTGTATAATTTGATTTTATTATTAAAAAACAATTATTTAAATAATTTATAATTTGCCTTAAAATCCAATGATAATAATAATCATAATAATAAATAAATATTAATAAACGCAATTGTTATTTTTAAAATTCATCGATTCATCTAACTATTTTCCCCACTTTTTCTTTCTCTCTATCTTTCCATCTTCTGGTTCATCCATAGATCTTGTTTTGCATTGAACGCGAACGTCTTTAGAAAAAACGAAAAAACCACAATCTATGAAAATATAATCAAAATCGATGAACCGAACAAAAACAAAAACAAATAAACAAAATTCATATTGATGCAAACCTCCCAAAATGAATTGGTCAAGACTCAAGAATTTAAATTCTTAAAATTGGTTCGAAACAATTTAATCAAAAATCATTGAATTCAGAAAACGTACGAATGAGAAAATTAACGCTTTCCTTCAAATCCATCAGTCAGTCATTAATTCATGCATTCAATTATATTGACGTCCGCGATGGACAGCTGTTTGTTTATAAAAAAGAAAATCATTCTTAATTGTTAATAATTAAATTGATTAATAAATAATAATTATTCGTATGATAGAAATAAATTTTAAAGCAACTTTTCAAACAAACAAAAAATTATTCACTGCAAATAAATAATACAAATAAAAGCAAAAATAAACAAATAAAAACTAGCACGCAGTAAAACGAATAAAAATGTTGAAAAAGGCGACATTTTTTGTTTTATTTTTAAACTTATGAAAAATGTAAATTAAAAGTTTAAATTTAAATTAAAATGCACATTAAATGTTTATTTTCATCGTGTATTTTTAAAAGAGCAATGGAAACATTTTTGTTAATACTAAAAAAAATCCACTTTAAAGAATAGAAATAATAAAAATAAAATAATTAATGAAAAAACCAAAAAAAACTAATCTTCGTTGTTTTTAATATGATTTCTTTATCACGTTCTCTTTTGACATTCTGTTGGTGGCTTTAGTAATTTTGTAACCGCTAACAGAGATCTATCTTCAATTTCCTGCACCTTTTTGTTAATTCCTCATTCCCACTTTTTATACTCAATATATTTAATGTTTGGATAAGTGTTCCAATAGTTCAAATAATTCTAACACTGAATGAACTGCTTGAGAGAATAATGCATCACTGTGTTTAGGTACTAGTGCATTTATTTGATTCAAATAAAAAAATTCTTTCGACTTCAGTTACCAAAATATTTTTCTTGTATTCAGAATATTCTGATATATCCGTTAATTGTCATTCCTTTGAATCATTGTCATTCACATGATTCGTGGATCATTCACATGATTCATTGTCATTCCGTTCATTATCTTTCGAATTAAAGGAGCAATGAATATTTATTAAAAATATAATAATTATCAATTTGAAATTTGGAGACTCTGCTAGATAATTCAATCCACTTCAATCGAATTGTTCGAATTTAAAGATCAAGGAATTGGGAAGTGGCTTAGTTTACGGCTTAAATCATCTCACAACAAAAATAAACGCTGAAGATGGTACATCCCCGAAACCAGTTTGTCTCCAAACCCGGTTTGGCAAGGGCTGACGGAAAATCTTGTCAAAGTTTTAAGAAATCGCTTCATTGTTAAACAATTTAATAATTTGTTGAGTCGTACGATCCACTTTCTAAGTTGTTTGGGCGTCGTTTATAAAACATTTTCAACTTCAAACTGTTGTCAAATTTCAAAGTATTATTTATGGTATTACGTTTGGGTAAACCTCGTTAGGGGCTCTTTGAGAACAATGGGTTTTTCGTAAGTTTGATTAATGCGCACCCTGCAGGGTCCAAAATCCCATTAAACTGGTATTAAACCAGTTTTTCAACCACTTTCTTTTTCGTAAATCTGGTAATTGTTTATTAATAACTTTTCCAAAATAACTTAATTTTTTGATAATTTTAATTTCGGATTTTCATAAATGTTTGTGTTTTTATTTGTGCCCTTTGTGAATAAATTTCTATCTAAAACTTCTCTAGAGGCTTTTTGCATGCTAAAACTCTTCCAGATTTTTTAAAATAGATCATGACTTTATTTACACATCTATGAAAATGAAAAAGACGAGGAAAAATTTAGTATTAATAAAGCTTAGAATTTTTGAAATAAAATACTTCTTGCCTGCTTCTTTTGTAGGCAATCAGTCGAGCGGTTCCGGTGGTGCTACCGGTGGTAGTGGCGCCGTTGTTCCGTCAGCCAACGCCGCCGTATCTGCAGGATCGTCCTCATCGTCGGCAGCGCAGCAAGCACAAGCATCATCGACGGTCGACGCCAGCAGCAGCAGTTCACAAACGAACACGGCGGCCGCTTCGTCTGTTAACGCATCAGTCGGTGGTAGCGCTGGTGTAGCAATTGCGTCAGCAATTAGTGGTGGGGCTTCGGTGACCGGCGGTGGGGGTGGTGGTGGCGGGGGCGGTGCGCAATTACAACAAGCAGCGACGACAATGGGTTAGCATCGTTATGAAGATGCCGCTGTTACGATTGTTGTTGCTGTAACTGGGCTTTTTACTAATAATAATAATAAAAATAATATTAAAACAATTCTTATTGAAAAACTATATAAAAAACAAATTATTATTTAAATAAAATTTTAAAAATAAGGAAAAAGTACTAAAATAAATTAAAAAATATTTGATTATTATTAATATTAATATTATTATTATTATTATCACGATTATTATTATTATAATGATTATTATTATTATAATGGTTATTATTATTATTAACATTATTATTTTTTATCATTATTATAATTATTATCAATATTATTATTACTTTTCATTGCTATGATGATGAAATAAACATCTATTGAATTACGATTGAATTTAACGAAAAATAAAATAACAAAAATTACAACAAATTAACGTTATTATTATTATTATCATTATTATTATTATTGTCATTATTATTATTATTATAATTATGAGCAAATTTACTTTAAAGCAGTAAACACAATTGCAAAAAGTTAGAAAATTAAATAGAAAACACCATAAATTATTATAAAAAAATTATTCCGAAAAAATATTAAAATTTAAAATTAAACAAAACAAAAGATTTATAGAATATTTATGCATACATACATACATAAAATATGTATATGTATATATAACGACTTAGCTGATTCTAGATAAACATTTAAAAAGAGCAAATTTAAACGGCTTGAAAATAGACGGAAAATTTAAACCATAAAATTAAATAACAAAAATAGAAAAAGCAAAAAAAACTTCAATACAATCTTTCAAAATTTCATTAATCAACTATTATTGGAATAGTAGAGAAAAAATAAACAAAACTTAAAACAAGGAATTATTTAACCGCTATTATATTAAGTAAACAAATACTTATATAATCTAGAAAAGATTCAAAGTGATACACAGGCACTCATAAACACAAACAAGAAATGTATTCATCTCACAGAATTGGGTTTACCTCACCCCCCCCTTTCCTTCACCAGCATATTGATATTCTATGTGGACACATAGAATAAGTCCCTCTTGAGATCGTTAAGGAATACTCATATTCATTACAGTCTTCATACGTATATTATTACAGAGTGTGTGATCAAAATCTTCTCGGAAACGTTCAAAGGCCTTAATCGTGGATGACGAGTTACGAACGATTTAGATAAACGTAAGACCATTCATGGCAAAGATCAAAACATAAAAGAATTATTTTGTTTGGCTCAGAAAAATTTGTAAATGAAGAAAATAAGCATACACAATCATCATTAATACAAGACAACACTAGAAAGCTTCACCCAATTTTCAGTAAATGCTTAAGTCGTTTCGATGTTTATTTAAACGTTGGTTTAAGGAATTATCCTAAGGTAAAGACCTTCCACATACACCTACTAATTATGTGTAGAAAACAAACGAGTCGATAAAAAGAAAATTATTTACTGGTGGGGTGTATCACAAATTTACAAAAAAAAAAAAAAAAACAAAAACAATGCATGCATAAAAATTTATTCGCTTGAAACAATTTTAAGAATGAAAAATTTCCAATTGCTTAAGAAAAATACTGCAATATATCTAGATGATATATATATATATATATATATATATATATATATATATATATATATATATATATATATATATATATATATATATATATATATATATATATATATATATATATATATATATATATATATATATATATATATATATATATATATATATATATATATATATATATATATATATATATATATATATATATATATATATATATATATATATATATATATATATATATATATATATATATATATATATATATATAATATATACACACATACTAACATATACGATATGTATATAAATATTAATTATATTCCATATAAGAAAATTCATTAGTTTTTAATATTTCCTCTCCTTCATTTCTCAAATTAATTTCAGAACATTGCGTAAAACTTCAATGGTTCGTTTTTCTTTTTTCCAATTTCCTTTTTAAGATGTTTCTGGTTTCTTTTCTTACATTACTTTTTCTTACAAATACTTTTTAATTGGGGATAATTTCGCATTTTATTAATTTTTTCAAATTTTAATTAAATCCTTTAAAAATTTCTTTAGTTCTGAAATTTTTTTAAATGGAAAACAATGTTTTATTTTCTGTAAAAATGCAATAACGAAAAAATTTTGAAAATAAGTGAAATATTATTTGTAAAGATAATTAATGTTAAACTTAAAACTGAAATCTTAAGCAAAAGTATATAATTAAAACACCAGAATTACTACATAAAAATTTTTAAGCGAGCAAAAAGTAAAGCACATTTTGAAAACAACATTTCGAAATAAAATAAAAAATCTAAAAAAATAAATAATTAAGTAAGAATAAAAAATAAAATTACAAATAAATATAAAATCAGGCCCGATAACAAAAAGATTCAAATTTTTAAATAGAAAATTGAAAGTAAATTAATTTTCAAAAAATTGGTAAAGCAAAAATAAGTAAAACCTAAAAAAAATAAACCCAAATAAATCTGAAGACGAAATTACAAAAAAAAAAAAAAAAATAAAATAAAAATAAAATAAAAAAAGAAATCTTGATTTTCCAAAGGAAAATTTAAGTGGAAAGTAAAGCAGCTCTTCTTCGTAACAGAAATAAAAATAACAAGCATTAAAAATGAAAAAGATAAAAAATGCTGCTAGTTTAAAATTAAATATAAAATAAACTAAATATATTCTATAAAAAAATTTAAAACATTTTAGTGTCTTTTTAGTTTTTAGGTTTTCACATATAAATAATAATGCTGGCAACAACAACAACAACAACAACAGAGCCAACGAATTCAAATATTCAAAATTTTTCCCAATTTCGAAGCAAAAAACAAATGCGTTTAAATAAAAAAGAAAATCTCTTTAAAAAAGTTATGGAAAAATGAAATATTTACCACTCGCCGCTTCGCGCCGTCAACAAAATCGACGCAAACTTAATTAAATTGTAAAAAATTCATGAAAAAATCGAATTTTTGCTTAAAATATTTCGATGTAAGGCAGAAAATAATTCGATTTAAACACAACAATACAGTTCATTTGTCTAGCTAACTCAAACAACAAAAAGCAAATCAACAAACATTCATGTTATCTTATCAAAAGCAACAACAACAACAACAACAATGTATGTCCTTAAAGCATTAAATCATTCCTAAGAAGGAAAAGGAATAAAAAATTACATAAAAAAATAAAACTTAGTAAAAATGAAATAATTTATTTGATAAAAACAAACACAAAATAGAAACAAACTAATTTTTAAAATAATTTGAAAAAAGAACGAAAATAATTTTAAAAATGATTATAAAGAAAAATATATATTGTAAAATCTTAATGAAAACACAACAAAAATTCTAAGACATTATTTCATTAAATGTACCAGATCCAGGATCCACTCCAGAATCCTTTCGTAGGATTTATTAATTATTATTAATCAACTGTTGTCTAGAAAGTATTTTTAAGATAATTAAAAAATACAACTAATTGAACAAAAAAAAAACAAAACATTAAGAGTTTTATTTATTTATTTATTTATTTACTTAATAAATAAATCTCATTATTGGTTCGATAGTGGAATAACGGAACAGATAAGAGCATATAGTATTTAGAAATTAGTCTAGTGATTGAGAATTTGCTCGCATATAAAATATTTAACGCCCTGAGTCCGTTGACAGGCTATCATAAAAGTTCACAACACAGAATACCGCTGTTAACAAATCTGTTATAGATTCAAATATGTTATGATCTCGATCTGTTATGAATGCATAGCAGAATTTTATAACAGAGAACCAGAATGGGCCCGATTCACAATATGTCTCCGAATCTGACACGAAAGATAAATGAAGGTTAAAAATTCAATTACATCATTAGAGATTCTTCGCCAAATCGAAAGCATAAACGAATTTGAGGAAAAACGCATGGAATTTCATTATTAATTTTCTTTTACAAATTGAATATACAATTTCCTTGATGGCAAAAACAATAAATTTCCACCGTATATTTTATTAAAAATCGACTTTTGTCTCTTACACACACGTAAACTGCATTATTAATTGCTTTAAAATTTTCGATTTTTTAATAAATATCGAAATGACAAACATCAAACCGCAAATAAAATTGTTGAATGAAGAAAAAATATTACATCACGCATTTCAAAATTTCAATCTAAAAATATAACATTTCAACCAGTTTCAACGTATCCTAAAACTCTTCCACAACATTTTTCTATATAATTCCATCGATTATCCAAGTAAGACTTTACGCATCATATAACCACTGGCACTGCCGCTCGTCTCTGGACGCATCTGTTGCTCTGTCGGCTCGATGCATTTCGAAGAGCAAAGATATTGTAATAATGGTACACGATATTTTCCACAAAAATCAACGAATTTTATATGCTCGACTCGATTATCGAAGAAAACACCTTTACATTTTGGATTGACACAACAGTTGGCACTTTTCAAATACTCCAGTAGGGTACGTGGCAAATCATCGGGACCATAATCAATACCGGATGATTTCACCACACGAGCTGCCAATTCCATCATACTCGGCGGATTTAAAGCGATGTCCTGAACGAAACGTACTACCAAAGGGTTATCACGTAAACTTAACTATAAAATATAATAATGCAATAAAATATATCATATATTTCGAACAAAATATGTGCACTCTTATGCACAAACCTCAGTTAAATTCTTGAGAGCGACAATATCTTTGGGTAAATGCTTTAGACGATTTTTGTGTATCATTAATGATTTCAAATTCTCCAATCGGGCTATGCTCGTTGGTAAATTTTCAATTAAATTATCGCAAATTATCAAAGCTTGTAATTGACTTAAACGGCCAACAGCATCTGGTACTTCGCTTATAAAATTGCCACCCATAGAAAGGACTTGAAGGCTAAAACGGGAAAGAAAAATAGATCGTTACAAAGAAAAATCTATGCATCAAAAGCATCTATACGATGTTACGAAATCAGCAAATGGACATGTAAATATTTTGTATAGGGAAAAAATATCAATAGTAGTAATTGAGCTGATAACCTTTTTTCTATGGATCAGAAAACTCAGGGCCGACCCATTTATAATTTTCTGGAGGGTGTAAGAGAGGGCTACGTTTAATTAAATTTAATTCAACAAACGATAGTAGTTTTGAAAGAAAAAACGAAAGTACTACTGTCTCATTAGTACAGGTCGCCCTCCGCTCCCTTTCATATAATTACAGCCCTAGACTACCTTAAGATAAGAAAGCAGTCTCTCACCCTTTCATCACTACAGTTGTAGTTAGCGGTGGAGTAATAATTAGATAGTAATACACTCGGTTTCCCAAAACTATTGTTGTTTGTGAGAAAGTATTGAATACGCTGAGAAATCAAATGCGGAAATTCTCTTCACAATCCTAAGATGGCAGAATGACTCCCTAAGTTTTCCTAGGGGCCGTTAACCGCAGCCTTTACTCCGAGACGAAATTGAACAACCAATAAAAAAATGTATGTATTGGTCAAAGCAATTGTTATTTAGACCCACCTTTGCATTTTCCAAATTTCCTTCGGAATCGTACTCATTTTATTACTGCCCAAATAGAGATAACGTAATTGACGTAATTCGATTATTTGCTCCGGAAAATGTGTCAAGTGGTTACCACTTAAATTCAACTCTTTGAGGCAAGAGGTTTTCATAGAAAATGTCTTTGGTAAACATTTATTTGTTAGTTGATTATTTTTGGCAATTAGAGTGACCAAAGGCAATTGAAAAATCGCTTCTGGTAAATGCGTTAAACAATTCGAACTCAAATCCAAAACCTTTAAATTCACGAAGTGTTTGATGGCATTCGGCAATTGCGTCAAGCGATTGTGATTGAGCAATAACGTTTCAATATCCTTTTGCGATTTCAAATGGGTTTTCTTATTCAACGAGTGAAGATCATCCTCGAGAGTGATTTCAGTCAGACTCATACGGCTATAATCCAAAGTCTTTTGTTCACGTGAATCGGTATCACTGCTGTCGGATGTGTAGACTTCCATTTCTCTTTTGAGGGATTTTATAAAGAAGCTGGAACGTTTTCCTTCGCCGTGAAACTGAATTCTTATTCTCGTTCGTTGATGCTGTTGTTGTTGTTGTTTTGTGCCTTCCAATTTGATCACTCTTTAAAGATCTTTTATCACTCTTCAAAGATTGTTTTAATTAAAATTCTTTTTATTTTTCATTTCTTATAAAACGAGCGAATATTTGTCGCCTCTTCGAATTAATATCGCCGCCCTTTCCTCCTGCTTGTTCTTTAAAAACTTGCACAGACTTTGTCGTCCAGACCTAGGCGTTTGAAAAAGCGAAAGCGGTCTGCGTTCCCAATTCGTTGAAATTGTTGCTCTATGAGCAACTATACTCGACGACCTTTACTCGAGAACTAAAACTTGAGAGCTCCCGAGATTCGTGAATTTGTTACTGCACGATTCCAGATTCAGTGATAAATGATGTTTCTTTGTGTTTATTCTTTGTTTTTACTTTTCTACAAAAACAAAAGTGAATGTATTAATATAATGGGAAGAGACAGTGATAAGAATTAAATCGTATCAATTAAAGCGATTTATAATATATTTTCAATATACATAGCCATTCGAAATATTTCAAAGTAATTAATATTGCAAAGTAATATTGCAAAGTAAGTAGGAAATCTTCAAAATGTTCATTTAAAACTTAATCTAAATAAAATTTTATTGTCGTATTGATCTGTACATTCCGCTTGTATTAATATGTGCGTTTAATTACTTTATTTAATCACGAATTATTCTGGAAGTTAACCTAAACTTTTAATTTTTACTTTAAAACAAATATCTAATAATGCATTCCATTGGTTTAGTTTAAAAACATCTCAAAATCAAATCCACAATTTCGAACTTTTAAAAAAGAAAATAAAGTAAAAATTATCAGCAAATAACTTTAACTTTATTGGATTTAATATTATCGATAAAAATCAGTATTAATGAGTTTAATTAATTTTAAATCGCGGTACTTGAGTGTTTGTATCAAGCGAATTCTTGTTACTAAATATTAAGTGACTTTCAAATTATTTAGATCATTAAATATAATGTTTATTTGTGTAATAGGGTTAATTACTTAAAAAATTTCAAACATCTTAAGTTAAAAAATTCTAGTCTCAAAAGAACATTCTCTTGAATAATAAAATATATACAACTCAATAAAATATAAACTTCTGCATAAACGTGAAACTTTCTAATACTTTAAATTATTTAATTTTGCTACAAAGGTAAAAACTAAAATAATAAAAAATTTAGCCAAACTCACATTTTATGGATATAAAATTGGAATTTAATGAATTTGCTTTCAAAAGAAGCGAGTCTATATGCTGACAGTGTTAACTGTTTTGTAAAAAATGTTTGTAAAAAACATAAAAAACTGTTTGTAAAATTAACAAGAATAGAACTATCGCGTAATTACTAAAATATATAATTTATCGATTTATTTTATTGAAATATAATTTTCTGATAAAAAATTGTTCAAAATATACGTTAATTTTTTAATTTTTGATCATAAGTTCATCGACGTTGGCATAGGAAGAATTTTTTATGTTTCTGCCTAGCTTTTAAGATTTTCCTTTAGCTCCTTCCTCATTTACAGTGCCTTCATCCCGGTTTTTTTTCTTCAATCTTTCAATAAGTCCTTCTATATCATTTGCGTCAGCTAATCCAATGAATTTATCAACGACAACACCATTACGAAAGGCTAAAACTGCTGGCACCGCTTTCACCTCGAATGTTTCGACTAGTTCCGTATTCACGTCAACATCAATAACCGCCAAATCGATTTCATTTGAATTCTCTAGTAATGCTGACATTTTCGGCGTAAGGATTTTACAAGGATCACACCATTCGGCATGGAAATTAACAATAACTGGGTTATCGCTATTTATGACCTGAAAAAGGAAGCAAATAAGTAAAGGTTTAGAAGGTATAAAGATCGATCTGAATAAATTCTAGGGGAAGATGTGTATTAAATATACTTCAGAATTACTAGTAGTCAATAATTAATAACCAAATATAAGTTATATATATACGCAATGTCCTAGTCCTTACTCACTTTTTTGTCGAATTCGTAATGATCCTTAATGACGTACTTACGAGCACAAACTTGCGACTGCGACAAGTACTTGTGCATGGCAGTGGCGGATTGTGAAGCAACTATGGTATTTTGAGCACCAGCATTATTGCACGATACAAGCCGTGATAATGCGCCTCGTGAAACTACATTCAACATGATGATATAGTTTTTGCGACTTTTTTTTAGACTAAATTCTTATATCAGATTAATAATATATTGATAATCTTGATCGCCGCCAGTACACACGTATGACTAAAACGTTTTGTATTAATTTATATCGTTAGTATAGTAATTATTATTACGTTCACGTTTGTTTTATTTCTAATTCATCGGAAAATATCTTTTGAGAATGACGATATAAGTTAAAAATTGTACTTTTCTAATGACTCAAACCTAAACAGCTGTTTTCTAATCTACGAATTACATGTTTGAAGAAATTTAACGAAATTTGAAATATTCGATGCCGTTTTAAAACTTCGTTTCTAGAGACTAATTCTATTTAAACTTATATATTTAAATTTTCGAATTTATCTTAAGCAAATCAAAAAATTTAAGCGAAACGCAAAAGTGCAAAAAATTTGACATATATGCATTGCCAAATAAATGACGATAAGAGAGTATTGCCAGTACAAATTATGTCCTGTATTATATTTGTAGTGACTTTAAAACTGTTAAAATGTTTAAACTATTTACATAAGCAAAAAATATTAATTGAAAACTTTTAGCATAATTAAATACAAAACACAGTTAAGCTTAGAACATTTTAAGTCTTTTACTCACAAGATCGTCCGTAGAGTTGAAATGTTAAAATGAGTGTATGCGTATTAAATTTAACGCAATATATATATATATATATATATATATATATATATATATATATATATATATATATATATATATATATATATATATATATATATATATATATATATATATATATATATATATATATATATATATATATATATATATATATATATATATATATATATATATATATATATATATATATATATATATATATATATATATATATATATATATATATATATATATATATATATATATATATATATATATATATATATATATATATATATATATATATATATATATATATATATATATATATATATATATATATATATATATATATATATATATATATATATATATATATATATATATATATATATATATATATATATATATATATATATATATATATATATATATATATATATATATATATATATATATATATATATATATATATATATATATATATATATATATATATATATATATATATATATATATATATATATATATATATATATATATATATATATATATATATATATATATATATATATATATATATATATATATATATATATATATATATATATATATATATATATATATATATATATATATATATATATATATATATATATATATATATATATATATATATATATATATATATATATATATATATATATGCCTACCTCTGCCCACCTCCGGTTTCTAATTTTGAAATTACACACAAGCGAAGCCAGTTTGAGTTGATCGCTAATTGATTTATTTTCTATTGCTTAATTTCTCAGGTTTTTTAGTAGCCTTGATACTAAAATTGATACTAAAACAATAGCTCCTAGAATTAAACTACAAGTTTTCATTACGGATGTAGGGTATATAAAATCCGGCCGCGCCTATGTTAGGCTTCTTACTTCATTATCGTATAATTACTAATGAATAAAAAATTCAATTGGTCAGTTGTATCTTTTTTCGGAGTCAATTTTTTGCAAATTACTTAGTTCCAAAGGAAAAGAGAGAAGAAGGTAGATAGATACCAAGAGAAATTGGGAGTGAGAGGAAGTGATCATCAATTCTTTAAGCGCCAATTTTAACTAGTTTCTCGATGATGATGTGCATCGTATGATTCACTCTGACTGCGTACTCACGAAATCGTACAAATAATTTATCACTATTTCAAAACAATAGCCATTCGGCTAAACGTCGAAACCGTCTCCGATAAGATATCGGCAAAATAATCTATAGAGCCCGAGCAACCGAGAAACAACTGAGGAATATTTGATATGACAAATTCAGTTAATCGTTGAGTAAAAACTGTACAGTGATTACAATGAGCACAAAGCACAAGAACACAAAATATCGTATTTTCTTTAGTGCAGGCCACTTAATAGGGAGTGTTACCCAAGCATGAGTTTGACTAACACAGTGAAGTTACTCCGATCGGATATTCATTAATAAAAAATATTGAAAACTATAAAATGTATTCAAACATTTTTATAACAGTTTTATTTTTTGAAATGATGTTATGAGTGAAAACAACGTGACAATCAACAAACAAAATGCATACCAGTTCATTCGATACATCGCCGTCGAATAATTCTATTACGGTCCAACCAGCGATTTCGAGAATTACCGGCGACAGACGGGATAAAACGATAATGACTTGTTTACGAGATCGCACACCGAGTTATTCCGCAAATCGTTATGCCATACGTGAACCAATGAATTATGACAACAAAAGCAACAACAAAACAACCGGAAACAGGCCGGAAGCTGTCTTACTCTTAAAAGAATCGCGACCATGCAAAAATAATAAATGGAAGTTGCTAAAAAGCGCCACCACGCACGATCTTAAGCATTTCCAGACAGAAGCTTTTATCACATCAACGACCCTTTCACCAACACCATCACCCCTCCTCACAACCGCATCTTCATCGACGCCTTCATCTTCTTTATCGTCTTCGTCGTGTTCGTCAGTGTCAGGATTACCGTTAGTTTCTAAATTAACGAAGCCGGTTTCTTCTATGGAGCAGCATCATATTTCAGGGATGGAACAACGAGTACTGCAGCTCGAAAGAGAAATGAATGATCAACGTGCGTACACTCATTCTTTGGAAATGCAAATTATCGAACTGAACCAACGCTTCATTACATTGCAAGAAACCGTGAGCCGACAAGAGCAAGAGACGCCCACTCAACAGAACCCGGAAAAGCTAAAGAAGAGTGTTAGCATACGTAAAAAGCAATCCAATGCCACATCGGTCGCCGTCGTGCAGCCCTCAAAATTTGTCGCTTGGATGAAATTATCAAATTTGTGGAAACATCGACCGAGTATTGAAGCTCTCAAACAGCAAAATATTTACAATGGTAAGTCTGTAATCGATATAGCGATAATAATTTATCGTTGAAACTCGCATCCGGCGATCGGAAGCTCAAAGTATTACAGGATTAATGTAATAGCAAAAAACGCGATTTACAGCCTTATAATGTATCACGATACGAACACGATTCGAAAACGTTGACGAACACGAAACAAAAACGAAGGCTCTGATAATGAAACCTCTTCGATCACTTCGTTTCATTTCCAATTTATTGTTGTTGGCATCTACAGAAAATGTGCGATTGTTTACCTCCTACCACTTCTCCTCTCCTTGCAATCATAAGCAGCAATGCTTCTTTGCTTTGACGATCGCATTTTTGTTATCGTCAATTTTGACAACCCTTTCGTGAAGTATTCGTGATACATTATTAAGCGATTTCCAATCGGACACGGGAATGCATGTAAAAAACACCAACAAAAATCTAGTTTTCGATTCGTGTTCGTTACGTTTTCGTTATCGTTATTTTGGCATTCTTCTTCATCATTTCTTCGTTAAATCGAAGAAAAGCGGGGAAATAGCAAAAGAAAATCGAAGATTACGTTTTCGTATCGTGATACATTATAAGGCTGTTAATCACACATGAATTTTTGAAAGTGTAAATTATCGATAAAACTAACCTCAATTCAAATCGTTAATGCACGTCTTAATTAATGCTCGTAAAATCTAGTCTATTATCTTTTAAAATATCTAACTTTATAGATAAAATAATAAATACATTACCCTTCAAAATAATCCTCTTCGGCACTTCGGAAAATTGGTTAATTATCGAATCGTCTTGCCTTTCCGGTTGCCAAATATTTGATATTGCGATGGATGACGTCGTTGAAACGCAACTCGAAAGGTGACCAGACTAGACGAGACGATGCGAATTTTGGTATAAGCACATTATTTTTTTTGCTCGCCTGAAATTTAAGAAATAACCATTAAAATCTTTTGCATACTTTCAGATGAAGCCTGTTTTGATACCGAAATTGAAATGGTTCTTAAACATGAAGTCTACAAAACGGTACCTAAAATCGTTATCGATTGTTGCGATCTCATTGAGGAGAAATATCGCAAGTCGTCGGAACCCATCGAAGGTATCTATCGGCAATGTGGCGACTACAACAAGATTCAAAGTCTTCGTTTCAAAATTGATGCCAATGATTATGATGCTTTGCGTCAACCGAAAATCGATATACACACTTTGACAGGCGTGTTGAAATTGTTTTTGCGTGAGATTAAAAAGCCTTTGATCAAAACGAATGAAGCCAAAACATTTATCGGAAAACCTAATCAATGGCGTAAGTTCATTGAAATATTTCATTGAAAATTGTTAAATTAACTTTCTTATACAGTTTTGACAGACTTTCCCACAAAAATTGAGATCCTAAAAAGATTGATACGCTCCCTTCCCGAAATCAATCGTGACACGATGCAATATTTATTTACACATTTTAATAGGTAAGCATAAGATGTGTTGTAAAGTGTTATATTGTGTTATAATGCTTATTATTTTGCTGGGCTTAACTGATCACAACGCAGTGACGTAAATGCCTTTTTTTAAATCAGCCCAAAAAGATAGTTTTGAACCCATGAGCCTCTTCAATATACGACATTTTTGTACTTCTTAATCTGCATAATTTTCAATTTTCTTTTGATTTACTTTACCGAAATTGGAATTCACTTTTACTCTTCTTATTATTTATATCTTTAATGATCTGTTTTTTCATCAACAGATTAACCAAAGTTCCATTGCAATCGATTAGTGCCGATACATTATCGGTTTCAGTTACGCCTCCCATATTTCATACAGTTCAACAGGATGTTCACATACAAGATATCCATGTGATTCTTAAAGAGTGCGAAGTGTTGGCCGATTGTGTAAGAATTATGATCGAATATCATACCAGAATTTTTAAGTAAGTTCTCCATAATCATTCTTTTTATTTTTGACTAATTTTATAATATTGCTAATGATTGTATATATTTACGAAAAGTCAATAGTGAACGATCTCTACTACAGCATAACTCATCCAATAAAAATTTAGGTGTGCCGTGGAACGTCGACAAAGGGTTTTGCAGATGCGTCATCTAAGGCGAACTTTATCACATACCGATCCAATATTTCAGAATTTATTTTAGGGCATTAATATTGAAAACAATCAAGTTATCGCCGATATTTTTATACAAGAAATATATAATCTAAAGAGTATTCATTAATCAGTATTTTTGAAAGCCAGACTTATATCGGATTACAGTTTATATTACAGTTTAAAAAAAGAGAATTCTTTTAAAAAATATAAATACATATTCTCTATTCTCTCGATTTCACACGCAAATTGATACCATTCAAAGATTTCAATACCATTTCAGCCAATAGTATTAACTCTTCATCCGGTTTTTCTAAAATGAATTCGAAATTTTTTATCACTTTAATTGTAAGTATTTTCATTATGAGCAAAGCATATTTTCGTCCGATGCACACATGTGGTCCTCCAGAAAATGGTATATAACTAAAAGCGGGCAATTCTTTTTGCTTTTCGTAACTAAAACGTTCCGGCCGAAATTCTTCAGGCTGTTCAAAATAGGTCTCATCGTGTGCCAGACCATAGATATTAATCCAGATTGTAATGCCGGCGCAATAATGAACTCCGCCTATTTTAGTATCAGTTGTGGTTTGACGTCCCGTCAACGGAACGATGGTGTAAAAACGAAGGCATTCCTTTATGAACATGTCGAGGTACTGCAAACGATTGATATCATCAATACCCAAAGGCGGTGGTGAATTGTGTGATGTAGATGGGGAGAATTCTGATGACGATGTGGACAGTTTGACACTCGATTCTAAATCTTTAATTTCCTCGGATAATTTCCTCTGTGTTTCAGGATATTTTGCCAGAGCATAAAATACAAAAGACATGGCGGCGGTGGTGGTATCAACTCCCTAAACGTTAAAAACCAATTTTAAAATATCGAAATAATTTCTGCCATTCCGCCAAAAAAAACAACTTACTGCTAAAACAAAAGTATTTGCTTCATCGCGTATTTCTTGATACGTCCACGGTCTTCCGTCCAATTCTGTTGTCAACATTCTGTCTAAAAACGTACTGCGTTGACGTTTCGGTCGAGTATTGATGTCATGAGTTTGTACTTCGTCTTTTGAGGATTGTTTCAAGAATTCAGAACGCTCTTGTATGACTTGATCCATTAAATTATGTATGAGCTTAAGAGCTTCTTCAAGTATACGATGAGATTTAGTTAATTTGAAGATAAAATCATAGGCCAGTAATGGATTAACCATCCGTTTGAAAAGTAATTTGCTTACACTTGAATAAATTTGAAAAGTAACGGGGTTGTGAAATATGACCCTATTCGTGACTAAGTATATCTCAATACATCTAAAATTGTTTAATTTACTTGTGAAAGGCATGCGTGTAAACACAATTCGGATCGTCCTGTGCATTTAATTTTTTGCCCATCGAAGTATCTAATTTCGAAGAATATACTAATGTAATTAAAGAAACGTTATTGAATGTAATAAAACTTACCAAAAATTATATCCAAAATACAAGGAAATAAATATTCACTGGCTTCAATTGTTTGATTTTCGAGTGTTTGTAATTTTTCAATAAATTTCTCCGCATGTAAATTAATTGCTCCAACGAAGCTGTTAAGAACATTCGGATGAAAAGCTGGTCCCAGAGCGCGTCTATGCAAATCCCAAAACTTGCCTGTAAGCAATTATTCTATAATAATTTGTCTTAATGCCCTTTAATCGAAGAATGGAATGATTTTTTTTATTGATGATGATGTAAACTTAAATTATTCCAAGAGTCATCTTCACCTTCACAACTCGTCACGCCTTTTTCAGTTGCCTTTCAACTGTTTGACACCACAATGGATTACACCGTATCGCGCATAGTTTTATCGAATAGTTTGGAAGGAACTAAAAAAGACGAGAAGAGTTGTGAAGGAACTCTTGGAATAAACGAAGTCATCAGTTATTTTTGAATCATCAACAAAACACAAACCCTGACTGATAAGTAAACCGTTGCCAATCAATGCATTTAATTGATTAAAAGTATCCGCACGGACCAAAGTCGAATCGTTTAGTGCATCGCGAGTTTCTTCAGGCGAATGTAAAAATACCCAAAGCTGTGTTCCCAACCAAAGGCGATAAGTTTTTTGAAAGTGGCGACGGATTTCCGTAATCGATAGGAAAATAACTAAAATAGATTTTAAAAAAAGAAGAAATTTCCAAACAAATAAGAAAAGATTTCCGATTCTAAAACAATACTAACATTCCGGTTTTAATTTAGCCATCATTTGGATATTGCCAACAAGTGGCAATGCCCAAGGGCCGGGAAGTTTCCGTCCAACCAAAAAAAGGCGATATTTAGTTTGTAAGAAATAAACCACAGAAACAACAAGTAGGAATATCAATAAAAGTGACATTTCAGTCGTTGATTTTATAAAAATAAAAATTCCTTCAAAAGATCTAGATTAGCTTCAAATTATTTCAATTTGATTGAAGTTATGTAGAATTTATTAAAAACAATTTTTAGTTAAAACTCAGTTATATCGAATCGCTCTTTCTCTTTCATTTGACAACAGTCGACTAAACCATTCTCTTAGCTTGCAGTTCGTTCCTTGTGTGCAGATTGTAGTCTCTCTAACGAATAACAACTCCTCTCATGCGTTACACATTCACATATTTTTTTATTGAGAGGTCGATAGCCCGGGTGGGAAGTAGCGATAAATTTTTCCGATCGAAACACATCCCTACGTTAAGCATTTATTATTTAAAAAAACTGTTTTTTTTAAATGTTTTAATAAATTTTCATTACGATGCCACCCTGGCTCTCGTTAATTCGTTAGGTTTTATAAAAAAAGTATAAAAAAAGAATATAAAAAAATTAAAAAAGTAGGTTATGCCGGTTGTAGGGTTACACAATAGCTATTATTAATATTTACCTTAATTGAATTACGTTCCTAAAATTGGTTCATAATCAGCACAGTGGAGAACGAGTTCTTCTACTCGTATGATATACTTGGAATAATAAATCGAAAGCAGATATTTCCAATTTTCTGTAATTTTCGTAACAGAAAAAATTGTTATCTTTAAAAAATAAGTTGATTTAAAATATTTCAATTTGAAGATAAATCATCCAAAGCTCGCTTTCAAAATAATAGGCTCGTGTATATTTCCAACGATTAGATATAAAATTTTGTAATCTTGTAAGTTTTTAATTTTTTAATTTTATTAAACCAAATGATTATTTTATATATATATATTATTGGACTTTAGCATTTCGTTTTCTTAATTCCTCTCCTTATCTATCTCTCTCTCCCTTTCATAAGACATTGTTTCCAACTTTTGTGAAGCAACGATGGAAGCGCTATAAAGCCAATAACGTGGAATAAAAAACTCATATCTATCTAGACTAATTTATGAGAATTAGATCCAATCAATTTTTATCAGATATATTTTTGTAAAATATATCAAAAGACATTCAGTACATTAAACAATTGGTTCCTAATATTATCGATTTGTCCATTACTTAATTTTATTTAATTCTGTTTTGACTTAATCAAAATTTAAATAAAATTAAAAAATTGTTTTTAATATTTCCTTAAAATTTTTATTTTAATCAAACCCTAATTCAGTTTTAATTTGATCTTAATTTCTTCCTAGAATACTTGATCTTAATTAGAAGCAAAACAATGCTCACAACGGCTTAAAATCCAGGTCTGAGACTGATACGAGTAAGGTCACATTTTGGGGTATTCTGAAGTTGAAACAATTTTCAATTACAGTCATCTAATTTAAAACTAAAGGAAAGGAACAAAAACAAGGAGTGTGGAAAACAGGAAAGAAGAAGGAAGGAAGGAAGCAAAGGAATTTTTTATGTTCAAAATTGCGAGTTTTCAAGGAAGGCGATAACTTGATTCAAATTGAAACAACACAGAAGAATGAGTTTAGACTTTCATTTTTCTTATTGGATTTATTTTAATTTTGAATTTTTGTTTTGTTTTCAAATAAGTTTTAGGCATCATTCTTCCAAATTCAATACATTTTCCTTTTAAACATATAAATTATCATAATATCGAATTTATCATCGAGAAAATAAGAGTGGAATAATATTAATAATAGAACTAAATAAAACCTCTTTTAGCCTAAGCCACTTATAAATTTTTTAGTTTGAATTCTTAAGAAAATTTCATAAATTTAATTAAAATGGCAATATAAAAATATCAACTTACCTGAATTAAAAATTACAATATGAAATCAATTCAAATTAATTCTATTTTTTATGTTCATCAATACTTTTGCAGGCATTTTCAAATTTTGCCATAGGAAACTTCTTTCCAATTTTTCTTTATTTGGTTTATTTACGTTTGCTTGTTTGTCGGCTTGACCAAAGAATTTCCATTAAAAGCAAAGAATTTTTCAATATTTACTGCATCTTATTTATTATGTTTCCGTTATTTACTGATTCCTTGTTTATGCGATTTAATTATATTCTTTATTTATTTTCTTTTCTTTGTATAATTTCAGTTTTTCTGTTATTTATTTTTTTAAGTGTTTGTTAACTTTTCTGCTTTGCTTGTTTCTGCTTTTCAATTTTTAATTTCGTGGGTAGTTTTATTTATTCTGTTTTTTAATTTCTTAATTGGTTTAAATTCTTCAAATTGTTTATCTTAAAAACAGACTAAGTCCTTTTATGGTAAAATCGAGATCCTTGCAGGTTTTGCCATTAAAATACTTTTCTATTCCTTCCATTAATTTTTGTGGTTAAAGAAACTTTATTGAATGAAAATTGAGAAGCAAAATTAAATTTGGGCTGAATAAGTTTTGGGATTAAATAATTTTTTCTTAAAAGGATTTAGTCGATGTTTATAAACTCAACATCTCATTTGCTTGTTTTGTTGGCTTGTGGGCTTGTTGGATTGCTCTGCATATGTTAATTAATTTTAATTATTTGTTTCTTAAACTGCGTTTGCTGTTCATTAGTTTTTTGTTGCTTTTTTTGTGATTACTGTAAAGCTAAATTTAATACATTTCTTTTTTTATTTGTCTGTCTTGGCCATTTTCGTTTGTTTTTGTTTTAATTATTTATGGGATTGTGGGTTTGTTAACTTGTTTGTTTGTCACTCTGAAGAGGCTTATCTTTTGATTTTTAATTGTTTTATTCATTTCTACATTTTATACAATCCAATTCTTGACATATAAGTCTATCATATCCTATATATTTACATGTATTATATAAATATTAACAACGGCCTTTGATTAAAATATTTCCTAAATCTGAAAAACTGCATTTTCGATGTAATAATCTCAGAAGATCTGACAGAGCTATTGATTATTCATTTAATTAGTTTTAATACACTTCATAGCTATTCACAATTATGTCTATTCTAACAAAGACTTCATTTATTTTAACAAAGAAATTCAGCTTAATTTTAGGAGGAAAAACTTTTATTTATGTCTGAATTCTAACTGAATTAAAAATTAGACGGTTCTTTTTTTATTTACTATTTTTTTAATTTTTGAATTTTTAGTAGCTTGTTTTATATAAAAAAACATTTTTTTAAAAATAATATCTTATATAAAAGGCATGTAATTTTATTGAATTATAGTTTTATTTAATGCTCCCATTACTAATTATTTTTTTCAAATATTTTTTAAAAAAAAGGTTTCATAAAAAACTTATCACATCGGTTTTTCAATTTAATCTATTTTAATACATGTAGAATTATTTACACATATATGTATTAAATATATGCAATTGAAATACATGTATTATATATATATATATATATATATATATATATATATATATATATATATATATATATATATATATATATATATATATATATATATATATATATATATATATATATATATATATATATATATATATATATATATATATATATATATATATATATATATATATATATATATATATATATATATATATATATATATATATATATATATATATATATATATATATATATATATATATATATATATATATATATATATATATATATATATATATATATATATATATATATATATATATATATATATATATATATATATATATATATATATATATATATATATATATATATATATATATATATATATATATATATATATATATATATATATATATATATATATATATATATATATATATATATATATATATATATATATATATATATATATATATATATATATATATATATATATATATATATATATATATATATATATATATATATATATATATATATATATATATATATATATATATATATATATATATATATATATATATATATATATATATATATATATATATATATATATATATATATATATATATATATATATATATATATATATATATATATATATATATATATATATATATATATATATATATATATATATATATATATATATATATATATATATATATATATATATATATATATATATATATATATATATATATATATATATATATATATATATATATATATATATATATATATATATATATATATATATATATATATATATATATATATATATATATATATATATATATATATATATATATATATATATATATATATATATATATATATATATATATATATATATATATATATATATATATATATATATATATATATATATATATATATATATATATATATATATATATATATATATATATATATATATATATATATATATATATATATATATATATATATATATATATATATATATATATATATATATATATATATATATATATATATAAATTATGGACTTAATATATCGATATTATTAGATAAATAAATACAAAATAGAAATAATAAATGTAATTATATTCGAACAAACAGCATAAAATAAATTAATAGTTTTCTGAAAATTTTTCTTTTACGTTTCTACTACAAAACAATTTTTATTGCCAGAATGATCTGAACGTGTATAATAAATATCAGCTTAATGAAGAGCACGTTTTAATTAACTTCGAATTTTGGCTATGGAGAAGGCTAGGGGCTCAACGAGAAACATTTTTCTTTTACGACCGGCGTCTTCCTTGCTCTTCTCGTCTTCGATACGCGGGCGTTCAAAATATTGGTGGCAAAATTAGTTGCCTAATTGTCTTCTATATTTTTTTTTAAGATTTCCTTGAAATTGAACGTGCTGCTACGAAGGAAATATGATAAATCAACCCATGAAACAATAGGATTCATTGTGTTAAAGGATATAATAGAGCATATGTTGAACTAAATATAAATGTGGCTTAGAAAGTATTTCAAAAAGTCAAAAATCTGTTATTGAAAAGTTTCAAATATGAAATGGAAACACTAAGAAGCTATGTCGATGAGAATTTTATTGTCACTCGCGAAAGCTAATTTGTATATTAATTACAAATTTGTTACAATTACGATTCATATCGTCTTACGAGAGAACAAATCTCTACAAAAGTTTGAGTTATAACAAATGCCGCTCCAGGGAAAAGCGTGGTGATTATCTAGGTGTTTCCGAAAGAAATTGTATTGAAACGGGTAACTAAATATAAATTAATTAATAATTGGAAAGTGGAATGAATATAATAGTATATGTGAGACATCCATGCCAATTGTATTACCGTTACAAAAAGCTTATTATTTTCAAACTAAGAGAGTTTTAATCGATTACAGAACTGCATTTCGCTTTCCTCAAACTTCAATACGAGTACAAACAATTTAATAACGTTCATCGTTTGAAACGGTTCGTAACAATAAGGTTATGAAAAAAAACCTTATTAATTCTTTTGAAGAAAAACCTTAGAAAATATAGTGAAATATTCAAAAAATCGATAACTATTATTGTTAAGTCTTAATTCTAAATTGACTTTATATTAAGCAAATTTTTATCGTTACCAAATTTTGTGTGTATTTGGATTCTTCTTCGACAGTAAACCAGAGGATTTTCTTTAAAAATTGTTATACTATTAACGCTAATTTTTAGATTTTAGTCCTGTAAAAATTATTTATTTCTTTTTAAAATTTAATTTCAAATCACGAAAAGTTTCGTCGAAAGTATTTATCAATTTTTGTTAAATCTTGCTCAATAATTCGATTTTGTGTTATTGTTTTTCTTCTCTCCTACTTACATGTTTTCCTCATTTCTTACACACATGCATATGAATAAATATTATTTTGTATTATAAATTTTAAAGCCGATTTTTTGGTAGTTTTTTTTATTTCCCATATTTTAGACACTGATTCTAATATTCATTTTTTTAGGCCATAACTTCCTACTAATTAAACTTTTCAAATAAATTAAAGCTCACAAAATATGTCATTCGCAAAATATTATAAATCGTACGCAAATAAAAATATTCACTTCGCTTTCTTGTCAAAACTTTTGTTCGATGTTCTAGATTTATTTTGATTTTAATTGATATTGAAATATTTATTTCTTACTTTTAATTATAATCGCACAGAAAACCAGAAACCAGTGGAGTATATTGGCGCTTAAAAGTATGCAACATTTGAGAGACTATCGGTTCAAATTGTGCAACGTAACGATATCGGTATTATCTAATGGATTTAACACGTTAACGCAAGTGACAACTGATGCAACCGCCCACAATATCTACAGCAATCACGTATTACTAAATCGAAACAAATTTTTTGGGAAGCACTCGCTAATGTTTCAGTATGCGTCAACGTGTTAAAATAATTTTATTGAAGAAATTTCAGTTTCAGTATTTGCAAAAATACAATTTGATAGAAGCGGTAAATTTTAACATGTTCGTCTATTTTTATTAATGGCATTTGAAATTTATTATTCTAAATAATTTAACAAGGAAGGCAATATTTGCATATTAATAGAGGAAGATAATTAGAGGCAACATCGATATGTTCTAAGAAAGGAAAGGAATATCAGAACAGAACATATAAATCTATTAATTCTTTAATATATTATATATATTTTTAAATATCTCTCGTTTGTCATTAACCAATTCGTCTTTATGGTAATTACAAGAATAGCTTAAGGCTTTTGAAGTTAATTTTAATAAAACAATTCTTTTCTTATTTTATTTTCTATTTCCTAAGTATACACAAACTTAAATTATTTCGTAGTATTATAAAACATTTTATGTTTTTTTATACCACAAACAATTTAGCTTTTTAAATAGATAATTTTTCAAAGTTTAACATTTTCCAGCAAACTTTCTAAAATTGTAAAAATTTTAAAAACAACTACAAAAACAGAATTTAACAGAAGTAAAAAGTTAAAGATTTATTTGAAATAAATTTTTTAATAAAACAAACTTCAATCGATTAAAAAATTGTAAAACTAAGTTAATAATTTTATAATAATTCCTATAATTTTTATCACTATCTAAAACTACTTTGTATATTTAATAAACAGTTTAACAACTACAATTACGATTATTATTATTTATATTTATGGCTATAACTTTTTATACAATACAATATTTTTCTCATATAATATTATTATGAACAAAATAACAATTGATTCAAGCAATCGCTTCATAATTTTATCTTATATATATTTATAATTTTATAAACTTACAAATTTACAAATAAAATTATTCTTCTTTCTTTTGGCTACAATTGATTTTTCTTCGACAATTTTCAGAGGTAACAAGAAATTACGCAACAACCTTTACTAAAACACATCAATTAGCAAATAACTCGAAAACTAACAAGGAAGGTAAAGGAAATAGGAAGAGGTGGTTAATTTCTTTCGTCAATTCTTCTTCATTACCACATGTTTGACATGTCTGGAAATGTCTGACTTACTTAAAAGGACCTCATCATGTTTTTGGGAATGTTTTCGAAGGTTGGAAAATTATTGGAGTAAACAACTTGAGTAAACCCGGGCGAGAGGAAACTTGCTTACCGGGTGGATGATGTTGCGATTGTTGTTGTTGTTGAGGTGACGATTGTGACTGCTGTTGTGAAGTGGGTTGTTGTTGTTGTTGTTGCGGAGACTGCGGTTGCTGTTGCGTTTGCTGAGATTGAGATGATGATGATGATGATGATGATGATTGTTGTTGATGTTGTTGTTGTTGTTGTATCTTTTGTTGGTGTTGTTTTTGTATTTGTTGTTGCTTCGACGATTGCTTCAACTGCTGCAATTGTTGTTGTAATTGCTGTTGTTGTTGCTTCTGCTGTTGCTGTTTATACTCTTGCGAATAATGCTTCTGTTGTGATTGTTGTTGTTGTTGCTCCTCATGCTGTTGCTTCTCTGCGGATGCCGTTAGAACTTTTGGTGTTTGTTTTTCGTTGTTTTTTAACGTTGTCAATGTGATTATATCGTTGCAATAAATTTGTTGTTGTTGTTGTGGCTTTTGTGACGTACCCTGTTGGATCTGTTTTTGTTGCTGTTGTTGCTGCTGCTGCTGCTGATACCTAATATTATGTGCTGGTGTTAATCCAGCCGCGGCTGCCAATGCTGCTGTAGCTTGTGACACAAATAGCTGTTGTTGTTGTTGGGATTGCACTTTCGCTGGCGTTGTTTTAATTGGCTGATTTGCATTCTGATTGAGAATATTATCGATGGAAAGCAATGCACCAACTCCGGTCAATTGTTGCAATAATTCTTGTTGATGTTTATGTTGTTGTTGCTGTTGTTGTTTACTTGTTAAACTGAAGCTAGAAATACCTACCGGAAGCGGAGATCTCTGTAAGTCGTTCGAATCGCCAGTGTATCTGAAATTCAAGAAGAATAAACGTTTTCTTTTTAAAATGAAATATTATTTTTAATATTTTGAGTTTACGAAAAACTTTTAGAAGAGATGGAAATTTTGTTAAATTAATCATATTGTCGCTGTCCTACGCACAAGGCAATATCTTCTATTTTTGTTCTTATTCATACCCTTATCTATTTCTAATTTCGTATATTAATTACTTTATTTCAATTCATACATTACTTTTATATGATTTATTTTATACTATTTACTTAATTTCCTACATGCCTGCTTTCTTTCTTTCCCACCAAATTGATGGGGGTATATTTTATCTTCTCTACCGTTTTTAGTTGAACAGTTAAAACAAGGTGGATGCAAAAACGGCAGATTAAAATATGTTCCAAAAAAATTAATAATACCGACGGTTTAACGAGAAAAACCAAGCCTAAATTATTGCAAATAAAGCTATCGTTGAAACGATATGGGAAGACATTCAAACAGAAATAACAGAATAAACATTTTCAAACAGAAATTCATCAGTCAAGTGGTATGCGCTTCTAATTATTCTACTAGTGACTCATGTTTATTAGTGGCTCATGCATCAATAAGAAATTAACTCAAAACACAGCAATGAATATTGAGATTACATGCTAGAACTTTATTGTTAATACCAAATCAAAATCTAAACCACTCTAATTAATCTTCGTCTTGTATAAGATATAAGCGAAAACTATAAAATACATGCAATTGTTCATCAATACATTTATTTAACAAGTACAAGCCGAGAAACAATTTTCAGTTGGTTTCTTGGAGGGACCCCCCCTTTTATGAATCTTATTAAAGCAGACCAAAAATTGTGGTGAATTCGATGTACTTCACCAAAGCAGTCAGCAATTTGCCTTCGTGACTGATCAGATTTGAGTCTTAACCAAATAGTATCCTGACGCTTTACTATACCAGCATCTTTAAAAATGTTGCGTAATTTAGTAGTAGTATTTTGTAGTATTTAGTAGTAGCATTTTAGTATTAGCATTTTAGTACTAGGATTTTAGTAGTAGTGATTTAGTAGTAGTATTTGTAGAAAAAGTTAGAAAATAAAAAATGCACCCTCAAAAATAATTTTTGTTTTTCATTCTTCGAAATCGATTAAGCGAGAATTTATAAAAACATCCCTTGCCTTTAATTTTTTGTCATCCCTCAAGTAAGGTATACGGTTCATACCCTCTGCAATCATATGAAAAGTTAATTTGTCTTTAATTTTTATTTCGACTTATCTGTCCAATTCCCACGAATCTCGTGATATCCTGATAATTTTTTATATTTTTTATCCTATCAGTAGTTTTTATTAGGATTTATATCGTAGGAATGGAATGATCCAACAATTACGTATTTCACCAAAGGTTTATATTATTATATTGCCTAATTTATTTAAAAAAAACTGAATATGGAATTATAAGATTATAAGCTTATATCAGTTGTATTGTTTTATAAATAAATAATTGTATGAGAAATTTTATAGATCCTCTTATCGAAAATCTTACGACAAATATTATAACCCATTATAAAAGAAACAAATCTAATTATATCACTTAAAAATTATAACATTATACATAACAATTTTATATAAAACAAAATCTTATAATCAATGAAATTTTGAAAATACAGTTTACTTTTGTATATTTAATAATATAACGTACAAATATTAAACTAAAATTATATAAAACATTATGACTGTATGACAACACATTAATTTAATTTCATAACGCAAATTTATGTTAAAAATAAAGTCATTAAAAACTGCATAAGGCAGAATAGTATAAACAAATAATGGACATAACAAATACAGACAAATTGCTATGGCTCTTTATGCCCTTTGGTTATACGCTTAGCGAATATTTCAATTTTCATTAAAAAAAATAAAAAATTTAAATATATTTATATAAAGTTCTCAAAGGGACAAAGTGTGTGATCTAAATTAGTTCTTAATTTTAAAAATGTTCCTCTGGTACATTTGATTTTAGTAAACATTTATTAAGTGTGATTTAAAACAGGCACATTACAATACTTATAAAGCTAATTAACTATGATTATCATGCTTTAACTATAGTTTCTTCTATTTAAGACTTTCGTATGTCCGAATATATTAAGAAACTCATATGTACATGAAACTTACTTAATATTTGTATATTCTCGTCCGACCTGAAGACTTTGTTCTTCAGCACGTTTCCTTTGTATAATTGTTTGTATATAATGCTGTACAGCGTAATAAACAAATTTATATTGTGCCTCAGTTTGTACTAAACCAGATCGTTGGGAACGTAATATTTGTATTGTACGCTGGATATCAATTTCAGTATCCAAACCTATTCCATATTCATCGATCCACCAAGATAAATTTGTTATAAAAATATTTTCAAAAAATATTAATAATTTAACAATGTTCAATTGTAATAAATAATATAAAATTAACACACCATTTCTATCAATTTGATCCAATATCATATCAATCACAATAAAAGTTCCTGTACGACCAATACCCGCAGAACAATGAACACAAATTGGACCCTTGAAGGAAGAAAAGAAATATAAAGCTTTATTAAATCTTTCAATTTTATAAAAAATATAATTTGATGTTCTTACCGGTTTATCGCCCGTCTGAACTAACTGTGTTTGTTTCGCATTAACATCTTGCAGAAAATTTAAAACACAACCCGGATCTGAAGGCACACCATGATCGGGCCAAACCTGGAAATGATAATGGAATATGCGTCGCTCCGGTTTATCACGCCAAGACAATAGAAATTCTCGTAATGTATAATCGCTGGTTGAATGCTCTGAGACACATTGAATTTTGGCAAAACCGAATTGCTTACATTGACCGTTATCGGGCCAATATTTTGCACATTTATTCTTGCCTTTAAAAAAAGAATGGAATTAGAGAAAAGTAATTAAAAAGTTAGACTCAGGGGGAAGAGGGAGGAAGTAAACATTCCCACATCATGTCTTACCTCTTTCATATTCTTTGGTCGTCATAACAATGACGCGGGTATTTTCCTGCCAAATCATATTCCAGAAGTCTACGATTGTATTTGTCAGACAGCCTTGTGTGGCAATATACGTCTTAAACAAATCACGCTCAGGCAGATCGCTGCTATTCTTCTTCAGCAATCCACAACCTATTGACCGACTCCCAATACCAATAGCACCGGACGTAGCAGCAGCAGCAGCATTGATGGTCAAGCCCGAATTTGCATTGCCGCCCCCAGTCGATGTGAGGGATTCGCTACGTTTGTGCCTGTTTAGGGTATCGGACTTTTTATTGCATGTCGTGCAATTACTATATGGCAGAATAGCCGATTTCATGGCACACTGTACGCAAGTTTTATTCAATATTTGACAATTCGTACAGCTTTTTTGCAAAAGCGCTGCAGTACAGGCGGGACAAGACGATACTGTCATATTTAGGCTCTCCGACGAGGAGCTAATGCTACTCAGATCTCCTTCGGTGGGTAAACGTATGTAATTGGCATTGATATATTCCGAACCAACAACACTCCGATCAACATCGAGTAATTTAACGCGGGTGTGATCATCTAAAAATTGAGAAAAAGAAGAACAGATTTTAAGAGAAACCAAAAAAAATTGTAAAGGCACAAAAGCAATTCCTTACATGGTAAAATATTTTTATAACGGTTTTTACTACGATTCTCAATCTTATAACCCTCGCGACGTGAGAATATATCACGACTGTCTTGCTGCAGCGATTCAAACTCTTCCCAAAATCCACCCTGTATAAAAAGAATAAATAATAAATAAAAGAATGAAAATTTAAAAACAAAAAAATTTAAGGATTTTAACTGCCGTTTTTTAAATTCATACTCTTTTAGAAAACCATTAATTTCATGATTATTTTTTCATAAAATGAAAAAATCGCTCACGAATTTATTAATGTTGGACGAAAAATTTATCTCATTTTTAATTCCTAAATTATTTTAAGCAAAAAGCAAAAAAGGAAATTGAGAAACGCCATTGAATTTATAAACAAACGTATCCGAATAAATTGAATTTTAAGTACAAAAATCGCATAATTTAATAATTTGGGTAAAATTTCTGGTTGTTTTTTTTTTTTTTTTTTTTTTTTTTTTTTGATGAAATACTTTCGATTTTATGGAAATCTGTAAAATTGTATAATGACTATTTTATTCCCTGTTACTGCGCATCATGTAATCGCTATAAAAAATTCCATAAAAAGTATGAAAGGCGGAGACTAAATGTTGATTATACGGACGCCACCATCGTCGCCATTCATCCACCCATCCGCTCCACCACCGCTCAGTCACTCACCTTCACCAGTTGTTCGACTCGGGCATTAATGCCGGCAGCGGTAATTCGCGTTGCGTTGAATGGTTGCCGTAAATGGACAACAGTGCCGCACGTCTCCACCATCGGATTACGTTTATAGTGTTCGATCAGTTCAGAAAGTGTTGCAAATGGCTCACCACCACCAACATCGTATTTTTTATCCTTCACAAAAAAAATAGGATTGATTTATTTTTTAGATTTATTTGAATTTTAAATAAAAAATTTACTTAGCAAGAAATTTTAAAGGAATCAAATAAAATCAAAAAGTGTTTGGTAATGGAAAATGTAAACAAGTGGTAATGAATGTTATGGCAACAACAACTATGGCAATTACAACAACAACAAGAACAATTAACAAACTAATAGCCATGCGCTTCAGCTTTTCAATACCATATTTAGTCGTTTTTGTTACGATTGTTGTTTTTTTTTTCTCTCCATCACATCAACAAACACTAGTACGTTCTTTTTTCACTCGTCGTTGTTGTTGTTGTTAGTTTGTTTCTGTGCGATTATACTTAATTGTGATTTTACTCTCGCTGTTTAGCGAATGAATCTGCGTACGTGTGTGCATGTAGTATATGTATATACATGTAGTAAACACAATCAAGGTCAAGCAACGAGGAACTATTTCAATGTTATGTTGTTGTTTCTCCCTTTCTTTCTGTTTCTCTTTCCCACAAACACGATTAAACGAACAAACCCAATACACGCCTGTATATTTCATTTTATTTACAATAATAATAAAATATGAATTTTAGTCACTTTTCAATTTAAAAAATTTATTTGTTTCAATTTAAAAAATTGCAAATAAAACAAGGAACACAATCCCCCCCCCTACCCCTTACCAACCAATTTAAGAAAACCTTTGATTTAATTTTTTGAATACCCTACAATTGACAGAGTCGTCTCTCTAGCGTTTTCTTTATGATTTTATTTAGCGAATAAAAATAGCGAATAAAAAATATAAACTATATTAATAAAAATATTTTAAATTTCTAGATATTGTCCTTAAATTATTTTCTTTTTTTTTACCCTGACATATTACCCACCTGCCAACGGATCATGACGTGCGTCACTTTGTCATCCGTTCGAACAGAAAGTACAAAATCGCCGGGTTTACTTTGAGATTCTCGTACAAGAAATGAACCATTTTTTCCACGTTCCAAAATCAATTTTTCAGCTTCCTTACCCGAAAGATTGCCATGAAACCATCTAGAAAAAATGCAATAAAAAATAAAAAAAAATTGATATTTTCAATTATAATTGATTTAAATGTTATTACGTTTATTATAATTTAAGGCAAGAAGAAATTGTTAAATAAAAATACAACGAGGAGAAGAGTCGCAAATGCGTTCGATTCATATGATTACAATTACTAAACTGATCAACGATTTGAAACAACTGAAAAATAAAGTGCACATAAATGCACTCTCAGCAAGCTGACGAATAAATTTCGTACACAACAAGAACAAAACAAAAGAAATATTCGCTATCGGCGTATTAACGAATAAGGAGATCATGATTTTTATTGTTGTTCGGTGCAATTGGCGCGAGAGACCGAACACATGAAAAAAGGAATTACAAAAACAATTTTCGAAAAATTTATAACATTTTACAATACAATAAAAATGAAATTTAAAAAAGAAAAACCCACAAAAAATAACAAAAAAAAAAATAAATTAACATAAAATTACAACAAGTTAAAATCCGACTTTAAAAACTAGTTAAAAACTAGTTAAAACCCGACGATGAAAAGCGATTGTAGATGTCACAGTTTTTTAACTCGTTTGGATGCAATGCAAATATGCCGAAGTCAGCGGCGACGTCGATGAGATTTTTTATTAACACGCCAAGATAGCTTAGGCACCTCCTTAAATTTACGTTGAACGGGGAACAGTCAGTCGACTTGGCAAATTATGGCAAGCGTTCTGTGATTTTTGCGAATATAAAATCCATTTAAAAAAGGAGGAAAAATTAAATTGAGTAATGAATTATTATGACTTTATCACTTATAGTAAAGTAAATAAAGCATACCTAGATATCACAATCAATTTTTTCATGAATTCACCACATATGGGCACAATATGCGCATATATACAAGTATTGTATAATACTCGTAAGCACACACACATATAGTCCTATTTCAGTTATAGAGATATTGACGATAATGATGATGACAGTAATAGACAGTGTTGTTTATAATTACAATGATTCATCATTTTAGGCGGTACACAATAAAACTCAACTCCATTAATTATGAAGACCTTTCAAAATGTTATCGACGTGAAATTCAATAAAAAAAATTATAAGGGTCACTTGCCCCGCATGAAAATTCCAAAGGAAGTAATTATAAATCTGCTTGATAAATTATACAGAATACTATTATAATCGGGGCAATAAAATATTTTTCGAAAAGCTGACGAAAAATTAATTTTATGAGTCCTTCAATAAAATGTCCATCTAGGCCATTCATCCTACGAATTTTTTTTAGGTTCTATTCTTTATTCTTTACTTAAACGTTTTATAAATAAAAGCTTATAAATGAATGCATTGTTTAATTTCGTCATTTTTCTGGAGGACCCGCCCTTCTCATTCGACTAAGTCAACAGAAGAGAGCAATAATACTTATTAACATTATAATAATAATTACAAAAGTAAAGACTCATCATAAAGACTCACTGAATAATTAACTACACCGAAAGCGTGAAATAATTATCTTGAAACTGTGGTTGGGGGTAATACAACCCCCTGAGTAGATATCATTTATAAAACTGAAATAACCCACAAAGGATTTTACCAACAAATATTGACTATTTACACCGAAAAAAAATTCATTGCGATCTTATTGATTGAAATTGAGAAAAATTTAGTGAAGTTCAATTCCTTCCCTTAATTATTTGGAACTGTCAAGTTATTGGCACCATGCCGATTAAAGCGTCGACAATATACTCTCTTACATACTCTCTATTGGTTCTCAGGGAATTGTGATTTCTTTAGGCGGACGAAAAGATATACCTATGAGAAATTTGAGCTACGTCAAGAGATGATTCTAAGCAGTAATTATTCACATACTGTGGCAGGTGTAATTAATCAACAATATTAATCAGCAATATATAATAACCAAGTAGTTTAATAAATATTCAGTTTAAAGCTTAATTTGATCTAAAGGGATCTTCTATTACTTTATTGACCATACATTACATCTGCCACACCCCATTTAATGCATTACAAATAGAATGTCAAATAGAGTTTCTTTAAATGTAAAATATAATTTGCTTCCATTAAAAGGCAAAGTTAGGAAGGAATAAGACAAAGAGATATGAGAGGATAGAACTACTGTCTATGCCTTAGATCCTACAGTCTATGCAGATTCCAAACGAATTAAAAAATAAGCCAAGACGGTAAACCACATGTACTTTTAAGTCAGTGTCTCAGTCATGAGTATTCTATTCTAGCACAAAATTTATTACTGCAATAGAATCAATATTCATATAACATTCTCTTACTTCGCGTTACGAAAAAACAATATATTTACTTAGCCTGTAGTCAATTAATTCAAACAATTTATTGTTTTCAGTTGAGAAAAATCGAGATTGTGGCAAAATTGGTTTTGCATTTCTTCATCACTTTTCTTCTTTTACTCTACTAAAGAATAAAAGGTATTCAGTCTAAACAATAATTTGCTCGTTTTTATTGAATAAAGAAATGTTTTGAATTTCAGTTTTTTTCTCTATTGTTTCAATTGTTGATGTTATTTGAGCAATTTGTGGTTGAAAAGTTAATAAATTTCTTTTTTTATATAATTTTCTATTGCTAATTTTTATTAATATTAATATTATTCAATTCTTGTCTCAGCGGCAGAACAGAATTTAATAGGAGTAATATATTAACCCATACTTGCCGATGACATAACAACTGTTTTGAGAATGAACAACAACAATAACAATAATAACAGTAACAGATAATAGTAATAATTATAACGATATTAACTATCATTGCAACAAGAGTTAAATATTTATTTTCCATTTTAATTTTAATCATTTCAATTTGCTAAATTTTGTTGTTTTAAAAATTAATTAAAATGTAAATAAAATTATTATCATCTATCATTCTGTCTTAGAGAGATTACACTCCGATGAGAGGAAGCTGAAATATCTACAAAATCTATTTTGATTTTATATCACATTTTTTCAAAAACAAAAAAATTACCCTTCACGTTTTGTTATCACGTGATTAACGTGTTAGAGCTGATTGGGTTTTTAGGAGAATTTAATTAATCATTTTTCAAAAAATTACTTTCATTTTAAACGTTCAATTTCGTTTTAAAAATGACTCAAAAATTCGTCAGAGAAAATAAAAGTCATTTCAAATCATGACACTCATTTCCTATGACGAATTTCGTACCCCCATCTATTTGCGATTTAGATGGATAGAAGTTGCAATCTATAAATATTTTGAAAAAAGAAAAAATCTTAGTTTTAAGAAGTTATAAATATTTTTTGATTTCATTAGTACGATAAAAAATTAATCATACGCCTCGTTAGTCCAATAAATTGAATGAAGTTCAACTTAAAAAATATTAACAAGTGAACAAAATAGGCTAAATCATTTGCTCAAACAACAACAACAACGCATAATAAACATCCCACAAATTCATTAAAAACATCATTCTCAGCCGTCTCCCCAAACTCAGGAAGCAAAAAAAATATTTAGTTTAAACTTTCATGAATTCAATTCGAATAATTCAAATTTCAACTTTTTTATTGTATTCGTGGTGACACTAAATTATGTAATTTAAATACCTTTTATGTAATTTAGATCATAATCAAATTATTTAAAATAACGATACAAATTACCATTTTTATTTACCTCAAACCATATTAAAAATTAACTGCAATTCTAAACATGGTATTAATTTTATACTAAATTATAGCTTTTATCATGAAAAAATCATCGGCGTGAAAAAAATTGCTTTTAATTACGTGCGTACACCATAATTTGTACTAAATATTTCCAGCGATTTTTGAATTCTCGTTTGTTTTAAAAACGAAATGAGCAAGAGAGCATTAGCAAAAACGGGTGCGATTGATGAAATTTGACTTTAGTTTCGTTCATGGATGTTACTTCAATTCTAATTGTATCATTCTATGAATGGAAAGCTTCCTAAGATTAAATTTTAAAAGTCTCATTACAAACGATTCGTACTTGTTTATCGTTTTCAAAGCGAAAACGCTGGCTAATCTTAATATTGAAAAATTTCGACCCAGCCTCGATATTTCGTATAAAAAATGCTGTGAAACCGCAAAAACAAAAAGCTCTTCTATTGCGCTACAATCGCTTATGGGTCAAGGACACATTTCGAGATTCGCATGGTGAGGCAAAATAAACCAAAACAGAGGATCGCAACATCTCTCAACCATCGTTTACGATTAAGCAATTACGCCCCGATTTCAAATAACATTTAAATACAAATTTTGTCACCTTTAATTTTTCATAGAAAAGTTATTGTCGGTTGAAACTAATTGGACCGTAAAACATAAGCAATTTTATTGCAAAAATCAAAAATCATAAAGAAATTAAGAGAAATTTGCATTTTTCGTTTCTACAACTCTCTCTATCTCTTTCTCGTATATACGTATTTTTCAGCGCCGTCTTTAAAACAACCCAACCCACTGCATAATCAAACAAAATGAAAAAACTACGTCGAATTAATCCAAGTTTATCAGGTTAATAATTTATAAAGTGTGAAATGTTGTCCTTAAACCACTCTAGTAATGAGAAATAACAAAAATACTTCCGCCATAAAATAATACTGTTGTAGGCCTTTACTAATTATTTTCTGCATCAGATCATATTCTTAATTAATATAGAACAATTAATCAAGGTAATACAAATTCCACTGTGGATTAAAAGTTAAAAATATGGTTTGAAATAACGGCATGCTTGACAGAAGGAAAATATTGTCTTTCTATTTTCAAAAAAATGGGAATAACTACCGCGGACTGTCATAAACTGTCAAGGAAGTAAACTAAGTAAACAATATTTCAATCAGTTTTAGAAAAGTTGTTTAAAAATCTTTTTCCTTTTAAACAAAATTATCCAAAAGGTAAGATAAAAAAATAACAAAAAGTTGTATAAATGTAAAAAGTATTTAAATAAAAATGTTTGGCGGAAATCGGAGGATTTTGGTGAATAATAAATAAGAAATGAAGTGAATGGTGTGAATCCCGCAAGAGTTCATTAATTGTAAAAATCTCAATATACTTAAGGTACTGTTTCTTAACATTGATTTAAAAATAAATTCTAAAAAAAATTCTGGGTTTTTTTGCAGCAGAATAAATATAAACATATTTGGTAATAACGGAAGTTATGGCACATTCATTAAAAGGAAACTGGCACTGATGTAATAAAATGAATCACGAATTTGTTTCCTGATTGCATTTTTCTTTTAAAGATTTTACAACATCCTTTGACAACAAAGCGATCAAATTATGATCATAAATCTGGAGACCTTCTTATCTTTCCTCATCTCTCTGCTTTGCTGAAATTTAAAACCCTTAAAAGGATAGAGGAAGAGCTTCGCAACCTTCGAATATTTTGCAATTAAAATTGATTTAAGAATATTTTTAACTTCTAAATTTGTAGTCTTCTTATTGTCAATAACCATAATTTGGGAGCACTTAAGGAATAATATCATTACGAAACCAATAAAAGCAAATTTGGAAGATTTAATTAAAAAACAATACGCACGGAAATACAAATAAATCGCCAACTGATTCAGACGTTGTGAGTAAGCCATCGAAGTTCGTTGAATGCGAAATTAATTGTGGCGGGAATGAATCCACGGGACTCGTTGAAGGTGTCGAATAAGCAGAAGTGTTTGACGAGCCACCAACGGAAAGCGGTGGAGACTGAACAAGTGATTCCAATGATGATGCCGCCGATGACGTGCCCAGAGAGGAAGACGATGAGAATGATATACCGCCGTGCCGCAAGTAATGAGCGGCATTGCATTGCGCAGATGATGATAAAGGTGATAAACGATCGGAATAAATCAATTCATCCGTCTCGATCACTCGAGGGGTTGATTGTTGCTTCGAGGGGAATTGTTTTTGGTTTGACTTTGGAACATAATGTTCATGAGATGACGTTTTAATTTGTATCGTATCTGGTTCCGAGTAATGATGCGGGTAATGTAAGGCGGGCGCATTTCGACGAGATTCATCTGAATTTATGATTGAAGCCAATTCATTGGCACTAAGAAAATCGATACGATGTTTATGTGCGGAGCGGATTTTTTCATTTTTGTGAGCTAGCTTCGATGTTTTACGTTTGGACGACGGCGCATAAGTTGCGGCAATAGCTTTCTCATATTCAATATTTCGATTATTTTTATGGTTTTGTAGATTAAGTTCATTCTTGAAGTGAACATTCCCAAAACCATTGCAAATCTTTTCAATGCATTTATTGAAGAGCATTTCTGGTATTTAATACTGGCTGGTGTTGTTGTTGGTTTGTTTTTTTTAGATATTAAAATTTCTTAAATATGATATAGTTTTTATTAGTGCCGCTTTTTATAAAAGCTTGCCTCAAGTGATTTAATTGATAATCTGTCTGTTATCACAAAAAATTCTGAAAATGTTTGATTTCCAGCTTTCTTTTGTTTTGTCATAGATTGGTGAATTTTTATTAAATCGATTTTCACATTTCAATCAAAATTTCATTTATCACTTGAAATCGGGAAAGACTGTGTGATCGGCTGGTATGTTTTGTTAGAAGCGATTCTTCTTAATGACGTCTGTTATTATTGTTATATTGGCGTTAGAGTAACTGTTATTCTTTTATTCTTTTAAAATCAAATTCAATAATTTTTCTCAGTTTTTCAAATGATTATAATTTTCTTTTAATTTGATTTTTCAATAAAATCCTTTTTATGGTCTTGTTTATTTATTTCAAAACAGGAAAAAAAACAACGTTCTTTTCTTAAACAATCTTTTTGAAAATATGAATGAATTTCTTTTCAATTGATTTACACAAAAGATGATCCTTGTTCTCTTGCTTTTCTATTATGATTTCTAATTCTTTAGCTTTTTCTTCTTCAGTAAATTTTGTAGTTGTTAAAGCGTTTTTCGATTGTGCGCCGATCCAATGTTGCAAAACGTATGATGAATGCATGTTAACAGCTTTTCTTTAAAAATCGTCGTAGTCGTAATTCGAAAATCAACATTTCATTCAACAAACAGGCAAAACAGACTTGCTTGTTAATCGACAATGTCAACCAACATACAAACCAACATACAATTTACATCAAACAACACATTCACCTCAAAAAAAAAAAACAAATTAATTAAAAGCTTCGAGGTTGTAATAGTTTCTTCTCTCTTAGCAATTATTTATTTCAATAAATTATTAATAAATTGTATATTAGTTTTTTTGCTTTTAATTTCTTTAATAATATAATTAATTATTATTTTTATATAATTAAGAAAAGTTGTTCATTTTAAATTTTTCTTATTTCTTTTCAATAGTATTACTTTTGATATATTTCACTCAATGAAAATTTTAATAATTCGATTCCTCGATCTTTTCAGGTTCGTTCCTTTGGAATCTTAGCTCGCGAACCGATCGTTTCTGTCGTTGTGAACACGTCGCTGTTGCGATCGCAAATGATCGCTATTAAGGCTGTTACGTTTTTCTTTAAATGATCAGTTTTTGCGTGTTTATATATCTCCTTCCAATCTTCAACAGTTTTTACTCTTGTCATGTCTTACCGCCACTGTGTTTTTTCTTTTCTTCTCTCTCCTTCTCTTTATCTCTCTCGCTCTCTTTCAATTTGAATTAAGTTAAGCTAAGCTTTATAATGTTGTAACTTCCCTCTCCCGCCTCTCTCTCTCATCCCCCCACCATCATTACCCTTCACAACTTGGCTTTCTTATTTTCCTTCTATAACTTTCCGGTCGATGTACTTTTGGGCGTTAAATTTTTTTAAATTTTAAGTTTATAATGCGAAAAACGTGTGAATGTCAGACATACGAATTCATCGCCAAGTAATTTCTTATTATGGCCTATACCAAACTAATAAGACGGTAATACACCAAAAAAACAATAATTTTTATTAGAGCACTTATAGAGCTTTTATACCATGAATACTCATACTGATATATTTATACAATTTCTATAACTCAAGTGTATCGAAAATATTTCAGGCAAGTATTCGTTTCATACATTTATAAAATAAATATTTTTTTCAAATATTTTTGTGAGGACATTCCATTCTAAATAAAACAAACAAAACGGTTATTTGCTGGAAACATGCCTCTAAGAATAATTTTATTGAAAAAGCTATGAAACAAATTTTCTTTGATAAAGTAAAAAAAAAATTATCATTAAAAATTTTAAATACATTTCTTGAGCAAATACCAAATATACGATACACATTAATAAAAAAAGAACACATTTATCAATACTCAAGAAATCTTTAAAATAAAAAGCAATTATAACAAATATTTCTTCAAAATAAGCCGATCTCCTTCCCTCCGATTTTATCACAAGCAGTCACATGGATTAGCACATGACGAAAATGGCGTGTACCTCTCACAAAACGAGTCAGAGAAGAACCAAGGGTTTATAAATATTGTTGATTACATGGTAAGAAACTTATATTTTTCTCCTCAAGTAGTGTGATTTTTTCGAACAGACGGGATACGTTTTTGTATTGAGTATAAATATAAGTAACTGAAATTCCAAAAAATTAAAAATTCTGATCAAATTCCATTCGAATACAATGCATGGTTAAATTCTGTTAAATCAATTTGATTAGATTATGCTCTCCAGTCGCCTCGACGATAAAAACAAAATGAAACCGGTAACTAATGCTTCAAAAGGAATTTTATAGAAACAAAACAAACAGAACATACATCGTTGTAAAAGCGCGCGTAACAAATATGATCAGTATTTTTAGTTCAAGCTCAAGGTTTTATTAAAATCGACATTGAATTCGAGGCACGGTAGTGACACGATGATGAGTTGATTATGAGCCGATGATAATATAAAGAATCGGCTTAAAGGATTTTACTACTTACTCATTGATCGCTTCTACGAAGTCACTCAAAAGATCGACCGGTTTATCACTGAGAATCAGACAACATTCAGATATGCTTCCCACAAAAGAGATATTTTGGAATTGTTTATTCTTAGAAATCGAAGGCGTAAAAGGCGCCTCGAATACATTCAATACGTTCGGATGCGCGACTGAATCACAGACAACCAAAATCGTCATTTACTCGGAAGTGTGGGCCGATCGATTCATAAAAGCAAGTATTAAAGAAAAAGTAAGAAAGATAGAGAGCGAAAGAGAGAGATAGAGAGGGGGGGTTTAAACAAGTTAAAAGCGGAAGAAGTTGTAAAAAATGACAAAATTTAAAACCATAATGAGTAATAACGTTAGCAACGACATGGACGAAGCACATATACCCTACACTCAAATCAAATAAAGCGATTATAAAAGTAGGTGGTTTTTTATATCTATTAGTTGTTGATAGTAAAACTTTATGAAACACAGGTGTGATTATATAGGTCGACATCCATATCCATATGACTCCACCAGAGCCACACAAGAACTAATATATACGAACGAACTACGCACACGAACGGACTAGTAAACAAATAATCACACCCAAATTAGTTAAACTGTATGATAACGTACATTATCTCCCATTGTTCGGATTGTAGGGTATAAAAATATGTACTTGGTTTGGTAATGTAGCCGGTTAACCGGTCGCTTGGCGGCACTTTTACGTTGGTTAATACAAAAGTGAAAAAACAACAAACCGTAAAAAAATTAGCGCAGAGTTAAAAATAATAAACATCGGCTTTGATAGCGATGACGCACTGAATTATTCACATGCAGGGAAGCGTAAGTAAGGCTGCGTCAAAAGGCTTACAAACAAAGATATGATATACATATACATGCATATGGATGTACATGCCATAATGCTTCATATATGAAAGTATGTGCATGGGTCGACATCATGACCACTAATGGACATATAAAAAAGGCAAATATTCGAAACATATTTTGCATATTTGAATCATTAGTGGAATCTGATACTCTTTTACTTTTCGAATTTTTGTCATACTCTTTAGTGGATTTAGGGAAAATTCATAGAGCACAATATTGATGAATGAATTGAAAAGCATGAAAAGTAAAGAGACCGTTTAATAAACTTAAAAAAATATTTATATGTTTAATACAAAAAGACAAAATTTTGAGTTATAGGCAAAATTCTAAAAAAAGAAAAACTTAGAAATAAATATAAGAATCTTATAATGTATTGTATCAAAATATTCCATTTTTCCATAACAGATTATAGCCAAAATTGAAAGCAAGCACTTGGACGTCATAACAGTCCAAAACATAGAATGTCAACCCTCTGCAATTCTACAACACTTAGATGTGTGTCAATATTTGTTGGCTAGAGAGATTTAGAGATTGATTTGCTAAAAACAAGGCCTAACCATTTCATCGTTTTTGCAATTATTTTCCAGAACTGTTGTTCTCTACTAGCAGAAACAAAACGAACACGGAATTGTCAATTGTTGCTTGTGCACATCAAATTGTGTTTCGATGTTTGTCGAAATTATGTTTAAACATATTTCTGCCGCAATTAATCTGTTTCAAGTATTTTTTTTCGTTATTTACATTTCACCTTTTTGTTGTTGAGCATCTTTGAATTTTGATATCCATGTCCTGAATTTTTCTTTTATTAATTGAATAAGAAAAATTTGTATTTTGTTATAACAAAAAAACAAAAAAAAAAACACAAAAGAAAAACAAAAATTAAAGTAAACACATAATGTAAAAATTATTGCTAATTTTCTGAAATTTCTCACTTTGACAAAAATTTATCCGTTTATTTATAAAATTAATTATCACAAAAATTTATAAAAATATAAATAAAAAATTGGAGAAACAAAGAATATACGTAAATATTTAACATATCTGCAAAGTATTTATTCAATTTTTTCTGTTTTTTTTTAATTGAAACGTGCTGGCAAATAATTCATTTTGTATTCTTAAGATCTCGGAGTAAATTAAATGAAAGAAAGCGTAAATTTAAAAAGAAAACGTTATGTTGTCGAAAACAAAATTCAAATCTCAAATTCAAAAATATCAACAATTTTAATGAAATGATAATTTAGTTATTAAGATTATAAAAAATTCATCGCGCGGATTGTCAACTGATTGTCATCCTGAGTTCATACAAAAATTACGCAGAAAAAGGCACTTTCGTTTCTTTCAAATTAGTCAATCTTTTGCGCAATAATTTCAAATTTTTTCCATTCAAAACACTTCTCCAGATAATTTACAAACAAGCAATTTAAGCAATCCATTTTCGTTTCTAGGCAGATCAATTAGATAGATAAATTCTTAGGTTTCTATCACAACTATTGATAAGGCGGTTAATTTACGGTATCGTAAATACAATCGTATAAAAATATTTACCGAAACTCATTAAATATCTAAGAAATTAAATAGTATTATTACAAATCTTGAACCACGACGAAATCTATTCGAACAAGATGTTCCCAATGAATATAATATTACATTAAACTATTTCCAACATCTGCACCAACACTCAAAAATCACAACTACTATAAAATTTATATAGAAGAGAGAAACATGCCCTTTAATAACATTCGGGAGAAGCTTTAATTTGATATCATACGTGACCAGAGTTGAATAGTGCTGTCGTATACGACACTCACTCTCTCTATCTGGCTCAATATGTTTTAATTAAGATTTTCTCGAGCGGCTTACAGGTATTTATTAATTCAAAATTATAAACTAAAATCCTTGGAGATAATCATAAAATGGTTAAAATCATATTATAAGAAATCTTAGAAGAAATTTTATAAAATTGATTATGTCTATTATTATTATATTTGTTATAACGAACGTATTTTAATACACATTTTAATGGCCGATTAAAAACTCAAGGTAATGAATAAATGTTTATTCAATTAAATTAATTATTAATATTAAAAAAAGCGTTAAACTAATAAGCTTTTAATGATATTCTATTGTATCTTATGCTTTATAATTTGATCTCTAAAAGAATTTTAAAAAGTCTTTCAACATTATTAATCGCCCACAGCTGTTTCATAAGATATATTTATACTTTCCAAATAGCGATCTAATTAAGCTCTAACAGCTTGAAGAAAGTTACTATTTGAACGATGTGAAAACAACATGTGGGACTTCCCCAACTGATTAAAAACCAAAGTGTATAAAAATCATAAATTTAATAAACAATTCATAATTTTCTCAATAATAATTGCAATCATTTAAGAAAGCTAAAAGAAAAACAAATGATATCCTAACTTACCCTCATATACTCTACACCCATAATATGAATTTATTGCTTGAATTCAATAACCAGTGGGCGAGCCACGACCGTTTTTCCCAATTTCCAAAATGACGTTATGGCTACTTGTAGAAAATTTAGTTTAAATATCTCCAGCCCTCTCCGAGATATCGCTAACCTATTATCGTATCAGTGGACGGATCATGCCTGGTTTTGCAAACTTTTTTATAATATTAGCTTACAGTTTTTAATACAATTTCATTTTGATGTGATATAAAATGAATGGTCGGATTGAATCCATTTTTAATACTAAAAAAAATATTCACGCTAAATTTCATAACAATAGTCCAAACAAACGGAAGAACAAAGTTACGAAACACTTCGGGTGTAGGGTGTAATAAAAAAATAAACGAATAAAATAAATTAAGATGAAAACGATCAGAGAGTAAACGCAATCGGTTTCAAAACCATTCTATATCAAACAGTATGCGGTGTAATTTCGTAAATCAGTTGAATATTTTTGAATATTGAACACTAACGGATACTAATGTATGGGCGATTGCTTGGGACGATAGTCGATTACCAACAGTTTTCCTTTAGCAACATTATCATAATGTCTCTCATTGGAATTTATGATAAACTTTTAGGTATTGTCGTGGTCATTAAATATCTATTGCGTTATTGCCTTTTTTTATTTTGCAACAATATCTTAAGACTTCGGTAATATCGGCTCCAATTTTGTCACAAATGAAATCTTCATCAGCTTTTCACTTCTATTTAACGTTTTCCTTTTCTTATTTTTTTCCTTCTATATTCCACAATTCAATAATCCCAGAAAGTTCTATGAAATTATGAGTAATAGAAGAATCCGGAAAAGATCATTTAGAATGAAATTATAAATTGTGAAGGTTCTTTAATATCAATCAAATCGTTGATCAGGTGTTTGTATTAAATGCGGATTTTATTGATTTTGCATTTCATTAAAAGAAGATTAAAGCCATTTCTCAAAAAAACGTCGTAATAAACAATTTTAATACGAATATTAAAAAGTGCTTCAGGCAATTATTTTAATTTGCATATATCAAATATTGATCATAATTCTTAATCTTTTGCTATCAATTCAAATTTATTGAACGTCTATAATAAATCGAGAAAGTAAAACCCTTTACGTATATGAGAATAACGAAAGGATGAAGGGCAGTTGGGGGGCAGGGAAGCAATGGGCTTGGTCAATTATAATATGTTTCAATTATATAAATCATTCAATGTACGATTGTGGGATGTTTCGAGAAAAATTAGAAAGGTTTTGCAAGTATAATTTCTTTAGAAAATAACGGGTGGGCCACTAACTAGTTTCGTTATAAATATTCCCAAAAAGACATTAACTACTTGATTAAATCGTGAAAATCATGCTTGTTTAAATGAATAAAAATTAAAATTTCATATCATCATCAAAAAAAATCGAAATAATATACATTCCATAAGAATTATAAACAAGAAAAGCTGAACGATTAAAACTTTAACGGAAATAGATCAAACGGATTAAAGCACTGAACCAGAGATCATTTTGAATTTAATGCATTCTGTTCAATAACCGATTCTTTTATTCTTTTTTTATATTATTAAGGAAATCAACCAAGGCGCTTATTCTAATTAAACGGAATCAATTTATTTAGCATGCGGTGATTATTTTTTAAGAAGTTTTTTTAAGAAACCAAGTGATACAATTTTACATTTAGCAATATTAAAGGCGCAACAGCCAAATATAATAATAAGCCAATCATTATATTTCCAAAGGCTGATGCAATCAATTAATTGGGCGAGTAATTTTGGAACCACCGCGACGCAAACATATTCGAATAAATATAGTCTACCTAAAGAAGATTTAAATTTGATCGGCAAGCCCAAACCACGCTTTAATAATTAATTGAATGAATGAATGAATGAATAAAAATATATTGAATATAGGCATTGTTTGATTGTTGAGTTTTAATTTGTTAAATTTTAGCACAAACTACAATTATAAATTATAGATTAATCTTTATATTAACCAAGTCAAAATTATTCCAAAACTGTAAATGAACCAAATTATATGGTTTAATATTTATTAATGGGAACCATACAATTTTGAAGGAGAAGCTAATTAAAATATACATTTCGATTTTGAAAGAAAATTAATTATTTATCTATGGGCAAATAATTAAGTGTGTTTGTGGTTTTTAAAAATCTTATCAGAAATATCTAATATTACAAAATCGCCATACGATACGATTTACAGTGAATTAATCAATCAGTTACATTTACAATAAGTCATGTAAATCATATAAATGGTGTAAATCATGTAAATAGAGCAAGCAAGGCAATGTTGCGCTAAAAACGACATTAGTAACGCTATTTACATTTTGTATGTTTACGAAATACAAAGAAAAAATTATTATATCATTATTATATGATTTTTTTATTCAATTTTCATATCATTGTTTGTCATTGTTTGTTTATAACATTATTTTTTATGAAAATGCCAAAGGAAAAGTACCGAAATCGTAAATATCTCCAGATAAGAAAATAGTTCCACGGAAGCATTTATTTGAAAGTTTAGAAAATAAAAAATACTTTAAAAAATTGTTATTATAAAATTTAATTCGAAAATTGTCTCGTGTAAGAATAACGTGACCTACAGAAAATTAATAAGAATTAATTTATTTCTTCCGAGACTAATTGTATTATAAAAAATCAAATACAGGCTGTTAACTTTAACTTCTACTACATTTATAAATAATATTAATCTTTTCGCTTAATAATGCCTATTTATACAAAAACAAACCAAACCGTTTTTGAAACTAATTCGTGTTCCTCTTAAAATGGATAAACGCCCTTCGAGAGCAGTATATAATATGATCTAATACTACAAAATATTGTGAAAACATTCATCATTACCAAACAATTAAATGCAATTAAAAATATCGCTATTCTAATTGACATAATTTGTTATTTTCCGATCCGTTAGAAACTACCCAAAATCAAAATACCGCCCACCTAGAAGAGATGTAGCTTTCTTATAAAGTAACTATAAAATAAACTTGGGAGCATCTGGTTGATTAAATTATAAATTATATAAAGGAAAAACCGAATAACCGATTTACTTGAACTTTAAATAATAGAAGTCATTTTTAGCGAGTAATTTAATTATAGTGCAGTCTACTTAGCCCAATATTTTACTCCATAAATCTGTTATCAGTTGGACCAAAACTGTACTATTGAAATTTTTCACTTTAAAATAGAGCTGATGAAGGAAAAACGAATATCGAAAAAAATCTCTTCAAGATATTATTTGTATATTAATATTGATCAAATTCGGGATGAAAAGAAGATATTAATATAAAAATTTCGGGATAACGATATTAATAAGATTCAGAATTAAAAAAGAACGGGTAACACTAACTTTCAATTAAATTTAACAAGATTTCTATTCTGTCGAAGATTGAACGACTACGTCAATGTACACTTTTAGTATTCTTTTCTGTGCTCAAACAGAATGTCAAAAGAATTAAGTAAATATATTATCTTCGAATCGATCGATCTTAACAAAATAAAATTTATAAATTAATCATTTAGCCGAAATTAACCAAATACTTGAAATTGGTTTCCTCTGATCGAACATATTTAAAGCAACATTTTACGACGATTTAAAGTAAAACATTTGCGCAATAAAAAATCGCAAATAATGCACGATGCAATTAAATAAATTATAAAAAAATTAATGAAAATATATGCGAATTTATCTGGAGTATAAAGATTATACGAAAAATTACGTCAACTCAATAATCTCAAACGATTTGACTGAAAGATTGATATTATTGCTATTGTTGGTGTTTTGTAGTAGCAAAAAACTTAGCTCATGCAGTAGATTTTACTGAATTGTTTTATTAAATTTAATAAAAATTTTATTGTATTGCACTTTAGTACGCCAAAAACTAATCGCAGTTTTAGGTATGATTTAGAAATGAGAGGGACTAATTTTACACATATTTTCAAGATCTAAAAATAATTCAGAATACTAAAATAAAAGAATAAAATTCAAACAAATCGAAATAATCATGCCTTGGAATTTTAATAAAACTGAAGCAGCAAGTAATTTCCTTTTTTTGGAAATACATATAAATGAATGTAATCTTATAACCTTTATAGATGTACGAAATTTTTATCTCCTCAACAGATCTCCTCACGAAGTGTAAAATGATTAAAAGCTATTGAGAAATATCGTACGTGTAACGAAAAGTTGATCTAGTGAAATGAATGATAATTAAATTGAATTTTTAATTAACGAACAAATGATGTAGGGACAACATTTAAACAATTCATATCATTAAGATTTCAAATAATTTGTTTTTGTATTTTCCTATGCTTCGAATTGAGAGACATGGTTTTATTTAAAATGCTTTTAAAATTAAGGTAATTTTTACCCGATAATCGTCCATCAATGTATGCGCTGATAATGCTGCCGATATCAATCTTTATATATACATATATTTATTTATTTTCAAATAAATTATATATTTCTCTTATTACTCACGTATATATTTTTCTTACCAATTAGTCAAAATTAATTCATATTAATTGTAAACTGTTCTGGTTAAAATTTTTTTATTTGAGTCAATAAGACTATAGTCTTGAAATCATGATTGAAAGGTTGATTCGGACAGAGAAAATTGGCGTATGTGACACGTTGCACGATTTCATTGCAAAAGTTACAAACTTTTGTAATGTTAACAGTGATGATGTGATGTGATGTGATGCGATAACGTGATTTAATAAAAATTCTATAGTTTTTGTTTCACTTCTTTCGTTTCGTTTTGTTTTTCTTGAAGATGAAACATGCGTAGAATATTAAATTACAATTAAAAGTTTATAAGACCACATTACGACAACTACGTATTAATGTCATTTTTTATATTCAAAACTAAAAAATATAGACAATTATAATGAGAGGAATTCAATCATTCACAAATCTTTTGACATGCAACATATTCTATTCAACCGAAATCTTTAACCCAATCACTTTTTAATATGATTAAGAAGCAGTCGAAATATAAGATAAAATCTAGGTTTAAAGTTTAAGGCTTTAAGTATTAAATATGTGCTTAATTGTCACTTTAGCTTTTGTCCACACTTACATTAAATTGTTTCTGTAAACTTAGTTAACTAGATAATCTCAAGTAACAAAACTTGCATAGTCACGAATTGGATCATGTGGATATGAACCCCATAAAGATTTTATAATTTTCGGAAATTTTTTTTTTATTTTTTGTCGACAACCCTCTGAGTACAATAGAATAATACCAAGAACCATACAATGGACTATATAATGGAGCTCTAAATCCATTTTCCATGCTTCCAATACAATAACCTACTTTAAACCAATCTAAAACCTATAAATTAAATTTCTCCTCGTCAAAATTAAAGTTTTAACAAATATAGTTTGACCAAGTAATAAAATAAGCATCGCGATTTAGAACACGTCAAACATATTTCATAGACAAAACAAACACCACTACTGCACTTTCAGGAAGTGGATATATATTACTTATGGATCTATAGAAATTGCCGATTCTCTGAACTCAATTAATCAGACGAATTTCGTTAGCGTATATAATAGCGTATATAGCGAATATAAATATTTAAAAAGTAGCAAATTTAGAAATTTGAATGTTTATACTACTTTAGCACCTTCAATTAACCTAAAAATTGACAGACCAAATAAGGTTGGTCAAGTTCTAGTTATAAATAAAATGTTAAAGTAAACAATTTTCTTACATTGAATAAATTGAATAATTTATTTATAAAATCTTCGTCTCCTTTAAAATGAAACAAACGTGAGAAACAAAAAAAGGCTCGTAAACAAAGAATTGGATTTAAGTGAGGGATCGAAGAGAGAATAAAGCAAACGTTATTTAGCAATGAATCCGGGCAAAATTAACTTTATCGTATCTAATTATTCCATACACATTGCATTGAAACGCATTAACATATAATTAATTCCCGCATCGCAATCCATTTGAATAAAAATCAAATAAAATATACTTGAATGGCAAAAATAAAAAATAAAAAACAGAAATTACAGAAAAACGTCACAAAATACAAGTTGAACATAACCATAAACAAATTTATATATATTGCATTTTAACCGAATAAAATAACGGTTCGGAAAGGACTTCAGACTGGACTGGACTAAAATGAACAAATCCACGAGAATATAATTTCAGTCTGATGTGACAAATAACTGATTGAATAATCTGACGATAAAGGAATGGAAAGAAGCAAAGCTTAATAATCAACTTCCGTCTGTATCGAGATAATTTGTACATAAATCATACTTATGCAAAAACAAATTAACCACACAAAATGCTTTGAATGTTTCATAATATGTTTGAAACACATGGAGCCAATCATCCGTATCTGGCTTACAAGCCGCAAGCGCTACAGAAGAAAATAATATTTCTGACGCATAAATTTTGACTTCGAGAACAAGACTCATTCCCCATTGTTGGAGCTTATGTCATTTTACGAACACCGGGAGCGAATATAAAAAGTAAATACACAAAAAATAGAAATCGTAATTATCGTAATATGTTCGTATTAAATCTTAATTAATATGCTCAAATTATGCTCAATTAATTTAACTAAATTTTATAAAAATAATAACGAAAATGTTTGCAGTCTTTAAATCTGATTTATATCTCAAAAGTCTTCTCGAAAAGTGTTCATAGAACAAATGATATAAAAATAATTTCATTTAAAATAAATAAAATAAATATTATTTAATTGAAAGAAAAGAAAAGCATCATTCGGTCCTCTCTAGTTCTCCCAAATGTACTTTTGAAAAAAATACGGTCTAGAAAATATATAAGCTTTTTTAAATAATTTGTTACCCACAAGATACCAATATATTCATACCATAAATTAATACGAAGTTATCACGGAATTTAAACATAATTTTTAAGTGAGAAATTTTATAATTAACTCATTTATAACGAACAATTCTTCTTCTGTAAGAGCGCAATCATTAATGTCATTCAATTTTCGAAGTAAATAATTAAATGTTTTGAAGAAATTTATTAAATTTTTTCAAAAATAATTACTTGGAAATTTGTAAAAGTGTTCTTTAAGTCGTAACAGAGTGTAAACTTTAATAAAGTAGAAAAAATTAAGCAATTTTCGGTGGGTTAACAGATCGTTTTCACTACGTGTTCCTTCAATAAGACATATTTTTGTTGGAAATTTTTTCCAACTCTTGTTGGAAACTGGAAAATCAAATTAGTTGATATAATTTGAAAGAGTCCGAATTAATTTTGCTAAGGTTAAACGAACAATTATCAGATAAACCAAGATTTATAATAAGTAGAGAAGCCCTTAAAATCGTACATAAACCGAAGAAAACCGTGTAACAGCTAATGAGTAATATATTTTGTTAGTCTCATATCATCAAATTCTGAAAATCTTAAAGTCCATCACGAATCTTCGTTTATATAAAAAATTCCATTTATTCAAATTAAAGATTTTGTACACCATGAGATATCAAATACAACTCTATCCGCCTGGAAAACTCTTTTGACTGATTTTAATACTGCATAATTTTGTTAAATTCTGTTCATATCTCAGCGAAAGCAACTCTGCCGACTGTTCTGAATATTCGGTATATACAATAGCTATTTTGTGAGAATTTCCTTTCCTTTATTTTGATTTCATTATAATTTATATCTCAGGAATCGAATTAGATGACTTTTCTCATCTTATCATTCTCAGATTGATATCCATCTCTTAATTTGATATATTTTACAAAAATGCAATCTCATTCCAAACTTCAATTTAGCTATATAAATAAAAGAGACTCACCTTTCGGTGGTAGGTTCCGCACATATTAATGGTTGTTTCAATTCAATCACTTGACCATTTTTCTCTTTCAGCTCACCATTTTCCATGTAATACTGCACCAATTCTGGAAGCGTCGCAAATTTTTCACCTAGAAATAAAATCATTATTTCAACATTTCATGTATTCACACACAACTTATTTATTTTACCTCCATAGAGATCGAAGAAATCACCATTATTTTGTATTTTAATATGTGTCACTTCCTGACCACGCCGTACCGATAAAGTGAAAGCTCCGGGATTCGAGGAAGATAAACGAGCTAAAAAAGAACCATCGAAGCCTTGCTCCAGTAAAAGTTTTTCAGCTTCAATACCGGTAATAGTGGGATGGAACCATCTGCAAAAGTTAAGGAAATACAAATGGCAATAATTAGATGTTGCCTCAAGGTTTAGAGCCTTTACGCTCACATCTGATTTCTTATAAAACAAAACTATAATGCCGCTGTAAGGCAAATTTACAAAAACTTTACACGAAAAGCAATAATAACTTTTCCCAACGAAGAATTTCAAATAAAAGATTTTCACTGAGATAGATGTATCATGCCTCCTGTGTGACACTATTCGCTCGATTCTTCTTCTATACATTTATAGGCCAGCTGTTATTCTGATTTCCAATTAGACCTGTCGATTCCTCTGATTATTATATGAATAGCAATTGGGACAATTATTAAACTCCCGCAAGCAGTTGAGGAGAGCAGTACAGCCCCTTTTTCGCGTACAAATTTTCAGAGGAACAAGAGGATACCTATTTCATTTTCCTCACCAAAATATGGATAAACTCAAACAAATTCGCTGGGGATATAACTGATATGATCGGCAATTTTAACAATTAATCGATGCCAAAATTATTACCTTCGAGATGACATTTTTTCCTAACTTTTCTTTCAATTCTAAAGAAAATTTTCCCGACAGAGCTTCTGCAATTCTCTTCGTTTTCGGTTTCTTCTTCTACGCTTCTTTATCTTTCCATCAACGTTTTGACATTTTCATTTCATTGCAAATATATTCGAATGGAATGATACGGAATGAAACAAATGTGAATTTGTTTTGGGTCACTGATCGGTATATCCGGTATTTGTTGGTTGACTTTCTCAAAATATTGTTAGCTATCTCCGATTTCCTTTGCTTAAAATGTAACGGTAACAATCAGGATATTAGAGGAGGATCTATTCTACATGTATCATTTAAACAGATGACATACATGACAGCACAAATGGATATGACTGTAAAAAGACAACGCTGGACCAATTTGTCGTCTTTGCTTTGTTATTTGCCAGATTGTATATGTTTACCGGCAAAAGCATAAAATGAGGAAATACCTAACACTCATTTGTTTTTATAAAGTTAATCCTTTGTTTTAATTTCTAGCTATTGTTCAACCCTAATCTATTGTGTTAGAAGCACTATGATCACAAATTATATTATGTTCTGATAAACAGATCTCTGGTGCACTTTGCCTCCTCCATAGCAAAACGCCAAAAAAAAACGATTGACGAAACTCCCGTAAGAGAAAAGATTAAAATTTTATAAAAAAGACTTGCCCTTCCTAATCCTAATTCAAGACGAATAGATTTAACAAGTTAAAAAATCAACAATTACAATCCAGAGAAATCCCTTCTTATAAAAAGGGATGTGAGACCACAACAAACTTTTCTCTCATATGCAATTGTTTGTTTCCATGCCGTTTTTGTTGTTTTAGTCGTCTAAGCGTAACTAAATAATACGGGCTTCCGAATTCGTGTGTGAATTTTTTATAGCAATTAATAAGATAAACAATGCGTAAAAAAATATGAAGTTTCAATTTAAGGAAAAGCAACGAATTTTTCGGTAAAAACGCATATAACATAAACGATATTACAATGCCGCATCCAAAGACGCCCATTTCATTCGAATATTTTCTACAGTTTAAGAGGGCTGTAGCTCCGTCCCAATAACGAACGGCAAGAAATTTTTTTCTTTGTTGGAGTCTAAGGACCCCCAAACTGCTCAAAAAGATCAAATTAAGCAAAAAACACGTATTTATATCTCTAATGATTAGTTGCTTATAGTTTATGAGATTAACCTACACTACTTTTAATTTATGTTTCAAATGTCAGAATAATTTTTGACGTGCACTGGAATCACCAATGCCAGCAAAAACAAAAGATTGAAAAAATTGGTGTTGTAATCAAGTCGTAAATTTAATGGTAAGCCATTACACGCTATACATATTACTTTGTCTAATATAGTTGGCGTTGCAATTTGGTGTTTACTAGTAAACGTTGGAAATTGGACAACGTGAAATCAATACATCCTAAGCAGTGTTGTTTTCATATTACAAGCTGTCAATATTTATGTTACCAGCTCAGTACGATTTTGCAAATGTTAAAAAATGTCTTATTAGGAAACATTTCCTTCTACCAATTTGACAGTTAAAGGAAAATGAGAAAACAAAAGAAATTTGAAGAAAATAAGATCAGCTGATAAAAGTTTCGACCATTTCAAAAGCATGCACACTTAAAATTTCACGTGTAGCGGATTGTGTCATGGAATGTTTTCCAAATAGTAATACAGGATATTAAATTTTTACGGATGCTGCCCCATGCTTTGCGGAGCTTCTTACGTGTCAAAATTAATACGCACTTAAAAGAACTGCTTGCTCAGTTTAAAAAACAGCCGAAGATGAATCAGGAATTGCGCGAGGCAAGTGATGCCGCAAGTCTGGCTGCCAAGTTACTGGAACAATCTAAAGCCACCACAAGTAAGTGTCAGGGGATCAAACAGCGGAAGCAACAGCTAAGGTGCGAAAGACAACAGCTGGCAACGAAGAAGAAGAATTTAACATATTTACCGGGCACTGTGACGCTACAGGTGTTAGGTGCCGGTGCCAACGGAGCTCCATCCTCGGTTTACCTCTTCACTGATCAGTCACGTTATCTCTTCAATTGTGGCGAAGGTACTCAGCGTTTGGCACACGAACATAAAACAAAGTTATCTCGTCTAGAGCAGATTTTTGTGACACGCAATACGTGGTCAACGATTGGAGGTTTTCCCGGCTTGGCATTGACCGTTCAGGATGCTGGTGTCAAGGAATTAGCATTGCATGGCCCTCCAAGGTTGGATCGTATACTAAACAGCATGAAGCGTTTTGTTGTATTAAAATCTCTGCAGGTGAAAGAAGATAGATAATATATATCCTGTATTTCATAATACGTTCATACAATTTAGGTTAATACGATTGACTGTACACAAGAATCCGATTTTGAGGATCAAGTAATGACGGTAAAGAGCATTCCGCTACATAAAACTACTTCAGGAAAACAACAGGATGATAGCACTAAGGCTGATGTAGTTATTGCCTATATTTGCAGCCTAAAGCCTCGTCCCGGCGCATTGATTCTCGAGAAGTGTGTTGAACGTGGTGTACCCCCAGGACCTTTATTGGGCATGTTAAAAAATGGCATTGACATCACCCTGGATAATGGTGTGGTGGTCAAATCGGAAGATGTAAGTGAATCGCCCGAAACAGCACTTTCTTTGATATTTTTGGATGTACCTACGGAACAATATTTGCCAGCTCTACAAGAGCATGCTGCACTTTTTCATAGTATGCAACAGGATGGCGAACAGGAAACAGCCATAGTTATCCATTTTAGTCCAGAGCATATACTAATGAATAATTGTTATATGGATTTGATGCAAAAATTTTCACCAAAAACTCAACATATTTATTTAAAATCGAGTCAGAATTCATTTTCCGGGTACATTGCGGCTCATCGCATTCAATACCAATTAAATCAATTGAACGAACGGATGTTTCCTTTACTAGCTGAAAGCGAAAACTTATGTAATGCATTAAGTAATAAATTGAAAAAAACGAAATTACTTGAAGTGGATTCGGAAAAACAAAAGGATCGAAGGAATGGCGAATACAAAAACGAACAGACTTTTGCTGACGACTGTACAGCGTCTGAAGTAATTGGTGTGCAATCTTTGACTTGTTATCACATCCGTCCTCGAAAAGGTACTTAATGAAATTTTTCCATATTAATTGGGACTTCGTCTCGTGCCTATGCAAATATTTTAATTAAAATTTTTTTATTTATGACAGGTTTCGATCATACACAAGAGGCGAAATTAAATCCAACCGAATATTTACAAGAAACCCAATTGCTCGCTGATTTTCCTACATTGCTGGCCAATTTAAAAGAAGCTTCTCGATATTTACCTCAAAGCCAACTTTCTACATTTCCTAAGATCATATTTTTGGGAACTGGTTCATGTATTCCCAATAAAACACGCAACGTTAGCGCCATTCTAGTGCAAACCTGTGATGATACTTACATTCTTTTAGATTGTGGTGAGGGAACTTTGGGTCAGATTGTTCGCTATTTTGGAAAGGCTAAAGCTGAGAATGTTGTACGCAATCTGAAAGCGATCTATGTATCTCACTTGCATGCGGATCATCATATTGGTTTAATTGGTTTACTAATCGAACGTCAACGTGTGTTAAGTGAAATTGAAGGTAAAAAATTGGTGCTATTTGGTCCAAAGCAAATTCAGCCTTGGTTGGATTTTTACAATGATAACATAGAAGAAATTAACGACTCCTATGAATTTGTGGGCAATGGCAGTTTGCTAAATCAATCACTCGATCTAAGTATCGAACATAATACAATGGGCATACGTTCAATTAAAACTTGTCCAGTACGTCACTGTCCACACTCTTTCGGTGTTAGCCTCATTCTGCAAGCCGAACATAATGGGAAACATGTTAAACTAACATATAGTGGCGATTCGATGCCTTGCAGTGAGCTAATTAATTTGGGACAAAATTCAACAATTCTAATTCATGAGGCTACCATGGAAGACGATCTACTGGAAGAAGCACAAATTAAAATGCACAGCACTATATCACAGGCTATTGCACAAGGGCGCGAGATGCAGGCAGAATATATTATTCTAACCCATTTTTCACAACGTTATGCAAAATTACCTCGAATGCAAGGTCTGGGGAGCGAAGAGGCCGATGATAAGATGATGCATAATGTAGCCATTGCTTTTGATAATATGCAAGTAACGCTAGAAGACTTGGAACACTTTCACATTTTATACCCTTCGCTAAAAGCCCTCTTTGCCGAGCATGCTGAAGAATTAGAACAGAAAGCCTTGAAACGAGAATTAAAATTGGAGCGAAAGCGGAAACTAATGAATATTGATTAGTGATAAAAACGAAGTGCATTTGTATAGATATGGACATAATGTGCGCTTAATAGTTAATACAAAATTAAAAATATAAACAAAATTCGTATGGGATTTAATTATAATATTTAAATAATTTTAATAAAAAGGAAATTTTATCAAATAAAAAGCTACATATACAAAAATTATATCGAATAAAAAAAAATCCCTATAAAACTTTATAACACATATAAACGTTCGCTACAGAGTTCAATTCATTAGCGCATTGTTGTTAAATCTGTTCAAGAACCATCGGACCAGACCCAGAAAGCCAGTCTAATCTTGGTGAAGGCAAGGGTTCCTCAGAAAGGAAAAAAAAAGAAAAAAGAAAATCCTCAAAATGTATGGAAGCTCCTTAAAATAATGTTCAACTAATTAGGTAGTTTATTTAAATTTTCGTTTAGTAGCTGATTTTTCAAAAAATTTAAAGATTATTACTAGCCTCTCAATACTTTCTCCATTATTAAATTTATAATTATGAGGAAATACGACTCTACGAAATTAATAAATTCACATTTCTAGCTTTTCTGTTTTTTCTTTATTTTCTGGAAATTATCAATTTTCATAATGGGAATGTCTTCCTTTCAGGATTTTTAGTGGAAGGCGTGGTGATTGCCACCAATATATGGATAATAACCATGTCCATAGATTGGTCCGTGTAATGCATAAGCGTGCGGAGGATAAGCAATACCATGTCCATAACCATGTCCATAATGCCCAAAACCGCCAATATGACCGCTGCCGTAAGAGCCGCCAATTCCATGTCCAAAACCATAAATACCACGCTTCTCCGTCTGTTTGTCATTGGTTAGAGTGGAAATATCTTCAGATTCTACAGTAACGCCTCCCATGCACGAAGTAACAGCAAAAAGAACAACAAATAGAAAAACATACTAAAAAATAATTATTTAAAATTTAAAAAGAAAAACATATTTTTTTAATATTTTAATAAAATAATACTTGCCAGACACTTCATTATTAATTCTTTTTCTAAAGTGGACGGACTGAGTAAATTGCTGTTTTACTTTAAATGTGGACGGACTGAGTAAGTTGCTCTTAAGCTTAAACTTTTTAGTCTGATGCTCATCATTTAGATATTCAACGTATTTATAGCAATTTCACAGCACAAAAGACGTTGACTCAATTTAGAAGTAAGGTGGTAATCTAATGTTATTCAGAAATGAGAAGATTTTACAAAGCTATTCTTTTTGTTGTTTATTCCCTTGCCCTTGCTTATATTGAACGTTACCATCACCTTGTAGTACAAAAAACGGCAGCTACAAATCGTGCAGGACTCGTAAACGACATTTACTGTTTGATGCAAGAGCCGTTAGACATTTTTAAAATTTTTTTAACTTCAATTTGAGTAACTGCATCAATTAAATATTAACACATAGTTTGAACATTCTGACGCTTAACTTTCCCGAGCTAGGAAAGAGATAGTGCGTTATATATTCAATGTCATTATTGTTAACAAATTATTGTTATTTTTCATTTGTACAAATACAACGATATTTAAAAGCTGCTTCTGTCAGTGCGAAATAACGTATCCTGTTAATACTTTAAGGAATATTATGGCTTGATCAATCCTGAATTGTCAGGAACGTTAAAGGTGCATTACCAAAAAAGTAACGAAATCGGGATTTCTGCAGAAGTTGGTTTTTCTAGAAACAATTAGTTTCGATTGCTCGAGCTACATTTGTAGTATCTTTTACTAATAATTTTATACTTCCTTAACTCTCAGCATTAAATGAACATTATTAGACTTATCACAACATAATCATTATTAGAGGCGTTACCTCTAGTGATTGTTCAGATTAGCAGCAAATGAAACATCTGCTGCAAACAATAGAAAATCCGTAATAAAATCAAGGTCACATTTACGATAGATACAAAAACAACACAAATGAAAATTCTTTTGTTCCATACTCCGCCTCTTTTATTAGTTTTTATTATTTAATAATTTTTTATAAAAAATCGTAAACGTAACATTAAATCAATTTTATTAATCTTTCTACGGTAGTTTGTTCTAGTCTCTCAATAAAAATGGACGCCACATAGGTCATCTAAAATAAATCTGTATTTTCATTTGAGGCGAGGCGAAAATAGAAAACTATATAAGCTCTTGCTCGGAATCGCAGACTCGAGAATCGATTTAGTCACATACTTGCCCATCTGTCTGTCCACTTGTCTGTGGTAACCACGATTACAGAAGAACGAATAGAGCAACCTTCCTGAACTAAATGATTTTGAAAATTATATTTAAAATCGATTTAAATTTTAAATCGCTATTTAAATTATTATTACCAGATTGCAAGTGGTCGTATGGTCAATCTGTAAATTGTAAAGAAATCGACGTAATCCGCCCACCCATATAAAGGTTGGTCTTATCTTATTAACGTTATAGATAGTAATGTAGAATCAAGAAAAATGTATGAGGATTCCAATTATGGTTTAAAAAAGAGCTTATGAACAATTAATATGAAGTACCTGTTGATTTATTTTAACAAATGTATTGGATAGAACGTATGAGTTTATTTACTACCAGTGTAGGGTATCTGAACTTCGACCAGGCCGAAGTTAACACTCTCACTTGTTTATAGATATTTGTATTACCGTTGGTGATTTTTCTGCTACGCGTAAATAAAAACTGTAACTGTAACTGCAGCTACTTGGATAAGCTCGTAATTAGTAATTTTTGGGTCACTAAAACTTTTTACTTATATGTATATCAGATTTTTACTGGGAAAGAAAGAAATATATTTATATAATGAAATAAATTGTCAGGCAATCGTATTTGCATGAAAGCGAGATTAACTGCAAATGAACAGAAAGTGTTGACAAGTGTTGTAATACACTTACATGCAACATATTAAATTACGGATGCGGCGTTACTTTTACTTTGCCCATATTGCGAATGTAACTGTAACTAAATACCTTACTATCGATAATCATGTAATGCCTGTAATAAATCCAATAGACAATAAATAGTATCAAAGTATTTTTATTAAATAAATTTGAGTAATTATATCGGCTTTTAATATTGTCAGCTAAAATTTTCCAATTGCAATTTTCTTTCAGATAAATTCATATTATTTATATAAATGTATGAAACTAGTCCACGTATTCATTTTTTCCATTTCTAAAATGGGTATAAAATTGTACTCCTATAAAAATAATAAGTCCAAAATATTTTGAAGTTTACATAACATTCAATTATCGGTCTTGATCGTTACTAAAGGTAAGGTCTTTAAAATACGATAAAGTGTTCGTTGTTGGCGTCTTCATACGATTGCTTTTATTTATCGTTTTGTGATAATTTGATAATTCAGTGCGTTTTGGAACTCCCTAGATCATTGAAATTTAAAGAGTGAAAATTATAGGATAAAACACAAAGTTACAAACAGAGAAGAATTTTAGGAACCATTAAGAAGAATTAAGAACTTTAGAACCATTTTTTTTAAAACTTTAGAAACTTTTAGGAACCATTAAGAAAATAAAGAATTAATATTCTTATTTATTTTTTCTAAACTGTGTTTCATATTCTTTATTTCAAATTTTTATATTATTCTCAAAGAAAAACATGCATTTAATTTTCTGTTAATTCTGTAATTATAGACATAATGAATTATTCCTAAGAATTTAATTTATGTATAAATGTTTTTAAAAATAAACAAAAAAGTTGCAAAAGTAAATATTCAAAACTTTAATTTCCTTAAAGACTATTCTTGATTCGTATTAAATATTTTTAGTTACATCAGTTGATTGACATCATTAGACTGAGGAAAATTTTGTATCAGACAAATTATTGTTACATCATATTGTTCGTCGATGGTTTACGAATCACTAGGGCGGTTGCATCAGCTCGTTACAAAATTCTTTCCAGTTTGTTTTCGTAGGGGTCTAAGAGAATGTTCCCTCCAGGTCATAACAGGAACATTCTAGGTTATAAACGTAAGCAATTAACTTAACTTCGCAAAAGAGTCATTATAGAACTTAATGGACATCGATTAATTTTGATTGCGATTATATTCATTCAGACTCATTCTAATTTGGATTTCGATAATTTTGCTCATGGAAGGGACAGTTTACTGTGATAAAGATGCGGCATTTTTAGTAACTATTAAGCACTTATTCAGTAACTATTAAACATTTTTAATTTAGCAGTTAAAGCTTTTAATGTTCGTTGTGAGCATCATATGCATTTTGTGATGATATAATGCTCTGGTCTCCAAAGATATGACAACAGATTTGTCATGATGACAACTTCGAGTGAATGAGGAAGGAAAACTCGCCTTACTTCTTGGAATATCATCCATATTTTAGAAAAATCGTGCGCCAATAGCAATAAAAATGTTAAAGAATTTTTTCGTGTTGATTAAAATTATCATATATTAATTTAATTTTAAGACGTATTGATCACATAATTTAATTAACATCATTAACAATATTTTACTTTTCTTAATGTTGAATGAGTCTAGAACCGAATCCTTTGGTGATGATAATTAATAACAAACGCAGTAATATAAAAAACATATTAATAAAAAATAATCACATTAATAAAACAGTAATCACATTAATTGAATCATAAAAAGGGTACTAATAGAATAAAAATCAACTATATCAACTCAAAATCAAATTACATTGGGGAATAATTTCATAGAACAAATTTTCGGTGTTAAAAATATAGGTGGCAAGACTTAAGTCGAGGTATTTAGTAACATATCTTAAATAATTATTGGTAAATTTTTTGTTAACTTTCGCCCACTGCCGGTCAAACCACTTCCCGTCGTACAAGACGATGAATTTTTCGATGGAGTGGTTAAAGCGAGAATATCCTCAGTGGAAGCAAGACGTATTCTCTTAGATCCTCGTGATGTAGACGCACTGATATTTGAATTAGGAACTAAAGACGATCGCGCAGTGGAGGTTATAGATTTCTCAAATCCGGTATATGTAGTGTCAAGTTGATCAGAGCTGGGATCGGTTATTATAATTTCTGGTAGTAACTTGGTAACTTTATGTATAGAGCGTTTCTTTCTTCCTGTGCCATTGTTGCTTTGACGTCCCGATCGCCGTCGGTTAATAGTGCCCAGTACGCGCGTTGTTTTGTGTGGTGATCTCGACGGTGTTCGCTTAGGCGCATTTACATTCGGATTGTTAACGCTGTATAATAAACTCCGCTTAGGAAGCGGTATTATTTTCTCTGATGCGTTTAATTTGCGCTTCTTTATATCCGCGTGCGTCTTACTGGCACTGACATAATTTGTTTGCAATGGAGTTCGACGCATTGAAATGGCAGAAGCATTTCTATGAGCCATTGGTGTGTTATGAGACGGCATTGGGGTTGTTTGTGTCTGTTTGCGTACGGTACTAATTTGTGCTTTTGTTTGCCGTTTATTTTCCCATTCCGCAGCCATAACGTCAATAATGTTCTTACCAAAGACCCGAAAAGGTTTTTTTTCACGTTCCTCATACTTCTCTACCAGTTCTTGGATTTTTTGTTCTATCTTTGGCAATTTTGTCGCTATCAATTTACGTTCTCTCTCCTCTTTAAGCAGTTGACCACCGCGATTATTGTAACGAGATGGATCCAAAGCCTTTAATTCCAATGCAGTCATACGTTCCCACAAAATTTTACGGTTCTCATACAGCTCAAATATCTCTTTGTTTTCGTTATAATAATGCTCTAAATCCTTTAGCTTCAGTTCGTGCAATTCCAATAAATCTTGAGTATAGCAATCACTATGGAAATGTGTGAATAGTCTGCGTTGTTCTTCACCCTCAAGTGTTTTATCCCACCATTTTATAATGTCCTGACGTAGTACATTTACAACCGTTTTAATATTTTGCATTTTAAGCATTTCACAACGGCTAAGCTCAGCATAATATGCGTCGAATGCAATTTGGTTATATTTTGTGTAATGTGAAAATTTTCTTCTCGTATTCGGACTAGCTCCTAAACAATCCCATAGCTTTTTTAATTTTGTTTTCATTGAATCGATTCCATCTCGTATATCCTGCATTTGCCTTGCGTAGCAGTCCCTCATAGTAGTCAAACGCATTAGATATTTTTTAGTCAGTTGGATTTGCGTACTATAAATTAATTCATATAAATCTTTTGGTGCGTCAATTTCCAACTGATTCAATAGTTCTTCTATCTCACGACGTAACATTAAGACTTTATTTAGACGCTCTTTACGTTCATCTTTGAGTTTATTTAAATAATGTTGTACCTCTTCTACTTCCTCGACTGTCGGAAAAGGTTCGAGTGTTAACACGTGTGGAGATTCTCCCAGTTCTTCGCATAAACTCTCCTGTTCTACTAGCATTTCATAAATTTGTTGTTTTCGTTGATTTAGTTGTTCGCGAAGCTCCACCAGTCCGTTACTTAATTCAGATTTGATCACAAGAAGTGGTGCATCTACTGCGGTTTTTATTGTCAGATCACTTTTTAATATAGCCTGTAGATTTTCAGTCTCATTTTTAAGATTTATAATCTCATTAATTATAGACTGCTCCTTTTCTTTCGACTCAGATATAAGATCCTCATAAATATTTCTCAAATGTATTGCAAGCTGTTCCAAATTTGTATTGCAATCGTCCTCATTAAAAATCCTCTTCCAAACTATTATTAATTTGTTGATATATTCCTCAGTAAGATTTTGAATTTGCGACAGATTTTCTTTGAACACATCATCCATGCTCTTAAATTATATGTGCGCCCCTCGTAATAGAATTTCATTTCAGTTAGTAGAATTGATCAAATCACATATCCCCATATCTGCTCCATCTAGACTTCGACGTCATTACCATTCGTTGTTATTAAAGAGGTAGTGTTTGATTCCATAAACATAAAAGGATACTGTCATTTTACATTAAAGTAACAATTTAATATTGCAATTCTGATTTTTTTTACAGCACCTTATTTTCCATGCAACATGAAAAAATTAATAATCAACTTTAATTTTGAAAGGGGATGCAACAACAATTCTCCCTTTTCATGCTCGTTAAAATTGTCACAGTCTTTCTGTGAAATATAATGAATTGTAAATTCATTTTGCAATAGAAACTAACTCTTTCCCCTTATTCAAATATATGTTTCGCATCTGTTACGCTACGTTCTAAGTGGCTTTCTGAAGTCTCAAATGAAGCCTCAAATTTCGAAGTCGTAAACCGTTTTCTTTGATATATGAAATAATTTACAGTAAATTTCCAACTGTTGGAGAGATATCTTGGCAACTGTTGTGTGAATATATTACATAATTTCTACGTGGTTCGCGTCTACATTGCGTAAATTGCTTACAGTGCGTAAATAACTCAATTGTTTCTCATTTCGTACAAATAACTATATGTGTTTTGAGTTTTTCAGAGAGCAGATATTATATATATATATATACAAAATGCTCAAATCGTTTTAACCTTCCGGGTTACAACTTTAACATAAGATCCAATGTAAACATAACACTGGCACCTATGGGAAAAGAAAAAATAAAAAGTCACTTACTGCCGAGCAATCGATTTATGACTGCTAATTTTGATTCTTGCAACTAATCTATATCTTTTAGGTTTTAGGGAAACACCTACTCCGAACAATATTAAATAGTTAAAAAAGTTGCGCATGGCAGTACCTCAGACTTTGTACTAAATTATCGATTATTTTGCTATCATTTTTAAAGTGTACTGGTTCAGTTAAAAATCAAACATTTTGACCAGGCTTTAACTGAATGTTGGCAGATTGTGTTGGGGAGTAGTTTCATTGTATTTTATGATTAATTTTTGTTTGTAGTTGGCAATGGCTGATTTTTATAAGCAAAAGAATTTAGAAATGCAGAATCTCACGCAAAAATACGTGTCAATATTGATACAAATATGGCGCCGAATCTTCGACAAGGATGTTTGCATGGAAAATTTAGAAAAGCTGGTGGAACATGCAACAAATTTCTATGAAGAATTGGTCGCTGAATCGAGAGAGAAAGAAGATTACGTTACTAATGAAATAAATCAACTAAAAAAAGAAGCTGAAAACCTAAGGCGACTTCTTAAAGCCGATGTCGTTTTGAAAGTTACTCCAGATGCACCACTTCTTGTGGTGCAATCCGAGCTTGACAATAGTTTGGCGGGGTTGCGTGAAACTTTACGCTTACGAAAAGAACAAATTTATGAATTGCTATTAGAACAGGATACACTTTGTGAAGAACTCGGTGAACTTCCACGTCCACTACTTGCTGACCCATTGCCAACGGAAGGTGAGATACACGAATTCAAAGAACATTTGGAAAAACTAAAAAATGAGCGAACGGAGCGACTAAATAAGGTATCGAAGATGCGACGAGAAATCAAAGCGCTCTTAAGCACACTTGAACTAGAAATAACTAGTGAAACGGAAGACCGTCTTCTCAATCATCGGGAAATTAAGCTGAACAAAGAAACTTTGATAGGCTTAAGCAGAATGCTAAAATGCTACACAAATCAAGTTCAAGAAGTGCGTGAAAAAATTGATGACATGAAAAGTAAATTGAAGACCTTATGGGATCGCTTAGACACAAGTCCGAAAACAAGAAATAAATTCATGCGTTACACGGAGTACACACAAAGTACATTCGATGCATTTTATGCTGAATTAAACCGATGCCAGACACTTAAAAGTCAGAATATTAAAAAATACGTTAATGAAATTCGTAGAGAAATTGTGCAGTGGTGGGACAAAACTCTTAAGTCTGAAGTGGAGCGCAACCGCTTCTCTAACTTTAATAGTAATTGTTACACGGACGATTTATTAGTTTTGCATGAAATGGAATTGGACGATTTAAAATTGTATTACGAAAGCAATAAACATATTTTTGAATTTTATGAGAAAAGGAAACTATTATGGGAGCGCATGATGGCCTTGGAAGCGAAAGCTCACGACCCAGCGCGATACAACAATCGTGGAGGACAATTATTGAAAGAAGAAAAGGAACGTAAAATGATAGCGACGAAATTACCGAAAATTGAACAGCAAATATCTGAACTGGTAAAGCAGTACGAAGAGCGCGAACAGAAACCATTTTTAGTTTACGGTGAAAATATATTAGAAGTCATGGCAATGGAATGGGAACAAAAACGTCAAGCGAAGGAGCAACTTAGTAGTGCGCGAAAAAAGGCACAGACACCACTATCGAAATCGGTCTTGACATCGAGTCGTACACCCATGTCTACGAAAAATGCCTTTTCAGCTTCAACACGTAAGCCGACACCAGCCGTAACTTCAGCACAATCTTCAACCGCAAAACGTAAATTAAATCCCAATGAAAATGGGCTAGCTCCGCCCATAGCCGCCAAACGTAGCTTGATACATGCCATAAACAGTCCAAGCATGTTCCTTAAACCAACTAATACAGCCGTTCGAACCCCATTTAAATCACCGCTCAAGAAAGCACGCCTGATGGCTGGTACCATACGTCGACGATCAGGTCATCGTAACAGCGGGTCAGGGTCAAAGAAGCGTCGTTCATTGCAAAAAGCGAAATCGGCTGCAGTAAAAGTTAATCACGATGAACATGATGATACTTATAATTCATTTGAGAAATTTATAGAGCCCGCAGCACGTTCCTCCATACTAATTCATCCGCATCCCAACTCATCGAGTAGTTCAATTAGTGGTTCAAATTGTGCACAAGTGCATCGGGCCGATATAGAGAATATTTGTCCGCGTGCCTTTCAACACAACTCATCAAGAACTCCACCAAGGAATGTACATTCGCCGGGGTTGAGCAGCAGCAGCAGCCGCAAATTAACTACGAAAAATCTGCCGATTATAATTTAAATATTTCTATAATGCGCTGTTATTTATTTTATATTCCTGATTTACATCTAAATAATTTACATTTCATTTCCTATTGGGCATTTGGGTTTTCGTTTTTAATTGTTTTAAAAAAAATTGTCGCAAATATCAAATAAATTTGCAATAAAAGTTAGATCTAATACGCAAAAAGAATTTTTCTTCAACAAAATCGATCTCGAGCGTAGATGCGTATTTTGACAAAATTCAGAGCTCCACTCTCAGCAACAGATTACTCAGTAAGTAGATTGTGTAATTCAGCTAGCGATGAAGAAAAGATTTTTAACAAAAACTCTTCAACATCTTGTTTTTGAAAAAATTGAAATACCTCGAAAATTCAAAAGTTTATTTATTAGAAATCCTTTTATTTTAATTCTCTCAGGTATCTAACAGTTTATATTTTATTAAATTAATCAAATAATAGTTTTATACAAAATCCAAATTTATCAAATGAATAGCCTAAATACTTCCATACATTTCATAGGAATCTTAACGAATGAATCTGAATAAAATACTATTAGTTGTTGGGCTTAAGACTATGCTGGTTCGATAAAAATGCTAAATGCCCTTTGGGGCACTTATTCGCGTAATGCCCTTTGTGTCCACATTTATAGCATGTTATTTCTTCTAACTGTTTTGGAGTTTTTTGAGTGGAGCTACTTCGTTGTTGATTATCTTTTTCATCTGAGTGTAAGTGATTACTGACTGGCAATGTGTTAGAATAACCACCGTAATTTTTATGGGGATTAGTTTTGAATCGATGGTCCTCATTACGCGGTGTTATATCCCATGATTCCTGATTGATTTTCTTACAAGACGAGGCCTTATGTCCGAGTTCTCCACAATGATGACAGATCGGTAAACGTTTCGTTTGATCCTTGGTTCCTTCTGGTATGGGAGGTAATTCAAAACGCGGGTGCATATATTTGCAATTTGGACCATCTACACATAGGCCTGCCAAATAACTCATACACAATACACGACGCACGTGACGATGACGGCAGTGCGGTCCATGACGACAAAACCCACGATCATACCAAGGGCAATCTTTTATTTTACTCTCCGGATCGATGTGCAAAAACGGGCATTCCTTATTGTGGCAAGCATTAAAACGTGAATAAAAATAACACTCGGGCATTTTCTTCATATCATATTCGTGAAGGAATTCACATTGGTCACCCTTTTTGCATAACCCGCGTAGCCAATGTTTACAAACGATGGTGCGGTCGCCGTGTATATGACGAAATGGACACGATGCTCCTTTTTCGCATTCCACACCATAAGCAGAATTGAAAAACTGACAAACGGCCGACATTGATTCTACAAGAATTCTATAAATTTTAGATACTTCCATTCACAAAATATCTAAAAAACAACTTACTGTCCATCCCATGGAAGGGAAGCGGTAGAGCTCCAAACTGTTCTTTAAGATCTATTTCGATTTTAAAACTGTAATTCTCAACATTGGCTATCATCATCTCCATTTCTAATAATTATAACGATTTCAGTCCTAGCAAAAAATAACAAACAAAACCACTTAAGGCAGAATCCGGATAGGATGAAAGCAGGATTAATGTTAGTTCGAATGTCAATTTCGAGATTTTTATGTTGACAGCAATATCGATAACATAGAGATGAGCTTTCGTTTAATATTGTGTCCACATTCCGCCGGATGTCAAACTTAATGTTTTTGGGAAGAGCCGACTTATAGACCTAAATGTAAAATTCACATATTATTTTTCAAAATTGTCTATGATTTGTGTCCTACAATAGTTCAACAAGATAATTTCGAGCTCAAATGTAATATAATTATATCTTTAAGAAATAGTATATGTATTTATAACGATTTATTGGCATAACGTCATCTCATAACTACGTTAATTTTGAGCGTAGTTTCTAAAAGCTTTTGTAACAGCTATGATTACGGGTTTTTATCGCTTTTATTAAAAAATGTTCACTTATTTCCAAATTCAAAATGGACAATTAGCATAAATTATCTTGCTTTGTCTTACCTGTTTAAAAAACATATTCCAAATGGATTTCACGCCATCCATAGCTTAGTTGACGAAATTTATACATGCTTGTATGACCTTCGTGTTTCTATGCAAGTAGCGACAAATGATAGCGCCGAGTGTTGCTGTCAATCGTCATCAACTGACCTACCAGTTAAAGATTGACTCCCTCATTGGAATGATATAGAAAATATGACATGTAGAAAATATCGAACATGAAACACATTTGGAATGCCACTGCATTTGCAATAGTATTTTGAAAATATATGCACACTAGAGTTGGGCATTCTAGTTCCCGATAGGGAGCGATCTTTATAGTTCATTTCGAACTTGTGAACTAGTTCGTTCTTTTAGTTCGTTCTGCTTCTTCTTAATACAACATACGTTTTATTCGTTTTTCTCTAAAGAACAGTGTTCTGGTGTTTTCCCACTCGTGTTTATTCGCTATTTTTATTCCCTATTTTGATATTATTCATTACATAGCTATTTTAGTTATTCGGTTTGCTTGAACGTTCGAGCGAGATGGATTACAAGATAGATGTCAAAATTGTTATTAAACAAAATAATACACAGATGATATGGTTCATAATAATCTTACGTAAATTAAAATATAAGATTTATAAAATATTATTGTTATCCTGTATAGTGTTGAAGTGATTATTATTTATTGTTGAGGAAAATAAAAATTAAACAATCTTAAGTGTTTCTATGTGTTTTTCTACAACCTAATTGTTAATACTTCTGTAACATATTTTGCAATGAACTTAGTTTTTTGTTATTCGGTTTTATTTTATGTTGGTTGTTTATTATTGGAATCACAAACCGTAATAAATGAAATGCATTTCCACGCTACCCAGGGGGTATGCATTTTCGCGCGTTAACAATTTTTTAGGGTGTTTGGTTCCCCAGTAGGTCTATCGCACCCGTGCATTTATTTATTTATAAAAGAATATTACATACTAACATAATTACAAAGAATGCTTGTGAGGACGCATTTTGGCGCTACAAAATGCACTCACAAATTGAATGAATATTATTTTTACTTTTATTATTTGCGTACAATGAATTAATGTACTTTCTTTAATTTCTTTGATTTCTTATAAAATAATTTTCTAATACATGTAAATTTCATAAAGTATTTCATTAGTTGTAAGCGTGATGATGTTTAGTTTTAAGGCGTACAAAACTACCATAGGTAAATTAATTAAGATAACGATGAACGTAGGGTATAACAACAAATCTAGAGTGAGACAGGGCCATAGCAACACTGACGCTCCTATCAAAATCAAGCTAGAGTGAGACAGGGCCATAGCAACACTGACGCACAGGGCCATAGCAACACTGACGCTCACATAACAATCGAGCTAGAGGGAGACAGGGCCATAGCAACACTGACGCTCCTATTAAAAACCAAAGCTAGAATAAGACAGGACTAAAGCAACGCTGACATTTGGAAACACATAAAAGGGACGGTACAACACGAAAACTGCCTGTTGCTCGTGGACCGCGATAAAGTAACTCACGCGAAATCAAAGTGAAATTCCTAGTAACACACGAATGTGTTAAAGACACTGAGTAAACACACGATCGTTAGTGATATAAGCAAAGTTCAAAGTTCATACGCGCGTGTTAGATACCCCGAGTAAAGCACACACGAGCGTGTTAGATACCCAGAGCACAGTACACGATCGTTGGTAGTACCAGTGGAATTCCTAGTAACACACGAGCGTGTCAGGCACACCGAGCAAAGCACACACGAGCGTGTTAGATACCACAAGCGCAGCGCAGGATCAGCGAAGTTCCTCGTAACACACGAGCGTGTTAGACACACCGAACGAAACACACACGAGCGTGTTAGACACACCGAGCGAGCACACGATCTCAAGCGAAAATAGCTCTAGCGAAATACTCACGAACTCCACCAGATACCCTAGCCATTCATCAAAACGGCTTTCATCGCCACAATAACGCCAGTTTTTTTTTCTTACCAGAAAAAAATCATTTTCTTCTTACCAAAAAAAAAAAATCATTTTTTTTCCTCCTAAGACAATCATTACTACAGTAAGATAATTTGTTAGCTATAATCTAATTAATTATTAAGAATTGGATTACAAATAAACGTGTTTATTAACATCTAACACGGGTTCCGTCTTCAATAAAAAAAATATCTTGAACATTCGACCCTGGACAGCCCTGAGCCTACCCCAGCTATAGACAAGGTCCACGGACCTCATAAAGAAACACCACCTCGTGAAGACCGAGGTGAAAAAGGTCGTTTCAAGTGGCGCCCGAGCAGGGACCCAGCTAACAAAGTTCGACAACAAGTACAAGCGTGGAATAAAAATACAAGAACCAGCGAAAGAAAAGAAAAAAAAAACTGTGCGTAAATAAATAAGCAACTTGACATTGAACACCTGTGGCAAAGCCAAGCAACACGGTACAAAATGGTGAAAAGATGGATAGTCGCACTCAAGCGGGAGGAACTAGTGAAACTGATGAAGGAATTTGGTCTAGACACTGACGGCAACGTAGAGGATTTAAAAGGTATATTTTCAGCATTCACGACTAAGGAAGATCTCAAGCTAGAGCATATAGAACGCTTGAAGGAATTAGAATGTCTGTACGCCCGTAGTTCATCACCAAATCCCGGTCCTTCATCACTAGCAGGTCCTCCGATGAGCCAACTCACAGCTCCGAAGACAACACCAGCATCGCAAACAAGCCCTTACATCCAACATCCACCTCAACTAGAGTCATCTCCAGTATTCTACAGCACAATAATGAACCAGATACGCAAGTGGAATGTACGTTTTGACGACAGGATGGATCCACTTGAGTTTGTCGAGCGGTTGGAGGAATTAGCAGATGTTTACGGGATATGCAAAGATCTATTGCCAAAAGCCATGCCAGAGATTATGCAAGGGAAAGGTCTCCACTGGCATCGCAACAATAAGAAACCTTGGCTACAATGGAGCGAATTTAAAAGAGATTTCCTTAAGTTTTTCCTGTCATCTTTATATCAAGAACGACTTGATGACGACGTGAGGCAGAGATTCCAAGGACCAACGGAGCTTTTCAAAGACTATGTCATAGCAATGCAAAACCTCATGCGTCACACCGATTACTCTCACGAAAAGAAGATCGATCGTATTTATCGAAATAGTCGTAGAGAATACCAAACTTTTGCTAAGCGACAAGACTTCAAGACATTAGAAGATTTGGTTGAGCTGTGTGACCAATATGAGAATATCCTGAGCCACCGCAAGACAACATCGGCACCTGAGATCCGCGAGGCCAAGCACCGCACAGTCGAGTCATGCCTAGAAGCCCAAAGCGTTCCACAAAAATACAAAGCTGTCATCAACACCAACACCGCATGCCGTCGCTGTGGCCTGGACGGACATTATGCAAGGAGTTGTCGAAATGCAACTAAACTATTCTGCTGGAAATGTGGTAAGCAGGGCGTGAAGACAATAGAGTGCTGCAGAAAGAAGTCGGGAAATGCTCACCATGATCACCAATCTCCAAAAGTAACAACACCATTCCAAATCACCGGACGAAACCTTACAGCCGCCATACACATGGATGGAAGGCCGGTAATCGCAACAATAGACACGGGAGCGACACGCAGTTTTGTATCGAAAATGTTTGTCGACAATCTAGATCATGCACGCACCACACCCACCAGAATGAGAGTACGTCTAGCTGATGGCACAACCTTACAAGTAACGACAGCTTTACTATCAGAAGTTCAACTTGGTAGCCGAAGACATCTCGCAACATTTCTAGTGTTGCCAACCGCAATTGATTCTGTGACACTAGGGATGGATTTCTTGGTAGAAGCAGACGTAAAGCTTAGATGCGATGGGTACGAGGTAGACTTGAGATCAGGCTCAGAAGATGGCAGTGACACCGAAGATATTCTGCGGACCGTGAGTGAAGGTCAAAGCAGCGACGAGGTAGAAAATTTCCTGGAGAAAGAATTGGAGCTTCAACAACACTCGCATGGGGTACATTATTACAAAGGGAAGTACAACGTCGTCGCAGACACACTGTCCCGTCAACCTAGGGCTATAGACGAGATTAACATGGGACTAGAAGCCACAGAATCAGCATGCAACTGGTTGAAACAAAAGAAAACCAAGGTAGTCAACAACCCAGAGAAATATCCTGACTATGCTATGGAGAATGGTCGCCTCTACCGATACATCCCGCACGAGGTGGGTGATGACGATGAGGAACCATGGAAGCTGTGCGTGGGCCGTCCAGATCGCAAAAGGGTGCTACTAGAAAACCACGATCAACCTAGCGCCGGACACCAGGGCATACGAAGAACCACAGCCCGAATTGCAAGGAACTACTACTGGCCTGGTATGTTTCGAGATATTAGTCGGTATGTGAGGCACTGTGACTCTTGCCAGAAATACAAGTCCGAGCAAAGGAAACCCGCCGGCGAGATGTTAACCAGGATCCCTGAAGAACCATGGGCCACTGTTTGCGCCGATTTTATCGGCCCGCTTCCACGATCACGAAAAGGATACACTACGCTGCTGATATTTATAGATAAGTTCTCCAAATGGGTTGAAATCGTTCCTTTGCGGAAGGCTACCTCAAGTACTTTACAACAGGCTTTTCGGGAAAGGATCATTTCAAGATTTGGGACACCCAAAGTTTTACTCACTGATAATGGCGTGCAGTTCACCAGTAGAAACTTCAAAGAATACTTAAAAGCCATTGGAGTACGCCAACAATTCACAGCACCCTACACACCACGTGAAAATCCCACAGAGCGCGCAAACCGGACCATCAAGACCATCATCGCTCAATATACGGGTAAAAACCAACGAGATTGGGATGAGTATATCCCAGAAATAGCGCTCGCCATCAATAGCAGCACATCTATCACTACCGGGTATTCACCTGCTTTCTTAGTCCAAGGACGCGAGCCAAGACTTCCCAACTCACTCTACGATGAAACCACTTTAGGCACCGGTAAAGAATCCACACACTCAGAGCACAGAGCCATGCATTTACGAGAGATTTACAAGATCGCACGACGAAACATGCAGATGGCATCGAATGAGCAAGCGAGACACTATAACCTCAGACGGCGAGCATGGAAACCACATATAGGAGATATGGTACTAGTACGGTCACACCACTTGTCAAAAGCATCAGAGAACTTCGCTGCCAAGCTGGCCCCAAAATATGATGGTCCGTTCCAGATCACCAACTTTACATCTCCAGTAATAGTCGCCTTAAGGATCAACCCTAATAGGACAAGAACAGCTCACATCGGCGATCTTAAGGCCTACAGTTCCCCAAGTGATCTTCAGCAGACGAGCGTCGAATCAAGACACTGCACTCCCCAGCTTTCCCGCCAAAATTAAAGATATCCCAAGGCATCTCCTACGGGAGCGTAAAATGTAACACGTAAGTTTGGGCACACCATAAGACATAACAAAAAAAAAATTTTTGTATAAAAGGAAGCACGTCCCAGAGCACTTTCTCAGTTGTGCAGTGAACGTCGTGGGTGACACATCGCGAACGATTAAGAAGTTTTAACAATATCAACAGTAGCAAGGCCAGTAATCATGAATATACATCAGTCACCAACCAATGAAGACTCGGCCAATCTCCGCCGTACCGAAGCTAAAACAGAGACGACATGGACACTCTTATCCGACACAGATGAAGAGATCGACGAAGGGATCTTGTTGGTCTATCCAGAGGGTAAAGGCGGGGTCACCATCCGGGAGGATGATTACTTGAGGCTTTCGGAGGGACGGTTCCTCAACGACGTCATTATTGAGTTCTACCTCCGCTGGATGGAACGCAATACGCTTCCCAGGGCTTTGAACGGTGGCGTGCGTATTATGAGCCCATTCTTTTATAATGCAATGGTTCGCAATCCCTACGACCATTCCCGGATACGAAGGCAGTTGCGAACGGCCAACATTTTTCAAGAGGAGTTCCTAGTGATACCAGCTAATGCCGATGAACATTGGTTCGCTGTTGTGGTGGAGCGTGAAACTACCCCAAATGTAGAAAGACGCCGTATCATTATATTGGACTCTTTGGGCCCAAAACCCAAGAGAAACAACATCTTGGCCAACAACGTTAGGCGAATGCTAACTGGGGAACATCGTTTCAACTACCCGGAAGTACCGAATCCCATCACGTTCAACGCCGATAACTCGCCCCTGGTAGATCTCGAGGTACCCCTACAAACCGACGGGTTCAATTGCGGCATCTACATGCTGGTCACCATCGAGAGATACCTTATCAATAGGCACCACAGTGATCCTCCAGAAACCTTCAACTGGAACAGTTTCACCGAATATTTGGGCACTCGCTTACGCATAGCCACCATAGTCAGAGTTTTGTCGGCTGCCGCCGGAATAAACAAAAGGTTTCCTCCACTACGATATGCCACTATTGGGCCGCAGCTGCCACACCCGGAACCAGCAAAAAGGCCCCGTCTAGCCGAGATTCAAGGAATTCCCGCCGACAGCGAGGGAACTCAAACTGAAGCAGCTGCAGTACAAGGATCTGATGCCAGTACCGATCATACATGGGAGGCTCTAGTTCCTGACCGATTTCCACCAGCGCTGCAGGCAGCCATCCAGCGAACCAACGAGAACCATCGGAAAGGTCAGCGGAAGAACTATAAATTAGAGATAGAAGGTCACCTCTACCAAGTGCGTATCAGTCGAGAAGGTCATATTCGGGCTGAAAAATCTCTCCGGAAGTAGGGAGGGAATGTGAGGACGCATTTTGGCGCTACAAAATGCACTCACAAATTGAATGAATATTATTTTTACTTTTATTATTTGCGTACAATGAATTAATGTACTTTCTTTAATTTCTTTGATTTCTTATAAAATAATTTTCTAATACATGTAAATTTCATAAAGTATTTCATTAGTTGTAAGCGTGATGATGTTTAGTTTTAAGGCGTACAAAACTACCATAGGTAAATTAATTAAGATAACGATGAACGTAGGGTATAACAACAAATCTAGAGTGAGACAGGGCCATAGCAACACTGACGCTCCTATCAAAATCAAGCTAGAGTGAGACAGGGCCATAGCAACACTGACGCACAGGGCCATAGCAACACTGACGCTCACATAACAATCGAGCTAGAGGGAGACAGGGCCATAGCAACACTGACGCTCCTATTAAAAACCAAAGCTAGAATAAGACAGGACTAAAGCAACGCTGACATTTGGAAACACATAAAAGGGACGGTACAACACGAAAACTGCCTGTTGCTCGTGGACCGCGATAAAGTAACTCACGCGAAATCAAAGTGAAATTCCTAGTAACACACGAATGTGTTAAAGACACTGAGTAAACACACGATCGTTAGTGATATAAGCAAAGTTCAAAGTTCATACGCGCGTGTTAGATACCCCGAGTAAAGCACACACGAGCGTGTTAGATACCCAGAGCACAGTACACGATCGTTGGTAGTACCAGTGGAATTCCTAGTAACACACGAGCGTGTCAGGCACACCGAGCAAAGCACACACGAGCGTGTTAGATACCACAAGCGCAGCGCAGGATCAGCGAAGTTCCTCGTAACACACGAGCGTGTTAGACACACCGAACGAAACACACACGAGCGTGTTAGACACACCGAGCGAGCACACGATCTCAAGCGAAAATAGCTCTAGCGAAATACTCACGAACTCCACCAGATACCCTAGCCATTCATCAAAACGGCTTTCATCGCCACAATAACGCCAGTTTTTTTTTCTTACCAGAAAAAAATCATTTTCTTCTTACCAAAAAAAAAAAATCATTTTTTTTCCTCCTAAGACAATCATTACTACAGTAAGATAATTTGTTAGCTATAATCTAATTAATTATTAAGAATTGGATTACAAATAAACGTGTTTATTAACATCTAACACGGGTTCCGTCTTCAATAAAAAAAATATCTTGAACATTCGACCCTGGACAGCCCTGAGCCTACCCCAGCTATAGACAAGGTCCACGGACCTCATAAAGAAACACCACCTCGTGAAGACCGAGGTGAAAAAGGTCGTTTCATGCTTAAAATCTACTTTCTACACATAATAAATAAAATTAAGATTTAATAAAAGGGAAATAAAAATTAATGCCGAAACTGGTCACCGAACGATCACTTCTTCACCGGGTGGTCACATCATAGGCTGTTACCGGACGATTCTTCCTTAAGATGACGGTGCACGGTACCGGAAAGCAGCTCGTGCAAAGATATTAAATGCACGGATCACGCAAATTGTTAAAAAGTTGTTATAAATTTATCTAAATTTTTGTTATAACTAATATAGTAAATAAAACATTAAATTTGGGTTCAACCTTTTATTAAATAGTTTTTCAAATACAGTAGTTTAAGCAATAAGTTCTAATTATTCTATGGGTATGCTAATATAAAAATTTATATAATTATATATAATATATATGTTCTATTATATATCAAAGAGGTAGGGAGGAAATATCGAAATCAAACTTATTTCTGGATCTCCATAAATTCGCATGTAAACTCATTGTCTCAATTGAGTCGTATACTTCTTACTGTAGCGTGTTTTGCTTGCTCTGCCGCTCTTTTTATATATATTTCAACAAATAGTTCTTTATATACTTCTTCTAGTTCTTTACATAGTTCTTTTAGTTCTTTACATAGTTCAGTTTAGTTCGTTCGTTCGTTCTAGTTCATTGGAAAATATGTTTTGTTCTTTCTTACATTCACGTGGTAAATTCAGCGGTGTCATCATACTCGTGCTTGCTCGCTCTTTACCTCAATGCATAGTTCTTTACATAGTTCATTTAGTTCGTTCACATAGTTCGTTCTTTAGTTCGTTCACATAGTTCGTTCTTTAGTTCGTTCACATAGTTCGTTCTTTAGTTCGTTCACATAGTTCGTTCTTTAGTTCGGTCATTTCTGAGGTCAGTGACGGACGTGTTGCTGCGAACTAAAAGAACTAAAAAGAGGGAGGGAGACGAACTAGTTCTTATAGTTCGCAAGTGGGAATAGTTCGAATGAACTAGTTCGTTCGCGAACGACACAACTCTAATGCACACCCATTTCAAATGCCTTATTAGGCTGAAAATAAGGAAAAATAAATTTGTTTTATCTTTTCCTATCAGAGTTCGTTCAATTTTCGGTTATGATAATTATGGTTCGTACTAATAACCGCGTTAGACTATTATTATTATTAATGAGCAATGCTTCTGAATCGACCATACTGCAAAAGCTCATTGCCTAAAAGATTCATAGACGCCGATAAATATTGAACGGCGTAATGTAAACACATGTCTGTTTTGCGCAGAATGATACAGAAGAAAAATTGCACCAGAAAATGATCACTGAACTCTCGTAAGTTTATTAAAGAAATTTAACGACATTTTCGGAAATAAGATTGAGGAAAATAAATGAAACGTAAATATACGGGAAAAGATTTGTGTCCAACCAATTCGCGTGATAGCCAGTGATAGAGTCGTGAATGCATTTTGCTTAAATCGAAAAAGGAGAAGGACCAAGGAAACAAAACAAAAGAATTTCGCAATAATCAGAAGAAGTGCAAGGAACCTTCGACAATAGAGAAATATAACGAAAAAAGAAAATAAATCGCGAAAGTACAATTTTTATCCCTTTTAATAATAAAGAAAACTTTTATTCGTTGTGTATGCGAATTATCGGTGGTCACTTTAACCCATTTCTTGTTTGATCTAAAAAACACAATTGATCCCATAAAAATGAGTTTAGACGCTGAGGCCTGCTCTACGGTTGAAAAGGAACTCGACAGGGTTATAACGAAATTCACAGCAATTAGCGAAAGCTCATCTCGCGAAATTAGTGATGTGACTACGTTATTAGAAGAGCTACTCCAAGCTTTGGCAAAGGCAGAGCAGGATGTTGCTCCAAGTACCACGACTTCCACTGGCACACAAGTTGTAGAGGGGGACGATCTGATGGTGGAGGAGGAAGTGGAACGTGATATGGATATGCAAATGGAAACTGAAAGTATGGTGAAATGTGTTTCATGTGTTATAAATATAATTTAAAATTTCAATTTAATACAGGTTCATCGCGTCTAACTGATCGTCAAATTGAGGTTATTACTGAAGCGCTTCAAAAAACAAATGAGAAGTTACAACGACTCTCAACTGAGCATCGTGATCTTCACGGCGCTGTTTCTAAAGTGGGCAAAGCTATTGATCGTAATTTTATCTCTGATTTCACAGCTACTTCACGAATTGACGCCTTAGTTGACGAGAAGAATATGATGCTGCTCAATAAAGTTATGGCCAAACATTACTGTCGACAGGGCATGGACGATGTTGCACAGTTGCTGATAAAAGAATCCAAAATGCCCGATGAGATGGCTCGAGAAGTGTTCGAATCAGAGAGTAGCTTTGCTGAAATATATAAAATCTGGAAAGATATACAAGCACATGATTTGCAGTCGGCTCTAGATTGGACGGCACGCTACTCTGATGAGCTGATTGCTAAAAACTCACATCTGGAATTTAAGCTGCATCGCTTGGCATTTTTGCAAATAGTTGAACGCGGTATTAGCGCTCAGTCGGAAGCAATCGCTTATGCTCGTAAAAATTTTGGCAAATTTGTTGATCGCTTTGAGAAAGAAATACCAAATTTAATGGGTTGTTTTATTTACCTGCCATTGGGTATTAAGAATTCACCATATAAGCATTTAATATCGCCTGAAATGTGGACAGAAGCATCGTATATTTTTATGAAAGATGCTTGCCATACCCTGTGTATTAGCAAGAACTCAGCGCTGTCAGTGGTAATCAATTCAGGATGTACAGCTTTGCCCGCTCTGCTTAATATTAAACAAGTATGTCATGGATAAGGAAAAACATTTATGGGCGGGGGAGGGGGTGTAATAATACGGAAATAGTGCTGGAATCATGTTCTAAAAATGTCTTGTATTGTTCTCAGGTAATGCAATCACGTCAAGTACTTAGCATATGGAATGGTCGCGATGAACTTCCTATCGAAATTGATCTCGATCCAGAATACCGGTATCATTCTATATTTGCTTGCCCAATTTTACGCCAGCAGACCACAGAGGAAAATCCACCGAAAAAGCTTACTTGTGGGCACGTTATATCCAATGATGCCTTACACAAGCTTAGCAACGGACATATACTAAAGTGTCCGTACTGCCCAGTAGAACAGAATGCAGACGATGCTGTACGAATTTATTTTTAAGTGATCTCTATCCCATTTTTTTAAATGATTTGTCGTATTATATACTTATAATATATATACGTATTATAAAAGATATATTGAAATTTTAAAGCGTTATTGATTTATGGCTTGTGTTGTAAATTTTGATGTAAACATATTAAAATTCATAAAGTTGCATTAGTTTTCTGTACCAAGATTCCTTGAACCGTCCTATTCTCTATATTATGATTCCGAATATTTGTTTAAGCTGTGCCGATTTACAAAACGAATACGCGATTAAGTTATTATTTTTACTACTTAATTAGATTTCTTACAGAACTTCTAACAAATCTAAAAAACTCAGATTTAATCATAAAGACCAAAATTCGAAAATTCCTTTCTTCCCCAAGGTACTTGAAGAGTAATTTGGCTACAAGTGTGCCGAATTGTGCATGAGAAAAATTTTTTAGAAACAACAAGAAGAAGCTATTTAAGAACTCCAATATTATTAAAAACACGTTTTTTAAAAAAATAATCTTTTAAAATAATCTTTATTTTTCTTAAAAAGTTTTGGAAGTTTTATCTAACTTTTTACAAAACTATTTTTAACATTTAATAAAATGTTTTTTTTTTTTGAAAATTATAAACGTGAGTCTGGTATATAAAATTGTATTTATTTATATTCTATTGTAAGTTTTCAATCGTATGTTTCTGTAGCAAAACTGCTAAATATTGGTGGTTCGTATTCGGGTAGTTCAGTGTTTATATGATTGTGCATTAATTTAAATAAACCAGTCCCGATTGTTGCGGGCATGCCTAAAATAATGCGTTCCGAAACTCCATTCACAGCATCCGTTTGGCCATAGTAAGCCGCATCAAAAAGATGGTCTGCAGTTTTTTCAAACTTTTCGAAAAAAAAGAAAAATTAAAAAAATCAGTCAAATTAATAAAGAGTTTAAAAAATTCTAGTATAATCTGATATAAATCTTACTGAGGCCAAATTGAAAACACTTTCTCGCATTTTTGCCAAACCGTGGCGCGTTATACCCAGAACTTCACCACGCGACGTCATTTGACTGGCCAGCAGCATAATATGTCGATTATCTACACTCATACCATGCCCCTCCATAACATTAGTAATTTCCGTCATAATTGTTGTGCGAGCCGCTTCGATGCCGAGTGTACTAAATACTTCGCCAATATTATTGCTCTTCGTACGTGTGCCAATCACTCCATACGTCGCCATCACATCACGCAATCCGGCTCCTTCAATGCACAATTTATAGGTGGCCGGAAGCCGTGCATCATCGATTGCTATAACAGCTCGAGAAATATTCGGAAGTCCAGCAACGACCACATTCTGAATGGAGGAAGTCAAACGCTGAAGCTCAGCATTAAGAGAGGAGCCATGCTTGGAGCTATCAATACGAATGATAATGACCGAGGATCCGACTATGTCTACTAAACTGGGTTTAATGCGCAATTTTGAAGTGCAGATACTGCATTGAAGAGATGCATCAATGAAAGACACAGACAGGAGACGTAATATCACTCAAGCACTTACGAATATCGTATGGTTTCAGCATTTATTTCCAAGCCCAAAACTCGAATACGATTCAAATCCAATCGTATCACTAGAAAGCAATCATCTGGCTTATAGACTTCCTCGATATAAGACGAAATCTACATTTCATTACTAAATAGATATTCTTTTCTAATCTTAATTGTTTAATGAAATTTCATACTTCACCCAGAGTGGTCTTCTCAATGCGTGCTTTAACCTTTCGCGCAAATTCCATACTAGTGTTATTTTCGATTTCTGCCGTAACGATGGGGGTTGATATTGTTCTTGTGGCATTAATAATTTCCACAATGCGGGGTACTCCCTACAAAATTCGTTTTCGTGATTATTGATACTTTTCTTTTTATAAAAACTAATTTCGATTACCTGTGTAATATTCATGGATGCCACACCAGCGAAATGGAATGTTTTCAGAGTCATCTGTGTTCCAGGCTCACCAATACTCTGGGCTGCAAGAGCACCCACCGCAGTTCCTGGTTCAGTAACAGCTCGATTATATTTATCATTTGTCCAATGCATAAAAGTACGTATTTGACCCTCGGTTAAGCGTTCTATTTCATTCGCCAGTTTTGTGTGATTTTGGTATTTCTTTTGGACTTGCGCAATTTTGTTGGCAACGGTTTTCAAGAAGTTACTAAAAAACAGGGAGTTTTATGTTAGAACACTCTTTTTAAATTCTATTGATCGTTCGAAAAGTAACTACGGCTTATTCTGTGAAAACTAAACTATTTCCTTGCGGTTTATACTTTGTTTAATATGTATTTCTAATAAACGATTTCTAATTTTCAAATATTTTGATATTGGAGTGTTTGAATTAAAAAACGGTTTTAGAAACTCAAAAAGTCAACACGAAGGTGGTAATTAGACAAATTTAATATCTCGGTAATTTCACATGTTATTGTTCGACGGTTTTATCTTTATTTTGTCTTGAGGAGCTTTAATGAAGCTTCGCAGAAATAAATAAATCGTAAACACAGACTGCTTCTGATAAGAATTGTCGCAAATGGACTTTTCGTAATAATATTCCAAAATATATTAAAACGAAATATTTTGGGTTTTAGAATACACGAAATTACTTTCCGAACTATGTGGATTGTTCGGAAAGTTATTTCGTGTATTCTAAAACCCGAAATATTTTGTTTTAATATATTTTGGAATATTATAACGAAAAGTCCATTTGCGACAATTCTTATCAGAAGCAGTCTGTGTTTACGATTTATTCAACAGATCAAATAAGGCATAAGGGAGAACTTACAGCACTTCACCCTGAAAATCTTTACGGCTCGTAGCAAATTCTTCTTCTGTTAAAATTCTTTTCGCCGTATCCTCTATGTCTTCTGCTCTCAATGCTTCCTCATTTCTAAAGGGATGCACTGCGCGTAGGTGATTTAATTGTCGCACAAAATCCACCGGTTTGTTTTTAACTTCCATAAAAACTGGATCCAAGCCATCGCCACCATATATCAACTCAACAATCTCTCCAATGGCATTGCGTACAGATCCATCGTAGTGCACAACTAAATCTTCCAAACACTTAAACAGACAAAACGAATATGAAAAAAAACATTAGTTTCAAATAAAGGTGTCGATTATTCACCTTCACTAAACGACGCTGAAGATAACCAGTCTCTGCTGTTTTTACAGCTGTATCGACCAAACCCTCACGACCCGCCATTGTGTGGAAAAAGAATTCTGTAGGGGTTAGACCAGAAAAAAAGCTATTCTGCACAAAGCCACGTGCAGCAGGAATGGCCGCTGCAATAGCGATTCTTCAGTAAATTAATTGTGTAAATAAATTTAATATTTGAACTTACAGAATTTTTCAAAATGTGGCAGCGCACGATTTTCAAAGCCATTGGGTACTCGTTTACCATTTATAGCCTGTTGACCAACGCAAGCTATCATCTGTGATATATTAATGTTGGAGCCTTTCGAACCGGACAAAGCCATAATTAGAGCGCTATTGGTGGGATGGAGTTCGCGGAAGCAAGCTTTTGCCGCCTGTTCTCGTATACTAGACAATTCTCGCAACATTACAGCCTCTAGAGTTTGTTCGGGGGTGCAGCCGGGCTGACATTGTAGAGTTCCTTTCTTCATTTCGAGTATATACTCATTGCATTTTGCGTAACCTCGCTCCAGAAGCTTCTGTTTTTCCTCCAAAAGTTTTGCGCTAGGCGTAACATCACCGATGCCAAAGGAAAAGCCGCGATTTTGTATGAAATATGAAGCAATCTATTAAAACGAAAGTAGTATTAAGAAACATAAGAAATAAGGAAAATATCGAAGACCATTAATGCTTAAGGCAATTAAAGAATATAACCAAAAATCCTATGCATTATAAGTGAAACATTTAACAGCTATAATCGATATTAGTTGGAAACAAATTTTTTTAGTGAAAGGGATCAATCCAAAGAAATGATGAAATAAGACACGAATTGCCACTATATACATATCACCACAAGGCAATTGTAATACTGTCAAAATTTCGTGAAAGTTGGCCCACATTCTTTTTTAGAGAGCAAACAAAATTGGCAACATATGTTTCATTTGGTTGAGATTATCCTAAAAACCACTGAAGATTTAATTCAAAAAAATTATTGTTCGAACTTACTCTAGCCAAACGCCACATACACTTTGTTGAGTATAGTTCACCAAAATCTCTTAAAATTACATAGAAAATGCAATTCTTCGTACCAGATCCTAAGGTGCTTTTGTCCATAGAGCCGCAAATAAGTTCAGAATTGCGTATAATGACCCCTGTGATTTGAAAAAACATAAAACATTATATAAAAATGTAGCAACCTTAAATTACAAGAAAACCTTACAAGAATCTCGAACGCACAAATCGTAGTTTCCCGTATAATTACGTCCCTTCGTGATTAGGTTTGCCAACACTGGACATTTTTTGTTAGGACGTAGGAGAAGACTGAATATTTGTTTGCCAGTCCACATTTTACGCGGTTTTAGGATGGCCGGTGGTGGCATATCAATATGCATATTTGAATCAGGACCTGCCAAGAAACATGCTGCCAACTGCATGGCTTGCTCTTTGGTGAGAAATTCATCCTTCTGCGTCAATAAATAACCGCCGGTAATGAAATCCTGGGTGGCGGCTATCAATATTTCCCCATTCTTGGGTGTAATTAAGTTTGATTTGTTACCCATAAGAATTAATGCTTCTGCACGAGCCTCTTCGGTCTGTGGCAAATGCAAATTCATCTCATCTCCATCGAAATCGGCATTGTAGGGCGTACAGACACATTCGTTAAAGCGAAAAGTACGTTGTTTTTGCACTTTTGCCTGATGGGACATTATGGACATTTTATGTAATGACGGCTGCCGATTGAAGAGCACAATATCGCCATCACATAGATGACGTTCTACTATATCGCCGCATTTTAAATCATGAGCAACTTTATCGCGATTACCATATGCTAAAAACTTTTTGAAAGTTGATCCTCGCTGCTGAACATAATTGGCTCCTGGATGTTTTTGTATACCGTTTCTAACAAGTTCTTTCATTTTCTGGATGTTGGCGGGATTGACACGTTCGGGATATGTGAGAATTTTGGCAACACGCTCTGGTACGCCGACCTGATGGATCATGAGATTAGGATCGGGTGATATAACGGTGCGTCCTGAAAAATCCACACGTTTGCCCGATAGGTTTCCTCGAAAGCGGCCTTGTTTGCCTTTCAGACGTTGAACAAGACCCCGCGTTAATTTCTTAGGTGCCATATTTAATGGCACACCTGAGAGTTCGCTGTTAAAATAAAGGGCTACGTGTAATTGCAGAAAGTCCCAATCCTCTTGTATAAGTTCAACTTTCCCGCCACTGGACATGTGCTTCTGTATCACATCATTAATAAGAAGTATCTCACTCTGCTTCATAGTTAAATCATCTTCGGTGCTAGGAGTTTAAATGCAAATGCTATTTTATACAATACTTTCTGGTTTATTCTGTATGATACTCACGTTCCCGCTTTCACATCCGAAATAACAGAGGGGCGTATGCACACAGGAGGTACAAAAACGCGTGTTACGATCAAATCTGCAGGATTAGAATCTGTAGCCGTCATACCGAGAAGTGGTATGTCACTTTTGGGAATGGCTTTAAACAACTCCAATACAACTAGTGGACTGAGTTCTTCAACTTGATTATAAGAGGATATTGTTTGAACCAATTCGCGATTGTTTTCCGTAGCCTTGAGAAGCTCGTCCAATGTATTGCTAAAGAGAGCGTCTGTCTTTTTACCTTTAAATGGATCATGCAGAATTTTTAACAGGCCCGGTCCTTTCTTAACGCCACCATTAATGGCACCGCAATTTGAACATTTGCTCTGTTTTTTAGCTTTGTTGAGTATTTGCGAATGTAGTGACTTTTTGGCAAGATATGAAAAATTTGGATTCAATAATTTTTTTTCGTATATTTTCTTATCTTGCTCCTTGAGCAATACATGCGAACAGCTCTTGCAAATCATTTGTAAGATGGATATTGTAGATCGAAAATGCCCAACGTGAAATACCGGTAGTGATAAATCCAGGTAGCCGAAATGGCCAATGCATTCACTGAGACCCTGACCACATGTTTCGCATGTGGCATCCTTAGTGCTAACACCCTTTGACGGGGTGGGGGAGAGCGGAGAATATGAAAGAATATATAAATATGTGTATATGGCATTATCTTACCATTCGTTTATCCAAAACTCCATACGGAACCGGCTGTCTTTGCCGCTGGTATAAATTCTTGGATACAATTTGCAGATGGGACTCTTGTTGGATTTCTTGAGGACTGCTGATCGAAAATTGCACATGCGAGCTAAAACAAACACGTTTTAAGACATTAATCGAATTAATGTACTTCGTAAAATTGAAAATGGGATAATTACATTTTTTTAATTACATCAGCTTCACGAAACTGTTCCTTCGGCATTTTCCTATGTAGTTTCTATTAAATCGGTTGTAATTAGAAAATTTAAAAAATTAGTTGTATATCGGCAATCACCGAGTTAAAAAGTAAATTGCTCCCAAGATTCCTAAACAATGAACATTATTGACAAATGAAACATATGTTTATCATCAAAAGAGGTAAATAGATGGGAAACTCAATTCGCCACATGAAATAGCGGTTTGACATCTGTTTTTATGATATTTTGGCCCCACGCACACTATAAGTGATACGAATACTTATCATGTGGTTGGGCGTGATCCTGCTATTCACAATATTGAAATGAATGCTAGATTGTATAAAGTTAACGTACAGACGGAAAATTTGAGAATCTATTAGAATCTGTTTTCAATTATACTTGTTAAATATATATTAATAACAGTATATTCAAAAAACCATATTATGCATAATTCAATGCAAAAACAATAACATTCTTCCAAGTTGAATCCATGTCGGTTGAATGTACATGAGTTCATATAGGTATGTTTTCCTGCGAAGTACGTAATTTTTGAGGCAAATTAATGAATCAATATGTTTATACATAGAGTATCTTATCTCTTTGCTTATGGAACGTGTATTAAAAGAAGACGTCAAACTAACTTTTGAAGTTTCTGATTGAAAGTTTCGTGTCTCCCGTTTCTGCTCTTGGCGATTCTTTTGCAACGTGGGTTACGTAGTGGTTCAGCCGAAATTTATTTAACAAAATTTGTGGAACTTTTCGAGAGAATGTTGCGTTCTCTAGTAAAAAGTGAGGTCCCGGTGCTTGTCAAGCAGTTAAAGCAAGTGGGTAAAATTAACATTTGCAGCTACCATACCAAAATCTTAAGTGTCATCGTGGTGTAGCGTTGAGATTGCATGATGCTCTTGGATGTTCAACATTTGTCAAAAAATCATTCCAGAATTATTCAACATCGTCATTTTTCGGTTTCTTCCAGAGTACTGCAAGAGCTGGAGCCCAAAACACGAACAATTATGCTACGGAGGCTACGGTGGAAGTGAATCGTGTAAGTTAGAATAGAATTAAGAATATTAATTTTTTTCGGGCTTTGGTTCTTATCACACTATTGTGAGACTTTCTTGTCCAATCAGTGAGATCATGACGATATTCGAATGTATTACTAATTTGTTACATAATGAAGTTGAATTGTTTATAAATTGTAACCTTGCAAAAAAGTCGAACGTACAGAGAAAGAAAATGATAACAAACTTTGAAGGAAAAAAATGTCAAGTAAAAGAGCGAAATGTCAGAAATGAAGAGGGAAAAGATTGGCGGCAAGATATCAAGCCCATAGACATGTTGCACAGTGGGAAGTTTTGCGAATCTAGGTCGATAAAATGTTTACCCGATGAAAATGTCATTATGTTGTGAATATAAAGTCGAGTGGTCTACAAATTTATACATTGTAATTCACAAAGCGTCAGTTGAAAATTTGAATAATAAATTTGCTATTTGCAATGGGCGGTTTCTGATTAAAATTGTTGATTCCTGAATGCAAATTGGCGCTTTCTGAATAAGAATCTGAAAGGGTGTAGACGTTACTAGGCTTCACTCCAAAGAACCGCAGCTTTTAAACATTTTAACAAATGGAATTTTGACGAAGCGGTATTCCATTGTTATGAACCGTTGCAATCGGCAAGTGCTCGTATTGTAATTTTTTCACTTAAAAGTTTTAAATGAAACTGATGAAAATGTATTTACTTTTTTCTATTTTCATTTCAATCCAGCTTTAATTTACAAATGCTTTTATTTTTTAGCCTTTTAAATTGCATAAACTTGATAAAGGCCCGGAGACTACCGTTAAATTAACTAAGGATGATGCTCTCAAATATTATACTCAATTACAAACAATTCGGCGTATCGAAACCGCGGCGGGCAATTTGTACAAAGAGAAAATTATACGCGGCTTTTGTCATTTATACTCGGGACAGGAGGCGTGTGCCGTAGGTGAGTTTGTTATTTTTATCTTTGTTAACGTTATGTTTATTTAGTATTTATTTTGCTATTTTTTTCTAGGCATGAAAGCTGCAATGCGTGATGTTGATAATATTATTTCCGCTTATCGCGTTCATGGCTGGACCTATTTAATGGGTGTACCACCTGTAGGAGTTTTGGCTGAACTAACAGGACGACAATCGGGCTGTGCACGTGGCAAAGGTGGTTCTATGCATATGTATAGTAAAAATTTCTATGGTGGAAATGGTATTGTTGGTGCCCAGGTAGGTTCTAATTTTCAACTAGGTTTCATTGCATTCCGTGTAATAGAAGTTTGCCCAAGCTTTCGATAGTCCATTTAACATAGGCCGATATTAGAAAATATTCATCTGTTGTGGCATATACCTCCTTTATTTAATGAAGTAATTGATGAATAAGTTATGTTTAACGAATTAGATAATGAATTAATTTTTAATTCACTAATTAATAATTTAATTTAATTGTCAAACATTTCCGAAACTATTTCGATTAAGACCATATTTATCAATTTCCCTTTTATTAGGTTCCGTTAGGTGCTGGGGTCGCTCTCGCTTGTAAATACAAAGAAAATGGTGGTATGTGTTTGGCTTTATATGGCGATGGTGCTGCTAATCAGGGACAAGTTTTTGAGGCTTATAACATTGCGTATTTGTGGAAACTACCTTGCATATTTGTATGCGAAAATAATAATTATGGTCAGTGTCTTAAGATACGATGAATAAATAAATACTGACATTCCTCCTTCTGTCCTCTATTCGAAAGGCATGGGTACCAGCGCAGAACGTGCTTCTTGCAATACGGATTACTACACTCGAGGTGATGCTTTACCTGGTATTTGGGTTGATGGCATGGACGTTCTAGCCGTACGGAGTGCTACACAATTTGCTATTGATTATGTCACCAAAAATGGTCCCCTGGTAATGGAAACTAATACTTATCGTTATTCGGGCCATTCGATGTCTGATCCAGGCACTAGTTATCGTACTCGTGAAGAAATTCAAGAAGTACGACAGAAACGTGATCCGATCACTTCATTCAAAGAGCTCTGTATTGAACTGGGTTTGATGACACAGGATGAAATTAAAGTGGGTTTACTAAATTGAATTACAATCAGCCAGAGATATTTGTAAGCTGTTAACATTAAAAACATTTAACAACTCTTTTCTCAGGCTATCGATAGCAAAGTGCGAAAGGAAATTGACGAAGCTACAGCTTTTGCTAAGGCTGATAAGGAGCTGCCTCCTACTGGTTTGTGGACGGATGTTTATTCAAAAAATTTGGAAGAAAGCATTCGTGGAGTAAGCGGGTTTAATATAAAGCATATTCAGGAGCGTAAGGGCTGCAATCATTAAATTATTATCGAACAACTCTAGTACTCTATTTTAAGTAAAAAGTTTATCAAGATCATGAAAGTGAGTCTAGCCACCTCAAGGCGTTCTCTGCCATTATTACTAGTATCCGTAAAAGTTTTTCGAAAGTTATCTTTATTTTAATTTCAATAAGAAAATATATTTTGTAAATAATTCTTTTCGGCACGATGATGGTAAAAATAATTAATTAAATTAATTGTGCGACCACAATTAGCAAAATATATTATAAAATGTAAAAAATATATAAATATAAAGAAAATCTACAATTCAACTGTGTCCTAGAATGATTTTCGAAAATTGAAACCATCTATAAAATTTATATTCGAAATATTCGGAGAAAACAACGAATATTCTGAGTTTTCAGCAATGGAGGTTTGTGAATCGTAATGTAATATTTGGTGACTGCAATAGCCATTACATTGAGTGCTTGCTATAAACCTTAGTCCCCGAAAGCCCAAAATCGTGTGAATGATTGGATGCATTCCTTCGGAGGTAGGTTGAATATTTGAGATATATCTCACGTAACGAGACTTCATACTCATAGTAGTGACACGAAATTGGAAGTGACTTACTTTTCAATCACTTCGGTGGCTTAACTTCAATCGTGAAAAAAAGGTTTACTTTTCCAAAGAATGGAAGGTATTTCAGAATAATAGTAACAAATTATTTATTCTTTAAAATTAATTATTCTCTATTAAATATAAAAAAAACTTGTTGAGTTATTAATAATTATTCAAATTTTGTTTGGAGACAATCACGTTTCGGTTTCCGTTCTCTATTTATCCTATTTATTCGACAATGGAATAAGACACTAAAGATGGTTCATCTCCGAAACCGGTTTGTCTCCAAATCAAATTTGACAAGGAATGACGGAAATTCAACATACAAATTGTGTTGAAGATGAGTTAGTAGAAGCTAGGAAAGAAAATTGAAATATACCATTGAAAGAGGCCTACTGGTTACTGTATTTAAACCACAAATTTAACATACGGATGTAGTTTAACATACGGATATATCCGTTCGGCCAGACCAAAGTTAGCGTCCTTGCTTGTTTTATTTTAACGATTCTAATTTCACATGCAGTTGAAATTTTTTTAAATCAACGATTTTTAGGTATAATTCACAAAATCGAAATTAGTTTGAAATATTTTGAAAATGATTGAAATTTTTTGGCCAATAAGAAAAAATGCAAATTTCTGAAAGATTTAAATGTCAAGTTTAGTTTAAAAGAAAAAAAAATAACAGCGAAGACTAAATCATAAAAGACTATTATAAAATGTTAAGAATTTTCAATAATATTTCCGTTGTCAGAAATTTGTTTGATGGCTCCGTGGTGGCAAAAGTTGGTGATATTTCATCAAGGAAATACGCATCTAGTACGACGATTGAACTTGGTGATGTAAGTTCCGTAACGAAGAGGCGGGGAGGTTTTACTAGATTTTCACGATTTCATTCTAATTCTCGAATAGGTCTTTAAACTGTATTGCCTGGAAGATAGTCCGGAACTTAGTGTTCAGCTAGATAAGGATCAGGCAATAACGTATTATAAACATATGCAGACTATACGACGAATGGAAAATGCTGCAAGTGCATTGTACAAGAAGAAGGATATTCGAGGATTTTGTCATTTATATAGTGGTGAAGAGGCGTGTGCTGTCGGTAGATACGAATCATTCTATAATAAGTCAATTATTTCATTGAGTAATTTCTTTTTGGTAGGCATGAAATCAGTTATGCGTGATAACGATTGTATAATTACTGCATATCGTTGCCATGGTTGGTCTTACGTGATGAATATTTCAGTTTACGGCATTCTAGCTGAATTGATGGGACGTAAATCAGGCTGTACACGCGGTAAAGGTGGCTCGATGCATATGTATTCAAAGAATTATTTCGGAGGGAACGGGATTGTGGGGGCACAGGTTGGTTATGATTATCTTGTAATACGGAAATATCTACGTCGGTACTGTCGATGATTTTGGTTATAATCGGTTTTGCAAAAGAGTCACTTTTCTTTGACAACTCTCGACTCAAGAGAGTTTATGGTAATAATGTTTGGTAATCCGACCTTTGGCTTGAATATACGCAACGCAATGGTGTATTCGATCGTAAGATCGTAAGAGTTCTGACTGTTAAAGATCAAAGAGACTCCTGATTTATTTATTGCTCTTAAAAAGAAAAACGTTTTTTCAGGCGTTTTTCAGTCGTTATCTATAATCCATTATAGTCGAGTGATTTAGTGAAAAATGAAATGTTGTGCAAAAAATTCGATGTAAAAAAATGTATTTGATATATAAATATGATATATTTTATTTTTCGTTTTAGGTACCTCTCGGTACTGGAATTGCTTTGAAATGCAAGTATAAGGGTGATGGGGGTGTGTGTTTTGTACTTTATGGCGACGGTGCCGCTAATCAAGGTCAAGTTTTTGAGTCCTTCAATATGGCCTGCTTATGGAAATTGCCTACGGTTTTTGTATGCGAAAACAATAAATATGGTAAGCTACGTTAGCCTTCCTATATACAAAGTACCTCGCATAAGACGCTGAAAATATTAAAACCCTTAAAATAGCCTTCAGGCAAGTAAAAGAACGTTTGAATGAGACTAAAGTGAAATCTCAAGTAAAAAGGAAGACCTTTTAAATAAAAAAATCAGTTAGGCTTTTAATGGAATACGTGAATTTGATTCGAATCGAATTAAGAGTTAACATTTTTCTAAGATCTGAAATATTTTTTAAAAATTTGCATTTTAAAAAATTTTATGGAGAACATATTGTACAAATTAATGATATCATTAAGTGTATATTACATCGATTTAAGGTATGGGCACCAGTTCAGTTCGATCCTCTTGTAATGCGGAATACTACACACGTGGAGATTTGATTCCTGGCATTTGGGTCGATGGCATGAGTGTTCTAGCAGTGCGAAGTGCCACGCAATTTGCTATTGATTATGTTCTCAAAAATGGTCCCTTAATTATGGAAATGAGCACCTATCGTTATTCGGGGCATTCCATGTCCGATCCGGGTGTTAGTTATCGTTCACGTGAGGAAGTGCAGGACGTACGCAAGGCACATGATCCTATAGCGAATTTCAAACATCTATGCATAGAAAAGGGCGTGTTAGCCGAAAATGAAATGAGTGTAAGTTATTGTTTTGTGTTGTCGATCCGTGATAATACCAAGGCAGCTCGTTTTCTGTGATCGGTATTCCGTGAAAGACTTTTCTGAGCCACTTTGCATTAAAGTTCGTGGTTGCGTTAGGGCATAGATCATAGGAGAAAGAGAGGGAGAGAGTGAGACAAAGAGAGAGAAAGAGAGAGTGGGAGGTGTGTCATATTTTTATCTTATTAATGAAGCCTTTTACAACAACCAATAGGCGATTGATGAGGAAGTTCGAAAAGTTGTTGATGACGCTGTCGCGAAGGCTCAAAATGATCCTGAAATTGAATTAAAAGAATTAACCGCTGATGTTTATTCAAGTAATTTGGAGCCAACTATACGAGGTACTACAGGCTATACCCTCTCCCACATGCAGATCAATAAGGGTGCTAATCACTGAATAATGAAATGTGTTTTATTGAATTATACTCTGCAAAAAATATATTCAATGGAATGGATTTTTAAAATAAATTGCTTAATTACTAAAACAATTACAAACACTTGAATAGTTTTAAGAATTTTATGTGGCTTAAAAATTACATTTTTGATACTGCATTTAGTTGCGATTTACTACGATTTAACTATGACGTTCCATTAAAAAGAAGACGGTTCCAGAAGAACAAATGCCTTTTCCTTTTTTTCAGGAATGATGTTTTTGTGAAACTATTAAGAAGTTTTAATTTAAATGGATTCAAATTTGAATTGTCTAAAATCTTCTCCACCAATTTAATGCGGTCTATGAGAATTCTCATATATGTGGTGAAATCAAGTTAGGCGGAAACCCACCACGAACTTACTTGCTAAGATCACTAAGATCTATCGAAATTTTAAAATGAGGTGAAATGTTTGCATGCGGCGTGGACGTAACAAATCAATCTAATAGCGGACTACTAAGAGGATTAACCGGCTTTACAAAAAAGCTGGAAGTTTTACATCGGTGGGCTTTTATTTCGAGAGCCACCTTGAGAATTCGAATATTCGAAATTGATGACGGAAATTTAGATGGCATGCATGCTTTAAGAACGAAATTTGGTTTGGATTATTTGGGATAGATTTGTTGAATGATATAGAGTAAGCAATAGATAGATTACTCCTCCAAATACTTATGTATTTCTCCACACTCCAACACTGTCCAACAATATCGGACTCATGAAAACTGACTTAAAGTTTGTTTCCCAAAGACTTTTGAATCATTATCGAAAAAAAAAAAATTTAATTTATATCAAACAAATTCTCGGATTTAAAAGCTTACTCAATCAGCAAAATTATGTTGTATCTTGCGCGCTATAATGGTCTAACACGAATTAGCAAGTACCAGCAAACGCTTGTACTTCAACTAAAACATATTCGAAAATTTACAAGAACCAGCGTGGCCACAGCGCGCAGGCATAAAAGCTCGCAACATCGACTTCTGACGTCTTCGCGTTGTCAGAATTATGTGCGACGGTACACGCATTGTTTTTGTTTACAGGGATCGTTTTTGGATTGTTTCATGACGGATGACGGTAGTGGTAATGAATATAAAAAACCGAATGAAGAACATTTACTAAGAAATAATACCGAGGATGAAAAGAAAATATCTATAGAAATTCAATCTTTCCAGGTTTTTAAGAACGTTTTCTTTTTTAAAATTGTCATAAGAGTATGTAGAATATATAGAAGATTTTTTTATAGCCTTTCAAACTATATAACGTAATGGATGGACCGCAAAATGAAATTTGGCTTAGTCGCAAAGAGGCTCGTTTATATTACCAGCAAATGTCGACAATTCGCCGCATGGAATACGCTTTTGAGGCTTTGTATAAAGATCAATTATCGCATCTGTATAGGGGTCAGGAGGCATGTGCCGTAGGTAAGGTCCTTGTTTTTTTTTCTTCCTTGAATGAAAACTCTTTTTCGCGTTTTGATAAAAGTCGGACATTTTCTAATTGTTTAGGTATAAAGGCTGCTATGCGTGAAAATGATAAAGTCATCACATCACATCGTTGTCACGGCTGGTGCTACATAATGAATACCCCACTTTTTAATATTTTGGCCGAATTGGCTGGAGGTCGAAGTGGCAGTGGTGGTGTTGGTGGTGGTGGTATTGAACGTGCTAAAGATGGATCGTTGCAAATATATTCACCAAATTTTTTCGGTGCTGGCGGTATTTTAGAGGCGCAAGTAAGTCAGATAATGAACGAAATTCTCAATTGTAAACTATTGTATTTCGAAATTCGAAATATTGGTGAATTGGTGAATTTTCAACGAAGCTAATTCGAAAAATCGTTATAGGTTCCTTTAGGGGCGGGTGTTGCTCTTTCCTCGAAGTATAAGGGCGATGGCGGAGTTTGCTTTGCTTTATATGATGCCAGTGTTGCCGGTAAGCGACAACTTCTGGAAGCTTTCAATATGGCCGCTCTTTGGCAGTTACCCATAGTTTTCGTATACGAAAATCATAATATCGGTAAATTGAAAAGTTAAATTGATTTCAAAACATACATGAAATTATGCGTATGTCTGATTTCCTACAGGGCGTAATATTACTTGTCCTTCGCATTCTACGAGCAATACTAATTTCTATAAACGCGGCGAGGTGGTGCCTGGTATTTGGATCGATAGTAGTAATGTGTTAGCAATACGTAGTGCCGCTACATTTGCAATTGATTATGTCTTACGCTATGGTCCAGTCGTTCTCAAACTGACTAATCCTGTTAATTTGAAAAGGATGAAATCAGTTTTCCGTTATAAGCGCGAGCAAAAATCGAATGTGCGAGAACAGCGAGATTCGATTAGATTTTTCAAGGATCTCTGTCAAAAGCACGGTTTACTGGATGAAAAAGATATAGAAGTAAGTTGGCTTTTGATGGAACTAAGCTACTTTTACCCAAACGTTTATGATTACTTCTATAATTATTTATTTATAATTATTTATTCTTTATATATAATCGCAATTTTTTTAAGTTTGTTGATAAAAATATTCGTAAAGAATTCGACGAAGTTGTGAGAAAATCAAAAACTGATCTTGGAATTGAACTGAAGGAATTATTAGCTGATAAATCGTAACAAAATTTCGAATGAAAAATCTGTGATATTTATTCCAAAAATAAAAACAAAAATAAAAAAACCCACAATTAACAAACTCCGAAGGGAGGGCGAGGAACGACAAAAATGGAGAAATGTTGAGAGAAAATGAGAAGATTTAGTCATTTATCCTGCCGGGAAATTATCGTGGAATCGGTAAGAAAATAAATACGATTTTTTTTTCAAATTCGCGTGTAATGCTTTTAATTTTTTTTATTTAATTATTTCAATATTTCTAACGCTTTTTAAAATATTTGAAATATTTCGCTGTAAACACGTTTCTAGCCTATTGTTTTTGTATTCGTTATTGTTGAGATTCTTTATAAATATTTAAAATGGCACGTTTGTGTTCCGTCTGGTAACTCTTTTCGTGTGCCAGTATTTACACACGTGTTTGTAAATTTACATGACTATGCATGTAAATTGTACAAATCTTTCAAATGTTATTATCGCTTCCTTTTTGAAACAAAGAAAACAAATAGAAACAAAATAAAGAAATAGTTTGGTGGGAGATAAAGTCAGTGAAATTGATATTCTATGAGTTTTCCGATCGGTGACTCAATTGAGATTCTTAAAACGACAAGCCGTCATCCATTGTCAAGCTTGGTTTGTTTTGTACACAAACCGGTTTCGGCGATGTGTTTTCTTTAGTGTTTTTCTTTTCATTCAAATCGATATCGATTTATCTACAAACTACACTTAGACAAAAAATGCAGTATTGTGTTTATTCCGCAGTTTCGTAATTCCGAACGTTTTGTTCCGACTTTCCAGTTGTTTTTCAAGTGTTCGACATATTAATTAGAATTACTTTTAACTATTCTGGTTGACGATAAAGGTTTTTGTGAATTACAATTGTTTTATTTTTGATTTTCTTGAGAAATCAGAACGTATGCATTGTTTTGGATTCTCCAATAAAACGATCATGCTTTTCCATGATCTCCCTATAGAAAATATTAGTTACTAAAAGAAATTATGGTCATATTATACTGTACAAATATAAATTATTTGTCTAGTCATCTATGCTAGAAATCGATTTTGATAGAATTTTTTCTTTCTTTTTTGGAAACCGAAAAATTTATAACTAAGACCGCAAAAAAAATTATAAAAAATTTAAGTATCGGAATAACACTAAATCAAATTTATTTTATCCTTTAGATAAGAAAATTGTATACGCATCTCGATAAAGATGTATTCGTTAGTTTTACGTTTTGTCGAGAAGAAAATTTGTGGGCCATTGATAGAGAATTTCCACAATTTCCAACTAGAAAATGAATTTCCGATTATTCGAAAATTCGTGGAATCGTGCCGTAATGGATCAACTCAGAAACGTTTAATTGATTTGGGAAAGCAAATTTCGAAGAAAGATTTCACATTTTTGAATCGGTTTCTAAATGAATCTAAAAAACCGATAGAAGAAGAGAAAATTATCAAGAGCATCACACAAAAGGCTTGCGTTGAAATCAAAGAGGTAAACAAAAATTGTGTTGATCCATTTGATTTAAGGTTTTAATTTAATAATTTCTGGTCACCAAAAAAAAAAAGAGAAAATGCATGAATGTTCGTTCAATATTTTATTCATGATTTGTTACAACCCGATTTTGTTTAGCCCTATAAATTGCATAAATTCAATGCAGGACCAGAAAATAATGCGCACGTTACAAAAGAAGAAGCTAAATTATATTATAGTCAATTGCAAACCATACGCTATATCGATCTTGCTTTTGAACAGATGTACGCGAGTAACGCTTTTCGAGGTTTATATAATTTTCGTTGTGGTCAGGAGGCGTGTACCGTGGGTAAATTGATATAGATATTAGAATCGAACGGAGACTAATGGATAGTACGAATTTTTAAAACAATCTTTAAATTTTAGGATTACGGGCAGCGATACGTAATAACGATAATGTTATAACTTCTCACCGATGTCACGATTGGTCCTATTTGATGGGCATGAGTCCGTTTGCCGTTTTAACCGAGTTGGGTATTCGTCATACTGGCTGGTCACGTGGTAAATGCGGCTCTCTGCACATGTACTCACCCAGATTCTACGATGGTAACGGGATTCTGGGAGCACAGGTTTGTTCTCAACCAAAAGAAATGAATCAACGAAATTCAAAAGATTATTCCTCTTCGATTAGGTGCCGATCGGAGCCGGTATAGCTTTGGCCAGTAGGTGTAAAAAAGATGGAGGTGTTTGTGTGGTGGGTCATGGTGACCATTCAGCAAGTAAAAGTCAACTGTATGAATGCTATCATTTGGCCAATTTGTGGAAACTGCCATGTGTTTTTGTTTATGTGAATAGCTCTAAAGGCAAGCATAATTTCGAATAATTTCGAATAAGTTCGAAGAATCGAAATAATGTGAGCTCTATCACTTCTTAGATCCAAAAGGATATCATTTCTATAGAAGATGTGGTGATATACCGGCCATCTGTGCCAATGGTTGCGATGTTTTAGCTGTGCGGGAAGCCACCAAGTTTTGCATTAATTATGCTATTGAAAGTGGCCCCGTACTGATAGAACTATATACGCCCACACTATCCACGTCTATACCGACATCGATGAAACACATTCGTCGGAAACAGCGTGATCCTATTGCCATTTTTAAAAGTATCTGCTTGAAAAATAATTTATTGACAACGCCTGAAATACAAGTAATTAATAGGCCATCGTTCTTTTAAATAACGGGATTTCGGTTTTAAAGCATTTGTGATTAATTCCTAGGCAATCGATCGCTTTATTCGTCTGCAAATTGAGGTTGCAGCGCATAAAGTCAAAGAGGATTGTAATGCTCGTATTTCGGAAAGTAATGCCGACATCTGCCCCGTTAATCGACAGCCGAAGTCAAGAAGCGTTATAGACATTGTTGACGTGCCTCACATCCATCTTTTCAATTCAAAACCGGCGAAAAATGGCGAACAACATGAAGACCTAAGAGGTGTGAAAGATGAGAATAAGATAGAATCGAAAGTTCGGAAATTTCTAAATATCTAAATAAATAATACGTGCCTTTAGTTGTAAAGAAATTGGAAATCTTTTGAAAAATTTTAATGGTATATTTTGGAATTGAATTTGAATAAAATTTGGAAGTAAAAAAAGCAATTTTTGTAAGAATTTACTTTTAGAATAAAATACAAAAAAAGAAATATATGCAAATAAATAAAATTACATTTTAACTCAAATAATAAAAACCAAAGAAACACATAAATAAATTCAATTATAAGATTTGAATAAATTCTGAAATAAATTCATAATTATTTGAATTAAATATATTAAATTAGGTTTATCTGTTTTAATTGTCAGTTAGAATTGTTTGTTAAGAAAAGGAGATTTCTATGAAAAATGGGAAATATCGCGTCAGGGAATAGGTCAGGGACGCACCTCTTTTGGAACGGATTATAGAAGTACCAGTTCAAGGGGGGCGGGGCGGAGTGGCGTAGAGGCGGAAGGTATTGATTTATTGGTATCCCTTAATATCACGCTTTCCTTCTCAGTCAGGCCGCTGCCGATAATTTGAAATAACATTTCTTATTAAATTACAAACTATTGTCTCCGCTCATTGCTCTCGTTATTCTCGCTCGATTCCTGCCAACTCGCTAGTAAGGAATGTTCTTTACGATTATTCTCTTTTTGCTCACCCTGTTCTCTCGCGAAGAGATATATTTCTTTTTATTCTCTTCTAACTTTCGCTTTTTCCCGGAAAAAGGCATCTTACGTGAGATCGCTTGGGAAATTCTCGATCAAAAGTTTGTCTAACATTGTTCTTTATCCTCTCTTTAAACAGAGGACGGAGACGGAGCTCTGCTGCTTCACCATCGCACCACGCTTCCGTTGGTGGATTTGTTTGACGAGCATTAAAAAGTTTTTGCCATGCATTTCATTTCAGTCTCTTTACGTGTGGAAATTCGAAAAGATCTCATCGTTTGCATCTTAGAATAGTTACAAAAAAAAAAAAAAAAGAATTAAATCGTTTTGCAAAAAGACGATCGGATATTTAAAAAAAGGTTAATCCAAACGCGTTTAGAAATCGAAAACGGAATTTATGCATTTTACCAAATTGAAGGAGTTTTTCCAAATCTGAATTGGTTAGTTTTATTCTTTAAAAATATCTATCAAGAATAATAACGAAATTATTTCGAGAATGAATAATTAATGAAATAAATAAATTATTTTCAGTTTTGTATAAAATTTTGTTACCAGAAAAAAAGAAAAAAAACAAAAGAAAATTCTTATATAAATTAAAAATAATTCTGCGAAATAAAGTGGAAAATGGAATGTGATAAATGTGCGAAAAATGTGTGATATTGTGAGAAAGAATAAGAATGAAGAGAAGTCATTCGAAGAAAATTTTGAGGAACAATGATTGATTGATTTATTTATTTATTGCCAATTAAAAAAGTTCTTATGGTGAATAATGCGTTCAATCATGCTAATCTCATTATTACGATTAGTACTGTCTTTATTTTGATCTTAATCTGAGTATAAATCTCTGATAAATATTTTTACATGAAATGAAATTTGATGATGTAATATTTCTAGGATTAAACTGAAATATTTGAATTAAACGCAATTAAATCCAATTAAATATTCGATAAACAATTCGAAATAATTAAATGTATTCTTTCGATTGTTTAATTAAAGAAATTCAGTGGGAAAGTAATAATCACAAACTTTCAATACCAAACACTTTTGGAAGACCAAATTTCTTAGCAATTCTTTCTCCTGCATAAGCGATTTACCTACAGACAGATTATCAGCCAGACCGCTCAGATGGATCTTTCTGTTTCTGAGCTGTCTTCTATAGCACGTTCCAAACACAAAGTGAATATTTCCTATTTCCTTCCATTGTGAGCTATAAAAAATGTTATAAAATATTTTTTCTTTGTTTTTTAACAATTAATTGAAGCATTTAAAACCAATTTTTCAAAACGTTATACGTTATTTATCATTCTCTATAAAATTCTAAACTATTCCAGAATTCCAGAATTGATCAGCTCAAATGGTCGCACATCTTAATGATGATGAATTCATAATATCAGTTTAAGTGCTGAGAAGTGTAATTAAACTGATTTTACGGTTTCGAAATATTTCGAATTCATTCCACACAAACAAACCTCACACAAATTCTATACAACCAATACTATAGTAATGCTACTGTTTTTTTTTTGTCTCAATATTTCTACATTTTTATTCGCTTCATTCAATGCTTGATTAAATGAATATTTATTTGTGTTATCAAAAGACTAATTTGCATGAAATTCTCATTAATAATTTGTAAGCATCGAATTTAGTGACAGACGATTAAGAGACAATTCGATAATTGTGAGGAAATGCCGTTGTAGATTCGTTTTTGTTTTCTATGCCCAGATGTTTCCTAGATGTAATTGAATTTGGGTGAATGTGTGTGTGTCTGTGCGTAAAAAAAATTACCAAAAAAAAAAAACAAACACGAACTTGCGTTTAGATATTTTTTTATATAGATTGCGAACTCATTGCGAAGCTAATGACAAAAATTTTTTAAAAAAATGGAAGAAAAGAAAGACAAATTGTCTCTTTAAAAATTTCAAGTTTTTATTTAAAATTTTTGTTTGAGTTTTAGGTGAGTAAAAGAATTGAAACGATCAGTGTAAGGGCTTGATTTGTTATTCTCGCCCACATCAATTTAATAACTTTTTATTTGCCTCATTAAGAACTAAATAAATCTTCTTCATTCTTCATCAGTTTTCCAAAATATTCAGTTCTTGATATTCAGTTTTAAAAATTTAAATCTGACTTTCCTGTTTTTTTTTATTTTATGTTTTTAGCCTCGGCATGTTTTCGCAATAAATCTGAAAGTTTTTGTATTTTTAGTTTATTCGGTCTGTTGTTTTTATTTTTTGTGTACTTTTTCATTTCAAGATTTCAAAAATTTCAATATTGATTTTTTTTTGCGAAAAACGGAAAAAAGTTGCTGCTGATAAGAAAGGGATGGGAAAGGGGGATGGTAAGGAGGAGGAAAAATATATTTCTGTAACACTTCAATTAATTAAAACGAATGATATTTAAGTCTGAGTATAAATTTATATTCGATGAAAAAGTGAAAATATAAAAAAGTATTTATTAATTAATTTATTAGTTAAATTTAATTTTTTCCTTTTTTTGTTAATTTCCAATATAATTTTGATGACGTCGCTAAGCGTCATGTGACGGCTATAATTAGCTTAGCTTAGCTTTTGCGGCCAAAAATTATTCTGACATCTGCTCATTTCTATTAATTCGATCTAATTTTATTGATTTCTAATTTTTAATTATTAGAGCAATTCCTTGAAAGCATAAATTCTATTAAAACATTTTTGAAATAGAAAAAATGAAAATTTTTGAAATAGAAAAAATCTGTTATTGATTATAGAATAATAACTTATGATAGATTCGCATAAATTCGCGAATAAAATTTGATAGAAAAAATTACCAGAGACGAATGGTTCAACTTTTATAACGATTCGATTTTTTTCATAATTATATATTTTTAATTTTCTTGGATTTTATGATAGTTAGAAATCCTAAAAATTTCCCAAAACTGATAAAACTCGGAATTAACTAACCATTTTTTATTGTAGATAAAACGAATATTTTTTAAAAGTTTTTAAAAGGTCTTAAAACTCGATCAGGAAGAGCAAACAATTTATTTTGAAATGGAAATTAGCAACACCTTTTTATGCCGTTACGCTAATAATGTTTTTATTATTCTTACTTCATTAGAAAGAGGAAACTTTCAGATCAATTGTGCAATAAACGAAGAGGTTTCAATGTATTCTCGGTATTTATTATCGGGGTAAGTGTCAAATAATGCAGATAATTTGGAAGCATAGATGTAAAAGTTCATATAATTGCCGACGTCAGTTTTTGACTGTAGCGAGAATGGTATATGAACGCTTTTTACCATACCCACACCAAGAATACATTGAACACTCCTCATATGTTTTTAAATAATAGAAATAAGAATGAATTTAAGTAGAAATAACAATTGAATTAACTGCAACAATAATATCAACAACACCAACAACTGCTACTTAACTAACAATAAATAAATAAATTTAATAAAAGCAACGATTCTGTTTTCAGTTCTTGCTATTTTTATTATTCTTATTCATGTAAGAATTTATCAATGCTTACTCGTGTTTTATTCTCCTCGTACAAGAATTGAGGTGCTCTTCATCAGATTTAAGAATGAATTGAGTATTTTTTTGTACTTCAATGAGTGAAAGAGAGAGAAAAAACAAAATAAGGAAAATGTCAAAAAGGAAAAGAGAACTTAGTGAAACTTTTACATTAATATCATTCTGCCATAAAATCGTCTAAATTGAATAATTCAACTGTCTTTCGCCAACGAGAATAAATAGCATGAAGAGATCAATAGGAGTAAGTAGTAAAAAAATCACTAGATAGAACGAATAATAAAATCGCATAAAAAGAATTTATTTATATTCAGCAATATAAATCAGGCATTCTTGATTCACCAACGCTGAAACTAAATTGATTCAATAAAAATTAGTATTCTTTTATGTTTTCCAACACTCTTAAATCAAAATGCAATTTTTCAAAAAAAAAAAAATTGCCAAGAAATTAAATAAAAGAATAATTAAGCAAAAAGTGTGTAATATTATAAATTAAAATTATTCCTGTGATTAAATGTAAGACTGATTTCAAACATTGGCCTTCTCATTCGGTTTCGGTTTTACGCAATCTTTACCAAGCTTGACTTCGATGCGATGATTTCGAAAAGTTTTTAATTTAAATACTATTTCTGTCAGCTTTTTTCTGAGAAATATATCGTAAACTGATTGATGCAATCAATATCGAAATTTTGATAAAGTATTAAAATATTTTTATATACATTTTTCAATAATACCAAATTGATGTAACATTATTAGGAAACATATTTGATTTTAACAGATTTGTAATAGAAAACTTTCCAATAAGAACATAACATAGCTTCAGCACATTATAATCAAATAATTTACGTCAAAATCCAGCCAGCAGTGACTTTTAATAACTACTCAACATTGTCCTTAACGTACTCAATTAACGTTAGTCATGAGTGATATTCTGACATTAGCACTTCATCAAAAACATTCAAGAATGCATCCATATTTTATATAAAAACTGTTATGTTCCTATTGAAAATCGTACATTAAAAAAAACATCAACTTTTGATTTTCAAGCAAGAGTCGCTTTTATTAACATAAAATGCATACATTAATTTAATGTAAACAAAAATGTAAACAGAATACGAGCATAAAATAACACCGTTAGGGTGCGCGTAAATTCCGCGATTGAAAAACCTAAATTGCCGATTTACGGAATTGAAAGAAATTTAGCAGTTATTGAAAAGAGGCGGAACATTTTTTGGGATGTTCTCAGAAATTTCCGTCCACTCGTTAATTGATAGACCCTGAAATCAATCAGATTCGAACAAAACTTTTAGCTGTTTAAAAAAGTTTTCTATTTATTGTATAAAATATGTATTCTTATGTGTGTATCATTATTAATGTATAATATTACTTTATTACTTTTTAGTTTTGAGTTTTTAAAATAATTAGTTTGAATTTGAATAATCAAAAAAATTCTGTAGGATTTATATTGTTTTCTTTTATTATGTATGTTTTATTTATGATTTTATTAATTTATTTTATTTGCATTTAGAAAAATTTTATTGTATATTCAAAAGAATCATTCCATGTTTTTGGTCTTCAAATAATATCTTTTAAATGAAACAATAATAACAACAACTACAACTACAGCAACTACAAAATTATCACTTGTATGAAAGAAGCAACGAAAACATTAAAATAGAAATTCGAAAATACAAATACGTTAATAAATTACAAAGAAATTAGAAAATCAGAAACATTTTCAAAAAAAGAACAAAAAAATTAAAAGCTGACAAACCGACAAAAAAATCGAAAAAGACGTCACGACACACAATAAAAAAAATTAAAGGATTAATTAAATATTATTTTAAAAAATATACATCGAAAACCAGACGAAATATAAGCAAAATAATAAGAGACAAATTAAAAATAAACAATTAAAAATAGCTTAGAGCAATCACGAATTTCCTTCGAATATACTTTTTTTCTTGCATTTTCTTATTTTTATTTAAGCAAAAATTTTGTTGTTGTGTCTTTATAATACAATTAACAGCAGAACCGTGTTAACCGTGTCATTAAAACACTAAAAGGTATAAAATGCTACTAAACACCAGAGGGCGTACTTAATTAAAATAAAATTACAGTCAATTAAATTCGGGGTGGCAGTAGACACTTTTAAATCTGACTTAATAGAATACAGTTGTTTTTATAACATTTTTATATTAAAATGAAAATTTACGACAACTGTATTTATTTGTATAATGAACAATTTGCGTAAAACACAAAAGATTTTAAAATCATTAAATCTTAAAGAAATGCGACAGCGAAATCAGAACAAAAAGAGTGAAATCGTTAAATGCGGCGTGACTGGGTCTTAAGTACCCCTACATCGCTATTCATATCTGACGAGGTATTAGTAAAAAGGAGGCGAATGATAAACAATTTTAGTTTCAATAAAAACAATAATAAGTTTTAATGAATTCATTCATTTTGATTGAGTTTATCAAAAATTTATTTCCGCACAAATATCTGCCAACGTAATATAATACCTAAATAAAGAATTCTCAAGATTAAAGTATTTCAATTGAAAAATAGGCGTGCCCTTAATGTCAATATAAAGCAGTTCTCTACGTGAGCGAATTTTCGCGGTGAGTTTCGCGACGATATTTCCACGTTTAGATAGCAGGACTATGCCTCTTTTTCATATCACGTTATTTATTAGGACATTTACGTGAAAGGACAATGTAATTTCCATGAACTGCCAGACGTTCGAAAGAGGTATGGGGGAGCTATTAGGTCGGAAGGGCGAATGAATGGAAAAAGGAGGAATATGCTTTCCGTATGGTCGGTATATTTATTTCAAGTGCGTTGGAAATATAAACAAAAAAGGAATTTTTTTCAAAATTTCAACGAGTTTATAAATTTTGATAAATTGCTGATTGGATAATAATGGAACATATTTTTATAGTAATTGTGCTCACATTCTCATGTATTGAAAATCGAGTTCGAATATTGAAAATTTTCCATGGCAAGACAAGTGGAAGGCGAAGAATGAGCAGACACCAAAAAATTCGTACTAAAGAATTCTTAAGAACGAAATTGTAAATGTTTATACAAAATGTTTTCAGAGCAAAACAATTTAGCACTGTTTGCCTACCTCTGGCTTCATGTCGAAACCGGTTTGTCTTTAAAGTACTACTACTAAACTACTTTAGTCTCTAAACTACTGCTAAACAAAACTTCAGAAGAGATAATAATGCAAATGGATATCATATATTTGCATCGTTATATGCTATCTCGAATGACCGGATGTTTAGTTCTCTTCCTCTATGCCGTGAAGTGCCTTAAACGGCAGTCAAAGACTGTAATTTATGTAAATTAATGAACGAAATGAAGTGATGCTCGGTTTTTATTTTAAATACACTGATGATGATGATGATAATGATCTATAGCTTATAAATAACAGTAAACCAACTGGAATTAAAATACTTCTGCCAGTTTAATGAATAACGACATACTACGGTACGATTCTATAGTCGATATACACGGGCTATACGAATTACCATGCTGATTGAGAAATACAGGTTCGCCCCACATATCGACACGAAAATTTCATTCCTTGACATTTTGGTTTCAAGGATATTACTCTTGTGGATATCTCTACAAAACCTGGAGATCTCGTGTCTGTCAGTGAAAGCCAATTTATTTGAATTTTGTCACGATTTTCCATTTTAGTTTATATTTTATTATTCATATTCATGAAATTCGTAGGAAATTTGGAAACAAATTGAGGATTAATAATATATTTTGTGCTGGAAACAATAGACTTGATTCAATAACATGATAGTATTTCTAAAGTTTTTCACAAAAGTTTTCATGAAGTATTTAATATTTTCCTCAAATTCTTCAGAATTATTGGTAGTATATCCTCTTCGGCCCAATATAATCCGATTCGTTTCGATGAAATTCCGACGAAACGAAATTTCTCATTAATTTATATTCAATTTTTAATAGAATTCAAAATAAATTCGTAATTGTTTAAATTCTTATGCTTCGTCGATATTGTCTTATTTTCTCGATTTTCTCAATCGATACACAAGTATTCAATACGATATTGTATTTTAGAAATACTTGCAAGAATTTCGATTTATTGGAGGAAAGAATTTTTACAAAATTGAATACAAAAATTCAACAACGTACGTGTTCGTAATTTAATAATAAAAATTGAGCATTTTTATTCGAGCTAAATTGATTTTGAAATAGCCCAAAAATGAAACTGATTTCATTAAATTAATATTGGAATGAGGATTTATTTGTAAAATTAGTCTGAAGCATTTTTCGTTATCGTTTTCTATAAATATTAATAATTAATTCATCTAAGTCCATTAAGAAAACTTTATCCTTGATTTTTGTTTTGAACTAAATCTTAATTAGCTATTAATATTAATGAGTTATATCAAGTTTATTTAATACTTAATTTTTAATTAAAACATTAATTAACTTAGCTTTTTTACTTAGTTTTGAAATAAATTCTTAATTATTAATGAATTCACTCACACGTTTTTTAGCTGCTTAAATCATTACGAGTGATTTATTTATGGAAATAGTAGTTATCTCGTCTTTCGTTTCGTGATAATTTTGTCACAGTTACGTAGGGGGTTCAATGAATTCTAGGTATCGTAGGGTAAAAGAAAAGTGTTTGTGTAATTATTATTATATTAAGATTACACAATTTTGTAAGTCATCGTTCATCTCAGCATCTTCATTTGTTACGTCTGGATTTCAATTGTAAACTAATTGTTGAAGTGAATGAATGAGTATGAAAGAATTTTGATGAAAACACTGCGAATTAAATCTAGTTACTTTTTAGGGATAAATTAATTTGCGTTGGCTATGACTGAATATATCAGTTGGAGGGAAGGTGAGAGATCTAGTTTACCGCAATGCATTTAATTAGTTGGTTATTATTAAATAATACTGCGTGTGCAATAGTTAAATTTTATAATGTGCTGGGCGTTTAATTTGTGGTGTAGAGAGGAGGTCGGTTTGTGGTAGAATTATTGATTTTCTGGTTTTGGTCCAAGCTTAATTAATTTAGTAATAATCCAATGAATTTAATCGTGTGGGTTTTATTCAAAATGTATCTGAGGATAATAATAATTAATTCATAGAGAATGTCATTAAGGCAAGTAAGAGATCCAAATAATATCAAATTAAATTTTTTTAATTAATTTGTATAAAATCGAAGTAATTCAACAATGTTTTTGTAATTGAACAATGTAAACAAAACGACTAGATCAAGAAGATTTTATTATTAATTAATGATTAAAATGGCAAGGAGGCTCTATTTAGTGTCGATTAGTCCAGTTAGTGTAGTTAGATTATTGATGTTCTCTGGATTGTTTTTTGAATTATCTTTGATTCTATATTTTATAAAAGGTTAATTAATGTCCAATTCCATTCTTGTTTTGTACAAATACTTGAAAACGCCATAAGAAATATTCACTCGATGCGTCATAAATTCAATCAAATTACGAACACTCGAGTCTGTGTGGTTTCTATAGCTTATTGAATTTATTCTTAAACTTTTTGGCTGAAGCGCTATTTTTTATTCAATTATTAGTGTTCAATCGTTTCACTTACCGTTCTTTCGCTCCTTCTATTCTTCCTTACAGTTTCTTTCCGTTCAATCCTTTTTTATTTTTCCAATTTTTTTTATTTGTTTATTCGAAAACAATCAAAAATAAGTCCATTAAATCGATTGATTATAACATTTTTATTATAAGCAAATAAATAAATAAACAAATAGAATGAAATTATTTCAAGAGATGGAACGCTCGGTCGGGGAGTCGTGTCGGTAAGAATAAAGCAATAGGCAGAAGAGAATGAAAGATAGAACGGATGTTGAAAATTGTTTTAATTAGTTTTGGGTGCGAATGGATGGACGAATAAATTTGATTGTAAAGAAATTTATCTCAAAAAAGTTATTTATTTCAATTGTAATTATTTCGAATATATTTAATAATCGTTTTATATTTGCAATTAAATTTAATTTTGAAGATAAATGTTTTTTCATTTTAGATCGTCAGATTGTGATGTTCGTTTATTTTCAAGAGAAAAGACTTTTATCACAGGAGCAACAACAATAATGATATCCAACAACAACAGCAATAATAATAACAATAGAAACATATTTAAAATTATTATAGAATAGCAGTTTGTTTCTACTGCTTCGTGTCGTGGCTGGAATGAGGCATAAAATTTTCGTTTAAATACATAATCGTTGATTGAATTCGTTACTAATGCTGGAACAATCCCATTCACCAAGAACTTTCGATTCGTTGTTTGCGATCCGCTACTGGTCGGTCGTCTTACACTGCATTCGTTCATTTGTGGTGTCGCTCTCTTCTTTCCGATCATTGAATTGTCAACGTGCTTGTTGTTGGCGATGATATTGATGCTGACACGATTGTACGGATCGATCGATTGTAATCGCCGATAGTACAAAAAATAACGATTGCCGATAGTACAAAAAATAACGATTGCCATAGAAAAAAAAATTAAAACGCACCAGGAGTGAACGAAGTAAACGACAAATATGGATATGAAGGTCATACGAACTAATATCAAATATCAATGAAAAGAAATAAACTATATATAAAAAATACTATAATAAATAGAGAGAAATAATAGGATAATAGCAAACATTATAATTATAGTCAAAAGAAAAACAATACGAACCACAAGGATATCTTTCAATTAAGAAGTCGTTAGCCATTTATGCTGTCTACATTTTTTGTTGCCTACATTTTTATTGTTTGGGCTTGTTTTAATAGCTGACACAGCAATTACAATAAGAACAACAATAACAACAACAGCAACAATTGAAAAAATTAAATTAAAAAGATTAAACATCAGAATCAGAATCAGAATCAGAATCCTGCAGGAAAATGAAGGAAAATTTTAAAAAAACTAGAAACACTTAAATGAAAGAGAACATAATAATGATGAAAATAACGTCAACAAAATAATAAAAGCACGACTATCACGATCAACAAACGAAAGGAATTAACAAAACTTTCACCAAATTAAATTTTCTTTTTTAAAAAAATGCCAAGTGGGAAGAAATTATATAATTCGCACGAAAACGCCATATCGCAAAACAGCAAGAACATAATCAGCAACAATAGCAATATTAAAAAAGCAATCAAAAATTAACGACTAGTATTGTTGTTCGTTTAGCGGAAACAATAAGACTAAAAAGGCTAGTGAGGAGAAAAAGAGATGCGGAGCAGAAAAGAGACAGAAAGGTTAAATACTTATAATACAATATTCGACGGTTATGGTACATCAATAAGATACTATCACAGCAACAGCAACAAACACAATTGGCTATAGCTTCCAATAGAAAACAAAGTAAAACAACAATTCAAACATTTTCATTTTTCATTTTCCCAAGTTTTCTACTTTTCCCGTTTCATTATTCTTCATTCTATAATCTTCCTTTCTCCTTCCCCCAACCCCCACCCCCTGTAACATCCCTCAGCGCACCCAACCGACCCTTCTTAGAAAAATTACTCCATCCAATTCTGACGTAAACGATTTTCGCGATCACGATGTTGTTCACTGTTTCGGATGTGGCTGAAGTGCGTCACATTGTGCAGGGTATACTGGTTCCATGTGTTTTTGTTGTCGGCCTTTTGGGAAATTCCGTTAGCATTTACGTTTTGACCAGGTAAGAATTACTGAAGCCTCAAGCAATTTTCATTTTTATGAGCTGACTTTATTTTCAATTTTGCAATAGTTTTTTTATTTGGTTCTTTCCAATATTTTAAAAATAATCGAATGCATTTTTTTCAGTTTTATTTGAAAAATTATTATTTTTGAGAAGAAACTGGATGCTGGCAAAAATTATACGCCTTTGAAATTTTTTTATGTTTTGGCAAAATTTATTTCGAAGAATACTTTAGATTTTGGTTTTGGGTATTTTTAGGATATATAAATGTTTGTAGATTTCAAATTTAATTTCAAAGATTTCAAACGATATAATCTTTTTTTTAAATTTAGCGAGGCAAACATTTGTGAAAATATATTTGAATTTATTTAAATGTTAATCATGTTAAACTCTGCACAATTTCCGATTGCAAATAAAAATTATTTTTTATGAAAATGAGATTAGGTCAATTAGAATCTCATTTCTTTCCAAAATGAGGTTTGATCGATCACAAATGAGAACTGCCATATGAAAATTAGTTTAGGTGAGTTGAGGAAAGGAGACACACTCATTGTAAAAATTAGTTAGTTCAGATAGAAATGAGATATTCCATTTAAAAGTGTGAAGAGAACAAACGTTAACGAATAAATCGAGTAGGAAATAAGATCAAGTTCCTTTCATCGTTTTCATTTTTATTAAAAATTGCTTTTGGTCTTAAACAATCTAAATAGTTTTTCGCTCGAGCTTTCAAAACATCGGGACAATGACTTTTTCTCATTTTACCAATACGATAATCCGGCGCTTTTAGACTATTCATATTTTATTTATAGCAAGTATATTTAGATTAAATAGCACAAATAATGAGTAAACGATTCGATAGATTTATAAGAAATATTTAACCGATTACGAAGAGCAAGAAAAGGGTAGGAGGAGGTTTCTCCTTTACAAAAAAATATTTGAAAGAAAAAATATTTTAAAAACAAACTAATAATTTATTAAAATATTTTCACTTAAAATTATATCAACTAATGAAATTATTTTAATCTACATTAAAAATTATCTTTTCTTTTGCAATATATTTTCAATATTTTCAACATCCTGTCATTTATGGGAAAAACATATAAATAAATAACATCAACAACGTTGATTGGATAATGAAAATCAAAACAACAACAACAAAACGTGTAAACTTTTTGTATACGAAATTTTCTTATCTACGTACTATTTTCACATTTGCAAAAATTTGCACCTGCATCAACTCGCATCCATGTGTGTTTGCGTGATCGTTCGTTCATGTGTTTCGAAACGTCAGGAAACGTATGCGTTGCACCACGAACATTTATCTAACGGCACTAGCGATAACCGATATCATCTATTTGACGATGGAACTGCTGTTGTCGCTGCAGCACAACGAGTATATCCATCGCCACTGCGAGATTTATTGGCGACATTTTGGACTGGTCGTGTGGCTGCACGACGCCTGGGGTAAGTGATATCGGTGAGAAAAAAAATTATCATAAAAAACGATTTTGTAATTTTTAGATTTGAAAAAAAAATTGAATGGGAATTGTTTGTCAGACACAAAAAACATATTGATGTGTTAAATTGTAGAATTCAATTTTCATTAACGTTTTAATTAATTCAAGTTTTATTCAATTATCCTGTCTGGTTAATTGTTATTTCATTTAAAAATTTATTTAATTAAGATTATTATAAATGTGCTACAGTTTTTAAATAAATAAATTAAACATTAAATTAAAAATTATTATCCTTACTTTCTGCCTCTTTTTCTCTCTCTCTCCCACCTTCCCCCTTTTTCACCACTTTCCCCCTTTTTTCACAACTTTTCCTCGCTCTCCTACACCCTTCAACGCTCTATCCCTCTTCCTCTCTTACTCTTCCTTTTTATTTTTTTAGCTTATATTTCAATTTATATTGCCGTTTGTTTTACGATAGAACGTTTTATAGCGATACGATATCCTTTAAAACGTCACACCTTCTGCACGGAAGCACTAGCCAAATGGGCCATTTCAGGTAATTCGAAATGTAAGCGATGAAGAAGGTCTCATAAGTTTTCTGTGAATTTTAATTTTCAATTATATTTCCGCTTTTTTGTACTTTTTTCGAAATTCAAAGAATATTTCATTTAGACTTTTACTTATCTATATCCCGCTCCCATCTCCCTCTTTTCTTCATCTTTTTCAAAACGCTAGTTGTTGTACTTTTCTGTCTACTGACGACGTTTTCGACAGCTTTCGAACATCAGTATGAGATCGATTACAAGCTCATACATCCGTCCGATGGCCGACCGTGTGATTACTCAGAAGCAACAACACTTCATACTCCAAATTCCACATCGGTGGCAGCAGCGGCAACTGCGTCAGCAGCGATGCCAACATCCGGTACAGCAACATCTTTCTTCGAAATCAAAGGAATGGGGAGCAGCAGCACCAACAACAACAACGATAGCAGCGACTTTATTTTTCACAGGAATTTTGTTGGGGTTACAGAAAGAGATACGTTTTATGGGAGTGGTGAAACGGGAGTTTTGGCGGATGAAGCTAAAGGTAATCTCGTGAGAGATATTAAGTTACCCGGTGGGTAAAGATTACTGGAGGGCAATTTAAGCAATTTCTTATGAACTCGAATTAGAAGCAATTTTTATCTGTTTTGATGAAATTAAAAAAATAGTTTTAAATAATTAACAATTTCTGTTTGAAATTACTTTTCACTAAATCGTAAAACGATTGAGGATTTTTAATGAGTTTTCAATTGTTTGTTCCATTACTTTTTTCATATAAAATTTACGTTTGAGCAAAAATGTCAGTGAAATGAATTCAATCAAAACAATTTTCATACGTCGTTAAAAATTCAATCATCCTGGTTTTTTATTTCGTGCATACGAAGGAAAGAGTGTGCATTGACTTTGTTCTCCCGTTTGTAACGTATTAAAAGGAGGTGTGGATAAAAAATGTTTGTCAATTTTTCAGAAGTTTACTCAACACTCGCGAGCCCATACAGACAAGAGGAGTCGGTCCTTTCATTCCTTCCATTCATCGATTTCCTAATTATTTTTAAATGTTTTTGTTTGCTTGCCTTTTTTGCAGAAATTCAACTGAATGTTATTTCAAATCACGTCATTCCTACAGACGGAGCATACGAAATTCATGACAGTGCGGAATTTACTTTTTCTGGTACTTCAGTCCCGCCTCTAGAATTAGTGGAAGGGTTGCCGAAGCTTGATGTTAGAGAAAATTACTCCATGGCTTTGAATATTAATCACTGTCAAAATGTAAGTCTTATTAACTAATTTGCAATTATATTGGTCATTTTACTGCGCTTTTTCAAATTGTCTTAAATTTTTTAGGTCACTTTTTATAAACACAATTACTCAAGCCTAGGGAGCAATGAACTCTACAGACGTATACTATTCCTGTACACACTAATAGTTTTTGTGTTGATCCCGCTCTCTGTTTTGGCCACTTTTAACTTATTTCTGATCATGTTGGTACGACGTTCGAAGAATTTACGAGGGGAAATGACGAATGCAAACAGTATACGACGACCAAAGGTGAGTAGAATAAAAGGAGAAGAAGGAGGGCAAAATAATATGAATTGTTGTATCAATCAGAATTACTAACAAAATAGTAGTAGCGAAAGAAAATCGTTGGTTTTCTTACTTTTCTGAAATTACTACGCTTTTAGTAATAGTAGTAGGTATTTAATAGGGTGATCCTTCGATTCGATTTTAAAGCGAAATTGCTGCGTTAGTTATGGCAGTTTCGCTGTTGATTTCTTTATGGCGGCTGCCGTTATTGCCGCTCGTATATTGCCCAGGCGATTATACAAACAGATACGTTCTGCGCGTTTGGGTTAACATTATATACTAGTATAGATTCAATTGTTAGGACCATTTCATTAATTTTATACTCAATACATAAACGGAAAAGGCTCATAGTTTCCAATAAATAAACGCCAATAAATGGTAATAAAAAAGTAGTAGCAAAAAATAGTAGCACGAATTCTTAATACTGCTTTAAAATGCAACCGAGGAATAGACATAATCGTAAATCGTTCACCTACTGACCTTCCTCTTAAAACGAGTTTTTTATTATATTTATAATCCTTCCGAAAATAATTCAATTTCGGAATAAATTATTCACCTCTCTTCGTTTCCCACTATCCCTCTCTCACTCTTCTTTCTCTTTCTCCCTCCCTCTCTCAATATTTTCAGCGTAAATCGACGATATCATCGGTGTCACAAGAGAATCGTGTTACAGTCACCTTAATTGCCGTCGTCTTACTTTTCATTATCTGTCAATTGCCGTGGGCGATTTATTTGATTGTTTCCGATAATGTGGATATCGATAGGAATCTTGCAACGATTCTTGGGAATGTTTTCAATTTTCTTGTTGACATTAATGCCGCTGCAAATTTCTTCCTCTACTGCGTCCTTTCCGATAAATATCGCTCGATGGTACGGCAATTAATTACCGGTTATCGTCGACGTGCTCGTACGCTACGAAGTCAGAACAGTCAGCACAACAACAACAACACCAATAAAACGAATAGTAGTAATATGAACGCTAGTCTTTACTCGACAACGTCAGTGACGGGAGCGTCATCAACGAATAGTTGCCGACGTTATCGACCAACAATCATAAAATGAGTGATCATTATCATCATGTTGGTAACGATGGCCGTGAATAAGTATCACTTCTTGCATGCTATGATGATCAAGAAGAATTTTTGTTAATTATAATAATGTAATATTTAATGAAGCGAAACGTTTTTAAAATGTAAAAGTATTAATAAGATTTATAATATTTATTAAACAAAAAAAAATTAAAACCTTAATTACAATGTTCTAAAGTTAACATATTTTTGATTGATTTGCCGACTACTTTTCAAATTATATTGTTTTTAATTAAATTTTAATTTTTTTAAAATTAAGACCTTAATTAACCGGTTGTTATTTAAGTTTAATTTAAGGCTTCGAAATAATTTTAATTGCTAATTGTTAACAACGAGTTAAATTCACATTAATTAATTAATGAAATAATTGATGAAGTAATTAATGAAGAAGCTAATGAAATCGTTAATGAAGTAACTAGTGATATAATTAATGAAACAATTAATAAAACAATTAATGAAGTAATTAATGAAATAATTAATTAGGCAGTTAATGAAGTAATTAGTTAAGTAATTAATTAATTAATAAAATAATTAATTAAGCAATTACTGAAGGAATTAATTAAGTAAACCATTAATCAAATAACGAATTAAAGGAAACAAAGTATTTTTTTTGTAAAATAATTACATTGACAATTCTACAATATAATATTTAGAAATTTTAATATTGATATTTCTTTTTTCATTGGTGAATGCAATATATATGTATATATGAGTGTGTATTATCTGAATATTACAACTGTACTCTTCATTTTGACATTCATTTGCCTAAGAGAGGGACGCGTTCATATGTCCCCTCACGGAGTTTCGTCCTGTAATTTTTAACAATCCCTTTTCTATGATAAGTGTTTTCGGTTGGTGATAAATTGGCAAATGAATCAATAAATCCACTTGCACTATAGAATTTCTATCAATAGTGTTTAATCATTTTTATATCATTAATTTATAAATAAAATGATATTATTAATAAACAAATTTTATATATATTAATTCTAAGAGCCATTTAATGATTATACCAAAATAATTAAAATTCATTTTCTAAAAATAAATTCAAAATTGATCACTGTAATAATATCTTGTATCCAATTTTTTCCAACGGGAACTACATGCATTTGACATGAAATTATGCTCGTCAGGATCATGTTTATTCTTCTTTTGCAATTTTAGATTAAAACTGTTCTTATTCTTGTTGGTGAATAATCATAAAGGTCAAACAATAAATTATTGAAGTTTATAAAATTTATGTGTGGCTTTGCATGCGTGCGCTTCTACGCATGCGTGTGATTCTGAAAACATTTTCTACAGAGTCTGTTGATTTTGATCTGTGCGAAAAAAATTGATTTTCCCAGAGACAGACACAACAACGTTTAAAACTACGGCACAGGATGTTGACAACAACGACAACAATAATAATTTTACTGACCTAAAAATTTGCCTCGGCCTTTTTGGTCAGATCTCTGTAACTTCGGTGGGGCTTTTTGTTCAACTAGAGCAATGTTTCTTAACCTGTGGTTCATGGACCCCTCGGGGGTCCATGGATCACATTTTGGGGGTTCCTAATTTTTAAAATGTCTTTTATAATATTTTTTGTCACGAAGTCTTTTAAACCGTGCGTCTGCCAATTCCCAATAGAGACCTCCACAATACGAGAAAAAAACATTTGAAAGAACAATTTGAAAAACTGAGTAGCCTTTGATTTTTATTTCACTTGGAATAAAGTGGCAGTTGATTCTTTTCTAAACACGATTTCGACTGGAAACAAAAACTTCATTCGCTTTGTACCGATGGAGCACCTGCAATGCTTGGCAATAAATCTGGTTTTGCGCATTTGGTAAAAAAAGAAGCTCCTAATGTTATTGTTACACATTGTTTTTTACATAGACATGCGTTGGCTACAAAAACTCTTCCCACCGGCTTAATAGATGTATTGTCAATAGTTATTAAAACCGTGAATTTTATTAGAAGTAGAGCTCTTAATCACCGTCTTTTTAAAACATTGTGTCAAGAAATGAACGCAGAACATGAGGTACTTCTGTACCACACGGAAGTGCGCTGGCTGTCTCGAGGGCAGGTTTTGAAACGAATTTTTATGTTGAAGAAAGAATTATCACTATTTTGGGAAAAAAAAGATAACTCGATCTTCGAATATTTCAATAACAAAGATTTTATATGTAAATTGGCTTACCTGGCAGATATTTTTAACCACATGAACGATATAAATATTTCAGTTCAGGGGCCTAATACAACAATTATGGATGCCACTGAAAAACTACAAGAATTTTTATCGAAAATGTCGGTTTGGAAAATTAGAATTCAAAATGGGATATATGCAAACTTTCAAATGTTGGACGAATTCATTTTTGAAAATGGATCTCGGCAAGATAGTTTGTTATTGAATAATTTGAAGGATGAAATCTGTGAGCACCTGGAAGTACTTCAAGTTTCATTTGAAAAATATTTCAATTTGGATGAAATAACTAAAAAAGATGAGTTGTGGATTCGTAATCCTTTTCTTTGTGATATTGACTGTATCGACGACATGGACCTTGCCAAAGAGGAGTTAATTGATTTGAAAACAAAGTCCTTGTTAAAAATGGATTTCGATTCAAAAACTCTTGGGGAGTTTTGGTCTTCTTTAAGAGAAGCCTACCCATTGTTAGTAAAACGAGCTATGGCAGCCATTATTCCATTTGCTACGGTATATCTTTGCGAATCAGGATTTTCCACACTCGTAACAATAAAAACAAAACATCGAAATCGACTGAATGCCGAACATGAAATGCGCGTCGCTTTGTCGAAAACCACCCCTCAATTCAGTCTCCTAATCAAGGAAAAGCAGCAAGAGCCTTCACATTGAAAAAAATTACAATTTTTATTTTATATTCAGGAACATAAAGATATCTCTTTACAGTTATATTATTGAAATAAAAATATTTAAATAATAAAATAGAATATATTTTGTAATAATTGATGTTTAAACAAATTTTTTTCACAGACAGGTCCGTGACATATTTAAAAATTTTAAAAGGGGTCCATTGCACCAAAAAGGTCAAGAAGCCCTGAACTAGAGCAATGAAATATAGTCGGTTATTTCTTATTCTACAGTTAAATTAGGCGATTATTCTTTATAGGCGATCACTTGTTAAACGATGGGTCGTGGGATATTATTATATAATTCATACCCCCTGGGTGATCGGGCGAAGTCGGGTCGTCGGGCGAAGAGAGGTTTACTTAATTATGATTGTATCGTTCAAACTATAACTAAATTATGGTTTGCTTAGTTATGACTAAATCGTTAAAATTGAGATTCATCATCATCATTATGATTATAAATACAGTATTACCACGTGGTCAATGCCGTAGATTACAATCAATGACATTATGACGATCTTGAATCGTCATTATGATCGTCAGTTCTGATTTCACTCAATTCAATGAAAATAAACGAATGTTCAATCAATCCCTAATGGTTACTCTTTAAACCAAAATAATTTTTGGTAACGTTTTATCCTTATTAATCCTGTCTACAGATTCATTGACTTCAATCTTTAAATTTATGCCAAAAACGCAATAATGTCACTGAAAACTATCACTTTAATGACCGTTAACATATTATTTATGAATGCTGTCACCATCACCATTACCAGAGGTAAACCAGAGGAACCAGAGGTAAAGAGATAGGACACTCATCATTAATGCACACGCACTTGGTCCATAAAATTCAAAAATGAAAATATAGTTGAATCTATTGAGAATTATTATGTATTTTTCTATAATTTTTAAATGTTTTGTGTTAAGAAATTTCTGCAAAAATTGGACCTTCCTAGTAGTATCTTAAGCTCTCAAAAATAGGATATTTGGCATTAAATTGAAGAACTTACTCCATGAAACCTCCCGCAATCTTTGCAGAAATCACACAATTTTTTTATGTGTGGTAAATTATGTTGCTTTTACCTTCTACATGCTAAATGACAACAAACAATAACAACAACGTGGTACAAACCCGCGTATGTGTGTAGGTGATATAAATAATGCGTAAAAAATAGACGTCAAACCATTTTTTGTCGAGGTGAATTGAAAGTGTCGTATCTCTTTATCTTAGACGTGAACGATATCATCATAACCATGATCATCATTATTACTATTGTGTAGTGTCACTGATTTTCTTTTGCTATTATTTATTGTTTGTTTTCGTTTCGAACATGTGCATTATTTATTGTTCTTTTACTTTGTCATAAATTCTCGCAGATATAGTAGTTGCTGTTATTTTTATTGTTGTTGTCATTTGTCATTTGTCTGTTGTTATCATTGTTTGTTGATCCTATCGGATTTCAATTGTACTGATGTTATATCTGGTAGTTATTGCCTTTATTGTGTTCGTTTTTTTTTTGTTGTTATCGATTCCAAACATCATCGCATTTGTTCTTTTGAATTGATTGCTGGTAAAATTTCAGCAACATGTTGCCAAAGCTATTAAATCAACAAGCCTTGCACTACCTCATCAGCTCACGACATTGGTTGAGCTACTGAATCGGTGTGTGTTTCTGCAGATGTGTGGGAGGGCTGCACAAAATAATTTAAAGATTCGGAATTATCAAACAATGTCTTTTATGCGATTGCAATGCTTTTTTCTACTTGAACAAATTAAATAAATCCCTAATCACAAAAAATAAGTTATATTTTTATTATTTTGTTTTATTTATTTATTAAAAATTACATTTTCAGCTGTAGTTCAACGCATGAATTGTGATGAAATGCAAGGCCATCCCTAAAATGTTCAAGACCTCTTGTATAGCCTTTTGGTACACAATCGTAATTTTTTTATTAACACTTGTTTTTAATTGACTGATCTGTCAATAAGGTTCGAAGAGAGAGTCATAGAAACGAGAAAATACTCTGAGTGATATTTTCGTAATCATGAAAATATGTTTTTCTGGCACGTGAAATTCTAATAAAAAATATCCATTTCTCGTGAAAATGTTTGTAGTAAAATGTTTTTAATTTTAAGGACGTCGTATTTAATCGATGGATCCTGAGCGATATGAGATGGGTTCTGAGCGATATTTAATGTTTCTTCCTCTGCTTAAATGAATGACGGTGATGGTAAACTCCTTCACACTCCTTACCCCTAAACAAAACTGTATGCAAATGACGTGCATTCAATTAGACTGAACTTAGAAACAAGTTTAAAAAATAACTTACTCGATATTTCATTAATGGAAATTCAATTCGAGAAATCTGTAAATGTAAATAATGGATAAAAATGCTTTGATTCCGGTAGGAGATGCTTTAGTGCTCCAAAAGATAATATGGAGAGAAAAAAATGAATACAATTCACAAGGACGAGTTAGTAGAGGACGTGCTTTAAGAATTTGTTGGATTTTATGGCAAGTTATGAATGAAAAGGAGGAGAAGTAGAATTTGGGAATATTCGAAGAACCTTAAAGCGAAAACTTGAAAAGAATAAATAAAAGAAACGATTAAAAGCTTAAGAGGTGTGACATAAAATAAACAAAGAAAATGGGCTTGAACGTAATATAAAATTATAGAAAAAACTTATAAAAATGTAAAAGACTATAAAAAATGTAAAAAATATAAAAAACGAAACGTATCGTAAAACTAAACCCGGTAAATACTTTTGGTTCAGCATGTAAATCACTTTTATCATTTCTTATATTAATTCTTCTTTTTCTCTCCTGCCTACTACACCTCTTTCATTATTCAATTTGCATATAATCGAATACGACTGCATTCTGTTAATTGATTAGGGGGAGGGGGTTATCCCAAGTTTCAGCTCCAAAGCGTCAGTGAAGAAGAAAGCGCGCAAGAAAGAAAGATTTTCTAGTAATGGAATTCGTAAATAGAAACCATTGGAAATTTGTCGAATATCGGAACGGCATAATTTTTCCATTTCCGGATGAAAATGATAAGAAAATATTATGTTTCTTTAATTATTTTAAAACTTTCGAATTGTTTGTGGGTTTTCAAATTGTTCAAAAATATTGTTCAGAAATCGTTTTATAAAACAGAATTTTTCTAATTAAGCTTGACCAACCCGAAACTATCAGTTTCTAGACCAAAATTAAACCGGAAATAAATACAATAACGAATTCTACAGAAATACAAAGGCATTGACACAATTTCAAATTGAAAAAGTTTTTCCTAAGACAAACGAATACACACGGTTATGTCATTACATTCGAAACAATCAATGACGTTATTTTATTTTTTATGAGGTTTTTCCAATTTTCCGAGAAAATCTAAAAAAAAAATTTAATTGTTCTAAAAATTATAATGTCATTCTGGAATTTTGGGGAGCCAAGGACATAAAATCTCTTGCGGCTTCTGCTTCATTTTTTAAATATAAAAATTATTGCGAAATAAAACGCAAAAAGGTACAATAAATGAAATAACGCCCATAACTGCTTTTAAGGGAGTGGTTACTATTTTATGATACGTAATATTATTAGAAAACAAGTAAGGCTGCTATCTTCGGCCTGCCTGTATTCGGCCTAGTAGAGACGGATCACTCCCACTTTTCTGCAAAATGATTTAGTATTCGCGGTTCAGTTCCAGGATAGTATTTTGTCTTGAAATTCGCTTTGCAAACGAAGAAACTGAGCTTCGTATGTGCTTACATTCATATAAGCTATAGAAAGTAGGCGTGGTTAACATCCGATTTCGCACATTTTCAATGCCAACCTGTCTACAATAACTCTCGCTTTTCATTCTCTCGTAATCATGATTTCAATAGGCAGACAGACAGATGGACGGACAGGGCTAAATCGACTCAGGAAATTGTTCTGAGTCAGAATATATATACTTTCCCATACCTGCCACACCTCCATCACTGCGTTACAAACGGAGAAGCAAACTGAATATACCCTAAACCCTTCGGGGGTAGAATATAAAAACGGCAAAAAACGAAAAAACCTTCACACTCTCTGTCCTTTGTTTTTGGGCCTATGGTTAGGCTGATAATCCAAAAAATCCGGTTCAAAAATTTCAGTAATTTTTTCTCTCGGCATTTTAGAAAGCTTTTAATACTTTTGCTCACTTGAAAACTTTTTAATAGAATTGTTTTCACGTCTAAGTGTTCGTTTGTGTGTGTGTGCTTTCTTTCGCCTTCATGTGCAAATCTATTAAAGCCCCCAAATTTTTTTCTATTGCCAATTTGCTAGGGGGAAATCTCTAATGAAGGCAATTCCTATGAAAGGCAAATTCATCAAAGGATGCAAAGGATCCAGCGCAAAAAGGATGCAAAAACAAACGAAATGGAGAAGTGGAAATGATAACTGGCTTTCCTTCCGAATGGACTCAAGTGATTGACAAGAAATTGGACCGGGTGATGCCCAATTTATTTTCACTTAAAAATGAAAGAATTTAATAATTTGATTCACTATACCGTTTTTACCCGACAGGTATTCACGTCTTTATAAGATATAGTATATTGGTGGGCATGCCACGCCCATTTTTTAATATTGGAGGCAGTAGCAGAAGGGATTAAATCGGTACTGAAGAGTACCGATCTCAGGATCATTCCTGAGCTGAATTTTGGATGTCATGGAGGGACAAATTGAATATGCGTAAAAATCGGGTGAAACAAACTGAATGTCGGGTGTAAGATAAAATAATAGATGCATAAGACAACAATAACAACAAAAACAGTAACCATATGAAGTAAAAAAGCAATATGGTACAAACGCTTAACCTCGTCCATGGTATCGCCTGTATATTTGTGTGTGTGCGTCTGCGGATACTCGTGCTTTTTTAACAGTTTTCTCTTTCCTTTGATCCAAGTTTCATTTTTTAAAGCCAAAGTTTTGCGCTTCTCTCGATTTGATACTTATGATCTGTTATTCTTTCACACACGTTTTCAACTTTTTTTTCAAAATTTTATCCATATTTTTTCCTGGCATACCTTTTTGGTTTTTTTGGCCTTTACAGCAGTTTTTCAGTGTGCTTTAGAATTCTGGCGTTTATGGAACTAAAACTAGATTAAAAGAGAACAAAAAATAAATGAAAGCAATTTTAATTTGAAAAAAACCGATGCAATTTTTATGAATTTTTAACAATTTCTAAAGCTTTTAGTTTTTGCGATGATTTCAAAGGATTTACAATTTACGCGTATGGACTATTTTCTCTTTTTTTTTCTCGCTAAAGAACGAAGCAAGAAATCCTGACATAAAGAGAAATAATTTAGATACTTCCTATAGTTTGTAAGACCAACAACAACACAATAATTTCAATACGATTATAAAATATTTCCATAATAATTTCACTATCGATCGAATTATGAAGTCCATAAATTCTCTCTTTTATAAAAAAAGAAACCAATTGATGCAAATACATGAAAACTCCATGAAAATTTATTCAATACTGCCTGCAACTCACAGAAACTAATAGACAAATAAGTAGAGGGATATAATCAGATTAATCTTTGCTTCATCTACTCATGAAGGGATTTTGAGCAAAATTATACTTTTCCATATTTCCCATTCTTTGCCACCTTCTTTAATGCTGTATTAAAATGACAAAAATAAGCGAATGAACTCTCACGCCCTTGGATACATGCTTTAAAATCACAACAAGAATGAGTCGATGAAAAAGGAGGGGTGGGGTGATTGAAGAGGTTATTATTTCTTCGATTTAATAGCAATTTTCATGCCACTGGCTATCAGTGTCTTGAAAAGAGGTGGAAAACAATATTGTAATTGTGACTAAGGGAGTAATAATTCAAAAATAAAGAGAAGTAGCATGATGCACTAATGGTAAAAAGAGTCCACTTTGGCGCTGTGGTAATCACAACAGTGGTGACATTGAAAACTTATATGGTTTGTATATTAATGAATACAGGATTATAAAATTCATAACAATTTATAACAGACAATTTTATATCAAAGAAGAATTCCCTCAAAAACGAATATTATTTGTACACACAGTCAGTACTCCGTTAGTGGACCCCATTTTTGCCATAAAGAAAGGTGGAAAAGGTGAATACAAATTATGAGAGGATTAACCCATTTACAACTTAGATTATATATTCAACAATTTTAAAGAGACTTGATGAGTTGCATTTACTTTTAAGAGAAATTCAAATAAGTCCACCGTTTAACAATTTCAACAAATTGCTCTATCTTATTCTACCCACCACATCAGCTCTCCCTCTAGTTCAACACGCTTTCACTTTTGTGAATGGTAAGTTTCTACTTCCTCATAATTTTTAATAGATGTTGCATCTCTTAGCAACTTATGAAGCTCTCTTTCCAAATTTTCTTTCCTTATTTATTATCTCTCTCCGTAAATGTTTTTCTTTCTCTCTACCCTCGCTCTTCCGTCCCATACTATGATATCCTTTTCCCTGTGAGGTCACCAACTTTACCACGACCTAAGGCTATAATTCTAGGATACCTGCTCGCCAAAATTCAGTACTTAAAAGCTGTGCCAGAGCAGATGTGAATCGAGAAAAGCGGAAAATTTAAACAAACATAAAAAATTGATTACGGTTTAAATTAAGAATATTATAATAAAAGGAAAAGAAAAAAGATATATAAAAAATAGAAAATCAATAAATGCTTTTATTCGAAGAAGACGAAAATTCAGTGTCATTAGTTTTTTAGAAAAAAGTGATGTGGATTGGTGTAGATTAGTTGTTGTCGAAATATTATAACTGCTGAAGAAAAAAATGCAAAAAGAAAAGATGCTAGATGAATTTTATATTATATTAAAACAATAAAAAATATAGCAAAAAATTACAAAGATAAATAAATAAATCTATTCGAAAATATAATGAAAACATTTAGAATTATTGAAAGAATTAAAATTTAAAGGCAGTATTTTTTATAAAAAAATATTGTTCATTATTATTCCTAAAATTATGAAATAAAATCTGTAAAAAATCTTAAAATGTTAAAAATATTTGTTAACAAAGTAATAAAATTATTTTGGTGTTAATTGTCTCGGAAAAAATAATTATTAAAGTAAACATTGTGTAACGAATGAAACAAAGTAATGTGACAAATTCAATCAATTATTACAAATTTTTAAAATTTTTAAAGTAAAATTAGTAAAACGTTTATTTTATAAAAAACTTCAAATAAATATTTTAGATAAATCAACATTTTTATTCATTTAAATAAAAGGAAATTATGTTAAAATATTTTAATATCAATTTTATATTATTAAATAATTCATTATAATCCCTTTTCAAACAAATTTCCGGTCTTATCTTCGCAGGTAAGGACATACTTTTACCTTTAATTAAAATCATTAAAATTCTAATAAATAATTATGATTATTATAACCATTACTTTCACACTCCTCACAATCTTCACGGTTTATTCAATTTATTATTATTTATTATCATTTATTATTATTTGTGCTATCTTTGTGTCATCGATCTGACGAGCCAACAATATCATACAGAACATAATCATTATCACCATTAGCATAATTAATATTGGCAATAATCTAACTCTTTTGTTTGAAAACTCATCAATATGAAAACCGTTAGAAATATTTAACTTCTTTTTTTACTCGCGAAAGCATCAGACATACGATGAAATTGGCCTTCATAGCATTTAATTATAATCATCATTACATTAACAGAACCAGTAGCGATTACCATAGAAAGAGTTTTGTCGTCTATTCATTTTATCGTTTATCCATTCTTTCGAATTTTATTCCTTTCAACAAAACCACCACATTAAAATAATTCAACACCTCCGAGATCATCATTAGCCGTCTTTTTTAAAGATCTGATTTTATTCAAAATTAAATCACGAACGCACAACTAAATTCACGCATAGGTTATGAATATGGAAGAGGATTGATTCTTACAAATTTAAATAAAAATCAAATTAACATTATAATTATTATTATTGTTAATTTTATTATTATTAATATTATTGTTATTATAATTGCCATCATTGTTATTATTTTTATTATAATTATTATAATTATCATTCTTATCGATGAAATGCATGACTCGAAAGGTGAGGGAATTTCAATGAAAATAACGAAAATATCGTTCACATAAAAGCCCACTACAGTTCCGTTGTTTATAAGATGATGATAGTAGATGACTTTGTTTTTAAAAAGGAGATGATGATGACAATGATAACGTGTTTAACAATAATAACAAAAATAAATGAATTCTGAACAACAAATTTATTCTGAAGATAGATTATGTACACAAACGCATAAATTGTTTGCGTATGGAAAGTACGCAGGGCACACATATGTCCACGCACACACACACCAAATCACACACGGACACAATAATTTATACAAATTTTAAAACAAGCTTGCAAACAATAAGTGTTGCCAACTGATGCATCCAATCGTGTTTCAAACCTAGAAGGCTAAAAAATATAATAAAAAATAAATAAATATAATAAAAAATAAAACACACTTCTCAACGTTAACAATTTATGGCTGATTTTGTTAAAGCATTTGAAACCTATATTTATTCAATTTTAATATTTTTCTTTTATTCAACAACATACAAAATCTAACAAAATGGTTATACATTTTTTTTTTGCATATTTGCATGTACGAAAGGGTGTGTGTGTATGTGTGAGTGCGTGCGTTTATTGATTTTGTTGTTTTATCTCTCTACAGTATGAAAGTATACGCATGCACACATACACACAGAAACACATATGCAAACCCCCAAACACACACACACAACGTAACCACTCCTTTCGAAGTTTGTGTTTGTTTAAAAACCACAAAGAACAGACTAAAACAAGAAAGGGATAATAACACAAAAAATAACAAAAGCAAGAATGAATATTTAAAAATGTGCGAAGAAGAGAAACAGAATAGATATTTCTTTTCGAGGAAGAGTCTATAAAAGTGACTAAAAATTATCATTTTTACTATAGGAATTAAATTCTTTGTTGCTTTTCTTTTTATAGTTATTGTTGCTAATGCGTTTATTGTTGTTGTGGTTTATGTTATATCCTTTCGTTGTTGGCGCTGTTTTCATTTACGACATATAAGTACTGTTTTGTTTAGTTTTCCATCTCTATTTCGTGCAGTTCCGGTTGTCCCGCTTCCGTTTTCGTTTGTTTAATAAAGTATCTCTTTGTAACAATCACACGTCCTAAAATATCTATTCCATTATTCTTACATTATCTTTTCCTTTCCTCACTCACTAAAAGAATACTCGTACGTCTAAGCATCAACGAATCGTGCATGACACTTCATTACACTTCTTTTGTTCTGATCATAAAAGCCAACATAATCTTTGTTTATGAATTAGGAGTTCAGAATGAAACCGGGTATATCTTTGTAGTCCTTTCGTTCCGCACTGGATGATCTCTTTTTATTACAATCTGACAGTCTGACAGCTTGTCAAATTTGTGAAAATTATATGCATGAATTTTCTTCGCAAGTTCGTGGACGCAAGTTCGTGGATTTATTATGCGAAAATTTTAAAGTGTTAAGTTAAAATGCTTTCATTCAGCTGGTTGCTTAGTGTTATTGTTGCTTTTGTTGGTTGCCTTTGTATTACCGGTCCCTTAATCCATTTCTAAAATCTTCTTATTTTATTTCATTCATTGCTTGCGAACATTGCTTTTAGATCAGTTACTTTTTCATAAACTTTCTAAAAAATTTATGGAAAATTTCTCTAAAAAATTGTTTTTTTAAATTACTTAAATGTAAATAAACATTTTTTAATGTAAGCAAAAATGTTTAATAAAAAATGAAATAAAAAATCTAAGTCCCTTGGAGTAATGCTTGAGTGTGTTTGTGTGTGAGTGTGTGTATGAAGAGTAAAAAAAAGAGAATAATTGACTTAATCGAAACTGAAGTTACAGAAAAACGATGTGATTACAATATCATTATTATTATTATTATAATATAATTCGAAATTATCATCACATCGAAAATAAAAAATTCACAAAATTCTTTCACTCCAACTGCATTTATTTAAAAGACACTTCCCGTAACGACTTAACCGACATAATCTTCTCCTGCTTTGGTATTTCTTATCTTCTAAAAATTCTCCCTCAGGCTGTAAAGACACAAAGGCGCTTTCCTTCGCAGAATCAAGAATTGCAATGACGTTTAATTAAATTCTCTCGCTTGTAACCAATGGCACAAAGTCTACTGTGATACAAAGGATAACAACAACAACAACAACAACAATTGCAACAGAAATACTATTATAATCGGAAACAATGAAAGAGAAACTGTCATCAGCGTCAGTAGATGTAACCGCAACAACTAGAGCCACAACAACAATAGCAACCACAACAACAATAGCAACCACAACAACAATAGCAATCACAATAACAATAGCGACAAAAGAAAAGTCACTACCATCGCATTTAGTAACAAGCTAAACTACGGATTATCTCCCAGAATAGTTTTATATAACGTCTGCAGTAGCCCAAACGACGGAAGCCACTTGGGGTGTGCATCGATATCCGACGCCGGGCATCGTAATGATGGGTCCCACGATAGATGGAGTGGGTATGGTTGGGCTAAGTGGTGCGCCGTACGATTCGGTAGATTTGTCACAGGAATTTGGGGGCACCCTAATGGGTATTAAATGCGACGATAGCGGTGAAAGTGGTGGCAGCATTCCGGCTAGGCAACAGAAAGAGAGAATGAAGAGAAATGGTAACTATTGCATTTGTTGTGCTGGAAGAGGCGGTGGCGAAGGAAGTAGCGATGTAAAAGGAAGTAAAGTAAATTTGGAGACGTCAGTGTGGACGGCACTATTGGCCAATTTGGGCATAATTGCTTTGTTCGTGGGTTATGTTCTTGTTGGTGAGTTCGAAGGAAAGAGGAATAAGAGAGAGAGAGACAGATGCATAATTAAAACCAAACGAAAAAATTAATTTCTGAAATGTAATAAAAGTTCATCTCTTACTAGTCTCCTTCTTCTTCTTCTTCTTCGTCGTCAGGTTCATTTTTATTCCTAAGCATTGAAAATTCGAGCGAGGAGACCGTAAGTGCAATGCATTCCGATGATGCGGCGAATCTATGGTGGTCCACCGAAAGACAACAAAATCAGCAAAAGCTTAAAAAGCAATTGCTAACGGACAAAAATTACCAACAACAACAGGAGTGACAGCAGAATGAGATAGAGAAGGTTCAAATAAGGGCAGCTGCAGTAACCTCGTACGGAGAACAATCGGTGAAGGAGAACCCTCGGAAGGGGGGAAATTACAATGCTACAACACTAACAACAACAACAGCAGGAGTCGCAAGAAAAATGCCACCAGTAGGAAACGAAACACCAAATACGTCAACGTTCTATCGGAGGGGCGTGGTGGTTGGACCAATCGATTTTGAAAATGGTTATGATATTCCTCGAAAGCAACAACAACAACAGCGACAGCAAAATCATCAGAAACCCCTAGAGAACGATCACGATTTGATTGAAAAACTCGATGAGACTCAGCAGTATCAGAAAGCAATAGAGGATTGGTACAATGTTGCGAAAATAAATGAAGAAAAGAAAGAAGCTGAAGAAGAAGAAGGGGAATCGCAATATCAAGGAGATGAAGAAATTTTGTTGGATGATTTGTATGCTGACGAAGATGTGGAACGACAGCGTACTGTGGAAAATATTTGGAAAATAACGGTTTCTTTGAATATACTCTATAAGGATAATTGGACGAGGTGAGCGAGATTATAAATATGGATAACATGAATGGAATATGGAAATACTATCTAGAGATTTTTGTGATGTAAAATAATCAAAATAATACATTAATAACTCATTTTTTCAATAAGAGGTTTCATTTTAAATTGCGTTCCGTTGCCCTTCTATTCTCTCTATCTCTTTATTCCAAATCTCTTTTAGATTGGCCGAACTCGAAATACAAAAATTTCAGCATCAATTAATTAAACGACTAGTTATGGATTTAACTCTAACAAAATCATCAGAATCATCAGCTGACGCTGCTAAAGGTCGCCACCATTTGAGTCAATATCAAGCACATCAACGACAGCAACAATCACATTGGACCAAATATCCGCATTCGTATATAAATAGTGGAGGGAAGCACGAGAGAGAAGGAGGAAGAAGTACCACCGGATTAAAGCAGCGGCGACGACATCGGCTACATCAACAATTCAAATGGAATTTTGCCACCGCATTTCTGTATTCGCTTACGGTTATAACGACTGTTGGTAAGTTTAAGATTTGGGTGAATAAATCGTTTATTAGACTTAAAACTATTGGCCAGAAATCATAAATATAGTTACACAAATTATTATAGAATAAAGAATCTTAGATATAATCGCGCCAACCCAAAAGAAGCTTGCTTATAATAATTAATAATTTATCTTTGTAGGTTATGGTCGTATCACACCCCGATCTACACTCGGTCGGGTGGTGACCATCGTCTATGCCACAATCGGTATACCGCTCACTCTTTTATATTTCTCGACGATTGGATCGATGTTAGCGCGACTAACTCGTTGCTTCTGTTCTAATGCAAATTGTTGTATATGTGTGAGTGAGCAGCGGCGTTATTGTGGTTGCTGCTTCGGAATTTTACCAGCCTTGCCAAAGAAAGAGCATGAAATTAAGTTAAGCCGCTTGCGTCAACAAAAACCGGAAACGTTTAAGTTGCGCGTTCAACAACAACAACAACATCTAGCATATTGTTATGTGCGCCCACCAGCGTTAGCCACGACTCATTCCCTAAGCGAGGAAGTGGCATCAGCAACTGCATCTGATTTTCACCTCTTCGAGACTTCATTCGATACGTTGAGTATGGCCACGGCTACGACCGGAAGCGTGACGTATGTTCGACATAGAAATCCCTTTGGTTGGTCCCTGTTGGCACCGATTGGTTTGTGTCTGCTGCTAATGGTCGCCTATATAGTGATCGGTGCAATAGTCGTGTCTTCTCTTGAGGACTGGTCAGTTATGGAAGGGGTTTACTTTTGCTTTATGAGTCTGACTACAATCGGTTTCTGCGATCTGCTGCCAGGTGTGGGCGGAACCAATATTGGGGCCATCTGGTTCTGTGCCTTTTATATACTAATCGGATTGACACTGACGTCAGTGTGTGTCAGTATATTACACGAGGAGATACAGACGCGCATGCGCGTTGCGGTGAAATTTAAAAAAGTCGGTGCCAAAGAAACGAAAGAGAATCGAAAGAGTAATTACTACGGAGCACCGCCTTGACGCCACTTCTGACGCATCACAAGAAAAGTTCTTCATCAATGTAAGGCGTCAGCTCGGTGTTGGCTGCAAGCAATAATGGAATCAAGACGAAACGAAGGAACTAATATTTGGACTAAATCGCAAGTGATTGAAGACATTTTAGATATTTGTTTAATTTTGCTTAAAATTTATTATTAAAAATATATTATTAATTATTAAAACATTTTCATTTTTTTCAAATCATTTTTAATATTGGTAAAATTACTAACTGATAAATTTAAAATCGCCCATTTTCTAAGAAATTTATATCCAATTCCTTCAAAAATTTTAATTTCACAAATATGTTCAAATTAAGAACTTATTTTTAATATATGATTAAATTTAAATTATGATTTATTTTGTTCAATTATTTTACTTTTCTCTGCATGTGTTTAGTACGCACCCGATTTTTCAATAAAGACATAACATATCCTTAACAAATGTCGTTCAGCGAAGTTTGGAAATTGCAAACTTTGGAAGACTTTAGTTGTGGATATTCGCTTATCTTGTAGAAAAGCAACTTTTATGGGTCTTGTAGGCCAATACGTGTAGGAATGATTTACCACAATCCACCTAGAAGAAGCGAATAGCGTGGTATTGTGGTATATTTTAAGGTCATAGAGCTAGCAGTTTTAAGAGTTTTGGGGGCTATTAAAATTATACCATAAAGTGTTGCCATCACCTAATATTCTACCATGGCAAGATTTTCAACCACTTATAAAATTATATATATTTCGAAATATAAAATTGTTATGTGCCTGCTGAAAAGATCAAGAGTAGACTAGTTTTATATATTACAATATTCACTAGAAATACTATATACATTTATTTAACCGACTTTTTCATTGGTAGTAAATTTATAACTTCTTATGAAATGGTTCTCCCTATCTTTTCAGTACATACCACTGGCATTATACGATTTTCAACACGTACCGACTTCATTTATTTTGCGATTCTATCCCTCAATTACTGGATGGGATTTAGGTAATAATTAGTATTTTCTATAATTCTTCTAATTTTTTGATAATGATAAACAATGATCAATTTAACTAATTTAATAAAAATTTAACAAAAAAAGAGCGAAACCTTTTCCAAAAAAAATTATATTTCTCCTTTCGGTTTTGTTTAAAACTTTATGTAAATTTCCCTTTTCAGAAATAATTCATTGGCAAAAATATTGAACGATGATTGGAAAAAAACACACTTATTAGAAGTACTTTAATAAAAATATTAAAGGATAGGACGACATCAATTATTTACAAATAAAATTTGCAGCAAAAATATCAAAGAGAAAGAGGCAAAGATAAACAACCAAAGAAAGAAAAATATCGAAAAGGATTGAATGAATCAAATTGAGAAAAAACTGAACACGATTGCAAACGGATTTAATAAGAAGACAAAGCAGAAGGAAAATTAATAGAAGATATCTTTACAATAAAACCTATAAGACCAGGAAAAGAGAAGAAGAAAAAACGGAAATGCAAGAAACCCCAACAACAAAAACAAAAATTATCACCAATAAAATCGATAATGTTTTCCCTTAAACACAAAAACACTTCACCCACATTTCCCTCTCACTTTTTGTTGGAATATGTTTTGCTTCACTTATTTCCTCTTATTCTTCTTTCTTCTCCTTCTTTCATCATTTTCCAATTTGAAGAGTTAAATTTCAAAAAGCAAAACCCACAAAGTTAACTTTCTGATAATTGTTGCTGTTGTTTTTAAATTGAAAATGTTGAATCCTATTTACTCCTCCCTCTCCCACCACCACCTCACCCACACCATATTTTTTAAATGTATTTCTTAGAAATTTTTTGTATGATGTTGCAAAATTTAGAAATAAAGAATTTTGAAACTTGTAAAATTCAATAAATCATGGTGTATTAATTCTCGAAATTATTATAAACAATTTTCGGAAGCTTTCGAAAGAAATTTTCTTTGCGATCGACAGTTACGCGGAGATACAAAATATCCTCGTTGCCACTGTATTAGTGAAGCTTCTCAATAAAAAAATGCTACCTAAAACACACCAAAGTTGATTTCGTTTCACAAAATATCGACGAACTTATTAAACGAAAGAATATTTCCAACGAGAACGATAAAAAAGCGAATATATTCGTAATTTTAGAAGCCTGATATTAATAAATGTCTTCATTATTGCCGGGAATACTCGTTAAATTAGTGTGTCACAACGGAGAAACATCTAACGAGAAGTGTCTAACGAGAATTATGAGCGCTATGTAACGTGTCTTAACAACGTGTTGTACGTAATTTTTGGCGAGTGTATTTATATTTTAATGAGTATTGAAACTATATCCTGCGAGGAATCGTGTTCAGCAATACAAACATGTTTGTACGTATGCATATATGTGTGTTCACACGTGCAACGGTAGTCGGCTACTAATAAACATGTAGCCGACTCTCTAGGCAGACAACAGGATGTGCTTTACTATCCGCCTTTATTTATTACTATCCACCTAGGTCAACCTTTTGGTTGGAAAGATAGAGCACGATAAAGGTTACAGTTAAGGTTGTTGGTTCAGAATCTGGATTACATATCACGAAGTTTTAGACTCAGTCAACTGAGAATGGGTTTTATAGCAAAATGTCTCTCTATCTTTAAAATGTTTAAAAAATTAAAAAAAAGCGGAGAATTAAAAAAATACCAGGCATATTAGGGACGAGGTCGTGGCGTAAGTATTTATCCTTTTAATTTTTTTTTTGCTGCGATTTCGATTTTTTTGACTTCATAATTGGTTTTAGGCGGCCTTACACAATTTCTGGCATACGATTTTATCCGTAGAAATTTCTTAAAGAAATGACTGACTAAAAACACTTTTTCCAACATTTGTACAATTTCTAATAAAACAATTTTTTTAATATTTTACGGAATTTTTTCTAATACTATTTAAAAAACTATTTTAAAATATGGAGTCACATAATTTTTTCTTAGAACGTAGTTATTAAGTACTTCATTAATAATTAATTAGTATTAATCAAACCTTGAACAAAATCAAGTGATTTAATGAATAACTTTTTTGCTTTAATTAATTTTAATTAAATTAAAATTTCTTTAAATTTTAAAGGATACGAAAATATAACTAGATACACTATACTATATATTTTTTTCCTAAAAATGTAAATTATTTCAAAAGTAAAATCTACTGAAAAATATCAAAAACGTTAAGCAATAAAGTCAAATTTCTAGCGCGATCTCCGTCGGCATCAAAATCACTGCCATCGACTCAGCATAATCATCAAATATCCGGCTGATCATCATTATCATTATGTGATGATCACATCATTATGATCTGCATAAATGCCTTCAACGCAATCACCATCACCAGACATACAATCAATATATTTGATTCTTACGCTTCCGTCCTGGTCGCACATTAAAAATACTCAATGGCAAGCCGACTCCCTCCGGACCATCACATCCCCGTCCAGCCTTGCTGGCCGCTAAAAGACGACGTTCGTGTACTTTACGATGTTTGGCAAGATGATCCGATCGCGCAAAACATTTGCCACAATAATCGCATTTATACGGCTTGACACCGGAGTGTGAACGTCGGTGGCGCGCCAATTCGTCCGAACGTGAAAATTTCCACGTACATTCGGGCCACGTGCAAATGTATGGCTTTTCGCCCAAATGACGACGCAAGTGCGCTTTAAGATGAGCCGGTTTGGCATAGATTTTATCACAGTTGCCGAATGTACACGGATATCCGCCACACGACCCATCGCCGCTCGTTGTATCTGCATCGTTCCATAATATCTTAGGCCTTGCCTCCTTAACGCCTTCCGTAAAATCATCCATCAAATCATCACCGATATTTATCTCAGTCATTTCTGAGGCACTTTCATTTCGGTGTCCTTTTGCGAGTCGGAGAATTTTAGAAGTTTCATGTAGAAAAAGCTCACAAGTATCGGTACACAGTGGTGTCTTCTCGGGGAGGATTTCGATTAGCTCGGGGATTTCAACGTAATTATCCAGGAATTGACATTCCCATTCGGCTACTTCGTCAATGAGATGAACAGGAGCTGCCATCAAGGGCGACATTTCAATGGAATAATCATTTTCTGCGGGCAATAAAAAATTTAAACAACTCTCAAGCTGAAGATTTTCATCGTTTTCATTGAAAATTTCATTGATCTTTTTATGCGGATTATAAGTATTTACTTTGGTTTTCATTTTAAAATGTTTGTGGTTTTTGTTTTTGAAATTCCGATAATCTTCTCCATCAACGATTTTATCGATCTCTCTATCAACATTTATCCTTTCCAAACTCATCGTTGGAATTTCATAAACGGGATCAAATGAATTGAAAGGACCTCTATTATTTTCAATACTATTATCACTGTCGTGACAATAAAAAATATTATCGTTTTCATTTTTGCTCTCATTCCTTTTATTGTCTTCTTCATTGGCTTCCATCACAAAATAATGATCATTTGGCATCAATTTAATTTGTTCATATCCTTCGATTTTATTCATTTCCACTTCTTTTTCCGTTTCAAAATCCATTTGTTGCTCATCATCCAAATCATTAAATAATTGTTGAAAACCACCTGTTGCAAAGAAATCCATTTCTTTTTTCTCTCTTTTTTCTTTGGTTTTTCTTTTAAAATTGTAATAAATTTTTTAATTTTTTATTGTCTATTATACATCTTGTTCGTTGTATCCTTTTTCTTAATTTTTTTCTTAATTTTCAAATATTTTTCTGAGCTTGTGTCACTTTTTCGCTGTCACGATTGTCACTGAAACGTCAAACATTGCTGTAACGCTTTTTTAAACGGTTTCGGTCATCTCCGTATCATCGATAAATCAGTTTATTTTCGATGGTTTTTTGGCGCAAATTTAATGACTAGATCTAGTCAGAAATTTATTTTTTTTTTTGTTTTATTTTTTTTTTTTATTTTTTTTAGTATGATCAATAATCATTCTCGCGTTGGTCGTGTGGTGTAAAAATTCTACTGATCGCTCTTGTCGCAAAATGATCCACTTGTCACAACTATACGTTCGTAGTTTGTTGTTGTTGTTGTTGTTACTTGTGTAGACACTTCCTTGTTTTTATTTTTCAATTTTTTTGCCTTTTTTAGAGATTATTAATTTGTATGTTTTTTCCCATTTTTTGTCTCGTTTTTTTAATATTTTTAACCGATTTTCATTGTAAATTTCCAATATCAATATTTGGTGTCAATCGCTTCTTTTATCATTCCCTTGGGTATCATTATTTCGGGCATCACTTTTCTTCTCCTGCTCCATTCTCTTCGGCTTCCTCTTGATCGACTCATTAGAGCTGTTGTTGTTGTTTTTCCGAGTGTCGTCCATATCTCTATAGATGCTGCCATTTAAGTTGTTGTTGTTGTCGCCGAGATCGTTTCAATAATTGCGGTAATAATGATTTTTTTGTTGCTGTTTTCGTTATTATTATATCTATCAGCGGTTTAGGTACCAAGCGGTGACAGGGCCCCACAACGTCGCCTTGAGCTAGTGCGCCAATCAATCAGTGACGAATCTGTTTGAAGTCCACTCTTTACTAAAAAAAGAGTAATAATAATAAAACCATGTGTTCCGTCTCCAAAAAAAAATTCCAAATGAAAGCGATTGCATTTTTCCATTGAAAATGTTTATCAATTTTGAAACGAATTGTTTTTCACTTGAAGAATTATTACAAATTTAACTAAAAATTAATAAATTCAAAATTCATTAAACGAACCGTTTTGAAATTGATTTATATCCTTTTTTAGGCTGAAAGTTTTATTTAAGCTACGAAATCGCGTATTCACGAGATTGGCAAGAGCGAGTTCGAAAGCGTGTACGCGTTCAATCGCTGCGCTCTCGTAACGATTCTTTTTACTATGAGATGTCATCAAGTTTTCAAATGCAAGGTAAGGGTAGCACGTATTAATTTACCAGCTAGGACTCGTCGGATGGGGAGGGGTTATTCCTTACCTGGGTAATAGAATCGCTCAACAAGTATTTCACGTGCTAAATATAGTAGGTTGATGGCCAATCAACAATCACTTGGCCTAATTCATCTCTGGTTAGCTCAGATCAAGACACAAAGGATCCGATGGTTTGATCCTTAATATTGCCCACCCAACCTAGTTACCAAGAAATACATCCCTTCCAATAGTTTTGGTAACCCTAAAAAAAATTTTTATTCGATCATAAACGAGTTTACTCTTTTTTTTACATTATTTCTTTCATAATTTCATTTCATTTACATAACGAAAATTTCTGATAGTAGTCGATACATTTAAATCCCGAGTAATTTGTTAAAAGTTGTTATTTGATAATTCTTAACTGTAATTAAACTTAAAAAAATGGCTAATTGTCTAATTGTTCAAACCAATATGGTAATAATTATATATACATTCTTCAATGAAAACTAAATGCAAATTAAATACATCATTATCATACATAATAGTTTAAAAGAGCAAAATCCTTGCCATGTTAAGTCTTGTAATAAAACAATCCAAATTTTTGAACAAAATAAAATTCGGGCAATAAGTTTTAAGTATAAGTTCTATAATAAAGATTATATAATTAATGAATCATAACCATCAATTTTCTGTTATGAAGGAACGAAACTATTTTCAGAACAACTTTTAATTCAATCTCGAGTAAAAGGCAGTAAATTATTAGAAAAGAAAAATGTCTTTAAGTACTTGCTTTAAATTGTGCTAATTTTCTGCTAGAATGCAATGGAATGTATGAAATTTCTCATAATTATGAAATTTTCCACTAAAAAAATTATTTTTCCATATTTTTTTATGCATACTATATTGCTAAGCATGTATTGCTGATTTCTTTTTCCATAACATAATTTATATTACCATTTTTACCTCAATATTCGATTGTTAATGAATTATTTTCATATTTAAAATATTTTTGTAGTAATTAAAATAGAGATCTCATTAATTATCATTTCATATTGACTTATATATATTGTAGCCTTGAATGATTTGATTTTTCAAATCTAGTCCTTGCTTCCAATCAATAAAAGGAGATATGTAGAGAATTTTATTATTTGTTCCCAAGGATAAGTTCGTTGAATTCAACATTGGTGAGATGTAGTTATGATATAGTTGAAATTGACTACTAAGTTCAAATTTCGTGTAATGTAATCATTATTAAAATTTTCTTTTATAATTTTAAATAGTTCCATCGTCAATTCATTGAAATGCTGCCAACAATATAAATTTAGAACCAAACTCCATGTGGATTTTTGCTGGTAGGTACTGCATTTTCCACTTGACGCGGCGAACCTATTATACGACGACTGCTTCCTGGTTTATTTGAACCACCTTCAAGCAAATGTTTAATTTCTTTTGATGTTGTCACGGTCAAACTTTGTAGATTAACTTCTTTCATTTCATTCACTAGCTGTTCGACCTGACGCTTCTTCTCGGCAGTGGCCTTTTCAATTAACAAAATTTCCTTTTTTAAATTTTCGGTTGTTTTATTCGATGTATCCGTATTATGAATAGCTTGATCAATTTCTGATTGTATGCACTCCATTTCAATCAGAAAGTCACGATCCACGCTTTGTCAATTATTCTTTTGCTTGTTATTTACTTTATATTCATTTTGTTCGTTTTGTTTTAATTTTCAAATTGATCATAATTTTATTTTCGTTTAATATTTCATTCTTCACTCAACTCTTGTTTTAGCATTCATACCTGTTGTAAATAACTTGCACTGTTAGGCACTATTACTAATTCTGGAAATTTATCATTTCATATTGATTTATGTTATGTCTATATTTTTTTTTGCATATTTTATATTTCTTATTTTTATATTTTATATTTCTTATTTTTATATTTTATTTTTCTTATTTTTATATTTTATTTTTCTTATTTTTATATTTTATTTTTCTTATTTGTTAGCACCTTGTATATTTCTTTTCCGTTTTTTTTCCCCTTCTGATTTCAGCAATTTGTTCTTTACACTAATAATTTACTTTAATTTTCAATTAAATTTTTCAGCTTTAGACGCGTCAGAAAATTTTAGTTTTTTCTTATCATCCTTTACGCATCAACTTCGTTTTTTTTTTCGACCGCTCCTCATCGTTGTTCCAAACTTTTTGCCCTCACAGCCTAACCTTTTCCGTAGCTAACCTCGGTAAGCTCATTATGTAACTGTACATTTGATCACGCCACCAATGTACATAATGATCACGCCACCAATGTACATAATGATCACGCCATTACCTTTAACTGTGCATTTGCTCACGTCACCAATGTACCTCTACACTCGGTCCAATGTCATTTATGTCAATTTAGAATTATTGAAAAAGAACCGTCACACTCTCTCGCTCCGCACATTTCGATGCTATTCAAAGCTATTCTCACGAATGTATTAATTCCACGATGGCGACCTCACGTATGAAGATTACTCGCATTATTTACTTGTGCAAGATTTTCAAAATTTTCTCAATAATATTTCAAAAGTATTAAGTCCTTCGTGTGTATATATATAAGCACTCTCTTCAACAAATAGGAGGAAGATACGAGTTATTATGCTTAGATTTCAGATATATAAACATTTGTGTCCATAAATTTTATTTATTATACCCTACACCCGAAGGATTTAGGGTATACTAAGTTTGTTCCTCCGTTTGTAACGCATTAAAAGAGGTGTGACAGTTATGGGAAAATTTATATATTACGTTCTATATTCCGGCTCAGACTATAATAATCTCCGGCTATATAATCTCCTGAATCGATTTAGCACTGTCCATCCGTCTGTCCATCCGCCTATCTGTCGGTCTGTTGAAATCACGATTACGAGAGCGAAAAGCGAGAGCTATTGTAGGCAGGTTGTTATTGAAAATGGGTGGAATAGAATGATAACCACGCCTACTTTTTAAAGCTTATTTGAATGCATGCATATACGAAGCTCAAATTGTAAACGTTTGTAGAACGTATTTAAAGACAAAATTTTATCCTGGACCTAAACCACGAATACTAAATAATTTTGCAAAAAATTGGTGTGATAAGCGACTCAACTACTAGGAATATGATGAATAAGGTGTAGAGTATTTAAGCTTCATCCAGGGCGAAGATACCTTACTTGTTTATAATATATTTTACATAAATCATTTTTAATAATAAATCTTCATTCTAATCATATATCGTTATTGCTAAATTTCAAGCACAGCAATTTCTTTTGTGACCTACCCATACACTTTTTTAAAAATTTTCATATTGATTTTTGATGAACCATATTTTTCATAATATTTTTTTCAGTTAAATGATACATAAAAATTGGAATAGAATAACCGATGATTGAAATAATGTTCTAAACATATATAACATTTTTTGTAAGATAAAATGTTTGGAAGAATAAAAAAAATTGTCAAAATATTCTTTTAGTTGTGCTTCCCATATAAATCATTCACACAAGGAGCGTTCAATGTATACTCGTTGTGATTATGTATAATAAATAATGTTAATGTATTTATTATTATTTCCAATAATACTATCATTCATGTGTGTGTATTAATTTTCATGCATTTGTTACACGAATTTCCTTAGTTTCAAATGACAGGAATTTATTCTAACAAAGCTCGGAATGAAAGCCTGTTTATTCATCAATTCTAGAATTCCACAGATAAACGGGCAGGATTAAATGGACACAAGAGTTTAATTTCCGGAGTAAGCATGTAAAATGTTCTCAAATTTTACTACACTTGACATCATTCTTCTATTGCGCTACAAACAGATAGACCGATATTTTTAAGCATGACAATTATTTTATTAGGTTGGCAATAAAAGTATCTAATAAGTTTTTATGTTCCCCCAAAGGATTTGCAGCGTGTTTATCTTTTCATTAGAAATAAAGCAAAAGCATCGAAAGTAAATATTAATAAAGATAATGATAATGACGTTGTTGCGACATCTGTAGTGCTCTCGCATCGCAATTAGCACAACAATTTGAAATGTCAACAACAAAATCAGAGTTATACCAGTTACCGTTTTGAAAAAAAACGTAGAAATGAAATTTAGCAAAGCGTAAAAATAAAGATAAACAATAGAAGAAAGACTTACGGAGAGAGAGAGTAAGATAAATAGAAAAGGAGAGCATATATTGGGGTAAACCAACTGAAATGAAGTCTAGCCGAAGATTCTCTATAAAAGACATCCCTATCAGTTCGGTGACAGGCTGTGAATGATACTCGCGTATTGTACGATAGAATAATAAGAGAAAAGAAAGATGTACCATTCTAAGATCTGACCTAAATACGTTTATTTCTGATAAATCATATTAATGTGTTATAACGAGATGACCTTTAAACTAAAAAATTGAAATATCTTTAAGGCAAAAGATCTTTGGGGTTCCGGTAAATGTTTGCCTGGATGGAATAAAAACAACTTCATTTTATAATCAGTTTTAGAAATAATTGAATCAGAATGTTATTTATTTTTTGTATCCTATAAACTAAATCTTGACAATAAATTGATTTACTTGTATTTAATCTGGCATAATATTTATAATATATACACTAATGCATTCAAGTGAGAATTTTTTTCTCGTGCTGAATTCTGTCGAATTTTGTTTTGTTTAAACAATCGCATACTCAAAAATATAATGAAAAAGAATATTAATCTGAGAAGAAATGCATTGCCATAAATTTTAAAATCTTTCAATGAGTTCGTTTAATCGCGGGGGGGATGGGCCAGGGGAGCAGATGAAAATAATGGTCCCTCTAGATGACACATTTTTCATTGGTGACTAGAAAAAATTAAAGACGGCAACTTTTGCAGAATATTTATTATAAAATCAAAGAAAACCAAAACAGAATATTTCAACGTCACGAGTATTACCGTTACTTTTGCAGTTAACGGAAATATGACTTGAGTTAATTCCATTTTTTATCAAACAAAGCAGAAAGTTTCCTGCTCATTAAAGAATTATCAAAACAAAAACAACAACACAAACAACAACAACAATGTTTAAACAACACTTCGGCATTTATAAGTAGCACACACACTTACAGACATCACAAACTCCCGTTTATAGAAAACCTAAAACAAACTCAAACAAAAAGGACAAGCCCAAAGGACTCAATGAAAAGTTTAAATAGCATCGATTGATCAATCTTTAGGAGATTGCAGGGATATGTCCCGCGAGAATACACATACATATTAATGATTTGTATGTATGTGTTCCCGAAATGCGACAAAAACAACAACAAAATATTTGTAATGATGGCAACAACATTAAAATGTTATTCTTAGACCGAAATCAGCAAATGTTATGAAACGACCAAATCGCATGCCATTTAGTTTATTGTCACATCCCCTTAACACAACACATCACCCAACATATGTCGAAATATGGTATATGTCGAAAAATATAAATGATTTTATTCTTCAAACGAATTATTTCCACTTTCTTTGTTTATTTTTGTTTTTGCTCGGAAACAACAAGAAATTTTGAAAAGCATAAAAAAACATCTCGATAAAAAATCGAAATAGAAAATATTATGCAATATCGAACAAAATTACAAAAGGACTGAAATAAAATGTTGTTGCATCGATTTGAAGAAAGAAAAAATGATATCAAATATCGAGAAATAATTCGAGCTTGTATTGAATTCTACTCGTTTATGTTAGAAACGAGATTATCTTTAACGAGCGACATAAAAACATGCGATTGGTGAAAAATTTAAATAGTTCTCGTTTTATGGATTTTACTTAATATGCCTTGCAGTATCCTTTTATACAAGAAGAGATCAGTAATATCCAAATAACTAATTCTACGCATTCAAAATATATGTCAGTTTTTTTGCGAAACGATTAATTGTTTGTTAATCGAATTGAAAACGATCGCATCGCGTCTGTTTCAAATTCAATAATTTCGATGACAAAGATAATTTCTAATAGAGAAACCTAAAAGAAACAAATAACAAAAGCTCGTCTATCGCTCGCAATCTTTTATGTCTCAAGTTTCGAAAGATGGAGGATGAATAAAAGCAAACAATAGATCTGTAACATCGTCTATTATTGTTTATTAATTCAATAATTGTCCCGATTATTAATTCGTGGAAAGTATTTTGTTCATTGAAATAATCTTCTTGGCAAATTTTCAGCTTCGTCAATCTAATACCGCCAAGTCTTCATATTCAATCATCATTTTCCCTGACACGAAATAAAAGGAAATATTGTTGAAAACAATTTCGTATAAAGGTTATAAAATTATATACAAATATATCAAAGATAACTAAAATTGTTTACATTAAAACAATTGCCGGCGTGTTGGGGCAAATAAGGAATTGATTTTATATTTCATCGCAAACACAATAATAATAATAAAAACTTAATTATCGCGTGAAACCACTTAATGCGCCTTCATAAATTTATTAGCACTTCTATATGCATCGCATTAAGGTATTTAATCTTATATAAGATTTCACTTAAAGTAAAATTAACTTTTGAACATTTTTATTCATTTGACTAATTTGACTAATTTGTCCATATTTACACATCGTTTAGAACCTATAGGTTGCATAAAATGTGACAGGGCAGATACTAGATGGCTTGTATCGAGGCAATGAAAAGATTGTTTAGCAGAGAGGACATTATTCGCCTCCCGTTAAGATACAATAAAGTCTTTAATCTTCTTAAAAAAATAATTTCGAAAAGTTAAAAGCTTCTTAAAAATAATGAATAATTTTTAATGAGAATTAAGAGAATTAAGAGTAGATTTTTTTTAGATTTAACTGAAGTGACATTCTGTTTTTCCAACCCACGAAAATGGCCCCTCGTGAGAAAATGACCTAAAAAGCGCAGAATTGACCCCCAGACAGTTCTTCCTTGCCTCAAACAAAGCTATCGGATTCTCAATTGCTTTCACAGCCTATGCTGAACACCCTGTATATTAGTTCCACCCTGCAGCAGCAGCAACAGGAGAAGCATCCTTTACAAACTTCTCTTTCGAGTAAATCTTTTGATTGAAGGGGTGGGGCACCATTCCTTACTTCCTTTTCATTGAATTTGAATTCATTTTAATAAAACTTTTATTAAATTTAAACACTAATTGATTCAATTAATTTTGCTTCTGTGTCGTTTATTTGCTCGCTCTTAAAAAAAGGACGAGGAGAAAATAATAAAATACGAGCAATCAAAAGAGCAATAAAAGGACGTCTTCACCAAAAATGAGATACTTTCGAAATACTTTTACTTCTGCCAGAATCATTTCATGCAGAAAACGTTTTCCAATTAAAGCCGAAGCACCTGGATGGCCTGAATCGTGAATCCGCAACAGATGCTAATTTATGCTAATTGCTCCGTAATGACGTCGACATAAAAACAACAACAAACACAACAATGAGTGAGAATGAGATAATGAGCGTCGCAACGGACGACGACAGTCATTAAAAGAAAAGAAGACTTAAGAATGAATAAAGAAAGAATGAGAATTAAACACGAACGAATTAAGAATGAATAAAGAAAGATATAATTTTTTAGAACTAAAGGATCCAATCATGAAATGATTACCATTTTTATACCCTACACGCGAGGAGATTGGGCATATTGACTCTGTTCATCCGTTTGTACTTCATTAAATGAGGTGTGGCAGATATAGAAGAATATTTATATCCTTACTCAGAATCACCTCCTGAGTCGATTTAGCCATATCCGTTCGTCTGTCTGTCTGGTTGGCTGTCTGTGGAAATCACAATGGCAGGAGAACGATTAGAGCAATCGTTATGAAATTCGATATGAATATTCTCCGACATCACAAACTAAGTGATATTGAAAAAGGGCTAAATTTTACCAGTGTCACGCCTACGTTTTAAATCACATATTGTGTTAAAATCGAATATTTCAGGAAAGGCTTAAGATATTAAGACGAAATTTTATCTGAACATACAATTATAAAATCTTACAAAAACAGGCGTGATCCGCCCATTTATGCAGGAGGTAGAAACCTATCGCAAGCGGTTTGGGGATGTTCAAATGAAATCTCGAATTGAGATGAAATTGGTGGTCGTAACGTCATTCCGTAAATGACATTTTATTGAATATTTTGGAAAGTAGGTGTGGTCTGTTCATCCATATATAAGCTGGTCATATCCTATAAGGGATTATGGATAGTGTTGTAAAATCAAAACAAAAATGTATAGCTATTCAATATTGTTTTAAATAAAGAGCTTACGAACAATCAATACCAAATACTTGCTATTTATCATTTGCAATACTTTGGAAAGCATCCATTCATAATCGTCATATTGTACTATTGTATTGTAGCGTATACGAGCTTCGACTAGCTCGAGCTTCACTCTCTCTTGTTTAATACTTTATTAGTCCTAATATATTTTGTCCTATTCATTTTGTTCTCCTTTGATTAATTTGATAGATTCTCGAAATGAACGAATTCAATAATTTTTCAATGGACTCTTTGTTCGATTCTTTCATTTTATTTTTATTGCGCTTATTATTATTGTTATTGTCGCTAGCATTATTATTATTATTATTATCATTATTATCATTATTATTATTATTATTATTGAAATGTCATACGGGTTGGTCAACCGAGTTGACAATATTTACTAAAAACACCGTCGCTGTTTTAATTTTTTGTCAATTCTCACTTATCCCTTTCCTCGCTTCGAGGACGGAAGCAATGAGTAAATTACCGTTACGTAAACTCATCATCAACTAATTTCAAACGAAAAGTGACAAACTAAATAAACAGACGACTAAACGTTGAAACCCAAAACAAATTTCGTAGAAATTTATTTAAAATTGTTAAGAGAAATTTAATTTGAATTCTGTATTTAATTAAAAATACTCTACACTTTTCCGAACTAACCGAATATGTTCGTTTCAAGTAATACTTTTTGGAATAGTTTTTGCACATCAAACACGTCCTGAGCCACAAAGAATGCTCGAAATGCGAATTCAATGGCAAAGGCAATTGCCGTAGAGACAAATTCATAGAATTTCAGGATGCGATATGGGACCTCCATCCTTCTTACACATATCCATGTAATCTCCTCTCCCTCACTCTCTTACTCACGCAGTCTCGCTCTTTCTCATTCGCACCCTCTCTGTCTCTCTCCGTCTCTTTCCCTCCCATTCTCATAATTGTACTAACTGGATGCAACGAAGCAACGTTAGGACCGACCGACATTGCCATTAGCAAAAATTATATAATGCATAACCAAACAAACATTTTTGCACGGTAATCGTATACCGAAGGTTTTCAAGTTTTCCGAGATGAAACGGTTGGTTGGAATTTATTATCTGATAAACTTTAAAATGAACAAAACGGCAGAATAAACTGTTATCGTGAGAAGTAATTGTTAGACTAAATATCGTACACTATGCATAACACTGAAAATAGATTTGCTAACGTTAAAATTACGTTTCACGTTACGTTAAGTGAAATTTTAGAAGAGGAATGAATGTGAAATTCATGAAAAACCAAGAGGAGGGCCCACTCCATGAAAGGGGTAAGTATGGAGGGAAAGAAGTTCCCTTTATATAGAGCTATAAAATCATTGTAATCTTAAACCTTGGCCCATCAAATAACTCATTCTCACATCCATTGCCCTTTACGGGTCGGCCACTAAAAGGGACAGAGTTTGAATGGACCCCCTTTGGATGTGGTTCTAGTTTGAAAGTATTACCGATCGTAGCAACAAAACATCGTAGTAACAACAACTAAATTTCGGTTTTTAATTTATGTTATCCTGTGATAAAATTTAGCATAATAAAATAATTCCGATTTAGATTACTTCCTCTGCAATTATATAAAACGGACAAAATGATAAGGAAAACAATTTAATTTTGCCCAAAAAAACGTATGTGAAGAATTTAATGAAAATGGAAAAGGTAGCTTAGCGAACCTAACCTTTGCATTAATTTACTATAAAATTAATAAATTTACTCTACTTAATTGAAAGGCAGCAGTTGAGCTTAATTTACGGATGGCCACTTTTACAGGGTTTACCCAGCTGTAGCAAATGAAAAATAAAAAAAGTATGTTACAATTTTGGATAATCAAATAACAACTACCTGAACACTAGAATCTTGATGTATTGTCAATATCTAGAAGGTTTAAAATAAAATAAAAACTGTAGTATATCTGCTACTATTTTTCCCTACTACTTTTTTAAGTTCAGTCCAAAACACAGAAGTAGTCTGAAACATTGATGAAGTTTCCAGTCAAGATTATTCCTGATAATTTTAAATAGATGAAGACTTCAATTGTTTCTAATCCTTTTAATTTTTAGCTTTAATCATACAGTTTTCTCGAATGAAATTCATAATAAAGATAACGACAAGAACAGCAACAAATAATAGTGTAAATTAATATCATTGTATGTTTTTTTAATACGAACTTCAGTTCGTTAACAAAGCATTAAAATAATCAATTAAAATTCATTTCAGTGAAACAATATTAATTTTGTTGTTGTTGTTATTTTCATTATTATTAAATTTACTGAATATCGTCTGATTGTTTTAATTTAATCGATTAATTAATTGAAATAACACAAACCAACAAAATATATCCGGAAATATTTTTCACGCTCACCCAACCCGAGTTTGTAATAAATAGTAATTTTAATTATAAATAATAATTTTTTTATTAAAATTCATAAATATTTTTATTGAAATTATAAAAAACTCAACAAAATAATTTTTATTCACTTGCAAAAAAATGGCACAAATATAAAAGCTCAATTCTTTAGAAAAATTTGACAACCCTTAAAAATATTTAAACCAGACAGTACTTAAAATCTTTAATGCACTTTAGTCTAAATACGCATGAACTGTAATTAAACACTTTCTTTACACTCCGCTTAGCCCCCCATACCCTTCCAGACAATCTTCTTGCTTTTGACATAAGCTGTTTTGATGCTTGTTTTAATTTTATGGAATTATATAAACATAAAGGTTCTATTTTTCACCGTGTTGGACCAATCACTTTCAGAAACCAAGGTCACCACTGTTATATTTTATAATTATTTCGAAAAAGTTTTTAAAGCATTCAGAAAAAGTTAACTAAAAGGAATCCTTGCATTTTATGGAGTTATTGAACTTGTTTTCCGAACGGAGAGGAGGGAGAAGAGAAAAGTCGAGAAAGGCTCAAATGATGGATCTGTAATATGACATCATCTCTTTTTAGTATATAAAATACCCCATAAATTTATTTATTCTATATTTAGAGGCTGGTGTTCCTTAATGTTAATTCCTGGGACTCTTCTCGGAGTCTGATCCGCTCAACTGATGTATAAATTCGAAATAAATTTCCGACAATCCTTGCGAAATTTTATTTGGATAAAGAGTTTTCAACGACTCCCCTTCCGTCTGCGGAAGAGAACGGTCTATTCGTTCGCTTGTAATCGTAAATTCCATAGACAGGCTACCGTCAAGAAGTTTAGTTCCTTTATGGTTAACTAAAGCAGCTTTTTTAATTTAATTATTTCTTTTTTTTAATTTAATTAATATATCTTGTAATCCGCCTTAGATCAGAACTTCGTTTTACATTCTTTTAAAATTTAATCCAATACAAAACCCATTAGTAATTCGATACGAACATAAATGCATTTATACCGTTTAAAAAATGAACGATTCATATATCACTGTCATCCTTAATTCAATATTTCTAGAATTAATTAATCCAATAATCATCAAACGGAATATATGATCATCACGGGATGGAAGGTCATTATCATTTAATTCTACAAAACAGCAATAGAAAATGATCATTTCCGAACAGGTTTGAGCCTGAGCTTGTGTTCAATTATCAGCATTAATTTCTTTTGAATACAAAAAAAGAACAATTGTTCTATAACGTAACAACTTTTAATATTGCAAATTATTGCAAATGTTGCAAAAAGTTATATTGTAAATTACTGCAAATAAGATTTATATTGCAAATATTGCAAAAAATACAGAGACCCGAGAAAATATTGTTGAAATTCTCAAAACGGAAGTATGAATTTTTGATCTGTCGAAAAATTCGCTTTGTTAAGGATAAAAGGACTTTGTTCAATGACATCTCGAGTTTTGAAATCTCGAGTCTCGAGTTTTGAAATTGCGATTATTAATTACGATTATTAATAACTACTCATTACGATTATTAATTCAGTTTATTAAAATTATTATTAAAATTAAAATTTTTAAAATTTTAAAAAAGTTTGCCGCTTTTACTATTTATCATATATTAAAATACGATAAGGTGCTTAAAATTATTCTAAAAAATTAACATCGTTTGATAAATTATTATGAGAAAGCATTGCAAAGCAAGCCAATGCATTCACAAATAAAAGCAACGCACTATGGGGCGATTTCAAAAAGCGTCATAAATTATGATATTATGTAATTTCTAAACAAAAAATTAATCATACCTTGATACCTTGATTTATTGTTTTTCTTTATTGGGCTTACCTTTCGGGAATTATAAGCCGACAAAGTGGAAGGTTTTCAAACACTAAAATACGGTTGTTTATAAATATCTGCATTAATTTGAAGAATTTGCTGCTAATATGTCGCCGCTAAAACAGATAACTATACATCATTCGAAAGGGAATTTAATGCGCTTTACAGAAATGTTAAAACGTTTTGTATTATTTTATACAGGTTTGATGTAAATAAACAATAAGTGAAAGCATATTTGAGAACAACATTTGTTAGTGAATCTAAAGTTCAGGTAAAGTTTTAACATTTATCCCGGTTTCCCCGGGCGTACTTTTTTATTGCAAACAATGGACTAGAATGTCATCAATGTCAAAAAAAGCCTGCACATATTTGTGTCATTTTGACTTTTTAACTTCGCCTCTAAATAACAAAGTTGCAGATTTTTCAGACGATTTGTGAAATCGCTCCCATCGTGCAATGTTTTAATTCCTGAAGTAAGGAGAACAAGTTCAGTGACGTAATTTTGAAATTAAATTTTATTTGTCGTATTCATTTTAAAAATGTCGCATTTTTATTATTATTATTTTTCAAAATATTGTTTTTATGAATAAATTTATAAAACGTATTTAGTTGTTTATTAATTTATATATGGCAGGTTTTTATTTTACTTGATCATTAATTAACGCATCGCGGTAACCATAGCAACTATAATAATTCTAGTATAATATCTGTTTCTATCTCGAGTATATAAAGCACTCTTCTGGAAATCTCTACCGATCAGTAATTCGTTTCGATTACTCCGGTGAAAGTGTTTCAGTTGTGTCGTGTCAAAATTCTATAAATCATTACTATTGACAAGTATGTCTTCAGTGTCAATGTCAGTGAAATTATCGACGCTTTTGGTTTTACTTTGTTTAGGTCTTAGCGTGAATTGTACAAATTTCCGTAAGTTCTCTTTTGTAGTAAAATTAAAAAAAGTACATTTTTTGTGTAAAAATTCTTTTCAAAATATTCACAATATTTTTCTAGTTTCTAAATTAAGTGATTTTCTATTAAAACAATGTGTTGAAATGTAAACCAGAAGTATTTCATAAGAAAAGTGCTGAGAAAGAATCTGCCTGCCGGCTGGTGATTACTTTAAGGAAGTGATTACTTTATGGAAACATTATTTAATACTTTAACATCCTTATATTTTATATCCTTTGGATTACTATAAAAAACAAAATTATATCCTCGAGTATTTAAGAAAAAATTATCCTGGACGCTTAATCATTCCTAGAGATGTGTTTGTCCATTTGTAATGAACCCTTTCCCAAAACCCCATCTCGGGTAATCGCTACGTAATGATCTTAAGCCTTTGTCATAATCTTATTCAGAATGGCTTTATACGGATTATAATCTCACCACACAATAATTATGGCAATACTACAGATCGCTTTGGGAAAACAATTATCTAGCAGTATAAACCGTATACGAATATTAGTGAAATCTTGCTCAAGCCTTTAAGCCAGCATTAGTGTTATTCTCTTCGAGTTGTTAACTGAAATTTGATCTTTATCCATTTTACAGCTCCTCCCATTGAAAAATGTCACTTCGCCGACGAGAATTGTATGATCGAACAAGCGCAAAAGTTTTTACAAAATTATCCGAAAGATAGTAAAGAGTTGGGTATACCAGGCTTCGAACCTAACCACTTTGAAAAATTAGATATATTGGGCGATGAAAAAAGTGCTGCCAATATCAATCTGTATCTGACAGATGTGAATTTTCATAATTATTCCAAAATGGAATTCAAAAAAATTCGGTAAGTTCTTCGAGCGGTTTCCGATATGAATTCGTTAAGAACATTTCATTACAATGGGCAGTCGTGTGTGATGAAAATGGTCCAAATCGCATATTTTTAGATCGAGAATTTAACTTAAAAGCTAAACTTTGAACTCCGTTCCGATTTGCGCCTTCTATTTTATAAATGATTACTAAAAAGATAGATTCTAAACTAAAAATTTATGTACATCAAGATATAAAAAATGCATATTAAAAAATTAAAAAATATTTCTAATTATTTCTAAATATATATTCACGAATTAAATAAATACTCTTTTGCTAATTTCAATAATTAATAGCTTTATGTATTTTATGAAATTTAAAATTTCATTAAAAATTCTCACTAAAAGTAATTCGTTTATTCGTTTCCAGTTCGAGACCACTTTCGGATCTCGTGGTCACATAAACTCGTTTCATTTGAATTTGATTAGACGCAGACAAGTGATAAGCTGATAGAAATTATTATTTGAGGTCAATTTATCTGATTTCTCAATAGTAGAATAATTATTTCTCATTAACGAAAAGTGTTCCCGAATATTCGTTTCGGAAAATTTGTTGATTCTGAAGAAAATCCGAATATTTATGAAAATGTTCAATAACAAATTTTAGTTACAAAATTTCGAAATAATTTATTTCGAACACTGATATCACAAACTAACGATGTGTTATATGATTTATCTAATAAAAATTATCAAAAAAATCCGATTAATAATAATCTGTTTAACGGCCGAATATTCAGTACGATTAATTGTGAAAGCAACACTTTCGAAATTATTCGTTCGAATTGAATTCAAAATAATTGGTGTCAGACAATCAGTCTTTGAAAAATATCATCAATTGAATCGTATTTACTGTGGGTCCAAACACCCATTACTTCCAGTTTTTAGAAATGCATTCAGAAGAATGTTAAAAGAGCGATAATCTCGGGATGCCAATAATTTGATTTTCATATTTAATTTTTGTAACCCAAAAAACCTCTTTTGTAATTGACTTCTTTAAATTTTTAACTAAGACCACTTTCATAATAATGAGCTTATAAATACATATAGGATACATCTAAATATATTTTATATATCATATCATTTTTGTTTTATTTTCAATCGATTCAGAGGATTTTCCAAAGACACAACCAAACCAATGAAAATAGCGGTAAATATTAATATTCCCGTATTCACTCTAAAATCGAAATATCGAATAACTGGCAAAATATTGATTTTACCGATTACCGGTGAGGGTGACCTCGAATGGACTCTGACTAATCTGAAAGCAAAAATGCAAATAACGGCAAAACCAGAAGAACGAAATGGAAAGATATATCTTAAAATCATCGATTATACATTGAAGAGCAAAGCTGAAAAGTAAATTCAAATGACGGTGTAAAATATGATAAATAAATTTTTAATTAATTACTTTATTTTTTTCACACAGCGTTAAAATTTATATGGCCAATCTTTTCAACGGTGATAAAGCTCTATCCGAAAATATGTTGAAGCTATTAAACGATAATTGGAAAACTCTTAGCGATGAACTTCAACCGCAATTCGATGAAGCGCTTCGAAAGAAAAATTTAGCTGTCTTGCAAAAACTCTTAGAACCAATACCGTATGAGGATTATTTCTTACCAGATCAATAATCACATCTATTATTTAGATTGTTTTAATGCAATTGAAAAAAAGATTAGATAATATTAATTAGATTAGACATATTCGATATTCTAATATCTAAAATTTGTGAATTATTTTGTATTTTTATAAATCGTATATATTTTCTTGTATCTAAATGTATTTTCGTCTTCTATTTCCTTTTGTTTTACCCCGGTCGTTGATTCTGAAAACATAGTTTTGTAATAAAACTTGTATTGAACAGAAGAGCTCTTATTGTTGTCACATCACAGATTTTATCATTTATCGCAAAACGGGATACCTGTAACATGTTTAACGAATAATGTATATGGGTAATGTATGATAATGTATAATGTGTATGTATATATAATATTAAGAAAAGTATATAAATATATTATAAAATCATGACTCGAGTTATACGTGTTTGACTGATAGATATTGCAATATTTTCCTGTCTGGATTTTTTCAGAAACACCTTTGGTTCCAATCTCGGGACTCATATCATAAGTCTAAAAGATTTAAACAGATGATTATGTCAGGTTATATCAAATGATATATAATTTTGGATATTTATCATATTTAAAACCTTTAGAGTTATCATTAGAAGCTATACCCATTCCTTCCTATTACGCTTTTCCTCTACACTACTTGTTTTATCATCCTGGCATACTTTTAGGGATATTGTAATTTTTCGAAATGGGTTGAAGAATGAAATAGCCCGTAATAGACCAACGCTCGAGCATTCAAAAGATTCTCCTCATCGCTGAAATATTTCGAATGTAATATTTTTTCCCACAGTCTGATGACAGTAATCATGGATAACATCACGGATGATGTTTTCCATCTAATTTTATTTATTATTGTTCGGATTGTTGCTGTTGTTATTATTAATTACCGTTAACTACGGTTATAATTCGTCCCTTTCTAAAACGATCTAGGCCCTTTAAATTTTTGTAAATTACAAAATTCGCTGACTGTCGACCGTAGGGAGCAGTTTTAGAGAAAACCTTAGAAAAATATCCCATAACGTTTTAATTATAACATTATTACAAGTTTACATAGAATTTATTGGTTTCTTACGAAGGCGGCAAACGGGTGAACAAATTGATTTAGGCGAATATTCCTAAATTTTAGCAGAGACAGAATCACGAAGATTTTAATACAGGAATGTAAACGGTTGCTAGGGAAATCCTTTTGCCAAAGATGCCAAGAAAACGGATTAAATATTAAAACGGGAGGTGTTTAAAAAAGTTGAAGAGTAAAGCCGTGTGTCCACTAGCAAGTCACTTGCGGAAGAACTTCTGCAAGTATTTGCTGAAGTGTTTCCACTTAAACCGAAACTTGCGGAAGTCTGCTTCCAGAAGTAGTTTGTAGAAGTTCTCACGACGAACTTGCTGCAAGAAATTGCCGACGTGTTTCCACACAAAGTGAGTACAGCTTGCAGTAGTTTGCTTTTTTTACGAATGACAGTATAAAAATGTCTTGTGGCAAAATAAGATTGGCAGCTGCCATCGCAGCATATTTAATTAAAAAGAAACAATTTTAAAAAAAGACAAAAAAGTGTTTGGGTGAGAAATTGGGTGCTGCGGCGCGTAGATTTAAGTTTCCAAAATACATTACTTGAAGAATTACGGACCGAAGACTCCATGCAGGTGAAAAATTTTCTGAGAATGTCTAATGATGATTTTGAATACATTTTATCTTTAATTCAAACAAGTATTCAAAAGCAGGATACTAAAATGAGATCGGCTATACCTCCCAAAGACCGGCTTTTAGCTACTCTTCGATTTTTGGCAACAGAAAAAAAAACAAATTTAAAAAAAATTAATTAAAAAAAAATTAAAAATTAATTAAATAATTAATTAATTAATTTAATTTATTTAAACAACAAATTTTTTTTTTCATACCCGACTTCTGCAAGTATTCAAAACACTTGTAGTTAGCAGCAAGTCGTTCAAGTTACTTCCAGCAAGCAACAAATACGTGTTTCCACATAATTGCTGCAAGTAACTTCTGAAAGCCGTAACTTCTGGAAGTCGACTTCTAATATGTGTTTACACGACAAAAACTTTTGGAAGTCACTTCTGGAAGCAACTTCCACAAGAAAACTTGCTAGTGGACACACGGCTTAAAAGTAATAAATGTAAACAATTTAAAATTTATCTCTCCATTTTCCTTCTTTCTTCTCCTATTAAAATAACATTTTTCCTATAAAGAACCAATTTGTTGAAAATCACCCCTTCTGTAAATTTCCCGTTTCGTGTTTTTAACGCAATGCTGCATCCACCTCTTTTCCGTACAGAATTTATTGGTGGTAGGGTTAAAATAAGAATTACACAATTTTATATTTTATATTTTGCAAACTTTAGGAAATTTTATATAAACGGAGAAGATACTGTTAATACAACTTACAGAGTTTATTAGTAGTCATTCTCCGCTCAGATTTACTCAATTTCACCATTTCACTTCTACCAACAGGGGGTTTTGTTAAATTATACCCACAGGAGGTTTTGGAGATGCTAACATTTTATGTTAACTTAACAGTCTTACTTCACGTACGGCGTCGTTACACACATCCATACTTTCACACACTTTCTGCTTACGAGAAGGCACTATTTCACTGAAACTTCCTTTCCCCTCCTTTCTGTGGGGAAACAATTCAGTGTAAATGGTTTCAGTAAGATATTTTCTACACAATAAAATCGAACACTGACAAAAATAACAATCGATTCGTTTTTTTATTGAGTTTTTAAGCGCTATGAATTTACGTACCGAATACTATCGTTAATATTCCCGTAAAACAAATATTTTCCACGATAAACTTGTTCACTTCTCTAGGAAAAAACAAATAATGCTGCGTGAAAGCCACAAGATTTATACTAAATTAACGAAATCACGAGCTTAACGAAGCTTCAGGGTAAACACCATTTTTATACCCTACACACAATTGGATAGAGTACCTTGTACTTCCGTTCATAACACATTAAAAGAAGTATGACAGGTATAGAAAAGTACGTATATTTTTAGGAAATTTTATATAAACGGAGAAGATACTGTTAATACAACTTACAGAGTTTATTAGTAGTCATTCTCCGCTCAGATTTACTCAATATCACCATTTCACTTCAACCAACAGGAAGTTTAGTTAAATTATACCCACAAGAGGTTTTGGAGATGACTAACATTTTATGTTAACTTAACAGTCTTACTTCACATACGGCGTCGTAACGCACATCCATACTTTCACACACTTTCTGCTTACAAGAAGGCACTATTTCACTGAAACTTCCTTTCCCCTCCTTTCTGTGGTAAACAATTCAGTGTAAATGGTTTCAGTAAGATATTTTCTACACAATAAAATCAAACACTGGCAAAAATAACAATCGATTCGTTTTTTATTGTTTTTAAGCGCTATGAATTTACGTACCGAATACGATCGTTAATATTCTTGTAAAACAAATATTTTCCACGATAAACTTGTTCACTTCTCTAGGAAAAAACAAATAATGCTGCGTGAAAGCCACAAGATTTATGCTAAATTAACGAAATCACGAGCTTAACGAAGCTTCAGGGTAAACACCATTTTTATACCCTACACACAAATGGATAGAGTACCTTGTACTTCCGTTCATAACACATTAAAGTAAGTATGACAGGTATAGAAAAGTACGTATATATTGAGTAAACTAATATTATCCCGCAAACACTCCACTATCGTAGGCCAAACTTGAAGAAATATGAAATTCAAAAATTACTAAACAGTTATGGCTTTATTCTATTGTTATCATTTTATTGAGCTTCATAAATTATTAGCTTAGATTCCATCATAATTTTACTGTAAGTATTGAAATGAAATGAAAAATTTATTGAGCCTTTTCACTATAATAAAGTATGTAAACAAAGTCATCCCAAGTAAAATAACAATTTGAATAAATATAAGACTATAACGTATAATCTTAAAAAACAGTTAATAAAGCATAACTAAATTACTGCAAGTATTTATTATTAATACTTAATATTACTTTAAATATTACTTTATTAATAATCGTTCTCAAAAATATGAAGGAGGAATATGTTTTCGATATTTCTTGAGTTCAATAAAAAGGCAATAAATTGATTTTGCAATTTTTTAGTTTTAGTTTTAATTTAAACATTTAATTAGCAATAGTTTACAAATTAAATATTACGTATAAATATGTGTTAAAGCAATGTAATAACAGATTTATTTAACTACCGCCGATTGGATTGCAACGAATTCTTATTAATATTAGTAATGTTAATAGTTTTAACAATTAAATGCGTAACTAATAAACACTATAAAATAACTAAAGCTAAAATAAATTCGTTCGTTTTAATTTTTTCTCTCCAAATTATACTTCACACAACCAGAATTTTTGGTATAGTAACCATTATAATTAATTAGACTAATAAATTCGCCAATTTCCTCCTGATATCCATGACGTACAATTTTATTTCCCAAATAAATAACGTGGCCGATATGATTATCAAACTCCTTTTCATCCGACGATAACGTTTCGTAACGTGAATGAGTAAAACACTCTTGCCCATTGCGTATTTTGAAATCACGTGCTTTAAGATTACTGAAAATGAAAAGCTATTATTTATAGCTATAACTATTGTAACTGCAATTGCTACCGAAATAATTGACTTACTTGTAGAATTTTAAGGAGATACAAAATATATTGTCGATGGTTTTATGAAAAGCTAAACTCTGTCGATTCAGCATACAAAGGAACAAAATACGTTTAATATATGATGCATGTTTATGATAAATATCCTCAATTGACTTTGCTGTGAGCAAATTATCCTTAAAGGTCTTCCAAGACGCCTGAAGAGCATTTGCCGTAATATGATTTTGTAAAGCGTGAACAAAATGATAAAATTTGTGACGGATTTGTTGTAAATGACGATACTGCGGTGATCTTAATAGAGAATTCCCATGACGCTTGACAGCTTCCTTAAGTATTTGATAGGCACGTTCCAGTACCCAACTGATACGCCGCACTTTGATAAGATATCGAAAAATCCTAGCATATTTATCAAGTGTCTCGGGACTGAGAATAAGATTTAAAGGCCAGACTACGTGGTAGCTAAGGCTGAGATTATCAAGTACAGTTGGGGAAGTAAGATCAAACTCTGTAGGTACATCGGTAACGATAAACGAAAGATTAACAGCATTTTTATCATTTCCTAACAAAAATAGAAAAATTAATTTTACACTTAAAGAGAAAAAATTCCTCTCATACCGATAATACTGGACCCAAGTGCATTCTCCAACATGGAATGCAATATCTGATAGTTGAAAAGCCTTTCTGGTGTAGTTTCTTCTTCTTCCAACTTGCCGATTATTCCGTCGGTAATAAAAGCACCAAATTCACCATCCATTAAAAGAAAATAATTACGAAGACTTTTAAAATGCGAAAGTATATTAAAATCATCGAGGAACATGCGCATAACTTCATTATTAACAACCTCAAAGTGTGTACTCATGGGAATAGTCATCGATTTCTGTAGGAATTCGGTTAATGTTGTAACCGACATACTGTTCAGATTCAACTGATTCTGCATGCATCGCCGTATGCTTTCCGCAGATAACCTCGCTTCAAGTGACGTTTCTTTAGTAGGAATATTTAAACGAAAATGAGGACAACGTGTGGCGCATTTAAAATTTGTTTCAATTAATTTAACGCATCGTTGATAAGGATCCTTATAATCAATCGATGGAAACAATGGCAAATATTCATCAGAATGTTCTAGCCTACTATTCTGAATGACTGCTGGTGTCGTTGAAGTTCCTTGTAATGCCTGATTTGGGAAACTAAAACCTTGCTTGGCCATTAGACCAGCTGTATTAAGAGCACACTCTGGTGTGGTTGCGGTATTTGCAGTCAGCAGTGATGCGATGGCATTCAACTCTGTAGATCCACTCATAATTGTCTCCTGCGTTAAAGTAGTTTCCACCGGTCCTGTTGAAGCAGCGGTAATATCGATTTTCAAATTTGGCTTTGATGAGTCAATAATATTATCTATTGATTTATTATTACAACTTGTGTTATTGATCCTATCATCCGTCACGGCGCAGGATTCTTCTGCTATGTCAAGTAATCCATCGGAAGTGGTAGACATGGGAGTAGCGGGTGTTGTTTCGACGATAAATGTAGTGGTAGAATTGGCATTGTTCGTTACAATATTAAATTCGCTCTCTAGCACTTTACGGCGATTTCTAACACGTTCTGTTTCGCCCAGTTCTAAATTTAATTGATTGCGCTCTGATTGTGTTTTGACCTGTACTTCGATCTCACTGAAAGGATTCGTATCCATCATACGCCTGCGATTACGTTGCAGTTCAGACATTTCTGTATGATTATCAGTTTGCCTTAAATTATTCAAATTCACATCCACGTGGGCTTCCGTAAAATAATCAAACTCTTGCGACATAACTTTCAATTTGTTGCGCTGGGCTTCAGTAAGTAATGTGCTTTTCGTATCACCGACGTTGGTGACTTTTAAATTTGTAATATTTGAATTAAAGCAATCGTAGACATTTTGACCGGATAATGCTTTTTCACGATTTGTTTGTGCCACACTCAAAGTATGGACTGCCAATTCATTTGAATTGAGGTAATCGGAAGCACTGCGTTTGATATTACAATTGTGTAGGTTACCACCATCATCATCATCAGTAGTGCCAAATTCAATAGTCTTCTGAGCTTGTTTATCTTCCTCTTCAGGATTGTTATTATCGTGCATCGATTTCTGACTGCACAAAGCATTCAGTTCTTGCTCTGAACGCTCGAATTTTAGTAGAAAATCTTCTGATATGCATTCGACATAATCAGAAACGGCATCATCTTCACCATCACAGGATTCGAAATCAACGGTGCCACTACTGCCAGCAGTGTGAGGCGTTTGTGGAGAAAGCTTAGCGAATCCGCCTTCGTCCCCTTCCAATACCGTTCGTTTTAAGATACTGTTGATATTACTATGCTTGTTACTCGTTTTACTAGTATCGGACTGCATGAGATCGCTTAACTCCTGATAATATTCAATACGCTTTCGCAAGTTTATGTTCTCGTTTAGAAGTCTACATTCTTCTAATTTCTCTGCGTCTTTAAGCAATCTTAATTCCAGTTCAACATTTGCCCGTCGTTCATCAATTTTACGTTGCTTGGCATCCTGCAACTGCGCTGTTAATTCATCGAACCGTTTCTTCTTCTGTTCAGCCACTACCGCTGCCATAACTTCTTGTTCATCACTCCATTTTTCCATATTCTCGCGTGAACGCTGGCTCACTCCTTGAAAGAATAGACGTTTCTCTTCTGCCCGACTTTCGAATATTTCCCGTATAGTAATCGGTTTGCCACAAATCTCTCGCGCTCGTTCATAATATTTAGAGCAACTAGCTTCCAACGCCCGAATCTCGTCGAATGTTAAACAAACAGAAATTGCGGGATAATCCAATATAAAAAGTGGATGCTGTTATCGAGCAAGAGACAGGAAAGTTAAAGACGCCTTCAAGTATTTGATATAACCAAACTTACGTTCGGCTTACAGGCCTTCAGAAGCATAGTGTATTTACCGCATTGCAAAATTTGGTCTTCGGAATTCAGTAAGAATCCTGGCACTGATTGTTTGCGTAACAAATATGCTTTATCAAAAAAATATTTCGTATTGCGGCGATAGTGATCGACAAATTCGATAAAAAGCTCATTCGACGGATCATCGAGCAAGCCATAAAAGATCCATTTTTGAAAATGCCTGTAAAATTAACAAATAAACAGATTCTTTTTATATAATTTAATTTAATAAACCCCTTGGGATTTCAATATGTTTGTGGGTTTTAGCGCGTATATTATTGAGGTAATCGTTTCCTTCCAAAGAAAACTGAATATTTTAGTGTCCAAATTATATCACGAATTCTTCACTATTTGGACATATATCCCAAGGATACATTTTCTAAAAATTATATATATTTTTTTTTATTTAAAATATTCCACACATGTCAAAGAACTGAGCTTGTGAAATGGAAAAGCAAATTATTTTTCATTCGGCTTCATAACAATTGCCACAAAGAGTCGCTTCACTATTTCAAAGAATTTCACCTCAGATAATTATTTATTTCAGAGGATTCCAATCTGTTTTATTTCCTGTTAATAAGCATTCATTAAACCGCTGCCAAATACAAATTTAATTTCAAATTTTAGTTACTCATTTGTATAAACAAATTCCGCAGCGACAGCGCAATCACTACCCCAAAATTAATTACTGTTTACCAAGTAATATTAATCAAAAATTCACTATATTCTCAATGCTTTAGTCGGTTTGGAATTCAAAACCGGGAAAACATATTCTTAAATTTTTTTGGAATAAAAAATTTACCCACTTTTCGTGTAACAAATTTCCGTCGATTTTTGTTAAAAATTGTAGACTATTACTAAATAAAACTTACTTGAAATATACGTGGCAGCAGCGTTTGAGTATGAAAACCAAGAGAGTTATATAATCCTTTTCTGTTAAATGCACTATTTCATTGTACAAATAACCGAGAAATTGTGAGCCCATCGGTAGTTTAACACCGACAACTAATAATAAAAATTTAAATGAATTATAACTAATATTCAAATTCAGATAGAATTCAGCTTTAGAATTTTGAAGTTTTCTAGATCTAAAATTGTAACTAATTTCATACCATTTGGATGTATTGCTAAAGTATAAGATAAATTAACAATCTGTTTCATCATTTTTTTCATACGCTTATAGAATTCCATTAAATACACATCATCATATCCAAAAACATACTGACGAAACGTGATCAGATATTCATCAATGGCGCTACAAAGAGCCTAAAAAGATTACATAGGTCATTAGAAGGGAAAATTGAGCTTTCCATAAGGGCAAACCTTAAACATAAAACCATCAAACATTAGTTTATAATCACGCTTCATTATCATTGTTTGTAATCGTTTATAACATGTACCGCATTCTTGAAAATCTCGTACGAAATTTTCAATGGTAGCTGGTAGTACACTATCGATGGTTATGTTCTCTAACATACTAAAAACGATGTTCTCATCATGAGTAAAAGTATCCGATTGTATGCCCACTGCAAATATTTTATTATCATTAATTATAAATAACGTATACATGTTAGGGTTCCTAATAAGGATGGCGAAACTATCAATTATTATATTAATGCCTCTAAATTCCTGCGAAAACAGTGGAATCGAATAAGGCGAACCATTTTGTACTGAAGCTCTTATAGTTGCGATTGTTTCGATATTTCGATAGGGGCCAACTTCAAACTGACGCAGTACCTGACGCAATAGTGAATACCTTGAAACGAATTTACTCAGAAACTAGTGGACAACTTAGCATCACAATTAACCATCTAGTGAACAAATTGAAACTACAATTAATAGAATTTTTTAATAATTTTCAAACACTGTTTCTTCTCGAACCGCATATTAATAAAAATGCTAGACTTGGTGTAAGTTATGACGTTGCCATGGCATGAAAACCCACTACTGAAGTTAGAATCAACTGTTGTTAAAGTAACAAATTGTTATACGCGTATTGAAATATCTAACATTTTTCAGACCTATCCCTTTCCCTTTCTTCTCGGTTTACCATATTCTAATTATATTTGCAAGAGGGCATTTGTACCGTAGATTCGCCACCCTTAGTTTAGCATAAATATTACCTGTTAATGATTTAACATCTTGCAAAAATTGCTTCTGTGTAATAACTTTAGCCAGAAAAGGTTTCCCCATCGACTCCATGTGAACGCATTTTAAATGTAAAACTATATTGGATTCACTTGCAAAAGGCTTGGATTGTACTATTCCGAACTGTTCAAGATTTTCCCAATTCCATGAGAAAATTTGTTTTCCTTCAGTCCCATCCTCCTTCATTTCATTTTGATTCGAATGCTTTTGGGTAGTACTACTGATTATTGTGTTAGTCACTTCTAACATATCCGCTAATGTGTTTTGCGTTCGTTTTTTGTTCTAAAAATTTATGAGAGAGTATAATAAATAATTATTTCGCTTCGATAAGGGCAAAGAATACATCGATAGATTGTTTGTGCCGTCTTTCTGCGCTCGCTTTTCTGCTGTCGGTAAATAATCGAAATCCTTTAGAATCAATACGCATAAAATTACCCCAAAGACGTTGCGTCATGCCAGTGAATGAACAATCATTGCTGGTACTGATACTGCTAAAGGGTGTTGATGTGATTCTTCTTTCCATTCGTTCCAAGAGGTTCGGTTCTCCATTAAGGAAAAGTTTTGAAACATAAGGATTGTTAGCGGCTAATTTCATTGATTGTATGCCTTTGAAATATTTCGGTGCGGTCGAATTTATCCCTTGCTTAACAAGAGCGGGATAATACTGTACATTACTATAACATGCATGCAGAGTGAACGCCCCCGGCACTAGAAGACGACAAGAACGAATTACCTAAAAAAGAGCGATGACTTAATGGGAAAACAATTGCAGAAATTGTACCTTCAGAGCATCATTGTCACTATTAGTGTTTTGTAGCGCCAAAAGCAGCTGCAATACTTGTTTACCAATGTCTTCGCTGAAATATTCATACTCCCTTTCAATGAACGCTAAATGCTTTTCGAACGCTTCAAAATTAACATTTTCCTCTGGATTTGTATTTGCTTTCATTTTGGCGCAAAACATTTGCATCTCCAACTCGCGCATGGGGTCAAATTCATCTACTACATGTCCGCTACTCAAGGGTGCCTTCTTTAACAGAATCTCAAAGGACTTCGATTTCAACCTGGTGACTAATTCATGATGCTTCACTCCATACTCACGAATTGCTGTACTACAGAGCTTACTTATTAAAAAATTAACACTATCACTGTTTGCTTCTAGTTCATCCATTTTATTTTATTTATTCTTTCTAAATACTATTAAATTAAAGCTGGGCTATACATTTCTCTGATATAATTCTGCTATTTCTTTATTTTTGAAGGCTCACTGTTTACAAGCTTTCATTTCGGTTATAGAACATTAAATAAGAAATGATAGTTGGCAAAAATTAGAAACGTTTACACATCATTAACAAAACCTTGGAGTAACTAATTTTAGTAAAGCCGACAAATGCACATAGATTGAACAAGAATTGATTATAGATTGTTGATTTCAGATGTTATTCTGACAACATCATTCGCTAGCGAAATGCACGTATTCAGACTATAATGTATACCCCAAAGATGTTAGAATGCAAGCATAATAAACATTTATTCTCCTGTATCTTAGCTCACTATGAAGCCAACATGCCATAGGACTTTTCAGTTAATGCTCATATGTAATTTTAAGGATTCGTTAGATTTTAGAATGATCTCAAAACTGACTAAAATCAAAACTAACTTTATTTTCGTTATATTAATCCCGTAATTTGCGTTTTATTATCAAAGAACGTGAAAACGCGACCCATGGGTTTTATCTCAAGAACTTCTGTACTGTAATCTGTATATAACCCATAAAAATTTACATATCACGCACAGCTTGAACATATCGAAATCCTGCTTGCTTATTGCTGTTGATTGTTTTGTTGAATAATCTTTTGCTAATAACTTGTTCTTGTTTTTCTTTTGATTGTTATTTCTACATATTTTAACAAATATTTGTCATTTATTCTTGATATTTGTTGAGTTTTCCGACAGGGTTGGATGTTGATAAAATTTGGAACGATTTTCCGTCATCACTAGTCAAATTTGGTTTGTAGACAAACCGGTTTCGGCGATGTGCCATCTTCAGTGTCTGTTTTCGTTCTGTAATTTTGTCTGCATTTTGTTTTTGTTATCGTTGGGTACGTATTTGTATGTATTGTGCGAGCAGGACTTTCTGTTCCTAATTAGCTATTTCTGTGGGCGCATGTGATCAGGTATTGTTTCTTGCATTTCGTCCCTATTGTCTTTTCTTGCAAGCAGGTAAAAATCAGTAATTTTTGGTTCGTGGGGTTTATTGGTTTGTTCATATGACCTCGGGTTAGTGAGTATTTCTTGGTCTTGGATTTTTTGCCTGTAAAGTAGTTTTAAGGGTTCGAATATTACGTCTGAAGCTGAGTTTGAATTCAAAATTGAATTCAAAATGAATTCAAAAGTGAATTTGCTTCTTCACCGAAAGAGCGGACAATATTTCGATTTGTTAAAGATATTATACATATGATCTATAATGTCAGACAATAAACCTTCCTAAACAGTGCCCATGTTCTGTAACTCAGTGAGAACTTCTCACAGTGAGATAAAGTGGAACAAAAAATCCCACCGTTTCTCACTTCTGGAAAATAAACTGAGTCTGTAACTGAAAGTGAGAAAAATGACATTTTCGAAAACTTTTCACTGGAATTTTTGTTTACATGTGTGCAAGCTGCCAATATATAAAAAAATTGTTGAAATAATTGCCGCTGAGGGTTCAACGAATTTAAACATAAGTATGTACTTTTATAAATAAATATAATATATTTCATGAAATAATATAGTCATTTGATTTATATAACTCAGCAGAGAAGCTGACAAATAATTAAAATAATTTAATTATTAACAATTAATGCGTACACTGTGTTGCATAATATTAGGCTCGCCCACGGACTGATTGACTACGCGCAAATTGAGCTTGATCATTAAGGTAATATAAATATAGGAGAGAAATATGATCGCGCAGAACTACTTCGCGTGGCCTAGGGTATTCGTGACCAACTGAGGGAAAGCATTTGTCCATAAGTATCAACTTCCGTTATCGCGCTGCTTGCTTATTGTAAGGTTCCAACTACCTCAATAAAATATCAGCGGTTTCCTCATTCAACCCGGCTAGCTCCCGAAACCGGTCTTAAAACGTTCTTGGAATCAATCTATATTATACTAACTATAAAACTAACTTAATTGCCTGTAATAAATACAACTATGCTTTAGCTATAAAATTCTCTTAATATAATAATATCTAAGATTAGCTTAACTTGCTAAGACTAACTTAATATCTAAATACTAAAACTATGTTAATATTTAAATAGTGAAATTTAATAATCATTTATATTTAATCATAGAGTAAGAAATAACTATAATAATTCTTACTCTATGATTTAATTTCTTAAACAGAAATCTTTTCCAACATGTTTACAATGTTCTCGCTTTGGGAGAATTGAATTGAATTGAATTGAATTTTTATTGAGTCCTTTTTGTAATCCTTGATATTACCATAATTCATGTAATAAGTAAGTACAAAATTAAATTAAGACTATAATGTAATATCTTAATACTTTAACAATAAAAACGGTATCTAACCTGTGGATAAGAAGCAATGAATTTGTAATAAACAAATAAAAAATCAAAGAGAACACTCTTGCTCCCGGAGTTAACATATTGTGAGAGTACTAAAATTTAGATCTCTTTCGCTTTGGGAGAAACGTTACTCACTATTGATTTTTTAAGTGAGAAATTTTGACATTAGAAGTGAGAAATTTCTCACGAAAAGAAGTTACAGACTCAGTTTTCTCACTTATTTCCAATAATTCACGAGAAATATAATTTTGACAGATTCTTCTCACCGAAACAAAGCTACAGACTCAGTTCGAGTGAGAAGATTCCCATTCGCAGTGTTTCAGTGTCAATTCAACTGTTTCACGTCAGAATTTCTCACCAGTGAGAGTTACAGAACATGGGCACAGGATATGGCGAGGCCCTTTTCCACTAAACACAGTGACTGCAAAAAGGTCTCAAGCAATACGACTTCGCCGTATGACGTCACGGTGGATATGACATTTACTTTGTTTATCATCCCAATTAGAAAATTTTTGCGTATTATGGTAGTTCATTATATTTTGCACAAGGATGTTGGGTTTTAAAATATATACATTGTGGTAATTATTATCTCTGTCTCTGTTCAAAAATATTTGATGGGATAAAAATAAATAAGAAATAAAAAAGCTGAGCATGGAAGAAATTGCTTGAAAAACTGTGATATCATTTGATAGAAGCTTTACGAATATGCGATTTCTTTTGAAAAGAAAATAATCGCGTTTAGCAAATTTTCCATAAAACAACTTATTTTTTGTGATGCATTGTAACAATTGATACCGTGTAACGCCAGTGATAGCAAGATATTAATATTGCTCTTATAAGAAACACCCCACCCTATCCAGAAAATTATCTGTCTACTCGCGCGCAGCCCTAAACGCCCACATAAAAAATAAAAGGAAGTAAAAAATTATAACACATCCTTTACTCAGAACATAAAAATATCGTGTAATTCTATTATAGAACTATTCAACCAATGAAAAGTAATAATTTTATCAGGATTTGGCAAAAGAGTTATTGATTCTGGCAAAAACAGTTCATAAAAACTAAAACAAATGTAATTCACAATTTACGAGTTATACAACGTTACTTTCGATATGGAAAATTCAACATATTAATGTAAGTCTTGAAAGAGAACACCCTACAAAGCATAGGAACTACAATAATGGAGCGACGTTTAATGCGAGCAATTACGATGCTTAGGAAGAGCAACATCAATTGGAAGGTCCTAATTTCCGGCACTCTGATAATACTGCTCTCAATAATGTGGTATTATCCGACATTTTTTTACATTTTCATATTTATACTATATTCAGCGATACTGGTGATAGCGGGTAAGTAAACGCCCATCACAAAGATATATTTGTGCGCTAATTTAAAATGACGTTTTCATATTTCATTTTTTCTTTTATAGCAATTGTTGCAACTATTTATGTGCATCATGTCTTAACTACAAAGCCACCTCCAAAAATCAACAGGGAACCATTAAATTTGCTCCACAATGTGACGAGGTAATACGTAAAGTAAAATGATAGTGCTTTGTATTAGGAATCGGACTTCGGAATAGTCCAGATGAATACTTCTTAATGAATGTTAACTGATCCTTGTCTTTCTATACTTCTTTTAATTTTTAAATATCAGAAGTAATATTTTCGATTTACCAAATCCAATTCAAAATGCATCAAATCTTCCTTTGATATTTGGCAAAACGGTCGATTTACAATTACAACAAATCGTAGAATACATTCTGCGAGATTTCATGACACCGTGGTTGCGGTAAATTTTGAAAAGCTCAAGCAACAATTAAATGCTTCATTGAAATCATTTATCCCATTTGCTTCCAGACTTGTCGTTAATAAACCGAAACTTTTTAATAATATTGTCCGGGAGGATTTTTGGAATGCTGTGCAGAAAATTTATGATCGAGCTGCAAAAATTGACGCCGCTAAGGTTATAGCCGTTGATATGGTTAATCGAGTGACGGTGCATTTAGAGAAGATACGTATTTCGGAATCAAGAGCGTAAGATTTTATAAAGAAAGCTTTCTTTCAAATTCAAAAATTTATAAATATTTTAATTCAGCTTAGAAACGGGCACAACACCAGTATTCTCTACAAATTTCTATTTAGCCAATGATGAAATTGAAATGGAATTCCTAAGAAAACTTAGTGAAATAATGGTTATTCTTTTATTACCCAATGGATATTCCTTGCCGCCATTGAAATTATTGCTAAGTGAAATCCTAGCCTGCAAGAGTAAGAAATATGAACATTAAATTATTGGAAATATTTTCGATATCAAATTATTTTTCCCCTTTACGAACAAAAATAATTCATAATGCACATTTCTGAATATATCCTCTATGCCATAGAAAAAATTAATGAGATCTTTTCAATCATTCGCAAATAATAAATCTCACAAACTGAGAAACGATCACGTGAAAGCGAGAAACGATCTCTCAAAGAAAGGTTTTAATTTTGTTAAAGAATAACAATTTACCAAAATAATATCAATCCTACAGTATTGCAATAACATTTTCAATTGTTTTGATTTAAAATAAAAGCAAATATTTTAAATAATAAAACTTTATCAATTTATTTTGAATAATAATTCTTAAATACGAATATTTTATATAATACGCCATTCAATTTTTATCATTTAGTATTTTTCCCGCTGATTAAAATATTGACAGCACCAGATTATATTAATCAAAAAATTGTTCAAAATATTGAAAGTCGTTTGGCTGCAGCAGCTATAAATAAACGCAGCTATGAGTACGCAGCAAGCTTTGAGGACTTCTTAAAGATTATTAACAACTCCGGAAACTTGGAAGAATTATCATTGATACGAAAAACCATTGTCAATGATTTAATGCACGCCACAACAATGCAAAATATACAACGCGCCAAAAGTGAGTTTAAAAGCTATTAAAAATCATTGTAAATATATCAAAACAATATAACATTATATTAACAATATATCTCAAGGAAATTGATTAGGTTTTAAGGAATAACGCCCACACAAAGTGTGGCCATATTATTTCATATAGAATTTATAAAAAGTGGGACTTCTTGCACGTTCACGTTATATTTTTAGAGCAAAATGAAATTACTCTCACTTTTATGTGCAATTTATTACATCGTCAAAACCTAACTTCGTTTAATTATTAACAGGTTTTTTATTTATAATTTATGGTAATGTCCACAATAATTTTAAATCGACGAGTAATGAAGAAAATTCATGAATATTCGTAAGCAATAAATTTAGTTTATTCATATGGTTAAATTCTGCACACATAAGGATATTAAAAGCATAAGATATCTTAATCAATACGTTTTCTTTTATATAAGAAATGAAACCTATTTTCATAATGTTTAATAATTCCCCATTTAATTAAACTGCATATTTCATACGAGCAAAATGTCCACGAATCGTTGAAATATTACACGCGTTTCTCTTAAAGTAATTCTTGTCCTCTTAAGAAATTCATTCTCTATGCAATATTGGATGACCTCAAAAGGTTCTACAATAGCTCAAATTACAGTTCTTTTTTTCCTGCTTAGGATCAGAACCAGAAAAAGAAAATCAAGGACTTTCTAAATCAGACGTTGCTGCTTCGATGCGCCTAAAGCGTTACATACAACAACTAAGCCTTGCGAAAACTCAATGTGAGAAGAATCTCTCAAAATTTGGTTGGAATTGCAATTATTCCAGCGACTTGGTAATTCGGTATTTTTATAATCTGATTTTTATAATCTAACTAAAATAGCTCACTACCCAGGATCCTACCCTTGCGGAAATACTGAACTCTTCACTGTGTCGTCGTCATTTGACTCTCTTCTTGGAACCTCTTAAAGCAAGCGCTCTTGTCGGTTTCTATTTAGCTGTGGAAGAGCTCAAATTAGCACCACAATCCTCATGGCATCAATTGGGAACAGAGATTTTTTATTCATATATACGAGTACCAAAACCCGAAATACAAATTGACAAACACGAGCGGAAATTGATTGAAACCTTTTTATTGGGAGACACCGGACCCGAAGTATTTTTTGATATTCAAAGCAATGTATTTAAGACATTAGATGAGAAATATTATTCATCGTTTGTATTAAGCGAACAGTATCGTTTGCTCAAAGAAGAATTATCGGCAGATGAATCAAAGGAACCTAATTTGTTAGTGCCCGCTCTGTCTATTGAGGGCCCGGATGAGCATAAATATGCATTAGACGATATTGACAATCACGACGCGAATGCTGCCTCCTCGCCAGCGGTTATTAATGTTGCAACGCATACTTCATATGCTCGCAAAAGGCTTGAACAATTGCAAGAGCGCATCGACAAAAAGAATCAAGCTATGGATGCTTTGAAATATTCGGTAAAACCTGAATCGAAAGTATTGCAAGTTCTTGAAAAGGAAATGGATTGGCTGAAAAGTGAGATGCGACAAACTGAGACGCATCTAAAACGTACTGATGCTTGGGTAGAACATTTGGGCAAATGGAAGGCTACGATACAAAGTGTCGAGGTAATTTTGAACGATAATTTAAATTTTTATATTCTTATGATAATAATGAAAGATTTTTGTAGATTTTAGATGAGAAAGAGTCATTACATTTCATGATACTCGTGCATGTTAACGAGGATATAAATATTCATCTGCCAACTTCAACTCCACCGATTAAAGAAAATCGATCGAATCCTATCTCCAGTGGTTGGGTTATAATGCGATCATTAAATCAATTTCATGTAACATAGAACAGTTTATATTAGTCTGTACAAATACAGCGTTTACTTTTTCTAGGAATTGCATCGTAAATTACGTCCGGTATGTGCGAGTTTGAAATCTCATGACTTGCCAACAAATTTCAAATTATTCTTTTTAAAAAATGACAAACAATCGCTAGAAAAAGCCAAAGGACAAATACAAAAATTTCTCAATGTAAGAAAACGATCCTTTAAATGAAACTTTAAAAAACTATAGAGAAATTACATTTTGAAAACTGTTATGTGAAACGAATTTCTTGTCATATCTTGTGATATTTGCTAAGGAGGAGTATTGATCTTAGTGGTTTTATGTCATTTACAGTGCTTTGTTTTTTACGAAATAGAAATAGAGAATCGGAAAAGAGAGATCATGTCATCGAAACCGGCATGCCTCCAAATCAAACATGACAAGAAATTACTGATAATTCTCACATAATTGGTCCTCAGGAATACTCCCCAAACATCAAAATATAAAATATTGGATTTTTCAGTTTATTTTAGAAGATGATCACCTGAATAGAAGCGAAGCCATCTATGCCTTCCTCAGCCCTAGCTCGGATCATTTAAAACAAACTCTTCCATCGCCAAAGAAGTCCAAGTTTTCACTCTCTACCCTTTTTAAAAGCGATACAGTCAAAGGAAGTGAACCAAATCGAACGAACGATCCCTTTTGGGGTTTAACATATCATCGTGACGAAGAGGATATATCGATTTATTTAGAAGGTGACACGAGTTCAGCTTCCGAAGCGAAACTATCTGTAGATGTGGATAACAAAGATTCGATAGCGGAACCTTTGTACGCCTTAATGGGCGAGATTTTCGATATGGGCGGTGTATTTAAATGGCTGCGCAAGAGTATTATCTCTTTTGTTCAGATCTCATACGGACGTACTATTAATAGGTAAAAAAAGGGGGGAGAGATATATTTTATCGAATTGTTTGGATAGAAATTCAAGAATCATTATTTCTTTAGACAAATCCGGGAATCGGTGGCGTATTTGTTTGAAGAATCCATGCTACATTATTATTGTTCAACCCTTTTAAAATCATTCTGGCCCGGGGGCGTTTTAGCATCCGCCTATCCTGTACGCTCGGAAGATATGAAAGAAATGACAGCAAATGCAGCAAAAGCATTATTAATGGATAACATTCCCGAAGTCCTTTGCAATCTTGTTGGTGCACAGGCGGCTAAACGAGGGGTATTGAAAGTATTCGCTGCTTTACAGAATCCTGTCTACAATAAACAGCTTTTCTATGTTCGTTTTTATGTAACCTTTTGTGTGATAGTTCTTAATTTTTGTTTTTACTTGCAGGAATTATTAGAAATTTTAATGATTGAATTTTTCCCCGAAATACGTCAACTGAAAATTGCATCCTCAACTACCGAAAACAAAACACCAGGATTTGTTAATGTCGCAGCATCCGGTGCAAGCGTCACAGGTGTGGGAGCAGTAAACCAAAATAATAATCATAATCAACAGCACCAACACCAACATCCAAGTGCGAAGTAAAGATTTATATCAAGATGTAAAAAAAATTGAAATAGTTGTAAAAAGTTATTAAAATGCGTGCTATCCGTGATATAATTTTAGAGAACTTTTACAATTTGGTTTTATATATAAAAAAATACATAGAAATCCAGAACTCTCACAAAAACCCAATATATGGTTCAATACTATAGGGCATACTGTATAATTCTCCGACATTTTACGAAATCCATACAATTTCGTAATGTACAAATTGTGACAAAGGTTTAGGATAAATAACTTACGCTAAAACAAGAAACAAATTGTATGGAGGGACATTTTTAAATAGTACAAGTAATCATTTAAGAAGAAAATTATATTTATAATATCAGTAATAATCCGGGGATTATCGTTAATAAATTCGTAATTTTGTTAAAATTTGATAATAGTGATTATTGGTATTAATTTGGTAAAATATCAGAATACTATGCGCCTTTTGAACTAACTTTGCGAGTATTGAAAAAGGCCATGAAGAAATGACAAGACTGAAATTCCGAAGCAAAAGCACTAACAAATTTTTTTAATAAACATTTTTAGAAGCAAGAATTTATAATTTTGACTGCTTAATTTATTCATTTTGTTGTGCGAATGAGTACAAACCGCTCTCGCAACAATGCTAAAAATTTATCCTGTTTATTCCGAGCTTTTGTCACACTCTGTACAAAACAGCGTGTCTACCTAAACTATTCTTAGATATTATGATAATTAATGTATAATTGTTGTTTTTTTTTTTTTTTTTGTTTCGCTAAACATATTTATATTTTTACTTCTTTTTTATAAAACCAAATACATACAACCTATTAACCCGATATATTTATGTTTGCAAACAATTAATATTATTGGCTCGAAGAATAATTAATGAACCAAAGATGAGATAATTTTAAAATATGCAAAATCTATTCAAATAACTTTCATTACTTTTCGCAGCTGCTTTTTGGACATAACAAATAAGTCATTTACTTCTATCGGAAATACTTTGTGGAGAATTTATCCAGAAGGTTTGATCTAAAATAGCTAAAATTAATTTGGATTTGTAATCCCAGAAACCGATAGAAAATTAGTAAAGTTTGTTGCAATTTAATATATAAATATTAGAATAAAGTATTATTTATATGTTACTTCATGATAATTAATATAAATGTATAAAATATATGAAGGGCAAATAAAAGCTAAGCTTTTATTAAGCTAATATTTTTTCCTTACTAAAGTCTCAAAATATTATGTAATGTTCGGAATGTTATTACCCCTAAGAATTTCCAATGACCCAATGTCATCGTTTATAATTTATATATAATTGGGGATTAATTATATTTTAAATTTGTGTGTGGTAAATGTGTAGATTATTTCAAAGCACCCAAAGTTATAGCTAAAAACCGCCTAAGTACGGACATTATTTGTTTTCATTCTCAGAACCAATAAATTTTCTGTTAGACATATTTGTCCAATAAAGGCTAAAACCTAAAGATTTGATGGTGACTGAATGTTTGAAAAATCCTAAAATGCACTCGTATTATTATTTTTACGTCACAAAAAGATAACAAATTCCGAAGTTCCGAAATTAAGTGTAAATCAAATATCTAGCGCTAGTCATTTGTATTTTTAAACCCATTACTCAAAGCCGTTGGTATTTACAAAGCCATTACTAAGAGTAATTTTTATTTTCAAAACCATTACTATGGAGCAACACAAAATACTATAGTTCTTAGAAACAAAACATCATGGAAAGTTTTCGTTTATTTAAATTTGTTATGATGCATACAATTTTTCATTACATACATTTCGCTGCAATACTAATCTATATTAGTATCAATTCCTGGCCCATCCAACAAATATAATTATGCCAAAATAATATTCAATATCAATTTCGATATATATGTTAAGCATTTACAAAAAAAAAATTAAGAGTGTATCAAAGTTTTCAATAAAAAGTAAACATATTTCTAGATATATGATTTGTTTCTATGTCACTCATTCCGTCTTTACTAAAAATGCAGGAAGTGGATACCCTTATTTATAAAAAAATACTTGTTTTTCAAAAAACCGAGCTTTTATCTTTTCATTTATTATGGACGGGTATCAGTTTCGTTTTTATGATAGTATTTAGGCTTGGTCTCGACATCCTCTTCCAATATATCCATTGATCCTAGAGTTAGGTCTGATTAGACGACGGAGTCCAATTTATTTCTGGATCTAGAAATTTGAGCCGAAATTTAAATGTTCACGACAAAAATTCGGCGAGACGCTTTTGGTGTGGATTTTTTTCGGTACTCAGAATTATATTTAAGCACACAATGTAAAATTCGACCTAATATAGCAATCCATCTAAGCATTTATTGAAATCGTATGATTGCGGAACGCACAATTCTATTTCGAGTTGTACGAAATAAATGGATCCCATAGAATTAAGAACGTCAGAATCATTTTATATCTGTGCATCTTGTACTCTCGCATTCCAATATCGATATGGAACAATTTTGCGGACATTTGAGATGATTTTGTTTGCTTTATCAACACTCATGACGTCGCAGATTGGCCTCACAAAGTTTAGGTCGCGTTACAATTTGACCAAATAAACCTTTATGCAGACAATAATGTGTGTTTCTATATATCCACCACGTGGAAAACTAGTAATAAGAGTCTGAAGTATTTTTACACTTTCGTATATATTTATATTATACATTTATGCATAGCCAGTAATCAAAATTCAACATCCAAATACATAAAACGCTTGTTAATATCTATAGTGATCGGGCTTAAAAGGTCCATTGGCGGGGATACCTAAATATTTAGCTTGTTTTTCTGTCAGTTTTGTAAGTTTTACTCCCAGTTTGTCCAAGTGCAGACGGGCTACTTCTTCATCCAAAATTTTCGGCAATACAAATACGCCAATTGGATAATCTGATTTCGTCCACAATTCAATTTGCGCTAAAACTTGATTAGTAAATGAGTTCGACATTACAAAACTGGGATGGCCGTGCGCACAACCTAAATTCACTAAACGACCTTCAGCTAGAAGTATAATATGACGTCCATTAGGAAGCGTGTAACGGTCCACCTGAGGTTTCACATTCACTATTTCCGTGGCGTTTTTCCTTAACCATTCAACATCAATTTCGCAATCGAAATGGCCAATATTACAAACAATTGAATCATCATTCATATTCAGGAAATGTTCACCTCTAATGATATCTTCACAGCCGGTGGTAGTTACGAAGATCGTTGCTTCCTTACTGGCCTCCTCCATCGTTGTAACTTCATAACCTTCCATCGCTGCTTGTAATGCATTAATAGGGTCAATTTCTGTAACCATTACTCTCCCACCGAAGCTTTTAAGTGCTTGTACGCAACCTTTGCCCACATCTCCGTAACCGGCAACGCAACAAACTTTACCCGCAATCATAACGTCAGTCGCACGTTTGATACCATCCAGTAGCGATTCGCGACATCCGTATAAATTATCAAATTTGCTCTGCAATATATACATTATATATATATAACTGAATATGTCAATTAACTTTCACAGCCACCTTTGTCACAGAATCGTTAACATTAATTGCAGGCACACCCAAACGACCTTCTCTAAACATTCTGTATAAATTATGCACACCTGTAGTGGTCTCCTCACTAATACCCTTAATGCCTTTCAAATATTCTGGATATTTTACATGCACCAAATTCGTCAAATCTCCACCATCGTCGAGTATCATATTTAATGGCTGACCATCTTTGAACACAAGTGTTTGTTCTATGCACCTGGAGTAAAGTACACAAAATTATTAAAAATACAACTGAAGAGCGCACCTCACCAACCAATTATATTCCTCTTCCGTTTCACCTTTCCAAGCATATACTGGAATACCTGTAGCAGCTATGGCAGCAGCAGCATTATCTTGCGTGCTGAAAATGTTACAACTTGACCACTGTACCTGCACAGCAAAAGAAATTCTCCGAATTAGATTAAGACACGACAAGAATGAACGTTATTTAAGTTAACAAATATAATGGTTCGAATGAAGAAGCATAATCACCAGGTTCCATTGTATTTTTCATATCAAATCTTTCTATTGTATTACAAACTAAAAAATTCATGGACAGTAAATTATTTCGCTTTTTTAAACTAAGCCTCAAAGAGGTAAATAAAAAATTCAGTAATTTTTTAAATTTCCTACAAATTTTAATGTCGTGTTTTGTAAACTATAAACACTTTATTAGAACAAATCCTGACGCGAACTGCAACAAATTCCTATAAATAAAAATATTCTAATAACTTCAATGTCTTTGGTCACTCCTATTGAACCAAAACGAATTATTTCAAGATGATATTGACTTTCACAAATTCAATCACATTCATTGGTTTCTAAATTAATCATAACAAAATCTTTCAATGAAAATTAAATAAATGCTCTTGCATTTGTTGAGTTCATTGCAATTGACCGAACCCAAGGTGACCATATAAATGGTCCCGCTATCTAAGAAGACTTATCAGAGATATTACGCAAGCGTTTTGATTTTCTGATAAACATAGAGTGACTCTTTGAACCTATCATTGCTCTCTCGAGTATCAGGCAAGACTTATTATTTGTATGCCCACAATTCGTTTTTCAAACTTTTGATATATAATTTCCGTTCCGAACATTCGGCCACATGTTAATTTTGTAAAATTGATTCTGAATAAGTAAATATGTAACGTTGTGATTATCTTATCTCTCAAATTTATGATTATATTCGTTTTCACTTATAGAAAACTCTTTTTGGAAAAATGAGGTAAGGGCAAAACTGATAATATTAATCTATTAATAGGAATACTTACCTCCGCTCCCAACTCCACGAGTGTTTCAATTAGCACAGCGGTCTGAACTGTCATATGTAAACAGCCGGCTATACGCGCTCCTTTCAATATCTTAAGAGGGCCATACTTCTTGCGGCATGCCATAAGCCCGGGCATTTCATTTTCTGCTATAATGATTGCCTTACGTCCCGATTCGGCGAGACCAATATCAGCTAATTCAAATCAAATGAACGGAGTGCAATGTGTTAATTATAGCACATTTAACCTCACTTACTACAATATCTTTCACACGTCTAGCGTTCTAATTATAATATATAATTATTACACTTACCGACTTTGTAAGCAGGCTTTGACATTATTCTTAACTAGTACGGCTTAAATATTTTATGTCAAATTTAGATCGAAATCTTTCTTAAAATTTTTTGATTTAAAAAGCTCTCCCACAAAGCAACGCACCCAACCTCTTGAAAGAAGAGCGTAAAACCGACTGACATTTGCTTTAAATGTTGCCAACTATTTATTAATCACAATGATATTCAGAATTTGATTAGAATGAGATATGAAGATCAAATATCATTCACATATTATTATCTCTCCTCTGTACTCACATACGACAAATAATTCAAATGCTTTATTTCAATTGAGAAAGAAAGAAATACTGTCTAATAACGTATGTTTTGGCAACCACCCCACACCGAAACAAAGCAATTTCAGAATTAGTTCGATAACTTTTCGTTCCAAAAATAATAAATCACATAATTCTTTGAAGGTTTTTTTAATGTTGGACCCTATTGCGCAGAATAAAATGAATGGAAAGACTGTGACGCTGGCTATGACAAGACGCTCAAAATTTTTGTAGTATGTTAAACATTCGTCAGCTTCATTAGATAAAGTTTCCCGCGTTCCCTGTTCTCATTTTGTTTCCAGAGAAAATTACGGAAAAGTAACGCCTTCGTTCCCTTTTCCGTAATAGACCGTTAAATGACACAGCTATTTTTTCACAGTAATTATTTTTGGTCCCGTCGCTAACGAGAAGTCGCTTGTCATTCGGCCCTCGCCAAAAATAAATAAAATGTAGGTAAGTTGCAAGTTTGCTGTTTCCGTTTCCGTTTAATGAGAAACTATGAACTTGCTGGATAAGGAATTCTCTAACAGCTTTTACAAATTTTACTCTTCAAGCACGTTCCACAGTTCATAACCTACCCTCAATTTAAACCTCGGAAACCTCGACGGGTTATATATGTATTTCTTACGTATGCCGTCTAGTTTTAGACTATAGATTATCTATGCTTGAGAGCAATTATACTCAATCATCACTGGCATGGGACACCGAGGTAAAATTTCGACTCAAAATTAAGATAGTAAGTGGTCTAATTGTCCAAACACTGATAGTAGTAAATAAAGATCAGGAACACGTCGAAATTTGAAGAAAATATTCACGTTTAATGCAGTCTTTATCTTTTAGTTTTTTAATTTTTGTTTAATGTCGAAAGACAAGTTACCAAGGGTAAACATATATATTCATATATTCATTGTGCTTCTATTAATTATATGGATATATAATTCTCTTCATATTTAAGTACTCACATAATGAAAAATGAAATTATTCATATTGTTCATACAGACAAATATCATATAACATAAAAAGATAACTGAATAAGTGGTATAGGAAATGAATTGCAAGTCTAGTTTAAAACTGTGCAATTTTGTCAAACATATGTAGAGTGCATCCCACTACATTGCTGTATTGATGATAAAATTCGGGAATATCAATCTCGCACATTACACACATGAAAATAAAGTCTCGAATAAAACCTGTGCCCTGAAAAATTTATCCATATGCCATTTCTCCATTCCGCCACACCCCCATCAATTCGACCCATCTCAGTGAGGGGTTGAGATTGCAAAAAAACCATTTTACGTATATACAATTTTAGCTCGTTCGAGATGAATTTTTTCTAGATTTATATTTTAAAATGTATATTTTATAATCTATAACTGAGCAATACAAAAAAGGATTGTATATAATGTTCAATATTGCAATAGATACTAGGACATAATTAAAATAGTTTCCAATATTGTGAAACTAAATCATTTTTAGGTAAGAATAGCGAATTCGGCCTCTCGTCCGCAAGCGCAAACTCATTTGGTTTTCTGGAAATCTCTTTAAAAAACATCTGCAAATATAAACAAATTACTCTAATCAATGAAAAACAAATTGATTACAATTGTTTAACTCACGTCCTCCTCTTTCATTTCCAGCACAGAAGACAAATCCCATTCAGTTTTTGGCAAAGGCTGAGAAATAAAACGGGCCGCTGTAGCAACATCAGGTATAGCGTGTTTTTGAAGAAGTGCAATCTCCCAAAGTGAACTATCTAAAGCATTCGACTTCATGGGGTCCCTTTCGTCCATAATGTAGGGATCACTGGGTACTATAATGAAGTCACAAGATTCAAACAAACAAACAAAAAAACAATTCTATATCATTTTCGATTCCAACAATACTTGGTTTATCAATGATTTGCTTGGCTCACCTTCTTCGGCTGTTTCGGCGCAAATTAGACGTTTCAGACCTTCATAGCGTAGCATGAGATTTCCAATGAAATATAAAATAATTATTATATCCTGCGGTGGTGCAAGCAAACTTAAACGCGCCAAACGTTTAGCGAATGCAGCCACTAAACTCTCCGGCAAATGAGTCGAGCTAAGAAATATATCAGCCAAATAGAAAAGACGTGCTTTATACTTAATGTAAAAAATTTCTGGTTCAAACATGGAATACAGTTTCTCATAAATATTTGGATATGTAATGTTATGTTTCTGTATAAGTACAAATGTGCCCTGCAGCGCTAACAAACTAATGGCCCCACCTGAAATATATAAAACGAGTTGAGATTGAGATTGAGCACCTGCCAAAGAAATACCCACCACAATCCATGGAATCCATTAGAAAATCTGTCAACAATATGGGCTTATCTAAATGCGGCAAAATACGTTCAATGAGAACAACTAATATTTGCTTATGCACCGACTCGCTTATGTCATTGGTACACGCCAAAAGAGCATTCCATAATTTATTAATATTCCGCCGTGTAATTCTGTAATCGAATTTTTCAGAGCAATTCTTTTCGAACGAGCAAAGTAGTTTCTTATTTTGCTGCAAATCTTTCGTAACGGATAACGTATTTAATAACTCCAAGAAATTCAATGCAAATTTCTCATTTGCAAAAGCGGTTTTAGTTAACAGACTAGGCAACAGCTTCCAACTGTGATAAACAACATCCAAGTATGAGGAATACTCTTTAAACCGTTCTATGACAGCGGATTGGGATTTGCTTGATGACAATAATTTCTCAAAAATATTGCGGAGGCGTTCTTTTGGAAAGAAATATTCATCCGTTTTATCCAAGGGATATTTTCCTTCTGCTGCCATGAGTTTCATACTGGTCACTAATGCTTGTGCTGCTTCGCTGCATTTTTCCGAGGATTCAATGCAATCGATAGCAATATTCAATGTTTGCTCATAACATGATAGCAGCCACTCTCGAAATTTTGTCTCCGCATTGGTATCTGGAACGATTTCTAAAATTTTATTTTACCTTTCGTAGATGAGATTGAAATTACGAAATATTTGCACAGTTCACTTTAGTCCCAATTACACCGATTATTTATACTATCACGTAAAGCAGTTTCAAACTCATAGTTCTTACCTACGGGCTTGAGTGGACAGTGTGCATCCACGCTTAATTCGCGTCGTTTCAAGAGCTCTTTAAAGACTGTTTCAAGTGTTAACAGAGCCGGTGTTATGCTCCTTTTCTGCTGAGCACATTCCTATAATGCAAACTCACGATTACGTATGACTCCCATTAGGTGAGTATAATATACATTACCTTCAGATGTCCAATTATATCTGATAAATTTTGGGAACACTTTCGCGAATTGAGAAAATCATTTGCTTTTGATCTGAGCTCTTTCGAAATTTTATTATTTTGGGCCTTTGACATCTTAACGGAGCAACGTGTATTTAAAAAAGCAATCCGTTCAAAACGAAATTACTTTAAATATCAATATTCCAATGCATGAAGAGATATAACTTTTGTGTGAATAAATATTAATTAGTTATTTTTTAAAACTACATAAACCAAATTAGATGACGGCGCGGAAATTGTCATATAGAAACGTTTAGCATGTTTTGGTTAACCGTCTACACAAGGGTTAATGCACCATGCAATCTTCAACCCAACGTGCTTTCATTAACTGTCAGAGACAACTGTTACTGTGTTAACTAAGGGCCTTATTACAAAGGCCGAAACGAATGGGAAACCGCGACATTGGCTTTGTTAAGAATTTTTGTTGTATGTAAAACTTTTTTCAGCTTCCTTGGATACAGTCCTTTTTCTATTAGCAATCCATTTGTTTGCGCGCAACACCCTCCATGCTAAATGACGTCTTGAATTTTACTGAATAAATTTTTAGGGTGCCCCTTCATTCACACCCAAGCAAAAGGTTCCTTGCTCGAATTTTATTCACTAGCTGCTTCGGTATCGGCACTCAACAATATTAGGCTTCGACATTGCGTTTTCCACTAGAATGCACCAACAAGCGCTAACAACGTTTTGTCTGTTTCTTAACTATAAGCTTCCAAAGCAATGAAAAATTACAGCAAACACCAAAGAGAATGGAAGATGTGTCATAGTTTCGCCTTCAGCAATAAGGCCGTAAGCGAAGACATAAAACGTCGCCCTTGACTTCAGAACAATAATGATTGCAACTTAAATAATGGAAGTAGTTCCAAAACCTACCAACTTCAAACCATTCAAACTACTCAACGATTAAAGCGTAAATTTCGATGTTAGCCTGGAAACTCTACCACTAATTTAAACCAGGAAGACGACAATTGTAACATGTGATATGTGACACCAATTGAAATAGCAATGTAATCACCTGCAGTTAGGCGGTTCACATACTGTTTGCAACGAAGGGTATGATGAAGAAATAAATATACTGCCATATTTTATAATAAATTTTAAAAGAAAAATGCAAAACAGTTTCGACAAAAATATTCATTGATTACAAATTGCTAATATCGCTATTTAATTCAAACAATACTTTGGAAGTATAAAATACAAGAGATTCGACTAAAAATTTAATACATAATCTCTAATACATAATCTGTAATACATAATCTGAGAGAACTTAAAATGCTATTTTATTACCAACAATAGCTGAAGTTCCTTAATGAAATAAAACAATGTTAAATAATACAATGTTAAATAATGCATTAAAAAAATTGAGCCAGGGTAATGTAAAAATTAAATATATCGAAAACGCAACAAAAATAACGTTTTTAGTTAATCGTAATATGGTATAGCTCCTTTTAGTGTAAACAACTCCCAACAAAAAATCAAATGCAAACAAGTCTAGTTTTTTGGGAGGCGACTATACTGTCGAAATATCTGCTTTTTTGAATCAATTGCAGTTGTTTTTAAAAATCGGGTAATTCAATGTTGGAGAAATTAGTAACTAAAGATCAGATTTTGTGTTTATATCATCATCTGTAGGGGAATACACTCTCTAAGATCCGACAAAACATATTTCCTTCGGATGTGGGATATAAACTATTTTAACAGATTTACGTTCATTATATATGAGTGCAGGTATGACGTTGAATAGAATAAATGGAAAGAACTCTGACAAAATCGCAGGTGAAGATCCCGATAGGCACGAAATATTGGAGAGGAGAAAGCAACGCATTGTACAAGTGAGACTGATGTGTCGAAAATTTTGATTAAAATTATTCTTAAATATATATTGTTTAATACTACAAGGTTCGGCACGAATCGAAGGAATTTGCCCGAAAATTGCGTGAGAAAGTTTCAAAGGAAAAACGACGCCAACTGAAAAAATTTAATGAACTTAAATCAAAAGAGTTTCAGACGTGGCAGTCTCAAGCCGCAGCAAGGATGAAGCATGATTACCGGGCCTGCTTCTCACACGTGGGATCAGCACATTATGCTGCAAAAAAAGAGAATGAACAACAAGCGGCAAAGAAGGGAATATCCTCTGCAGCATCCTGTTCAAATGCACAAGTTGCAACAATGAAGACTCCAAAATTGCCTCCCTTTTCTCAGGTGGCCGCAGCGTATTATATACCAGATTTGGAAAATGACCATACTTCGGCAACTGGCAAATGTTCTTCAACTTTCCCTTCCAATACTGGCAAGCAACTGAAAAATCATGTAAATGTAGACGAGCAGTCGTGTTTTGCAAAACGACATGAGATATGCTTTTCACCGAGTTTGGAGGACCCTTCTGCCGCACTAATACAGCCTAGGGAGCATTGCCCAAATATAGGAAGTTCGTCAAATACGACAAAATATGATTACGACAATATGACACTTCCCCCTTCTTGTCATACACAAATTGGAGGAATGCGCCATCCTCGGAATCCTCTTAGCTATCCCCAAATCGGTTCCTCGTATTTCTTAGTAAATCGTCAAGGTAAGTGTGCTGCAGCCAATTATGCTGACCACCAGCCACAATTACCTCGTAGGGATGCAGAAAATCAATTGCGAGGCGAAAATATTTCACCGAAAGAAACGTGTACCCTGGCACATTTCTCAGATCTATGCAGTAATAAAAATTGTCTAACTAAGCACAGAAGAATTTCTTCAAATCAAGATTACACTCACAATCGTGATATTAAAATTACGTCTACCTCACCGATCGCTCGCGTTGAGCAAGGAGACATTCAGACTGCTTCAAAAAATAAAGTGGAAACCAAAAGACGCCCGCTGAAGCTTGGCTTAAACAAAATCACTCAGAAGGCGGGTGTTTCACCAAAGCCGAATAAATCCAAGGTCTCAGTCCAGGTGAAATGCGCTCGAATTGAAGCTGGCAAGAAAATTGGCTCCCCAAAACGAAGTGATCATTATTCTTCTGAAAACACCGAATTTATTCAATTACCTAAATGTGATTGCTGCAAATGCAGTGACAGTGGTGATGAGGATTCTCTTGACAATTTTGAAGAGAGTTGTGAAATATCTAGTACTGACTCCATTTCAGGTAAATTTTCTGAGGAGAACTATGAGAATACTGTCACTCCTTCCTATCAAGAAAAACCCAATCAGCATAATAAGAAAATCATCGATGGTAAAGAAAAAAGAAATCAGAACAACGTTGATGTAAATACGGACACACCTAGTCCACTCAGAACTGAGGAGTCAAAAGGAACAAAATCGAGTCTATTACGAAAAACGCCAGCAGTTGTACTTAACGTCAGTCCTAACAAAATCAAACCCGCCGCGATGCCCAACGAAATAAGCGATTGTTTTACAGAAAACAATCGTAAGTTCAGTAGCATCATCCGCACTAATGCTACAGAAAGAAATACAAATATACCCGATTTTGAAAATATACACACTCCCGTTGCAAGTGAACCTATTCCTGATTCACAAGCGGGAGAAGCAACGGCAAGATCAACGACATCTGCATTTGGGATCGGAAGTTCAACAACAACAAAAACAGCAACCGAAACGACTAAAGTATCAATCGATATGCCAAAAATTCAAGAGCGTCGAGAAGGGACGAATCTACACGGATCGAGAAAACTGCCATCAACATCAACGAAATCTAACGAGAAAAGCACTGAACATACGGATAAACCACGCTTTACACAAATTTCTGATTTAATACATAAAAGAAGTACAACTCATGGTCAATCGCATCGGGATATGCCAAGCACAAATAAAGATGTAAAGCAAACACGGACATCTTCAAAACATTCAATACAATCCCAAATTCATGACAAGTCTTTAGGACTTTCAGAATGCAACGAACATCCTACAAAATCCGATCAAAAATGTATAACACAACAAACCACAGAACTTTCATCCGCATGTACGGACGGTCTCATTTTAATTCGCGATAAAAAAGCAGCCACAACCAGTAAAGCAGTCAATACCGATAACGTACAGTTTTATGATTATAATAACAAGTTTCATAAGACCTACCCGCAACCAAAACAAGTAGTATCCGAAAAGATACAAAACCAGGGACAACAAACTGCTATGGAACAAGCTCGCATTGAAGAAGAACGCAAAACTACGAGGGAAAATGAAGCTACTAATCAACGGTAATGGGTCATGGGTTTGAAATGAATTCAAGAGAAAATAAAATAACTTTTTATGTCTCATAGAAAAAGGTCGGAAGAGCGTGGAAAGAAAGCCATTGAGCGTGAACAAGTGCGCCGTGATTGTGATGCGCTTACACAAAAATTGGATGCACTTAGTAAACAGTACACAAGACTATTGCCCATTGATGTAAGTGAAACAATATTTAATGAAGCAATATTTCTGTCGTAGGAATTGTGTAAGCCGAAATACCTCAATACGCAAGGATTTACGGGAAATGAAGAAACCAATAGTATTATGATTAATTATCTTTTTTAATATAAAACGTTTGCAAAACAGAGTGGTCCAGTTTTTCAAGTGATGATTACTTTTTGTTGAAATGTAGAAATTTCTCTAGAAAGTGATCTTTCTATCTAAAATATCTATGCAGGTACCAGGATCAGGAAAGTTATAATGGTTCAAAGTTGATTTTTTATATCCTACCCCAAGTGTCATCTCGCTTATGCTTCTATTTATAGCGCATCAAATGAGGTGCGGCCGATATGGAAGAGCATGTAAATTCCATGACATATGTTTTATTCATTTGTATTTATAAATTTATTGATAATTAAAATTTACAACATAAATAATAATGAATTATTAAATTAATGTTTCATTTCTCATTTCCTACAGCCAAAAATCGATTCACACCTTCGCTTCAATGGTGCTGCCACTCAAAAGGAGACAAAAATGAATACGGCAATAGAAGAGATGTTAATGCGTCCAACTATCATTACATGTCCAGAGGTAACTCAGCCGACTTCGACAAAGAGTGAGAAAAGTAAAACACCCCAACCCAATGGACGAACCATAAATTTAGGCAATCCGCCGACAACTTTGAATGTCGATAGCAGCGCTACGTCGACGGATAGCTGTCATTCTTTACTGCTTGGATACGTGAATGATCAGAGTAAACAAATAAAGAATGATATCAATCATCTTGAAGCCAATCCATTGAATGAAGAGAAATCCCAAAGGCTTAAAGCTCTTCTGGAGCGTATCGACCAATTGCGCGATGCCCTATTGACTGAACTGAAATCCTCGACCAGTAATGCAGGTCATAGTAATGTGAAGAATGTAGAAAATGTCATAGATTCAATAAGTGCCGTTCGAAAAGAACGCGAACGTATAGTACTCGATAATATTGTTGATAAAGCCGCTGCTCCCTTGCTCAAGCGGGAGAAAGAATTGCGAGAGAAAGAAGCTATTTTGGAACGCAAAATTAAAGATTTTTATAATTTACAAAAAAGTGAAACAACCAAAAAGCCGCCGGTATTGCCACCAGCAGCTACTGAAAGCCAGCACAGAGTTTGTGCCAATGCTGACAAACCGTTAGAGATTATAATTAAGGTAAAAAATACGCCCGCAAAAATTGATAAACCGAAATCGTTTCGAGGAAAGAGCCCGTGCAAAGTTTCACTAAAACTTCACAATACGATTGCAAAAAGAAATAAAAGAACTGCGGCTGCGGCAAAGAAAATTGTACCCCCAAACTCACAAAATCTTCAGAAAATTTCACCCTCTGCCATTCAAAATTCTTATGATTCAAATTCGACTTCATATCGCAGTCTTCCCTCCGTTATTGGAAGCAACGTAAAAAGTAAATAAATCCATAATGTTTTAATTTTATATTTTATTTAATTCCTTTTGTATTTTTATTAATCAGAATCCGTAGCAGCTCCGCAGAGTGTAAATGAATGTTCTATGCGAAATGAACCTCGTTTACCGTCGCGCCTGAATCCATTAATTGCCCATTACGTGCAACGTCTCCTGGGCATGTCACGAAACTCGGTTTTGGCTTTAGATGTCAGCTCCTCAGATATTGCAACTCCTTCGGAATCAATTGTTAATACTACCGCAAATAGGTCTGGGTCCGGGAATAACTTAATGTCGAATGAGCGCATGATGAGAGTACAAAAGTTTATTGAAGATAATCACGGTCTCATTAATCAGCTAGAAGAGTCTCTTCGAGGTAGCAGTAACTCTAACATTTCGCTGGAGTCAACAATGAAAGCTTTTGAGGAAATTTGGAAACAAAAGCTAAACCATAATGGAAAACATGAAAATCAACGAGAGCTATCTAGGCCTCCAGAAACGATTGTTGATGCGACGAAAATACGTGGTAAAGCCGAGGATGGGAAGAAGTCGAAGCTGGTGGCCGAAGATGTGGCTCAGAAGAAACCATCTAGAGGAAGGTCTACGCTGCCTTTACAAGACCGGGATGGAAAAAAGAGTTCACTTAAGCCACAAATGGAAGAACAATATAAAGAACCACCGAACGGAAGTCAGGTGACAGTTGCAAGAAAGTCGAATACATTCCAAAAGGATCCTGTGAAAAGCAGGGGAGGCGTCAATCAAGTTAGTGAATCTATTGAAACTGATGGTACGCCGCCACCGCAACGAGATTTTGCGCGATATGCACAACTAACAGATAATTGCACTCAACGCATTGCTGAACTTACTGAATTAATCCACAAAGTACGAGAAGAGAAGCAAAAAATTCTTGAGAATACACTTAGTTCAGTGAGCGAAAATGGATGCACATCCACCGACTACATGGAACTTCCTGTTACCACTGACAAAACTCAAGCCATTGCTGCCAATACACCTTTAGAGAAATATAAGGACACTGGCATTAGTCGAGATAGTGGGATTTCTGAATCGCGACCTGTAACTTCTCAGGAGCATCGCTATGATTTACAGGACCCAGTATCGGTAGCCTCTTCAACTCACACATCGTCATCCACACGCAAACCTAAACCTCCGCCATCGTTAGCTCGTTTTAGTCCGCAACTTATTGAAGATGAGCTTGTGCACGAATTGTCCACTATACCAGAGGTGGATACTCCCGCCACTTCGCGACTCAATGCATCCATTGCTTCCTCAAGCGCTCTGAAGACGAGTACTCAGCGCATTCAACCCGCATCAAAGTTTCCAACATTTGAGCAATATATTAATCAGGCCGGTGTAGACCTCACGCAACCTAATCCTGAGCAGTCGATTCAACTGAATCAGGAATTTGAGAACTTACTTGTGGCTTTGTCTGACGCTAGAGGAAATATTGGTAAATCATAAATTTTGTTCGAAATTATAAATATTTTTTCTCTCGTTTTGAACTCGGTTAGTGGATGTCAATTATTTCTCAAAAGATTGCATAAATTGTATCGCCGAAAAACATTTTATCAATTTTATTTTCTGTTGAAAATAGAAAAAGTAAAACACAAACGACATCAAATTTCAAACAAGAAAGGGAGCTATCTTTGGCTTGGCCGAAGCTTAAATACCCCACACCCACAGGATATATCCGTATTTGTGGCAGACACCCGTATCACGCTTACTTTTTGCAAGCCAATTTAGTATTCGTGGTTCAATTTCAGGATTATATTTTGTCTTCAAAATACGCTAAAGAAACGTAGAAACTTAGTTTCGGGTGTACATAAATTCATATAAAAAAGCTATAAAAAGTAGGCGTGGCTCTCATCAGATTTCGGTATTTTCAATACCAGCCTACTTACAATAACAGAGAATATTTGTGCCAAATATCAAGACCGTATTTCTTTTCGTTCTCTCGTGATCGTAATTTCAACCCACAGACAGACGGGCGGACGGACAGGGCTAAATCGACTCAGGAGATGGTTCTGAGCCAGAATATATATACTGTCACACCTCCTTTAATGAGTTATAAACGGAGGAACAAACTTAATAAACCCTAAACCCTTCGGGTGTATAAAAATCGCACGTTTTGCAACGGGTTGCTCGAGACCTAATAAGTTTTAAAATGAGCGAGAAAAATTCGACAATAGTCTATAATAAATAAATTGCTTACTTTAGTGACCTTTTCTTCCAATTACCCCCTTTCTATTTAGTCCCGTTTGCCAATCCGACTTTATTTTCGTCTGTGATATTGCTTACTCATTTGAAATCACTATTATATTGTCATATATTTCAGAATTGAACTGGAAAGAGTTTCCATCGTTGAATGCTTATCTGGAACAAATTTCAGGACAACTCTTACAAGAAAATGGTAATATCACATTATCAGAAACATCACCGGAGACCATTGAAAACTTACTTGCCTGTCTACGATTGAGCACTCCGAATATAAATGCATTTCCAAGTAGCAGGGAATACATTCGTCGCATCGCAAACAATGCATCCGAGGGAGAATTGATTGATTCCGTAAGTTTGGACAACATCACTGTCGACTGCTTAGGTCGATCAACCGAATCGGAATCTATAAACATTGAAGATGAACTTAGGCGTCGCAATATTTTAAATAATTCATTTCCCCGAATGTCACCGAGCAAGAAAGATGAATTTTTCAATACAACTTCTGAGCAAAAGGATATAACGATGGAAGAGAGCGGTATTGACAAGATGACATCGTCCACACATTCGGGAGAATTGGAAAGGGATTTATATGGTGTAGGGATTCGATGGCCTAAATCTATGCGTGCCAAGTGCAAAGAAGCCCAAGCCCTACGAAGTAGCAGTAGTACAGAAACATCGAAGTATTTTATTGGAAATGATAACTCTTCAGAAACCGATAAAAGTCAATCAAAAAATTCAACATTGGTAAAACCCACTGAAACGATTTGTTTTTTAAATTTATTACATTACTTTTTTCTTTTTAGGGAGATCAAAAACAAACCAAAAAGCTTAAGGATAACCATTCAGATGACTGTCATCGTATGAATTTGTGCGATTTTCTTACCAAGGAATTATTAAAACACAGAAATAGAACTTCGAATTCGACTTCCACCTCCGATGAATCACTTAGAAGTCAGTTTTTGCAAAATATAATTGGATCTCTTACACCAAGCGGAACACCACGTACCACTGGTCCAGCCAGTAAGCAAAAAACATCTACGCCGTTCGAGTCAGATACCACAAAATCAACATCATCATCATCCGTACCAATCTCTTCGCAATTATTTTCGGTTGAAAGCCGTTTGTCTTCGGTGCGTTATCAGTATACTCCACGCCAATCTGAAGAGAATAAAAAAGCTACCAACTATGAGGATGGCAAAAATCTTTAGTATTTATTGCACCTATTTTTTTAATAATAACCTTTATATTCTATTAAACGTATGATCGCTATATTTAAGACTTCAATAGATATTCTGTTGATATTTTCCAGTTGCTCTAGGTGTATTTGTATTAATTTTAAAGCTTTTCGATTGTTAAATGTGCAATTTTAATTATATTGATGACAATTATGACAAAAAAGGAACAATGATAATAAATTCATATAGATTATATAGGAAACTCGGTAACTTTGGGAGAATCATGCAACGTCGGCTGTGAGCGGTATATTTTTTATATCTGTCATCCTCCTACAAAAACATTTGAACCCCAAATCAATTTCTTCAATAGGGCCAAAACATCTTAATTGATCCCTTACATATCCTCATCATACTTTTTCTTTCGTATTATTAAAAACACAATTCAATTGCATTTTGAACATTAATTCAATTGCGTTTAGAGCACCATATGGGATTCCTTAAGTATTACTTAATGTAAATCTTATATCTTCTGGATTACAATTGCCAATTTATTATTTGGAACTGATTTCGGAATTAGCGCTTATTGAATAAAATCTGAGAAAAATGTAGAAGTGCAAATACTATCCCCAAGGTTGATAAAGTTAATTTCGCAATTTGTCATTTAATTTATTATATAATTACTTTAATGTAAATGATATTTTAATAGAAATTCAGTAGAATGAAATCATTTTTCGTTCGTTAAACAAAATTTTTAATCACCGCCGAATGCATCCGAATATGTTTATTGGACCGTTTGCGCCAATTTTTGTACTAACGGAAACCTTAGTCAGTCATTTATTAAAGAATACTTTTATAACCAAAACTTCAAGTAAAATTTATTAATATCGATATTCGTTGAATAAAAATTATAGTTAGTTGCAATTTATGGTAATATTTAACCTTTTATTTATTCGAATGCGGATATATATATATATATATATATATATATATATATATATATATATATATATATATATATATATATATATATATATATATATATATATATATATATATATATATATATATATATATATATATATATATATATATATATATATATATATATATATATATATATATATATATATATATATATATATATATATATATATATATATATATATATATATATATATATATATATATATATATATATATATATATATATATATATATATATATATATATATATATATATATATATATATATATATATATATATATATATATATATATATATATATATATATATATATATATATATATATATATATATATATATATATATATATATATATATATATATATATATATATATATATATATATATATATATATATATATATATATATATATATATATATATATATATATATATATATATATATATATATATATATATATATATATATATATATATATATATATATATATATATATATATATATATATATATATATATATATATATATATATATATATATATATATATATATATATATATATATATATATATATATATATATATATATATATATATATATATATATATATATATATATATATATATATATATATATATATATATATATATATATATATATATATATATATATATATATATATATATATATATATATATATATATATATATATATATATATATATATATATATATATATATATATATATATATATATATATATATATATATATATATATATATATATATATATATATATATATATATATATATATATATATATATATATATATATATATATATATATATATATATATATATATATATATATATATGACTTAATAACCAAAGTATAAGAATTTAAAAAACAATAACTGATATTTGAATTTAGAAGTGATTATAATTACGATGTATATATATCATTTCTTTTTCAATTTAGGCTTAACTGAGCCATAGTGCTGCGCTATACTTGTTACCGGTGCACGTTTTTGTTTTTTATGATCAGTTTTACTTTTGCATTTAACGGAAGCCAGCCCTGCTTGGTTTTTACCAAGTTGATGAAATTTTTTACGTTCTTCCCGTATGATCTTAAGACGTTTCCGCTCATCCAGTAATTCTTTATAGTTCTTATAGGGCTTTTTTGGAGGCTTTGCACCCAATTTGATAGCCTGGAAAATTTGCATTTTTCTCTTGTTTTTAGTTATTCTTTGATTGTTCATGGCAAACTTGAGCACTTCATGTCGAGCTTTTTTTATGTCGAATTCTGTAGTATCCTTTCCCGACTTGACTTCATACTTTGCACTTCTTTCCTGTTCAATTTTCGGTTTACTTTCCTCATAAGAAATTGTCTTATGGTTTGTGGAAGGCACAATCCGTTTTGGAAATATTTGCGAATTTTGAAAAACTGTTGCCTGGAACTCAATCTTCCCATTATTTTTCAGAGCTAACGCTGCTCTTGTTAAGACTGGCTGTAAATTTTCAGTCACTGCATTCATTATGAACACTCGAAATCAATAGACGATTTATTGACAAAACGGCAACAGCAAGCCGCCCGTTGTTTTACAGCTGGTTAATTGTCAGATATAAAGGCTTATTTTCGACTAGCGATATGGAAATTAACGATAGTATCGTTAGCAAGCGATTTGATCGCTAAATTGGTATTAGGTAACTCTTTCCAATAATATCGTTAGCACTGTAAACAATATTATGTTCAGGATTGAACAAACATGCATAACGTCAGTTTAGTTTACTCGAAATACAACTTATGTCGTCATGACTTGACTGAGTATTTTCATATGTTGATACAGTAACATGAATTTATGTAATATATCATAAACATGTGTTTGCGATTAAAGCGGTTAAAGTAGCAGAGGAAAAGTAGTAAGTCGAATATTTCAATATTTTATGAACATCTCAAACTCCAAGTTGCAACTAAATTTTCTGTCCCTCCTACATTGATAGGCTGAACCAGAGATAAGGATGTAGGACAATTCCCATCAGAGATAAAGAGATAGGGAACTTCGCACTAATCCATATGCATTTATTCTATACAATCATGGAATGGTACAAATTTAGCTGGAATTTGGTACTTATTTCTTATGAGACACGTATCCACGTCAACAACTATCAAAAACATGGGTTTTGAGTAGAAAGTGCTGTGGATTTTAAGCAGCAAAGGTTTGGTGAATATGGTTGAGAATATGAAAAATCTTTCTACGGATTTTGATTAATTTTTTCATAAAGTTTACTTAATGATTATTAAAAAATAGTTCAGCCATAAATAGGGGAACAATTGTGTGGTAACTGAATATTTTTGTTGATCTTTCAAGCCTTTAAAACACATTATTTGCTATTTTTTGAGAGACATACTGCTCTATTAGCCCCGTCACAATCGTTGCAAAAATCAAACCACATTTGTTTATGCGCGGTGAAACATATTGTTTTTTCTGATACCTAGAAAAATTAAATAGTCGTCAAAACACTCGCGTGGTGAATTGACATATTGAATTGACATATTCAGATCGCCAGAGGGTAATGTCTTTATGAAAGATGGGAAAAATAAAATTTCCCTCATTCGGAGCAATTAAATTCGCATCAACTGTTCTAATTTTAATAAGCAAGTCGCTTGCTTTTTTAAATTTATATTTTGAGAGGTTTCGGCACTACAGTAATCGCATTAATACTTTCATCGAAACTTTTTATCTCTGGCCGAAGTCCCATATATACCATGGTCCCAATGGAGGCTGAAAAATGGGGCTTTGCAATTCTAATTCAAAAAAATAAAATCAAATTAATTAAAAATAAATGCGTACACGCCCATTCTTCGGGAGGTAATTGTTTCTTAGGTGTTTATTATGAGAATATAGAATCTGCTTTATATCTGCTCTAGAATAAGAAACTCTAAACATGTCCGATGTTATATTGGGTACGAAAAATAGGCGTGGCACTGATTGAATTTTGCACATTTTCCAAACAAACTAAGATGACAGAAAATATGTTGAATCTCATATAGATGTCTTGCCCTGCACGGAGAAGGTGTTTCCTAGCAACAATATGTAAACTTTTCTGACGCACCTATGATATTAGGTACTCCTACTACGTGAAATCGCTACTGTAACGATTTCTTGATGTTTGTCGATCTAAATGGTTTCCACAATTCAATTATAGGTCGATGGTATATTTTAGACTCCAATTTCGTACACAAAACAAGAGTTTCTGTAAGGCAACCGTTATCAATTCTACTCATGACTCTCCTGGCAGCAGCTTTGGAGGTAGGCTGACAAGCACAATCTCAGATGCATCAAATAAATTTCGAATGCCACTGCTTCTGGTCTGAGTCAAGTTCTGGTCTAGCCTGTTTAGATTCATTTCTCCACAAATATAAACAGTAGGTGATGTATCGTAAAGGTGTAATTCTAGGTGAAGCGGCATCTCTTGCAATTGGGAAAGTTCCACTTGAATACTATTTTCATACCATGATGCTCTGATTTTATGTTTGCAAAAAGTATTATATACTCTTACACAATACGATTGCAGGCATTGAGCTTCTTTTAGCTTCCGTTCTTACTTTAGTTATATGTTAAAAGCCTACTAATTTTGAACAAAGTAAACGAATGTGGAAGGATTGTTGTAAGGATCGCAGTCTCGTGTCGCCATTCTAGTTATTTTTAAACTGTTGGATTTTAAGGTTGCCATCTTGCCGAGTATTTATATGACAAATAGTTGTAGGGCAATTGGAAGAAGTTACGAGGCGATGTGACAGATATATCACATTAAATTTTGGTATCATGCGTTATTACGGAATAAATGTGGCAATATCGATCGCAACATAAATTTAATCAAAAAGAAAAAAATAACTGTCAAAGATTCAGTTTCCCAAGTTAATATTTCCTCTGATTACGTGAATTCAGAATATATCGATTAAAAATGTTTAGTGGCTATACTTTTAAGAGAATATGGTGGCGATTTGCTAGGAATCATTCAACAGTTTCCAAATCACGGTTACCGAATACGAAACCTACTGAAATCGCTGTACCAGGATTATCTAACAAGTGTGTTAAGAGTACTCCTGAACCAGTAGGGCCAGGAGCTGCACTAGACGCCGTTTACAAAGTCCCAGAATATTTTTCTTATCACCGTTTCAGTTATACAGAAGCAGAATTAGAATTAGCCAAGTACCGCTGCCAACAGCCATCAGCTCTTAAGAAATAAAAAAATGTAAACCCAAATATAAATGCCAAGAATAAACACACGTACATACATCAGTTCTAAGTTTATTTAAATATTGAAAATGCTTTAACATCACGTCACATTCTAAACGATCATTTCTAATTCTCGAGCATAAAAAATCGCCTGCTCCGCTAATTCTACAGAAGGCAAAGCTTCCTTGGGTTTGGCAGTTTTGTCCACAAAACTGTACACATTTTCGTCCATTAATTTCCAATTCCGTTTTTTTCCGAATGCAGTTACTTCTGCTATGGTTTTTAGATTTAGGCGCTTAGCAGCCTCTTTAGCAGATATCTTCTCATATGATTTCTCAATGCAAGCACCAATCTCATCGCGTACAGTATTTAAAAGGATGTCCATAAAATAATTATATATATCAGACGGTGCAGAATTCTATAAAAAGCAAATATGTAGTAAATACAATTACTAGAGAATATTGTTATACTTTTGCCTGAAATATCTTATTATAGCGGCCCTCCATAATATACTGCTCCAGAGCTAAAATCGGTCCAATATATTTATTATTTTGAATAACTTCTACAGAGAGAAGCTCCAATTCTGTATGGAATTCTGATACACGGTTTAAAGATAACAAATAGAGAAGATTCAAGCCCAGTAGTTTGTACATATTCTCAGATTCTCCAATTTGTTTTCTAAGCAAGTAAAGCGGTTGATAAGCGATAGTCATTGGAAGGCATAACCCGGATATATTTACGCACCTGTAATCGTAATAATAGCACTTTAGTTGTGAAATGTAACGCTCAAACGCCGGAATATCTTTAGCAGCAACGCTATATTCTACACCTATTTCGAGTATATTACGCACAAGAATCATTTCCGATAGTGGGAGCTTCTCATCATTGGTGGGTAAAAAGGCCAACTTAGTGAGGCCAATCTAAATTATTAAACATTTACTTTTGTATACATTTATTACTAAATCAAACAAATTTCTTACCTTTAATTTATCTAGTAGTTCCCCACATTTTTTCATATTTGGAGGCTTCTTACTCCATTCTGATTTTAATTCTTTATATGCAGATTCGATAGAACTCATACTGTTATTAACCATTACGAACAATGATATCCCAAATTTAATATCAAACTGTCAAGTTGACATTTCATTGTGTATCAACTCTTCACTATGCTATTACAATGATCAGAGTAGTACAACATATATGCCTAAAATCTAAAATTATTTCACAAATATCGTACTGGTAGATATTTGCGGTAGACTCTCATTTATATATATGATTTAAAGGATGAATTTTTTTACTGATTTTGGACCTGATTTTTAAAATTTTTGGATATGAACAGATTGTAAGAGAACAATCCAATAATTCCGCCATTTTCTTGGGGAATGGCACATTTCAATTTTCTGCAATTATTTCTGTACCACATCATAGTTCCATCACGTTTCACCTGAAGCGTCTTGGGTAAAATATGTCAAAATTCGCCATTTTCAATGGTTTACATTCTATCTCTTTCATGAGTAAGCGGATGTGTTTTAAAGAAAAATATTTAATTCGTGGGTAAATGTCATTAAGCGTTGGTCAAAATTTTCCAAGTTTAACTGCGGTTTTCATTAATGCACACTATAAAATATCTTCAAAAAAAGAGTGTTTTTTCTTTTGAATATAGAAAAAGAACGTTTGTGCCAAAACAGTTTTATCACGGAAATACTGTTTGAAGTGTGTTGTATTTTTAATATCCTGCATTTTGTGTGCATTCCGGAGTCGTGGAATTTGGAGCGCGGGAATTGTTTCCTAATTGCTGCATCTTTGGAAAAAACTTAAACAATATTTTTGCACTTGAAAAAGGTCAGAATATCATATTTCAAAAGAAGTAAGTCATCCTTTTATACATTGAAAATATGCGTTTAACCCGTCTGGTGTACAGTAGGGTACTTGTAGGATGAAATTTTTTTATTATTTAATCCAATAGAAACGAAATTAGCTATATTTAGAGATAAATAGTTAAATTGCTAAATAGCTATATTAAGTGCAATATTTTTTAATTTTAGTCAGATCGGAGGGAATTATTTGTTGTATTGTCTTTTTGACGTTTGACGAACAACCCATTAGAATCACAGTGGGTTGATTTCAGTGCCTTAGTGAGGCGGCTTATGTTGTAATTATTAACGCATTATTGATGCTATGTTTTGATTTTCTTTTAATATTTTAGATCTGTTTTGAAACGTATGAAACATGCGTGCGGGGAAGAAACCTAAAGTAGCAGAGCAAAAAAGAACACGCGCGTGTGTGGTGCGCCTGGAAAAAGTACGGGCCCCTTCTCCAATAAAGCAGAATTTGATTAAAAGACCCATCAACCAAATAAATTCCTCTACAAATAACACAAGTGTGAAATCTTCAATTTCTGTACCTTCATTAAGTGATAAAAGCGATGATAGGAAATTTAAAGGACCTCTTAAAAAGCGCCCTATTGCACCATCGTCTTCAACTCCGTCACCAAAACAAAGGGATAAGCTTTCCCCTATTAATAAAAGTAGCAAACAGATATCAACACCAAAGTTGGAGCAAAACTTTTCAGAAGAAACATCTACAGTTGCTGCTGGCCGTTCAAGACGAGCAATTAAACCAAATCCAAAGTATTCTAGTAAAGATTTAGTCACATCGAAACTAGTTAAGAATGTGGCACAACTTGGAGAAAGCCGCAAAGATCTTACTGTTGATAGGAAACGAAAAGCTTCCTTAAGCAGCAGTTCAGAAGACTTCTACAACAAAGATTCAAGTGATGCCGACTATACTGGGCTGGAGGATGTCAGAGACGATGATTCCGATTTTTCTGATCTCAACAAAGCTCCTACGCCGGTGCGTGGTATTAAAGGACGCGCACGGCCGTCAGTTCATTTGGGACAAGCACATGATCAACGAGCAATAACTCCCAATATCAAAAATTCTCCCAATTTAGCATCTTTTTCAACAAAAAATATACCCTCTCGATTTCTCCAAATGCGAAAAAATGCGGTAACGCCAACTGTCAAGAGAGAATCTGTAGAGAACAACCTGCACGCAATCCCAGCGGCTAAGAAAAGGAAATTTCTTGACAATGACAATGACGACATCATGGCAAAACGTAAAAAATTGTATTCCAGTGTTAGTAATAGTAAGAATATTTCTCCGACCTCATTGCCGAATATATTCTCAGTACATGATAAGAATTTTATACCACGGAAACATATGCTACCGAATTCGACATTAAACGGGAATAAAATATTACAAAGCCCAGCTATGAAATCTGGATCCACTTTACTCGTAAGGAAGAACAATAATTTATCGGAGAGAGGAGTAGCAAATAAATTAGTACCTAAGGCTCTCTCTAACAAAGTTCCACAGAATCCGATAGATCACCCGAAGTTGAAATTAGCAATGAAACAAAAGCCATCCTCCGCTGTATGCGCGCCGCCGAAAATAACTAAAACTGAAAAAGATCTTAATAAAACAGGAAAAACACAAAACAATTCGCCATCAGCGGCTGCGGATGATTTTGAGACAATGCCAACATTTACAATTGTCAACATTAATGACATTATTAATAAAAAAGGGGATGTACTTATTTCAAAGACCAATACATTCGGAAAATCAAATTCCAATAAATTTTCAACAATACAATTTGAATGTAATTCTTCTGATAATGATTTCGATGACGAATTAGAATTGGAGAATAAGTTACATCCAAGAAAATCTGGAAACATTAAATCTTTCCCAGTTGGAAAATTGGCTACAGTTAGAGAGAAGAAGGATTTGCCTCTGCATTCGTCCACTTTAAATTCGCAAACGAAGAAACCAGCGCAAACGATTTTAAATCACACACTTTCGAACAAGAATATGAACAAGGCCAACTCACGTTTTCCTAATGCTTCTAATGCTTCAAAGTTAACGAGTAATTCTATCAAGCCTGCTCCGCGTATCCTCAACTCAATGGTAGCTAAGAAAACTTTACCAGTTAAGCCGTTGATTGCTAATTTAGATGACTCAGCTGATGAGACATTGTTGAATGCTGACAACGAAACCGATGATGAAACAAATGCTGATCATTCATTTTTGACTTCTAAACGGCGGACATATCCCGTGAAAAAAACAACACAAGCCGGGATATCGAAAGAAAACTCATCTGCAGGAATTATTCACGGAGGAAAGCCAACAACAAACACATCGAAGACCATTGCGCCACCTCGAAAAATATCACCAGAAAAAGTAGTCATATCACGACAAGGCGATAAGATAATTAAGAAAATTACTTGCTTTGAAACATGGTATATTATCAATCTACCAGAAGATCGCCCTGCCGAAGTTGTTCGAAATCAACTCGATTTACCACTTATCAAACTAGCAAATGCGTCAAACAAAATCTCTTTGCCAAGTTCAAATTGGAGTAGTAAAGTAACTCTTTATCAACTTTCATCGGGGGTTTTGTCCAAGTCAAATTACACCGTTTACACCGGCGATTTGAGTGATCACAATATACCCGAGGAGGATCGTACAAAGTTCCAACCATCCTGCGTAATGTTTAGACGTTCATCTACAGATCGCAATAAGTGCCGGCTGCCTTATGATCGCGCAGTAATTTTTAAAAACAAAACATTCTTTACAAACATTGAGGGCAAGAATGTTAAACTTGTTGATGCTCCGCACAGAATCAGTTCATTGGCTGAAGTTGAGATACTCTTGCAGTTGGTAGATGAGTTGACGCTGCACAGCAATTTTGTCGAACAGACTACCACTATTCAATAAAATCGCAAGATTTTATTCCTATGCCATTTGTCAAGAATTCGAGTTGTTTTGTTAAACGTCTTATGAAGAGCATAAAATGTATTTTTTAAAATAGATTTAAATTAGATCGATACATTTTCATAATGTAATTGAACTACGCAAGAATGAAGTAATGCAATGTAATGTCTGTAAAGTTCACAACCATAAAAGTATATTTAATTTACAATGCCTAAAGTTGTAAACGAAAGTAAATAGAGAAGAAAATTATTCCGAAATTTTTTTAAATTAATAAATTAGTTTTATGTTTAGTTTGTTTTCGTGAAGAGAATTTACTTATAATTCATTAAATTTTATATGACATGATAGTTATAGCTATTTTTAGGGAAGAGATTTGTAAAATATAATTTAGTAAAGTGAAAACTCAAATTTGTTTTTGTTTGATGCGTAGATAACCGTGGGCTTCATATATTCGCAAATATATGAATGTGAATATTGTTGAATAAATAGTTATAAGTTAATACGTATTATATCGTAACGAGAATATTTCAGCATTTGTTATCAGATCTGAGTTTGAACGTATATCCGATTTTTTCAATATTCATTATCTACTACTTTATTATATTGCACTATTTTATGGTTATTCAAATAAAGGATCGAAATCCCCAAAATTCGTGTATTATTTACGGTGGACCCCATTTTCAGCTGGTAACTTCTCCAGGCTGTGTTCAATATAGTTTTATAAATACAAGTGGGTTAGAAGTTTTCAGTTGTAGTACGTTATATATTTTAACAGGGTCATTACCGTGTGCAATAACCAAATTGTAAAAGATGGAAATTTTAAAAAAAATCCATCTTGATTCATAAACACAAGCGAAATTAACGGAATCCATTATATCGATAGGGTTTATATGCAAGATTTGGAGGAGAGCAGGATTTCTTAACCGAATATGGAAAGCTGAAATTGGGTCATCAAGATTTAATGTAATACATTTCAATCATTTCATCAAGATTTAATGTAACACAGTAATCAGTAATACAGTAATTAATGTAATTAAAGTAATACAGACAAAAATTTAATCACGTGGTCTTGCTAGACATTAAGAAAAAAGGTAAAATATGCAATGTATTTTGTATTTGTCCGCAATTTTTTATTACTAGCTATGAGTGATATGAGTGATATATATATATATATATATATATATATATATATATATATATATATATATATATATATATATATATATATATATATATATATATATATATATATATATATATATATATATATATATATATATATATATATATATATATATATATATATATATATATATATATATATATATATATATATATATATATATATATATATATATATATATATATATATATATATATATATATATATATATATATATATATATATATATATATATATATATATATATATATATATATATATATATATATATATATATATATATATATATATATATATATATATATATATATATATATATATATATATATATATATATATATATATATATATATATATATATATATATATATATATATATATATATATATATATATATATATATATATATATATATATATATATATATATATATATATATATATATATATATATATATATATATATATATATATATATATATATATATATATATATATATATATATATATATATATATATATATATATATATATATATATTACAACAAATTTTAGCATTCAAATACTGCTTATAAATTTGAACATGCTTTAACTACAAACTTTGTAGTTCTAAATTTATATAAATATATAGTGCTAACATAGAAATCACTGGTCATTGTGGAAACTACAAACTGCAACGGGATAAGAGATTATCCATTCCGAAAAATTTTAACTTTATTTTATCAAGCGGAAATAGAGTTCCGATTGCGGCTGAAAGAGGTGCATATTTTTGTGCACCTAATGTCTTGTGGACAAAATTCGAGGCTATGTGCTCTTAAAGGCACCCACACAATTTCAGCTCATACACGTATACGCACATCGTATAACACAAATATCGGACCACGAGTTCGATATATGATCAAAAGCATCATTCGACAATTAGTCGTACCAGCACTGCTTCATTTTCGATGGATGCGCACTAGAGGCGTTTGTTAATGGATTTGAAGGAATATAAACTGTTACTAGTTACTAATCCTTACTCGTTAAAATGAATTATTCTGAATAGTTGAATAACGAATAAATTACTCTTTCCCAGATCCGCCCTGTATAATTATATTTCTTTGGAGACACAGAATTATGTACTTCGTACGTATGCTTTCCGTTCACTGACGTATTTAGTCATATACTAAGTGACTGCGTGAGTTGAGATCGGGACTTCCCAATAGATCGTCCACCTTACATGGTTTTTGCTACAAAATGCAATGTAATGCTTTGTTCGTCGATAAGCAAGAGTAAACTTCCGTAACCCGATTTAATAGTCAACTTCTAGACAGTATATTTGAAAAAGAAATTTAAGCTGCAAATTGTCTCTACAAGCCTGAGAAGTGCATTTAAAAAAACCTATAAATAACACATCGACTTTGAACACTGGGTCCGCTTTGATCCTTGATGCATCCAAAGAGCTGCACGGACTAATCAAGTAATACCAAAGAATAAAATTGTACATCCACTTTGGACTTCCATTTGTAACTTATTAGAAAAGATATGATATTACAGATATGGCTACACAAATGAGGTCAGAAACAGGGCCTGACTCGATTTGGTCCAACAAAATTAGGGAGGAGGGACGAAGTATTTTCATCAAGTTTGGCATAAACATTTTCGTTCTAACAAACTAATATGTTACAGTTAACTATTAAAAATTGTTAAAATCATATTAAGGACCTGCATGTATTTCCTATCTCACATGAAATATTTCTATAGAATGAATGAAAGGATATAGAATAAATTTGGGGTTACAATATTATTCGTGAGCCCATAGTCTCAGCAAAAATAGATATACGTTTCAGATATGGGCATTATCCTCCCACTGGTAACAGCATTTTAATTGCGGCAGTATTAGTAGAAATATCGTTACGAATAACTAATTTCGGCAAAAAGCTAAAGTTCTTAGTTTGCTCTGCTAAACTTGGGTTTCTAGCATAGATTAACGAAATGAAGTCTCATATTGATGAATCATATCGTTTAAGAGGAAGTGATTAGCTTACTCTTTATTAAGCTAAGCTTCGACACGATCGGAATTAACATCTTTTGGTCAACAATTCTTTCCTATACAATTTAGTAGTTATCGTTTTTATAAATTCAGGTATATAAGCTTTTGCTTAACTATAAATTATTGTTGTTAAAAACTAACAAATAATAATAAAAATAAGCTTTCTCTTTTAAAATTATTCTCAATTTGAACACGTCCGCCCCGTTGGTGAACTCACAATCGCAAAACAGGAACGTTTGACTTGAATTATAAATTCGTTTGAGTCGTTATATATATTCTAGGGGGGAAATTGGAGGACTTGGTCTGCTCATACACTCACAAAATCAACTAAAGCATATCTATTTCTGTGACAAATGGACCGACGCCAGCGGCACGCCGTGTCACGCCTCTGGGATAAAACGCGAGTCTGCTAGAAGTTTTTCATTGTAAAAAAATTAATGGTGCCTTCGGGATCATCTCCATATGATCATCTCCTAATTTGCTCAACACACTCGATGATAAATATGGCATTGTACTCGTTAGTAAATGCACAGCAAGCAAAAACAACATTAGACATAGTTCTCATGCATTACGCACGTGAATTAATTTCCTCTTTGCCTCTGTTAGGAAGATTCAATTTTTGTTTTTTGTTATAATAGTCGTCGCAATACTCTACATTCGTAATATGTTAAATTACAATGTTTCTATTCATTATACCCTACATTCGAAGGGTTTAGGGATATATTAAGTTTTCTCCTCCGTTTGTAACGCATTATAGGAGGTGTGACAGATATGGAAAAGTATATATATTCTGGCTCAGAACAATCTGAGTTGATTTAGCCCTATCTGTTGAAATCACGATTACGAGAGAACGAAATCAGATATGGTCATGCAATTTGGCACAAATATGCTCTATTATTGTAAGCAGGTTGGTATTGGAAATCGAAGTCGGATGATAGCCACGCTTAATTTTTATAGCTTATATGAATGTAAGCACATACGAAGCTCATTTTCTACGTTTGTAGAGTGAATTGCATGACAAAATTTTGTCCTGGAACTGAACCACGAATATTAAATTATTTTGTAAAAGTGGGCGTGATGCGCGTGTCTACTAGGAATACGAATATATCCTGTAGGTGTAGTGTATTTAAGTCTCGGCTAGGCCGAAGATAGCACTCTTATTTGTTCAATTTTCAAATTGTTTATCATTAGTTCAACATGCGCGCGCTATTTTCAAGTAAGCAAGTCGAAAAAAAAGAAGTTATGCAAAACAACGGTTAGAGCTGTGAGTGAGCGAGTAGCGCAGACATTTATATTTTTTCTATTGGTCATTTCAAATTAATTTCGCATATTTCGTGAAAATAAATGTAGCTATGAAATTATGCCGACAATATTTGTTGATACTTGGAATTGATAATGGAACATATAAATATTTTTCAGGTTTTATGAATTCTCCAACGTAACAATTTATAAAAAATTTAGATTTTAATACCATTTAATCAATTTCTTCATATATGTTGGTAAAAAAAGGGGGCTATAATCATTTTATGATTACTCGTTATTGCTGATTACTTTTAAAATGTATGTGAATCTTGCCCGAAAGGTGTTACGCAAATGCTAGCATGGAGAATTTCCGAATTATCCACAGTGCAATATTGTATTCTAAATAATGTTATCTCTCCACATAAATAGCATTTTAATTATAACTTGAAGCATGTGTGTGGCAATGTGTGAAGTTTATTTCCCTTCACTCCTATCCCAAGCGCTTCTTCCGATAACAAAATGACTAACAGAAAGGTATGTGCGATTAATAAAACACAAACGAATTTGAAAAATGGATGTGCTGGTATTTGGATCAGCAATTATTGATTTTATTTGGTATGTTGGAAGTTTTTAAAAAACAAAACGAGTTCTCTAAAAAAATTAATAAATTATACAGCTATGCCCAACGCTTACCCAAAGCTGGTGAAACATTGCATGGATACAAATTTTCAAAAGGTTACGGTGGGAAAGGAGCTAATCAATGTGTTGCAGCGGCCAGATTAGGAGCTAAGGCTGCTTTAATCGCTAAGGTGATTTATATGGTCCTTGCAATTATTGAGTAAGGCTAACATTTTAATGTTTATACCTAAGGTCGGTGAAGATAATTGGGGCGATGATTACGTGCTGAAAATTAAGAATGAAGGTATCAACGTGGAACATTTAGTACAATGTAAAGGAGAAGTAAAAGCAGATTTTGACTTACATCAATTGTTACGATATTTCAATACTTTCATTTTTGTATTTCACTACGGAGTTTAGACTACCGGAATTGCCCAAATATGTGTATCTAGTGGTGGTGAAAACCATATTGTTATCGTGGCAGGCGCTAATAATCAACTCAATGAGATTGATGTAACCAACGCAATAACTTTATTTGACAATGCCAAAGTATGATATCAATGAAAAGTCATGCATTAGCGTTAACATTCTAAATTTTAAGGTATTAATTTGTCAATTGGAAACTCCTATAAATGCCACCTTAGCTGCTCTCCGAAAGTTTCACGGTATATCAATACTCAATGCAGCACCCGCATTACCGAATATACCACAAGAAGTCCTACAAGCTGCTCAAATACTATGCGTAAATGAAAATGAAGCAACTCTTATTTCTGGCTGCTCTGATATACCAAGCGTTGGGTGAGTTTCCTCAAGGGAAATGCATTTAGGAAAGGTGTACAATTATACAGACAAGGTTTTATATTTACAGGCAGTCTAAAGTGGTATTAAAAACACTGATTGAAATGGGCGCTAGAATTGTGATCATAACTTTGGGCGCTCTAGGTGCTGTTTACAGCACTCGTATGGAAACAAACAAATTCGTTCATGTCCCATCGAGAAAAATTGAAAATGTTGTAGATACGACTGGTGCTGGGGATGCATTCATTGGTGCTTTGGCATACTACATCGCAAAATTTGAGAATTTACCTTTTCACCAACAAATTGGAGCGGCCTGCGAAGTCGCCGCATATTCTATACAGTACCCAGGAACACAGTCGAGCTACCCAACCTCTATTCAGTTAAATTATGAAATCCAAAACAAGCAGTTTTTATGGCACGAATTCTAATAATTCTGAATTAGATTACTGAAGCTAATTTATATTTTTTAAAAAAATCATTTTGTTTTTAAGTGTGTATTTTTTTGTATCAGTCGTATTAAATCAAAATATACATTATAATAATTTTGGATTTTCACTTTTTTCCGGATTTTTTTATGCCGCCCCCCACAAGAGGACCCTTTTGTGAGGCTTTTTGCTTCGCTGCTTCCATTGCTTTTTGCTGCTCTTTTTGTTTCTGTTTAAAAGCAAGATCCGCTTCATCTAATTCTTTATTATCCTTTTTTGGTGCTTTCAGTGGTTTCTTTTTACCTCCTTCGCGACCAGACATCCTCAAGAATATTCCAAATAACCGATGATAGCTCCGCAATCAACAAAGACGTGCTCTCACGTTTCTTTTTTGACGTTGTCAGCATCCCTGGAAAATTAAAAGTTTGGTAATAGATTGAACTAAAAACCCAAAATTATTCACCACAAAAAATCGTGTTTTACGATTGATAAGGAAGGACGGATTGTGGAATTTGGTTTTTCAGCATTTGTTAATTTAGGGAGAAATAAGCGGAATTGAAATAGGCGTTATCCGTCGTTGAGCTTAAAAATGAGGACTGTTTGGAAAAGGTTTAATTAAAAACCTGAGTATATTATTGGATTTCAAAATAAACTTTTGCTTGAAAACCGTTTTGTAACGTTATAATTTTTTAAATAGAACGAATGGCCAAATAATAGACTAGGATGATAGTTTCGGTCTAACCGAAGCTTATGTTGCAATACACCATTATATCCCATTTAAATTTTAAACTTTAAATGTGTCATAATATTCAGAGATCTCACTGGTGAAAATAATGTCTTCAGAAACGAAAAGACTAAGAAATGTATAGCTGGATCGCATCAAAATTGATTTTGCCTCTGCGGAAATTTGCACAACTGTTTGGCTAAATATAAGCAGGTAACAAAATATAAGAGCAGCGTCAGGAAAAATTATAAGTTTTCAACTGATGGCTCAGCATCTAGTGAAACTGGGGCTGGAATGGAAGCAGCCAAATAATTTGTCTTGTTTCTCACAAAAGCCAATGTAATTTTGATGTTTCTTCAATGAAAATACAAATTTAAAGTATATAAAGTATATATTATACAATATTTTTAAATAGAAAAACAATCACGAAACGCAAAAATTCGTTTTTCGCTGCTAAAATCTTTTCCATTTAATTATTAGTTGTGTTACTTCATGCAACCATCAAAACTTAACGTACCGACAAAGGTAGGAGTTTGTGTTATTTTGACCTGTCGCCGAGATTAATGTTTTGGGAGATTTTTAATGTTTGCAGCTTAATAGATATTCTAAATTTAAGTCCGGATCGTTAAAATAAACTACATTTCCACGCTTGTATTAGACGTGATTAATATGCAATAGTAAATACAGTTTCGATCGCTGTTTACAGTAATTTTAAACTGTTGCAAGGTACCATTTACTAAATCATTTACTTTATTCTGAAATTATTTTCCCCGAAAGATACTCTCCACCATTTTTAGTTCTCTTTTGCATTCACTTTACGAAAAACAGTGGTTTGGTTAGCACAGGGAGTGTTCGAGCCGAGTGGGAAATACAAAATTCTTCAAAAGTAATTTTTATTCCATAACTTTTGTAAGAATCTTATAAAAACTAAAAGGTACTGTGAGTAAAATTTTTGCATTAATTAGCACATAAGAAATTTAAGCTAAACTGAAACCACTGAGTGATTTGCAGTGAGAACCAGTGAGAATTTTTTAGCATTGATTTTTCTGTCACGCGGAAAGGTTATGTAACTAATTTTGACTGTTGACAATTTAATGAAAATTGATCATATGGTAGCCTATTTTGGTAGAATATTTGACAAATATGGACTAAGCAATATCTGTAGTACTAAAATTTAAAAATAATTGTAAAATCTATACTTCGAAATGAATGGACCCGCCTGGAAGTCTGTATACGTATATTTAACATACGCATACAGAAACTATCATTTTTTTCACCTATACCTAATAAAAATTTGCCTGAGGTTTTCGAGAGGAATCTGAGGAAACTTAACCTCAAAAACGTGTCTTCAAATGAATATCAACCAACATGATAATCTTTTGGATGCATAATGTAGGAATGTGTGTGTGTGTAAATCATAGCAAGGACTGTTGCGGACACTACCTGAATGTGAAGGAAGCTGTTCAGGTCGGTCGAACAATTTCGTGGCCTAAACAAAAAGCAGGCCATTAAGGGCTAGAAATTTATAATGAGTTCAAAAACCAGTTCTGTGGCTTCTCTTTAGAATTTTTGAAAAAGATTTAGAAATTATAGAATGCATCAAACAATATTCCATATGAAAGAATTCGTATAATTTTTTTCATAATAAAGAAATCGTTAATAATTTGCATAATTAAGTTTTATATAATTACTTAATTTGTATAACATATGTGTAGAAAAAAATAATCCAGTTCAATTTAAAATGTTTATATTTTCATTTAAAACACTTGAAAGTTTTTTCGTTTATCTTTAAGTCTCTCTATCTCTTCGTTTATCTTTAAGTCTCTCTATCTCCCTCTCTCGATTATCGCATTGATACGTTTTTTCGTTCCGACATTGTTTATAATTAGATTCAATCATTATTTAACATTCAGACACAAATCGAATCTCGTAACATTAACCTTGACGATTATTTTCTCTAATTTTGATCTTTGCACGATTTCAGACGTATTCAAGAATGTCTTCAATATACTTGAAATACTTTTTGGCTTGCTTCAACAAGGTGAAGTTAAGTTTATCTATTTATGTATACCAATGCTGTTCGTAGCAAGTACTTGACTTATTTCATTTGACTCGTGGTGGCATTGGACAATTCAGCCAAAGAGTGAGTCTAATGAGAAGGGGAATTAGGAATTATATATAAAAAATTAAAAAAATGCAGAGCTTTTTTTAAAATCAAACTTAATTTTTTATTTAATTCTAAAAAGAAAATATTGGGAATATTGTATGTTAAAATGAGAGCATTAATTCTATGGCAATTCATTTGTGAGCTGACGTATCAAATGAATTGAATGCGTCAGCAATTTAGCATGTGACGGTTTCGCATGGTAGTTTTGCGTCCACTTTGTCGATTATATATTTGATTCATGACGTCACGATACACGGCGTATTTTGTGTACGTATGTGTTTGTTAAGAAACCTCAAAGGAGTCGAATAAAAAACGTTTTTGAGCGTTTGCATCTTCAAACAATGATTATGTAAGGAATAAATCTTTTTTAAAAATGAATATATCTATAAACAATAATCTAATGTTAAATGAATGCCTTTAATTTAATTTTAAGAGTTAATATTAAATTTTGTTTAAGGAAAAAACTTCAAACTTCGTAAAATTTGGAAAAAAGAATACGGTAAAAAAATTTTACAATTTAAGCTTCCGGCATTTTTCTTTTTGCACAGATTATATTCATAGCAAGTATGTTATCTAATTTATCTTCAGTCGGGAAATGTATATTATGCAATCATAAAAAAGCTTTTTCAACATTTTATAATCGTCAGACCTGCGCTGAGACTTAGAAGTGGTTTTTTATTTTCAAAATTTAACCACGCGTAAAACGAATAACTGCAAATATAAACGAGAGTACGTGTCGGTAAAATACAAACAACGAAATCGGAGTAAATTAAAAAAACTATTAAGGTGAAATTTTTTAACTAAAAATTTTCTTTTGTATTGTTATCTCTTCTCAATGTAAATGCAACAACAATAATTAAATACTTAAACTAACGAAAAAACACCTACAAATTGGTTTTCTGCTCTCTATTTGCTCTTATTCTCTTTTCCCTTTTTTGTTTTCTTTTTTCTCTCAATCGTATACTCAAGGAATAAGAGTATATTCGGCAAGGAGAATTTGGAGGCTATATTGGAAAGCTTTCAACGGTAAACCCATTATAATGGATTTTCGAGCTAGTAGAAAAGTTTTGTAGTGATAATTCTCCAATAACGATTAAACCGTCGTCTGATAAAGACATTTGTTCTAGCGAGAATAGAACAAATTTTGATTGAAATTTTTCTTACTGTAATAATTAAGTTCTTCACAAATTTTTATTAAAAGTACGTTATTTTTCAACATAATCAATCTAAATAAAAGTAGTGAAATAAATTTATTTGAATTAAATTTAAATGCAGTGCTATAATAAATTAACGCGTTTATGTTATTGTTATTAAGCGAAATCAAAATAATTATCATAAATATTCTAGGCATGTAATTATGATAATAGTGGTTGAAATATATTCACAACGGTCCAGTTGTTTAACAGATTTTTAAACCACTGCAAATAGTTATATAATTCTGATTGACTGATCGAAAATTAGATTTTATTTATCATGAACAGAAAGTGTGAATATTATATTTGTTTTTTAAATTAAACCTTATTCGCACTTTGAAATCAATTTAATTGAATACTTTTGAAAATCAGATGAAAAAGGTACTGGAGTCCATCGTAATCATGATAGGAGATTTATGTCATAATGAATTAGTTTAATTCTTTCACTAAAGTGAACTTATGGATTAATTAATTTTAAATGTTTTCTATACTGCACTTGATACGGATCTGGATTACGTTTATATTACTTGGATAAAACATTTCTATATGAGATTTGGTAAAAATCTTCGATGTCCGCAAAGTGTTAACCCACCACGAGATTGTATAAAGTTATGCAACGTGATGTCAAAAGAATGTATAATAGCAATTTATTATTGAAAATTCAAAATCAATTTAATTATTAATTAGCGCATTATTATGAAAATTTTATCATTCAATTATTAAATTAATGAGCTCAAAAAAATTAGTATTCTATAATAATAAATGTGAAAGTGAAGAGTTGTTTTATAGAAATCTATTTGAACAGATAATTGTAAACTGGATAGAAATTTTAATATTTTTTATTATTAAAAAATTATATTAAAGTTCTCACTTATTTTATCAAATTTTGGATTATATTATCAGATCTATTTTATCGGATTATTTTTGCGTAATAGACGAACTTCAATTGATGAAAGCTATATAATTTTTATCATTCGATCCACTCAGATCAACTTAATTTGTTTTGTGGGAAAAATAAAATATGATTACTGGATTAAAATTCTTATCTGAATCTAAAAGATTATAAAAACCTTTGTGGAGTAAGCACAATTAATTAGATTTTTTTTTAATTGATTGAGGATGCTCTTTTATTAGCTTATTTTTTAATCTTTTTTTCTGTCGCATTTTTATTGATTTAATTCTTTTTTTCCTTAAATGGATTTTGATTCAAGTATTGAACAACTTTGTCACTGAAAATGAAATTGTTTTATTTGAATAATACGAAATAATCGCAGTAGCTTTGAGAAATCTGTATGTTTCTCTCTATTTTTGAAAAGAGCGTGTATTTTGTTACCTTTCATAGTTTTTATAAGAATTAATTCATAAATTCCTAAGAATTTCTACGAAAAGCAAAACTATTAAAAATGGGTGAAGGAGGAGATACGTAAGATCCGTATAGTTATTTAATATTTTCTAATTATCTTCTATTATGATAAATAAACTAACAATTAATTTGTAACAAACAAACAAAAAAGATGTAACATATAAACATTTGTTTGACTATTCTTTGCAGGAAAATGCCTGATTTTGCTGATCCCGTTGCTTTCTTGAAGGATTTCGCTGCCGGCGGTATCTCTGCAGCTGTCTCAAAGACTGCAGTCGCGCCAATTGAGCGTGTGAAATTGCTTCTGCAAGTTCAAGCAATTTCGAAACAAATTAGCGCCGATAAACAATATAAAGGCATAATCGATTGCTTTATCCGCATTCCAAAGGAGCAGGGTATCACTGCATATTGGCGTGGTAACTTTGCTAACGTTATAAGGTATTTCCCAACTCAGGCGTTGAACTTCGCTTTCAAGGATAAATATAAGCAAGTGCGTTGAGATAAATTGTGGGAAGGAGTGAGATTGTATGTTTGTAAATTTAATAAATTCAATTTATGTAGATTTTCTTGGGTGGTGTTGACAAAAACACCCAGTTCTGGCGTTACTTCATGGGTAATTTGGCATCCGGCGGTGCAGCTGGTGCAACTTCACTTTGCTTTGTGTATCCATTAGATTTTGCGCGTACGCGGTAAGTGAAGAATTTATTACATCTAAGATAAAATTAGTTGATTTGTAGAAAACGTTTTAATTTATTTGAAAATTTAGTTTGGGTGCTGATATTGGTAAGGGTGGTCAACGTGAATTCACCGGTTTAGGCGATTGTTTAGTGAAGATATTTAAGAGTGATGGCTTAATTGGCTTGTATCGTGGCTTCAATGTCTCTGTGCAGGGTATTATAATTTACCGCGCTGCTTACTTTGGCTTCTACGACACTGCCCGCGGTATGCTGCCCGATCCAAAGAACACACCGCTCTACATTAGTTGGGCTATTGCTCAGGTCGTTACAACTGTTGCGGGTATTGTCTCGTATCCATTCGATACAGTCCGTCGTCGCATGATGATGCAGTCGGGTCGCAAAGCCAGTGAAATTATCTACAAGAATACATTACACTGCTGGGCTACCATCGCCAAACAGGAAGGTACTGGCGCGTTCTTCAAGGGTGCATTCTCCAACATACTTAGAGGTACCGGAGGTGCCTTCGTGCTCGTATTATATGATGAAATTAAGAAAGTCTTGTAAATTATATTATTGCCTAAAATTTATTTAATTTAATATAATGCGAAGTATATCATAAATTATCGAATTATAAACTCGACGCGCCAAACGATCTAAGGATTAAATGTATGTAACAACGTGAGAGCAAAGATGATTAACCCACTAGCTAAGGTTAAAAATAAAAAATTTAAACGTATTTTCGTTACTCTTTATTTATTTACAAGAGTTTTCGCTGGGGAAATCTGCAAAATCAAAAAAGTGTAAAGACGATGGAAAGCGAATTATATGGATGATTTTGTATTTTTCTAATAGATATTTTTCTGAGTGATACACATTACTTTAGCAAATAAATACGTAAAAAATTATCAAATATCTGTTTTCATAGATCAGCCTTTTGGTTCTCAGAAGTTTGGCTCCAGAATCAGCAAAATTTTTTTTAAAACAAATTTATTATATATATATATATATATATATATATATATATATATATATATATATATATATATATATATATATATATATATATATATATATATATATATATATATATATATATATATATATATATATATATATATATATATATATATATATATATATATATATATATATATATATATATATATATATATATATATATATATATATATATATATATATATATATATATATATATATATATATATATATATATATATATATATATATATATATATATATATATATATATATATATATATATATATATATATATATATATATATATATATATATATATATATATATATATATATATATATATATATATATATATATATATATATATATATATATATATATATATATATATATATATATATATATATATATATATATATATATATATATATATATATATATATATATATATATATATATATATATATATATATATATATATATATATATATATATATATATATATATATATATATATATATATATATATATATATATATATATATATATATATATATATATATATATATATATATATATATATATATATATATATATATATATATATATATATATATATATATATATATATATATATATATATATATATATATATATATATATATATATATATATATATATATATATATATATATATATATATATATATATATATATATATATATATATATATATATATATATATATATATATATATATATATATATATAATGTATTTAATAATGTATTATATTATATAATAATGTATGTATATAATAATGTATTTATTTGATTTTAGTCTTTTAATGGATTCATGGTGGAATTTCTTCCAAATTTGTCATTTGATGTTTTTGTCATTTTAATATTCGAATGTGGCCACATTTCCAGTGACCATTAAAATATTCCTAAAGCGCTAAAGATATTTCTAACCTACACCCGAAGGGTTTAGGGTACATTAAGTTTTATTTCTCCGTTTGTAACGTGTTAAAGGTGGTGTGGGGAAAGTATATATATTCTGACACAGAACAATTTGAGTCGATTTAACTTTGTCCATCCGTCTTTCTGTATGTTTGTCTGTTCCAATAAGGATTACGAGGGAACGAAAAGAGATATGGTCATGCACAAATATTATGTCATATGTACAAATATATGTCATTTTACACAAATATTCTATTATTGTAAGCAGGTTAGTATTCATGGCTTATATGAACATATGCACATACGAAATTCAGTTTCTACGTTTGTAGAGCGAATTTTAAGACAAAATTTTTTCCTGGAACTGAAGCATGAATACTAAGTTATTTTGCAAAAAGTGGGCGTGATCCGCGTTTCTACTAAGAACACGGATATATCCTGTGGCTGAGGGTATTTAAGCTCCGGCCAGGCCGAAGATATTACCCTTAATTGTCTCTTGCTCTTCCTCGTGAGTCCGAGATCCGATAAATTTTTTATGTGCCCAAAGGCAGTGCGTTTCAAACGGAAGGACAATCTTAACATACCCTAAACGCTTCGGGTGTAGGGTATAAAAAGAATTGATTAATTAACGTCTTTAATAGAAATCATCAATTAAGAAATGTTCAAAATGTTTGGTTTAGAAGCTGCATTCTAAACTAAAATTATGGTTGGTATACACATTCATCAATTAGTGGTGAGATACTCCTATATTAGGTTGCATTCTTTCCTATTTTCTTTTCCTATTTTACACTGAGAGTTAATTAATTTTTGCAATAGATTTCGAATAGTAATTTAATTCAAATAGTATTCATTACAATTTAATTCACTTCTCGATTTTGTAATAAACGTACACGGATTTTAACCTCACTTGAAAAGAATTAAAAATGTCGAATCTGGCAACTTGTGGCACTAAATTTGTTTTCGAATGGACTGAAACCAGAGATAATGAGATAGGAAACTCTTTACCCCCAAAAAAATGTGGCAAAAACAAACCTAAATTTTACTCGACCGAAACTCACGTACAGCGGTTATGTATATGTGTGCGTAATTCACCATTTTAAATGTCACGTATGATATTTCATGAAAATATGTAAACAGTTCGCTTCGGCGACTTGACTTGAAAGCACGTTCTGTGCTCTGTTTGATTTGTGAAGTGGAGATAATAAGAAAGAGTCACGAACAAGAATATTTAATTCTTGAATAATTGAATTCTATCCAAAATAGAATGCTGGAAGGCAAAGAATTAATTTGCAATCAAGGTAGTATAAAGCAGCCTACACAAAATAGAAATAATCAAGTGAAAGACGCCACTTATTTCGAAAAAGAAATTGAAACAGGCGCGCCTAACAAATTATTCAATTCACAAGAACTCAGTCATCAAAGTAAAACAGGCTCCATACTTTTTAAAATTTACGGTAATTCTATTAAATATTTCATTTTTCGTCGCAATCGATTAATATAGTCAATTCTTTCAGATTTTCATTGATTTTAATGCGCGAATGAGCTAAACTTTCCTCTAGTTCTAACCAATTCAGAACGCTTAACAATTTATGGTAACTCACCAAGCATTATAACTCTGTTGCATGAAGTTTTCAAGAATGGAAATGAGACTAAATAATTTAAAACGTATAGAAGGCGCGAAGTAATACAAAAAGTAAAAACAATATAATGGTCGAATTCTAATTAATTTTGAATATTTTCCTTTCTAGAAAAGAAGCAGCAAAGAAGTGAAGAGAAAACATACGCAAAAAAGACAACGGAGGAAACAGTATCAAAAATGGAAGTAGCCGAAAGAAATTTATTTGATGAGAGCAGTAATAGTGAAACGGAAGAAACGGAAAAATCCTGACGGCTTTTGGGATTGCCTCATAAGCAATGATAAGAGCTTGAATAACTTGGTGTACGATTAGCAAATATGATGATTTAAAACACAGTTCTGCACTTGGCTTCAGGTTAATGTGAATAAGTAATGCGCTAAATTCCTTTAAGTGAATTGTTTTTAGTATTAGTTTAATTTATTTTATCCTCTTAGGTAGAGTTATTTCTATTAAGCAAGTCATTCTTAATTTTTGAATCACTAACCTTACACGCAATATCGTTTCATTTGCGTTTGTTTTGTTATATGTACAAAAGAAAAATATTTTCGCTAACAAATTAATACTTATATCAAACAATATATAAATACAAAGCATATACACAAGTTGAACTATAAAAGTGTACATGAAATTTAATTCAACACTATATATCGATAACTAGGTTGGAATCTCAAAACAAAGGTGTTGGGATATGTAGACGGGATTGCCAAAAGGGTCTGAGGCTGAAAAGTTTTTTGGGAACGAAGTTTGCAATTCCAAGAATTGTTCTGATTTGTTTGGGAACGTAACTGCCGATTTCCAGGAATTTCAACTAACACTAACGCCAATCAGAGCTGCATTTTGCCAATCTGTCAGAAGTTTCCTATCTCGTTATCTCTGCTCTCAGTTTCAGTCAGAGATAACGAGATAGGAAACTTCTGACAGATTGGCAAAATGCAGCTCTGATTGGCGTTAGTGTTAGTTGAAATTCCTGGAAATCGGCAGTTACGTTCCCAAACAAATCAGAACAATTCTTGGAATTGCAAACTTCGTTCCCAAAAAACTTTTCAGCCTCAGACCCTTTTGGCAATCCCGTCTACATATCCCAACACCTTTGTTTTGAGATTCCAACCTAGTTATCGATATATAGTGTTGAATTAAATTTCATGTACACTTTTATAGTTCAACTTGTGTATATGCTTTGTATTTATATATTGTTTGATATAAGTATTAATTTGTTAGCGAAAATATTTTTCTTTTGTACATATAACAAAACAAACGCAAATGAAACGATATTGCGTGTAAGGTTAGTGATTCAAAAATTAAGAATGACTTGCTTAATAGAAATAACTCTACCTAAGAGGATAAAATAAATTAAACTAATACTAAAAACAATTCACTTAAAGGAATTTAGCGCATTACTTATTCACATTAACCTGAAGCCAAGTGCAGAACTGTGTTTTAAATCATCATATTTGCTAATCGTACACCAAGTTATTCAAGCTCTTATCATTGCTTATGAGGCAATCCCAAAAGCGTTTATACGTTTAAAATTATTTAGTCTCATTTCCATTCTTGAAAACTTCATGCAACAGAGTTATAATGCTTGGTGAGTTACCATAAATTGTTAAGCGTTCTGAATTGGTTAGAACTAGAGGAAAGTTTAGCTCATTCGCGCATTAAAATCAATGAAAATCTGAAAGAATTGACTATATTAATCGATTGCGACGAAAAATGAAATATTTAATAGAATTACCGTAAATTTTAAAAAGTATGGAGCCTGTTTTACTTTGATGACTGAGTTCTTGTGAATTGAATAATTTGTTAGGCGCGCCTGTTTCAATTTCTTTTTCGAAATAAGTGGCGTCTTTCACTTGATTATTTCTATTTTGTGTAGGCTGCTTTATACTACCTTGATTGCAAATTAATTCTTTGCCTTCCAGCATTCTATTTTGGATAGAATTCAATTATTCAAGAATTAAATATTCTTGTTCGTGACTCTTTCTTATTATCTCCACTTCACAAATCAAACAGAGCACAGAACGTGCTTTCAAGTCAAGTCGCCGAAGCGAACTGTTTACATATTTTCATGAAATATCATACGTGACATTTAAAATGGTGAATTACGCACACATATACATAACCGCTGTACGTGAGTTTCGGTCGTGTAAAATTTTGGTTTGTTTTTGCCACATTTTTTTGGGAGTAAAGAGTTTCCTATCTCATTATCTCTGACTGAGAGTACGACACAATTTACAAAACACAACGCTTGTCCCCGAAACGATTTTATATTGGTGGGTTTATACAATAGAATTTGAACAGTTGGTTTGTCATCAAATTATGTTCGCCTGTTGTTAATAGGCAATCTCCTCATAAAAAAAACAAAATAAAACGTCAAGAAAATGTCAGATTGTTAAACCAGGTGCTAAAATAAGTGCGTAGTCAGATATTATAATTAAATTATTAGCCCATAAAAATTACAATAACTTCTAAATTCTTTAAAATATATCTTTTTTGATTTTTTAACAACTTCAACTGGAAAACAACCAGAAGAAAAAAGAAGAAAGGGTACTCCAGAAGTAAGTGCAGTGTTGTGAAATATTTTCCTTTACGATAACAACAAATATATGTGTAATTATTGGATTGTGCATTGTAGTAAAAGCTAAACGTTATATGCTGGTTTTGTAATAAAATATATAACTATATAAGACCTTGAGGAGATATTTTATGTTTTTTAGGTCGGGATGATTAGGTTCAAAATCTGAATATGAAAATTATGGACACGTATATAAATGCCAGAGCATTTGAGAGAGCGTAGTTGTCAAAAGCTAGGAAAATATGTTAATAATACAATGCAATAATTCGTTCATTACAATTCTTCAATTGATGAACAGTTACCTATTTAGATTCTGCTTGTTATTAAGGAATACTTCTAGAAATGTCTACAGATAATCCTATATTACCATCGGCACCCGACTTGCCAAGTACATCCTCATCTATCGTTGCAACAGATCCAGAAGTAGATTCGGATATTAGTGCAACCAATGCATCGGGAGATATATCGAAAGCCAACACAGCAAATTGGCCAACTAATGCGGAGACTACGTATGCTTTCACAGGAAGCGATTTGGGTGCTGATTCAAAGCAAAATACAACTGGAGTAGAATCAAAGGGAAACAGCAGCGAAGAGGGAACTACCACCGATAATAAAGGCTGTAATAAAAATGATGATGGGGTCAAAGATGAAAAGAATGATGAATCGATGTTCGAATGTAATATTTGTTTGGATACTGCTAAAGACGCAGTGGTTAGTTTGTGTGGTCATTTGTTCTGCTGGCCGTGTTTGCATCAGTGGCTCGAGACGCGCCCGAATCGAAAATTATGTCCTGTTTGTAAGGCGGCAATTAGTAAAGAAAAAGTGATTCCACTTTATGGAAGAAATAGCTCGAAACAAGAAGATCCCAGGTTTATTTTATATAAATCCTAATATGTGTTCAAAAATGTTCTAAAATATATGTATATCGTATTTTAATACACAGAAATAAAGTTCCACCACGACCAGCCGGGCAGAGAACAGAACCGGAACCACAACAAGGATTTCCGGGCTTTGGTTTTGGTGATGGCTTTTACATGTCCTTCGGAATTGGTTCATTCCCGTTTGCTTATTTTACCTCTTCCTTTAATTTATGGGAAAATCGACAAACAGGTGGGTTAATAATATATTAGTGGTAGAATTCGTTTCAAGATTACCACTGTACACAATTCGTTAAATCACAATTTTTATTTGTATTTGCAGGTGCAAATCGTGGAACAACGCAGTATGAAGACGAACAGCAACTTTCAAAATTATTCCTCTATCTTGCTTTCCTGTGTATTGCATGGTTACTGTTTGCATAACAGGCACAGCACCTTTCAATTATGTTGTGATTATAATAATTTCCATATTAGAGCATAAATAAATTCATTTTATCTGCAATAAATACATTGTTAGGTGTTCTTAAAAATATACGAATATAACAAATTATTATCCAAATATTATCCAAATCCTTTTTAAACTTACCCGCAATGATTTCAGTTTTGTTAGGAAATATTTCATCAAAGCTTGCTGTACAGCTTTTATTCCAGTTAGAGAACTTTTCTCTTCTCTTTCTATTAGAGGATTTATTATTTTCCAGAATTATTTATGTGATTGTAAAGGTGTTTATATATTATTAAAATTGTCAAAATAACTATAGTACTTTCTCAATTCGGTTGCGTGGATATGAGTTTTAACGATTGTATATTTTGTATTTATATTTCAGTACTATAATAAAAACCAACTTTAAATAAAATATGTCTTAATCTTAATTAAATTAATAATTTATTTAAAAAATAGATCCAAATCATCCCACAATTATAGAAACTATATCTGAGGGAAATCAAGAGCGAATTTCAAGACATTTTGCCCTGGAACTGTACCACGAATACTAAATTACTTTGCAAAAAGTGGTTGTTGACTGTGTGACCATGTGGGTATGAGCTGGAACGGCCTAGCTTCAGCCAGGCCGACGGTAGCACACTTATTCGTTCCCATTTTCTTTTGTCAATTATTACACCGAGAAAGTATTTCTATTTGCTTATATCACTTCCAATAATAGCGGTCTATATTACTCATTTGGATATTCTTTATTGTTTTTTTTTATCCGATGTTTAAGAAATTTCTTTGTGACGATTAAATAAATTGCTCAGTTAAATTAAGTTGGTTGAGGACTATGTAATATAATGTAATTTATTGACAATTACAATTGGAAATAGTTTTTCTTCACATTGTTAAATCATATATTAATTTGTATAATTGAGGCAAACTCTTAAAATAACACTAATATGGTCTTGAACGATTACTACTGTCATTTCTCATTGGACCACCATCCCGACGACCACCGCCCCCTCCCATTCCACGATTTCCACCACGACCTCCACTGTCACCAAATCGATTATATCCGCCGCCTCCACCACTTCCTCTATCTCTATTATAGCCACCACGGTCGTTGCCACCACCACCACCACGGTCGTTGCCACCACCATAACCACCACCTCCACCATATCCACCACCGGAAGCACCGCCATCGCCAACATCATCTTTTGGTGTTTTACATCTGCATATAAAATATAAATTTACAAATTTATTACGTATCAAATTCGTCGGATTCAAGCAATTCTGTTTCAATACCTGTTGCACTCATTTCTCCAGGCAAAATTTGTATTATTGCAACTACTGCATTTCCAATCACCGTCGCGTTGAGGCGCGCCACTATCTCTGCCGCCACCTCCACCACCACCACTGCCGCCCATACGACCGCCCATGCGCCCACCTCTATCATTGCGACCGGAATCATAGTCGCCACCTCCTCGATCAAAACGACCACCACCACCGCCGCCGCCGCCACCACCTCCACCGTTACCACCTCCACGATCGCGGCCGCGGCCACCACCGAATCCACCACCTCGACCACCACCGCCACCGCCTTTATTCCAATTATTCTGCCTTTGCGCCAAAGATACTTTAATTACACAACCGTTGAAATCACGTCCGTCAAACCAAGCAATGGCCGATTTTGCGGCATTCGTGTCATCATATGTCACAGTGGCTTCTCCTTTCGAAAGCCCCGTGTCTTTATGTTTGTAAAGCCAGATTTTAGGTTTTAATGTCCGCTTATCTTTCTGTGAGAGTGGCAATTTAGGAAATATTGCTTAATATTGAAAATCGAACTTTTTAAAAAGGACGAGAGACTAACCTTAATTAGGCCTATAGCTCCAAAGTGTGTCTCTATATCCATTTCAGTTGCTCCAGGATCCATGCCAGAAACGAATATAGTGTCCTCTTGTGTAACCATATCGCTGCCTCCACCGTAACCTCCTAAAATTGTACGCTCGATTAATTTATCCAATAGAGAACTTTCTTTTTTTTAATTTTTAAATTTTATAAAAATACATAATGAAAAACTCTACTGGTAATCAAAAGTTAGAAGTACATTATTGGGTAATATACCTCTTAGGCAAAGACTATCACATACGCTTTTTAGATTTTATTTGTTTACACCACAAATATTCGTTCGTATATCACCAAATTATTAATTTTTATTTAATTTACGTTTTGTGATTTTATTAATATATTGAAATGGACTCCACAGAAAACCCTGTTCATTACAAGAACATTCCTTTTTAGAAAACCTTTTTTATTCACTATTTCAAACTGTTCCTTTTCGAGAATTACTATTTGTTTCATTAAAATCTTTTTAATGCTCCAATGAATGCTCGAACGTATGTAAAAATGCTTATACATGTATAGTGTTTAACATTTAAGTCATGTATTTGTAAATGGACAAAGACTATTGCACTCACATTCCTTTTTTTGGGATTGAGCTAACAACCACAAAAGGTAGATTTTTGTAACCAAAACTTTTTATAGTATTTAACCAAAAGACATAACTTCTCAAGGACAGATTGCCAGAGATAGATTTTTATTCTTTTCCTTTCTGTTCTGTTTTTCTTTGAAAATTCTATATTCCTTTGGAACGGTTGTATTTTATTCTTCCGGTACCGTACCGTACGTAGAAGCCAATAAAAAAATACCTTCCCCTTAAAGAGAACCTCAATTTCAACCTCATAATTTAATTAATAACTCGGTTATGCATGTAATAGTAGAAATTGTAGTAAAAGAATTTTATACTTTACGCAATTCTGCTCTATTGCATTTATTTTACCTTTGTTGTAGCCGTCCTTGTTGCCGCCTCCGTTTCTAAAATAGGATATTTAATACTCTTTTAAATTATAGTTTGATCAAGGTGGTGTAGGATCTTTTTATTATTTGAATAGATTTAATAAAATTTATGTAGACACGCAAATATCGATCGCACTTAGATGATGTCGCTATCGATGTCGTTGTTGCAATAATTATTCACACATCTTTCTGTCTTCAGCTGTCTCGGAATGTTAAATTTTAATTATAAACACACAATCTAAAATGTATACTTATGCATAACGGCAACGAAATCAACCAGATATGAGTCGAAGTTTATGCTCTTTGTGTCATAACACATTATCAGTTTCAATTTCAGTTTTCCTTATACACGCGAATACCAGTGTACCAAAACCATGTATTAACCTCGTAAATCAGCCAGTACCAATACCAGAATTTGTTATATTTCACACCTCTTGTTGCATTTTTACGCCTTAAACCCTTCGAAATTACTTTTAAAATTATTGAACAGATTTTAATTCGAAAAAAAATTATTTATATTTTAAGAGGAGGAAAAAAATAAATACCTGATTTAATCAAACTGATATTCGTATACACTATTAGTATGTTGTGGTTGTTCTTCTCCTTCATAATATTTCCACAACAAAATACTCCATGAACGATGCTTACAATTACAATAAATGCGAACAAAATAATCTCTTTTATAAATAACATCGGCTATTTTTATATATTCCAAAAAATGTATGAAATCCCCACCTGAGAGCTACATATATTTTCACTGAAATTTTAATATTCCAAATAAAATTCATTTTGACTATATCTAAACCTATCAGAACTATCGAAAAGTTCTAACATTTTCACATACTTTTTCGATTTTATGGGTTGGTTTTTACTACGAAGCCAGTTGATATAATCAATATTGTTTTCAGATAATTATTGTATATAACCATTTAATATATTTGTCAAAACAAGGTGGGAATTATTTCGACATAAAATTACAGAAGATTAAGGATTGACGTTCAGAAATATTAACCATGAAATTTAATTTTACACTTAGTTTTATCACTTGAGTTTATATATGATATAAATTTACCAAAGATGTTTGAAGATTTATGTATATACCTTGAAAAAGTTGTATAAATTTACAGTTATACCACTGTTGGAATCTCTTAGTTTGTCCATGGGATTGTTTTTCTTCGACAAAAATATAAAAATACAAAGATATTTCAAAATGACTTACATACTTAAACTTGGGGGTGGCTGAAAAGAAACTTAACCACAAGACAAAACAATTATACGGACGTAAGTACAATGTAATATATATAATCCGAAATAATTTCTCCCTTTTTTTATGTCGCTCGGCCTCAAAATTAGGAATTAAAAAAAATGATCCTAGGAAACTCTAGGCTCCATTGACTTCATTTATAATTAAATTTATGATCACACGTATTCATTTAGAATTAAAGTTTTGAAATGGAGTATATTTTCGATTTTTCATAATATTTGGGTCCGGTTTTTGAATACCCAGTAATGCCAATTTTGCTATTAATCGACAAATTGATAACCGCTGTTAAAAATTTTAATTTTCGTTGTGTTGACTAAAATAGGTCAGACGCAAATTATAAGCAGTTTAATTAAATTTTTACATATATGAATTTTGTTGCAGAAATTATTGAGTGGCTATACTAAATTTAACCATAATTCACTTAAGTTAAATGACAAGTTAAATCTTCCGACTAAAGTCTCCGGTAACCTATAATCGGTTAGAGTTCATTTTTACCTAATCGAACAATATAAAATCCGAGCTTAACGATGTATCTTGAGTCAATAAGGTCTTCACAAAATCGAAAAAATTACCTGTAATAAAATTCTTAAGAGGAACTTGATAAAAGTTCAGTTAACTGACAAAATGGATTTAATTGATGAAAGTCCGAAAATAAATACAATGATGAAGAAACTTTTAACTGTAGATTGAAATTTCGTAGTTTTACCTGTTATATTAAAATTAAAGTGAGATAAAAATTGAATCTGAGGGTTTAATTGAATGCGGACAAAGTGGGTGTGATATATTAAAGACAAAATTATATAAAATACCACCCTTAAATATATCATTGCCATAGCGCATTATTTTTGGGTTCAAATCAAGTATCATAAACACACTAAAAAATCTTTAAAGTGATTTCACCTTAAGAATACACTACAAGCAATTGTAATAAATTGTTGTAAAAATATCTACAAAAAATTAATTACAGTGTAAAAGATTTGGGGTTTCATTAACGTTTTTCGGGACATAAGAAGATATTCATACAAGTTTATAACAAAAACGCTGATAAGGCTATACCGACATTGAGGTTGTATAACGGATTCAATCTATTATAAAACTTAATATATTTTTCTCGAGTGCTGTAACTCATATTGAGAACCATATATAAAGTCGGTATTCCTACTATTCGTTCGAACTGGGTCACAAGTAATAAGTTTATACATTAAAGAATATTCAAAAAGTTGCTTACCCGTAACTGCCACCTCCGCGATCATTCCAAGTACCACCACCTCCTCCATCACGACTTCCGCCACCGTAACCTTCAATGGAAATACAAATTTATATATATAAAATTTAAATAATTTGTAATTTCTATTGTCGTACCTCCACCGGATTTATTATAAGATGGCGGCGGCTCATTGTAATTTCCTTTCGGTGGCATTTGTTGATAATTGGGTGGAGGTACTGAGAAGTTATTATATCCACCACCATGTCCGCCTCCGTAACCACCTCCTAAAACAAAAAATAATTTTTTTAACCATATTAATATATTTTTATGAACTAAAACTTACGGTCCATTCTAACTTTATCTAAAATGCAAGGTGATCAATATAACACACTCCGAGAATTATTACGACCAAGCGCAAGCAGACGAGAAAAATTTATGGAAAAAATGGCGTTCATACAAAAATATACTATGAAATATAAATGACATTTCAAACTAGTGGACGATTATTAAGGTAACTACACACGGTCATTAATCCGTCTCTTTGGTATAGTCTGCATATATTATTTATTTTCTGTTGTTTCGTGTATGATATGAAAATTTTGGTATGGGAAAATAAGCGTCTAGACACTTCAGTTAGCGCTGATTCAATAAGCGGCGATAGGGAGAAATGCGGCCAACTCACAATTTTAATTTTCCTGTGCATTTTATCGGGAAAAACATCTCTAAGATGCCAAAATAGAAGAAAATTTATAACTGCCATATTACATCACAAACCTTGGTTTTATAAAACGGAAAATAATAGTTCTTATTTTCCGTGGAAATAAAGTAATATTCATGTTACGTATTGAAAATTCTCCGTTTTCATTACTTTGAGCAATAAAAGGCAAAAACAAGCATTAGACTCAATACTACATGAAAGCCATATCATACAAATATTTCGATGTAATATGGCCCTTGACTATTTTGCACTTCTAACAGAGGATATTTGGAATAGTATTTCCTATAATTCCTCCAGCTTGGGACGTAAAGTTCCTAAACGGCAGTGGTATTCTTATTTAACGTCGATAATACGCGTATACATGCGACAAAAGAAATTCTCCTACTATCTAAAACATTTTCGTTTTTCCGTTCGAAGGAGGATCCCGTTCCTGCGCCAAAGGAAAATTTCTATTTTGACCTATGCACGCTTCTTATACCCGACGAAGTCGGTATTTAAATGTCAAATACTTGGCTAAATGGAAACATACAACAAAATAAAGAACAGGAACTGATGTAGAGATAAAATTATAAATTTTCTGTTAGTTGTTTGGCAGCAAAAGGCGATGGCGCAAGACACAATTTATTTTTCTCCGTTTCCCTTATGAACCATTGTAATTTTGACACAGAATCCTGTTTCAAAATCTGACGCAATTCGATGTGTTTAATATATGAAGAAAATTTGTGTAATTATGGTCAAGCCATCAATGACAAATCATATGTTTACAAAGTTACCAATACAATGAGATTCAGTTTACGTGGTGTTTATGGCAATTTTTTATTTTTGGTTTTCTGTCGAAAGATATATTGGTCATTATTCACATTTAACATTAATAAATCGTAGTTTAATTAAATAAATTAATATGATTCAAGTTACAGATTTACAAAGTAGGTGCTTATTAATTTTGAAAATTGATTAACGATAAATTTGCTGGGAAAATTTTGTTAATACTCCATTTTCGACATTTTTAGAGATTGGAATAGGTCTTGCGGGTTTCGGGATATCATTTTTGTTCTTAGGTGTCTTGTTTCTATTTGATAAAGGACTGCTGGCCATTGGAAATGTAGGTATATGCAGAAGTGGCTCAATTTCATTGTAACGTGTCAACTACACTATTTCGTCGTATAGATCTTATTTTTAAGCGGTTTAGGATGTGTTATCGGCGTAGAGCGAACATTGCGATTCTTCTTTCAAAGGCACAAAATAAGAGGAAGCACATCATTTCTAGGTGGAATTTTTGTTGTATTACTTGGCCATCCAATTATTGGAATGGCCATTGAATCTTACGGATTCTTCGTATTGTTTAGGTAGTTGTATTTTAAAAATATTTGAAAAAAGGATGCGTAAAAGTTTTTCCTCTTTCCAGTGGCTTCTTTCCGGTGGCAATAAACTTCTTAGGGCGGATTCCCATATTGGGTACAATTTTTAATACAACGTTTATGCTAAAGGTAAGCGGCTAAGTAATACACTATTTTAATAATCGAAATATCGAAATTCCCATTTAGAAGTGCTTTAACAATATCGAACTATTAAGGTTATGTTTTCGATCTCATAGTAAATGACATGGTGGTAAAAGAAGAGGTAGAGGTGGATGCAATCCCATAGCCTTTAAAGAATTTTTTCTGTCAATAGATGAATTTTCATTGAGATGAAATGTGAGATAAGATTTCAGTTTATCAACTGGAAATTAATATAATTTTCTATTAGGACTGTGTAGACAATAACTCGAGTACCCTGCTTCGACACCATATTGAATCCGAAAATCCACAAGTGTTCGAATTCTGGTATACAGTGTTGTTTTATTGTTTCTTTTCTCTTTGACCGAAAATAAAATGAATGAGAGCCGAATCTGAAATATCGGACTGACTGGGAACATTTAGAAGTATGGAATGAAACTCCAACTGCTTTAAGATAATTAATGTATCCCGAAGCTCCGGAACTGCTTTCTAGCACGGTATTATATGGTTAAAAATATGATTTCCCTCTAATTTAGGTTTGTACCGTCTCCGGGTTGTTTGTTTTTACATTTATAAAGTTTAACAATCTTACAATTTTAAAATTTATTTTTTATTTGATTTCTAAATAAATACTTGCTTTTAAGGAAGCTAAGTATACTTTATTATTTTTTGTTTTTTTAATTTAAAGCCTAATGATTCTTATTCCATTCTTCACGTTCTTCTCGTTCTTTAACCACCTCTTTCAAATAAGGCTCTAAATATCGAAAATCTTCTTCGTATTTGGTCCACTGCTCCTTTGGCAAGATATTCTTTGTCAAAGACAAATGCAACGCACGTAATATACGATAATTACGTTCATCATACAGTTTACGGGGCAGGCGCCTAATAGCCTCCTTCACATCATTATTCTCATACAAGCAGTCGTCGTGATGCAGTCCTATTTTAGAGACATAAATTATTCTTTTGATTTTTCGGCTTGGAATATCACCCACCATATTGATTAAATCCAGACATTTCGTATGCCCATTTTCCCAATTTAGCTATAGATGTTAGAATTTACGTAACCAAAAAGAAATCCGAAAATATACATTTGAGACTGTTTGATTTACTAACTTTCCACATTTTATTAACTTACAGTAAACTAATGGACCCTTCCGTGCTACGTAACGAGACATTTTTTATTAAACTGAGTTAAAAAATTATATTTTTCAAGCTTTTCTTTCCTACTTGTATGACGTTCTACAAATAAACTTCGTAATTTTTCTCAAAGGCAATTGACAACTTGTAAAAGCAGTCTATAGACGGATCACATTGTCAATTCGCCGCTTCAAAACTGCCTTGACGTCTACTTTTTAGGCGTTTTCAAATTTCACTTAATTTTAGGCGTTTTCAAAAGCCTACATTAAGTGCCCCATTACATAGCAGACAGTAGTGTAACTGATCAAATTTATACGTATTTTTCTATATCTTCTCAACCACTTTTCTACATTTTTTATGTCACTGCGACTGACGTCGCGGGCAATTCCAATCAGTTTACGGGAATTTACGAATGCCACTGCGGCAGTGGACAGTGGTTTTTATTTTTGACCCGAGTTTTTCGATGTGAAGGGTTCAAGCTTATATGCCCAAAGAAGCAGTGCTATTATAAAATGTGTTTTTAAAATTAAATATTAGTGAATTAAAATGTATATTTTTTAGATGGAATTTGAAAAAAATTGTTTTTGTTTTAGCTAACGCAGAAACTTGGTGGTGATGCAAATCGGACAACTGTATAGTAAATATGTTTCTATGGATGGATTTATGTTAAGGTGATTTATGTTTACAAGTCTATATACCAAACAAAGAGAAACGGATATCCTGTAAAAAATTTTAAGAATAAATTATATGTCAATAAATAAAACTGTAAATTCATTACTTATAGAAAAAATGCAAATTGTTGTCATAGAAGAAAATTGTTTCAATTCTTAATTCATTTACTCAGAACTGACAACGCTGCGGTAACCAGTGTACTCGTCTATCTTATACACTAATCGTTAAATAAATGATTGTTTCGCGCTGGTTGGTACCGGTGGTAGCATCCCACCTTCCCGAAGCAACTATGAGCTATCGTAAAAGGTGTAGTATTTTTCTATGAGCTATCGTAAAAGGTGTAGTCAATTTTGTCAAATTTTCCTACCCTTCGGTACAGTAACCAGTGCAGTACAGTAACTCTACGGTAACCGTCTATCTTACGTTTTTACCGTTAAATAAATGACCAGTACCGGCGATAGCATTCCCCTTACTAAAGCAACTATATTAAAAATGAAGTATTTTTGAGTCACCTTCCTCAATTTTTCCTAGTCAGGAGTTGTAGTTGGTGATTCCTGCAAATTTAAGGATTTGTTCCAAGTTGAGAATGGTCATCACATTAACTGGTATTCGCACACTATATAACGTTCGGAAGCGCAATAGGAGGATGCATATGAAACGTCGTAACACCAGCATGCTGGTGCGAAGGAGTGCTCTTTCAATCGTTCCCATTTCATGCTCTAAATATGTATCATTACTATAGCGCAATTCAAAATGTACTAATTTATGATTAATTTAATCGGTTGATTAGTTGTCTGTTAATTCCCACAACAATGTAAAATGAATTTCAACTTAAACACACATTTCGCACGTCCATGATAGTAATATAATCTGACTATCACTGATCATAGTAAAGACTCCTATTTCTTATATGTCCAATTTCCAAGGGTTACAGACGATATTCTGCATTAGAAGTGATAAAAACCCAGAAGCAATAACTGGTTGCGAAAATACTTGCGGTATAAATTGTATTATATAAATATTTTGCAAATAAGAAAACAATAGCCCAAATCTTCCCCAAAGTAAAAGTTAGAATGTTCCATGTAGAATCCGTTTAATAATATCTGACGGCGATGTTCGTTCTTCGGTTGATTCTTCTTGGACTTGTCTTCCACTCCAGAATATCCTACTAAACGAGGGAGACTGGACCTTTATTGAGAATAAATTCATTCGAACTTCTTTGGACTGCAATTCGAAAACAGGTTCTTGATGTTCCAAATGTTCCAAATAAAGACTTTCTACGAATATTACGAAAGATTATTTAATAGTATTATTTATTACTTGATTTACTCACCTATTTCAAAAAGGCGTCCACTTAACCATTTTATTAGAATTTCCAGAGGAAATTCAAACATTTGTTTTCGCTTCAGTTTTAATATGGTTTCAATTAAGAATATGCAAAGACGAAGCTGAAAGTTAATTTCAATTTAATATATATATAAATCTGATGACTTCGCACAATTTGGAATTGCCGCTATTAAGAGCCGCAATGAATTTAAAAACTCAACTCTTATTAAAACAGGAAAAAGAATTATCAATAGTTATTAATTATGCAAACTAAGCCATGAAGTATAAACGTATAATGATATTATTAATTTATATTATTCTTTCCTAAAACAGCGCTTACCGCGGTAAAAACGGCGTAATACACCAATATCGTTGGGAAGAGAAATAACAATAAGGTAAAAAACATGATAGCCAAATATAATTGACGATTCATATAGTTATATGATTCCACACGATCTGAAAAGTAATATTAAAAAATGTTCACTTTTTTAAGATACTTAATAAATGAAGGATTACTATTTAATAAGTTTCGGCGTTTTCCGAGCACTACCTTCCATAATACTTGTAATCCCCTTATTTCGACTTTGTATAATCTACGAATAAAATACATTAATTCGTAAAGGAAATTGTAATTTAATATTAAATTTTTATTCATACACAGCCGAATACGTGTAAAGACAATAAGCATGCAATCCAACAATTGCAATCAGATCGGATAGTAGAGCCAGTTGAAAGGAAAAACCCATAAAACCCAGTAGAGCTATTGGTACGAACAGCTGGCGTACTGCTGGTTCAATTAAATCTATAAAATTATATATTACGAAGTTAAACGAATTTACATATTTCTCACTTGTTTTAAGAATATGTAAATACTTAAAAATGTTGCCCATAAATCGATGTGATAACTAAAGCAATCCAAAAGAAAGTTATTAAGATGAACATTCAACTTAAGCCCAAACGGACTCCCTTTAAGACTCCATAATAATGCCCGTACATCACTAATTACAGTCTACAATATATTGCACAACAATGAATAAAGTTTCAATATTTTAATATCCTTTTATCCTTACATGAGTCGTCTGAATCAAAAAGTCTCCAGGATGAGAAATATAGAATAATAAGAAAACCATTACACAGATTCCAAGAAATTTATCCAAAATTAAATTACAGCTTTGTTTCCTGTAAGATATATAAATAAAGGATTACAGTGACCGGAATACGATATCCTTACTCACCCACTGCTATTAGCCTGTTTCCATTGTATGTAGTGACTATAAATAACCGTTTTCTGAACACCAAAAGCAACGGGGTTTGATTCCATTAGAATTATGAAAAATTTATCAATTATATTTAAGGGTAATTTGAATCCATACCAAAGACAATGAAGTGCACTACGATTTTTTCCCGAACCAGAACGTTGATATAATTCGCAATTTTTCAACTGATGGAATAGCAACTGAATATCATTGTAATTTTTTGAATATTCTGCGGCATTCTGTCTGGTGTCTTCGATGGGTTCACAATGTAATTGTAAAATTTTACTTATATCGTACAAAAATATGTTGGCATGCGTAATGCTTGATGATTTAATACTCAACTCATAAAGATAAATATTTGGTGTGTCTAAATCGTAGCGAAAACCGAGTGGAAAATCTTGACAATTGATTTTTGCATTCCGGCTAGTTTTTCTAATGCTACCCAAAAGTCTGAGGTCTTTATAATCTATAAAAGAATCCATACCATCAGTGCCCTTTTCAAATGCAATTTTGTCAGCAGCTGTGACAAAATATGAAACAGATTTGTTGTCGGCAATATGGATTTCTCCAAAAATATAACAATCAGACTTTATATAGAACAATTCTGTAGGTAAAAATATTTTAACAGCCATTTTGTCTCTATAATTCCATTGTACTGGTAGTTCTCTGAATAAAAGGTTAGTGGAGCACAGGATATTGACCGACACTACGTTTATTTATAAAATGTGTGAAATGTATTCAGCATCATTGCATACACTCATAATTGCAACACTCCATTGACAAGGCAGCTGAGGGGTTTCAATTTCCGTTTTCTCCACACATTCTAAACACATTGTGAGAACATAAGCAACAACACCAACTCAAAATTAGATGGACTTTGTGGAGATCGAGAAAACCTTCTTGCTCACGAACTAATTCTAATTTTGACAGCAAAAAATTGTTATTGTTCTTATTTGTTGTGCTTCTCTAAACATTTGCTGTTTTTAACATTTGTAATTTAACGGTTGCTGGAAGGTGTTACCAGAGGTTAAGAGGTGGGACTCTCGTACTAAACGGTTTTTTGGCATATATACAAGTATAAGTACAAGTTTCACTAGAAATTTGTAGCCATGCCAACGACACTCGCACGTGCGTTATTGCACTATTATCGATTCTAAGGAGGTTGTAGGTGAAAAGCGATAGAAAACTTGAATAAATTCATTGAATATCAAATATATTGTTTCTTAATTTTTAATAAAATGATAAATAAATAATGATTCAGAAAACGAAAACCCAAAATTAATACAGTTAGCATTTATTTCATTATAATAAACGAGAAACCGAAATAAAAATTACTTCTCCGCTATAAAACGATACTCTGGTAATTGTATTTCACTGTAAAAAATGGTGGTGTATTGATATTAAAAATCAATTATACAGATCTATAATTTTCTTTAAAATTTTAAGAATTATGTATTTCACAATGACTTTGGGGTATCGTCCATCTTTGAAGGCTCCCATCGATTTCCTTAAAATAAAGCATACCACTATTGAATACGTTTGGTGAACATTATATAGAAATAGAAGCTGGGCCAAATTTTTTTAGCACGCTCGATAATATATATGGCGTATTACTCGTTATACGCACACCAAAAATGAACAACATTGTACGAGTTCTCACACATTGCATCAGTGAATTCAACAGACTAAAAAGTTATCAATATAACAAATTCCCGATTGCAGCTAAGAGTGTCCCATCTCTTTATCTCTGGTGCTACTATCTCCGTTAATTTTATGCCGAAGGATATGTTGTCGGATTAACATGATTACGGTCGATTGCGAAATTTGTGTTAAATAGTTGAATGTCACTATGAATTTGTATTTCGCCGCATAATTCTGACATCGGTATACACGAACGTTCTACAACACTACATATTTATGATCACCCGAAATTGTTTCTTTCTATGTGAGGCACGTGCTATAATTAAGCAAAAGTTTTCTGCTCCTGTGTTAATTATTTGGTAAAATGGTAAAAATACGATCGAAGCTAAAGCGACACCCTAATGGGAAAAGTTGGGGTAAAGGGCAGTCTTCGGTTTCGAATCCATCGCAGATGAAGCATCGCTTGAAAGCAAAATCTCGCTTTTTCCGCCCGAATCTTCATTTAGGTGATATTTATATTGCCTTTTCGTCTCAATGATTAGAAATTCACACATTATTTTTTTTATAAGCAGAACCTAATGCAAACTCTGGCGGATTAACACAAGAAGCAGTTTTAAAACATGAGCAGCGTCAAATGTACAAGGATGAAGTGACGACTGTCAATGAAGTTTCTTGCGATTTGAAGTCTTTTAAAATCAGCGAAGATGGTGAAGCCGATGAGGACATGTCGGATACACAAAGTGGAACGTTCAAAACGTTCAGGACATTTGCATCAAACTACAGTTCATGCACAAATATGAGTTTTAAGAAATTACTGATCAATTTCAGAGCATCATCAGAACTACATAAAGAAATGTTAGCCATTCTGACAGCACTTACTGAGATTATAAAAGAACGTGGTGGAACGGAATCTTCAACTGAGTATTATATTTTACTAATGGAACAAATTGAGTCCAGCACAGAGGAAAACGATGTTGTTGCGGGTATTTCATTATTGGCAATGGGCATCAAATCCGTGCCTACAGCCGTTTTGCGCAAAAGTTTCAGTTCAACCGCACAAACTCTAATGACGTGCCTCGAGCGTTTTATGGAGTCGGGAAACTACTCGGTTATACGGAATATAATTGGTTGTTTCTCGGTGCTATTGCGTGCACAAGACTATGCTGCCTGGACACACAGCTCAACTTGTAAATATGTTGATGCTATTCTATCGTTTACCATATATTCCAAACCTAAGGTAACGTCATCCGAATTCTAATTTGAAATATTAATTTTTTTAATAATTTAAAGAAATAAAGCGCAATAATTGAAAATATTAATAAATTTGTAGGTGAGAAAAGCAGCTCAGCGTGCTATTATTTCCATTATACTCGGAAGTTCATTTATGATGCCCAAGCAAGAAGAAACACAATCAGACCCAAAGCTGATGGAAAATGATTGCTCTGCTGAATTTGCACACCGAAAGATATCTTTTCATCCTGCTGGGGAACGTGTTGCAAAATTTTGTCTTAATCAATTTAAGCCTGATATGTTGGTGAACTCGCAAACTACAGTGTTGCATACTTTAACTCTGCTCAAGGATACAGTAAGTGGCTTTAAAATGAATGACATCCGGTCGGTCTGTGAAAATCTGCTCTCAATAATGACCGCGACAAATACACTGATACGAACTAATTGCTTCCAAGTTCTGCATTCACTTTTCAATTCGCGCACAACGAATTTGGGCGATAATTTGTGTGCAAAATTAATTGCTGCTTTGTATGAATACCGGCCAAATTCTTTAGATATACGACAGACCTTGGCTTGGTTAACCGTACTTAAGGAAGGCCACATACATTTAGCACAGCTCAATTTGGCCTCTTGTGTAGCGGGTCTACCAGCATTTGTGGACACTATTATTAATTTATGGTTGTCAGATCGTGTTGAAATTATTGTGGGCATATCCAATTGTGTTAAGGAAGTTTTGTATGAGTGCATTAAGCCTGCATGTACTACGAATGACTTGGCGACACAGCATCGCAATTCAATCGTACGAGTCTTAAAGCTTTTTGGCAAAATGTTAAATGCACCTTTCGGTGACGTCACCAAGTATGTAATCCTTACGTTCTCTATAATATTTGAAGTCTGTGGTGGTAGTTTTGGGTAAGTTTTTTAAAGTGCATAAAATATAGTATAGCTTTGATTACAGATTTTATATAATTTAGCGACGAACTGGTTGAACCACTTACAACGCTTGCTCAACGATATGATGTTCAAAGTGCTCTACGTGTGCAGATTGAGCATGCCATTATAGCAGCCATTAAGGCTATGGGTGTTGAACGAGTACTTAAGAGCATACCATTGCAGGATATTAAAGGCGACGTGCTGTTAGAGAAGTCTTGGTTGTTACCTCTGCTTCGGGAGGGCACTATTGGAGCCACATTCAAGCTGTTCAAAGATGTTATACTTCCCTTAGCACTAAATTGTAATAGAAAATGGAATTTATATGCGTCGGAAAAGCAGACCGCATTGGCACATACGTACGAGTTACTTTGTTGTCAAATATGGGGTCTCTTTCCCGGATTTTGTCGACAGCCCAAAGATCCAGAGAACTTCTCATTGATTGCACCGACTTTGGGCAATGCCTTAGATAAAAATCCTGAGTTTCGTGCTCCAATTTTCGATGGCCTAATTGAATTGATCCAGAATGAAACTCAGACCGAGATTCATAAAATTTTGGAAAAATACGCTAAAAACTTTCTTCCTCGCTTATTTAATATTTACGCACAAAAACCAAACGGTACTTATGAAACCGATTTAAGGAAGAAATCCCTGGAAGTTATTAAAGTAAAATTAACAAATTTTATACTATTATAATTTTTTCTTCAATTTTTAAATTTTTATGCAGTTATATTTAAAGAAAACACCAGAAAATATTCTCAAGGAACTTTACGAAACAGCGAAAACTCAACTGACTAACACAATTCCTGGCAGCTTCGAATATGATTCGATCCTTGATATTACGGTTGCTCTTGTTATTTGCCAATCCTGCGAAGTTATACGCAATTTCTTCGAGTCATTCGTAGTGCCGATATTAAAGAACGATGGTTCTAAATTTATAGCCAAAGACGAACAAAAATTAAAGAAGCAACAACGAAAAGTTTACGAGTAATACTAAATGATGACAATTAGTATTCTTCTATAATACTCATTGCGTTTTTTAGATTATTGTTTGAAATCTTGGTATCGGAGGTTGGTTCGTGCAAGAAATTCAGCCAAAAAAATATGGTTGCAATACAGAATTTATTGCAAGATGCTTTCACTACCAGCTGCAGTGTCTGCCAAGCACTACGTTTAAAGTAAGCCACTATTAATTTATAGATAAAGATCATCCTCATTATTATTTTTTATTATTCAGATGTTTGAAATCCTTGATTGAAAATCATAAATCTTTAACTATTAACGATAAGATTATTATGAAAACTATACCAGAAGCTGTTATACCGTTTAAACAGTTTTCTAATCGAAAGGAGAATATTTCTGAGGAAATTATAAAACTCATAGCGAGCATGTATCAGGTAAAATTAATTGCATCTGAAATAATTATCCTCAAATATTATTTAATAAAGTTTACTTTAGGAAGCAAATAAATTAAACGACTTGATAGACATTTTAATGGCTGGTTTCGCTGGTGATGAGTCCTTGATAACGAATACCATACTCGCTTTTCGCACCGTCATGCAATATCAAGGCAAACATTTAACCCCTGCAACGTTGGAGTTTCAGTTAGAACAAGTCCTAGTTTTTCTCGTGCAAAAATCTCGATCTCAAGCTGAAGCTTCAGTGGCTTTTCTAATAACTTTTATTAAAGTAATGCCTCCACCTTTGGTTGCCAATCATTTGAAAAGCATTGTAAGTATTATTGATTTGCTTTAATATCGCTCTTATTCCACTCGAAGTTTCATGTGACCAAAGGTCGACCTCGCGCTTCCACGTTTGTATTAATAACTGAAAGTTCAGATAATGAAAGAAATAGAAATCTTATGGTTATAGATATCGATATAAAATTTAACAATGAATCTTCATTCAAAAGTGAAGCGACCGAAATGAAACTGCGACTAGGTTAGAGGTAAATAATTAATCATTAAAATTTTTTTATATAAGATGCAAAGCCTCTCCGCCATGACCAAAGACACCAAACGTTATTGTCGCATTCAGATTGGTTTTCTGTTGAAAAAGCTTTGCAAACGTTTCACTGCGGAAGAGTTAATTAAATTTGTTCCTGGTGATGATGAAGTAACACATCGTAGATTAAAAAAAATTAGGAAACAAATGCGCCGTGATACAAGGAAGAAGTTAAACGATGAGTCAAAGGATGGAGGCGATGATAATTCCGATGACGAATTCCTTGGTCCTTTAGAAAAGAAGAGTGTAACGTATGTATTCAATGATGTCTCCGTAAATTTGCTGGATTTAATTAAATTTTTAACATTTTACAAGCAGTATCGACGATATCCTCAGTGACTCAGAATCAGATTTGTCGGAAGATGACGACGATAGGATAAAAAGAAAAAAGACTGCACCGAGTGTATTTATACGTGAAGATCCAGAGGAGATTGTCGATTTAGCAGATAGTAAATCCATAGGAAATATTTTAAGTAAGTTGAAAGAGCTACTGAGTATTTTATATTCTTCATCTACTTTACTGGATTTTTATGTAACATTTTTCCTTCGATGTCTAGTGAGCCGACCTGACGTCCCCGTGAATAAGGAACATGCAAAAAGCAAAGAGAAGGATATCAATCGCGGTTTCAAAACAGCAGACGATGGTAGACTGATTATAAATGACGCAGCGTTACGTGGTTACGGTAATGAAGAAAGCAGTAGCAGTGAGGACGATGATGATGGTCTAGAAACAAAAATAGCACCCAAACGTGGAATGGAAAGTGATTCCAGTGATGGTATATTTATAAAAATAATTATGAATATATTTCAATTAAATATTCATTTTTTATTTATTTAGAAGAAACTGAAAAAACTGCAGCATCAAAACGTGGTCGAAAAACTGATGATATTCTCAGTATGCGCTCAGGTAAAGGTTCAACTGGCCGTTATACCACCGGTGGCAAGGGTATACATAGACCTTTGGGAGGAGCTGCATCGGTTAAATCGGGTTATTCAGCAAAAAGCAACAAATCTGTCAAAACTCACACGGGCAGTGAGTACGCGAACAAGAAAGCAAAGGGCGATATGAAAAAGAAAGGCAAATTAGATCCATACGCTTATATACCATTAAGCAGAAATACTTTGAATAAACGGTGAGTGTAGGAAAAATGAAATTAAAATATGGGAATTTAGAATATCATCTTTACAGAAAACGATCCAAGAATTCCAGAATCTTTAAGAATATAGTTGGTGATGCAGGCGCAGGAAAGCTCAAAGGTGTGCGAAGTAAATTGAAAAAGAAATATAAGAATTAACGGAATATTGAGCAGAGTTATTAATGACGGTCTGGCCAGTCTAAGCTCTGAAGATAGCGGGCAATTTTTTAAATGTTTATTTAGCATTCAATAGAATTATAAATATATAAAGGGCTAGAATGAAATAAAACGTAGGCGAATACTTTTTTAAAATAGATAATCTGCACTTTAATGAACTGGATAGATCTAAGTATTTTTTTCTCACTAATTTCCCAAGAATTTTTTAATAATTCTCTCTTAACATGCTTATAAAACGGTCCATATGGCCAGCCGACCTGTTAATAAAATGGCCCACATTATGATACTGATAATGGTCATACCCTCGCTTTAGGTGAGGTATAGTATGAAATAAGGTTTGTTGTTGCTTGTTTATTGGAAACAATTCAGATACATATAAAATACGATTACAAAAAATTAATACAAATACTCAATGCATTAAACAAATCCGAGTCTTCTACGATAAGCTTCTGAGTGATTTAAATTACAATCCGCTTTGGTCAATTCAATTAAAGAATACAACTTGATATTCTTAAGTTACAAAGAAAATTCTTAGAAAAAGAAAGCCTTAAAAAAGTAGACGGAGTAGTAGTTGTTAGTTGACTAGAAGACGATGACACGGAACTAAGGACTAATATCCCAATTAGGCTCAACGAATGATTGAACTAAAATATCTCGCGTTATTTGTGTACTACGAATTTAGTAGTATAATCTGATTCCAATTGTCATTTTTTAAAGAAGTGATGGAACAATAAATTCTAGAATTTTCTTCCAGCTCCTCACTCTTTTACATATTATTTTGCTTATTAAACGTTAAATATGGTGGCTCTTATTTTGCATTTAAAATCAATTTTTTTGGGAATTTATCTCATTTTATCTTAAGAAAACTTCTAATTGGAAACAGGACATCGTTTAAAGGTGCTATTTGCCGGACAGTTTGTTGTCCTTAAATGCTTGGCCTCACCCTCAATGCTCTAAACACGACTACACTCCCCTGAAATTCAATTTTTATATATAACTAAAATCCAAAATAAAAACACAGTTAATAAAATGTCGAGCGATTACAAATATTCCCAATCCCAAAGTTATAATTATAAATAAATTTTAGAACATTATTGCAGGGTATGTAAATTCTCACTGCTCTAAGGCTCCTTGCGTCTCTTATTGCTCTTTCTCGCTAGCAGCGTTGAAGTTTTTCCGGGTGTCTCGATTGACCTTTCTCATAACAATCTATTCCTTTTTTTATTGTGAGAACCCACTGAAAAACTTAGACGCTGGTCCTGTTTAAAGGCGAGAGCGGGTAAGAGCTAGTCAATTTTCGAAATACTTTTTTTCAATGTGCGTTGAAGTCCATTTTCCTTCTGGATCCAGTTCATTCATAGTCTCTTCATAAAAATGTAGCTTGTTTCGATCATCTATTAAAATTACTGTGTGAGTTCGGCTTCCATAGCCTGCATGAGGTATTATAACATTGATTGCGCTCAGTTCTTCACCCCAATTGGGTGCACGTCGTTTTAGTTCGGGATCAGGCCAACATTTTTCTCTACATTTTAAGAGTTCGAAACATTCTTTAACGAGTTCCTTACGCGTTGATACATTTTTTTGAATTTGTGAGTGAAAGTCTTCGACAATAGTCTGGAAACGCTGTTGACCAAAACATACTTTTTTAAAGGGTGTCGCAGGTAAACTGTTACCAAAACCATAACAATGACGTTCAGGGAAATGTTGCAAGCTCGCAGGTGTGTTACTGCAATGATTGATAGTTGCTGGAAAGTTCGAAGCTCTAAAAGAGAAGTTGTCAGATTTTAAAATTAATATTTTCCTTCGATGGTAAGTGTATCTTACGCACCCAATTTCTATAGATACAAAATTGAAAGCATTGTATTTAGCACAATCTGATAGCAATCGCTGATTATAGTTCTCGATAGTGCAGCCTTCGTAGGATTTCACGAAATCCGAAACAATTGATCCACGTCCTAATAAAAAATTATTATTTTGTAATGCTCTTGTTGTTGTTGTTGTTAATGTGGCTAAAGAAATTTCAGTACGATCATTTGTGATGCTATTGTAGCCCGAGTGCAAAGGAGTATTTGACTGTGCTTCTTCTTTCGGGAGGGTGCAAAATGAGCGATTTTAAAAGCCACGAAGGATTTTACAAAAACCGATACGAAAAATTTTGCGTTAAAAAATTGAAGATTATTTCGTGAGCAAGAAACCAATTATTTAAAGAACGATAAAATAGACAGCCGCAGATCGAAGGATGTTGACATGAAATGAAATGTATCGAAAAAGTCAACTTAATTTATTATACCGTATTGCATTCAGGCAAACGTTTTTTTGCCAGAGCTCTATGCTTACGGTGCGTGAACCTTATCAAACCATTTCTCAACTTACCAGTCGCATTTTTGTGTTTCGGTTCGCCTGTCAGATTTAAAAGGGCACCAATTTTGAAGATTCCTTTATAACCGCCAACCGCTAACCACGTACCGCCCTCTCGACCAGGCTCCAAATCCACACCTGAGCATGCAATTAGGATTGAAAATTGATTTCTATATTGGATTGTATTTTTATTGAGTCTAACCTCCGTAAACGTGCTCTGCATCTGCCCACTTGTCCACTTTTAAGGTTTTGCGAGCGTAAAACTCATCCCTATTCGATGCCAAAATTAATTTAAAAGCACCTGGCTCAGGATTTGAGTTAGCATAGAAAAATATCACACACATTCTTATATTATATTATGTATGGTTAATTGAAAGCAATTTAATTGCAATTTAAAACGCAGCTTATTCTTCTTGGCATTTAGATCCGAGCTGATAGACCTTTGACTTGAATTATTTGTGCCAAAGCCTTTTTTGTTGTCATAAATTAAAAAAATAACCTTTCCACCAGTGATAACAGATTGTCATACCCGCAGTATCTCTCAAGTTTGCAGCCAGTGATAAAGAAATACAATCGCTTCAATCGCGGATAAGGGGATCCATCCTATCTATACACATGCATATTCTGTTTATTTAACATTTACACCCTTATTCTAAGAGACGAGTCGAGACGAGACGAGCAAATTTTTGCACTGAAAAACAGCTGCTAATCAAAAAACTCGTCTTTTGGTAATCCAAGAGACGAGTCGTTATTCAACTCGCTTGTTACGTCTTTTTTCCTCGTCTTTTTGGTAATCTAAGAGACGAGTCGAGTCGCGTAATTCAAAAATCTCTTCTTCGGCGAAAACTTTTGTACTTCGCCGGGAAATCGCGGCAAAGCGAAAAGCAAAACTTCAAAGCACCAACAGCAAATAAGTGAAATTAAAATATTAGTAATGTTTAATTCGTATGTTTATGATTTTGACATATAGATGTTTTTATTTCAATTCTTTTGGATAACCTTAAATTTATCTGTTTTTATTTGATGAAATATATTTTAAGGAGATATGCGATATATTTGCATATCCATGACGGTATTCCAATTTCTTGTTTGCGCTTACACATTATAGGGTATTGCAATTAATCATAAAAATATAAATAACAATACTATACAACAACACCGTGAATAAAATAAGCCAAGAACAATATTGAAAATATCATGCAAAGAGCTCGTGAGCTAAAACATCTGAAACATGGGTCTCAAACAGCTTCTTCCAGTTGCGAATTGAGAGTGTCGTATCTCTATATCTCTGCTCTCTATCTGACATGTGTATTTCACTAAACCTAACAAAGAATTTCGCAACTTTTGCCGGGAATTTTTTATTTCGCTGCCAGAAACATGTGTTTTGCCTAGCTTTTGTGACTTGAATCAAAGGGTTCCATTCTGCAATGTGTCAACATATAATATTGGAAATTAAAAAATTGGTAATTCCTTCGTGTGTTCGAGCACCTTATAATTATAACGTATATATAATTTTGTATTTTATATATTTCTATATTTAGTAAAATATATTATTAATGGGTGTATTTAAAAGAAAAAACTTTAAAAATACTAGAGTGGCCGAATAAGCCGTCTGTACCTTATTTTTTTAAAGTTCAATAACCAATAACAAACAATAACCCAGTCTATTATGAAAAATCTTTAATACAAAATATCAGTTTTTCTGTTATAAATTCTAATACAAAATCTGAAAATTTCAAGTGTCAAATTTTCTTTTATGTTTTCCATAATTGGTATTCCGTGTAACATAATCTTTTACAGAATCTTTTATTATCCCCACCAGAATAAAAGTCGAAAATTTTTTATTTTCCAGGTAAGGATTATTTAATCTTTCGTGAGCTCCACCTTATAACTGACAGAAAAAAGTGAAAAGTATGGATTCTATAATGTTTAATTCGATTTTAAAGGCCCATTGAAAACCTTATAAAAAATCAGGATATATTGCATGACTTTTTTCAATTTTATTCGATGAATTTTATGATAGAGGATAGAATTATGTCAAGCTGAGTGTAAATATAAAAAAGACATGTGTTCAAGGAAGTACTCTGTGGCTTATAGCATAATTTGGAAGACATATGAAATATTGAAATTTGTCTTTATTTACGATAAATTTCATATTAATATGAAATATAGAAGTTTGTCTTTATTGACGAATGATTATATCTGCTTAATTTGGCGCTCACTATCAGAAGTAATGGCTACAGAAATTTAATAACATTTCGGAGGATAGATAGGAAAAGTCAGCATAACAAATTGACACTTTGTTCACTTTGAAATTGAAAATTGCCTTTTTTTTTAAGGAATAAATTATTTGAAATAAAAAATTGAATTATCAAAGGGATGAAAAATTTCCTACTAAAATATATAAGCTGGCAATATTGAAAGAGAATTGTTTCAATTCTAATGGTTCAAAAAACGAAACATAGATTTTCTATTATGTTTCCATTCGGTTTCAATTCACATATTTAACAAATAATTTTTATTCCTTGAACAACTTTCAAGTAGAAAGGAAACTATAAGATAATAGAAATAGAAGACGAAGCAAAAGGAATAAGAACTAGAGAAAAACAAAAGGAAAATTTTCGTGTGAATTTTTCTACGAATTATTGAAGTGAGTTTAAAGAATCACTGTCTAAAATCTGTTAATAAAATCGTTATAAAAAATAACAAAAAGAAATTATGCGTAACAAATTGGAAAAATTATTAATTGTCTATTAGCAAAATTAACAGTAATCTACTTTTTTGCATATTTGTGAAATATAATCGAAAACTTTAAAAGACAGAAGAAGAAGAAGAAGAAGGGTAAAATGCCAATAACTGAATGTACGCAATGAGATGCGAAAAATTTCTATTCATCATTGAAATATGAGAAAAAATTTCGATTGGATTGTGAGAATTTGAAATTTTGAAAGCAGCATCTATTGCTTGACAATTTTAAACTAAGGCATTGATGTTCCATCCGTTAGTAGAATGCCCCAGGATTATTACGCTTCAGGTATTTCGTATCGTTCAGGGATCACATTTCAATTTATAGATCTCGACGTGGAAGGGATTTAGTAGGATTTAGTTATGAAGCTCTTGCAGGGAACAGTAAGTGTCTCTGAGTGCCTGGATTAATCATGCTCATGCGTTTTTCCTTTAAGAAAATTTGTGACGTAGCGCTCCGATGGTGTGTTGCCAACGTCTACTACGGACTATTGGCTCGTGCATGAGTACGGGAGTTGTGTTATAGCAATTAATATTTTTTTCTAGTACAATAAGGAAGCCTTATTTGATCAGACAGTAATTGTGAACAGACTGGGGATGCTCAAGGAAAACAATTACTATAGGTCAATGCGGTTCGCGAAGTCATCGAGTTTTTCAGGGATTACGGCTGATAGATCTGCATAATTCACGCAAAATAATACGCTGATAGATCTGACGAAGGATTTAAAATTTATTGAATTCAATCGACATTAACTTCAAACATGACCACCACTAATCCCTTGGCATATCTTGAAGCCAGCGTTAATTATGCTCGAAATCGTAGAGAATAAAATAGCTTTTTGAGGTTTCCGAATCTCTGGAATTCATTGTCTTTGATAATCTCAAATGCTTAAAACACATTTAGTATTTATTAAATATATATATATATATATATATATATATATATATATATATATATATATATATATATATATATATATATATATATATATATATATATATATATATATATATATATATATATATATATATATATATATATATATATATATATATATATATATATATATATATATATATATATATATATATATATATATATATATATATATATATATATATATATATATATATATATATATATATATATATATATATATATATATATATATATATATATATATATATATATATATATATATATATATATATATATATATATATATATATATATATATATATATATATATATATATATATATATATATATATATATATATATATATATATATATATATATATATATATATATATATATATATATATATATATATATATATATATATATATATATATATATATATATATATATATATATATATATATATATATATATATATATATATATATATATATATATATATATATATATATATATATATATATATATATATATATATATATATATATATATATATATATATATATATATATATATATATATATATATATATATATATATATATATATATATATATATATATATATATATATATATATATATATATATATATATATATATATATATATATATATATATATATATATATATATATATATATATATATATATATATATATATATATATATATATATATATATATATATATATATATATATATATATATATATATATATATATATATATATATATATATATATATATATATATATATATATATATATATATATATATATATATATATATATATATATATATATATATATATATATATATATATATATATATATATATATATATATATATATATATATATATATATATATATATATATATATATATATATATATATATATATATATATATATATATATATATATATATATATATATATATATATATATATATATATATATATATATATATATATATATATATATATATATATATATATATATATATATATATATATATATATATATATATATATATATATATATATATATATATATATATATATATATATATATATATATATATATATATATATATATATATATATATATATATATATATATATATATATATATATATATATATATATATATATATATATATATATATATATATATATATATATATATATATATATATATATATATATATATATATATATATATATATATATATATATATATATATATATATATATATATATATATATATATATATATATATATATATATATATATATATATATATATATATATATATATATATATATATATATATATATATATATATATATATATATATATATATATATATATATATATATATATATATATATATATATATATATATATATATATATATATATATATATATATATATATATATATATATATATATATATATATATATATATATATATATATATATATATATATATATATATATATATATATATATATATATATATATATATATATATATATATATATATATATATATATATATATATATATATATATATATATATATATATATATATATATATATATATATATATATATATATATATATATATATATATATATATATATATATATATATATATATATATATATATATATATATATATATATATATATATATATATATATATATATATATATATATATATATATATATATATATATATATATATATATATATATATATATATATATATATATATATATATATATATATATATATATATATATATATATATATATATATATATATATATATATATATATATATATATATATATATATATATATATATATATATATATATATATATATATATATATATATATATATATATATATATATATATATATATATATATATATATATATATATATATATATATATATATATATATATATATATATATATATATATATATATATATATATATATATATATATATATATATATATATATATATATATATATATATATATATATATATATATATATATATATATATATATATATATATATATATATATATATATATATATATATATATATATATATATATATATATATATATATATATATATATATATATATATATATATATATATATATATATATATATATATATATATATATATATATATATATATATATATATATATATATATATATATATATATATATATATATATATATATATATATATATATATATATATATATATATATATATATATATATATATATATATATATATATATATATCTTTGTATATTTTTAGTTTAATGAAGTTTAGTATAAACAACAATTTTGAAAGATATCGGACAACTAATGAAAGCAACTGAATTATTAAAAGAAACATCTGGAACACATAATAATCCTGCAACTTCAACTAAGATCCAATAAATGCAAATCAACATTCAACGCATCCTGTGACCTTCGAACAAAGCCCGAGCAACTTCAATAAACTACAATTTTCAATACCATTCAACAAATAGGTTGACACTTAAGTGAAAAGGAAACGTTTTAGTAATTATTTTAACAATATTACCAACGGAAAATACGTCTTTATCCATCGATGGATAGATTTGAACTAGAGGATGTTGTGGCAATTGAGCCCAGCGTTAGCACGTCGCCTTTAAAAGACTGGCGCCTTAAATATCAGGCCGGAACTATCAATAAAACTGATTTCATCGAATTCTTTCAAAAGGAATCACGAAAATATTTCGAGTTTGAATATGTTTCTGTGGCAGGTGAGTAACAAAAATTTTGATTCGAATTAAAATACCTTCTCTATGATTAGGAATATATTTCATCTAGCCATGTGATGTAATTAATCATATTTTAATTTTATGATTACTAATCTTAAAATTCGATACGTTTTGTCTGATAGTGCACAAAATATAAGCACCAAAATTTCTTTCTAAACATCTTCAAAATAATGTTGAAACTGACCGCCGACCGTTGAAGTTTCATTCCAAACTTGAAATTTATTAAAGTTGGGTTTGTGTTTAGGTTCGTTCGAGTTTAATTTAGATTATGAATACTTGGGGTATTAGCTTCTCTCAGTTTCTAACAAATACCGTGTGGACGTTTATAAAATTTGTCTCTCATTCCTTTCCTTTCTCTTTCTCTCAATTGACTGATTATATAACCGCATTTGTCGCTGCTCAGTTACCGTTGTATTTACATCAATGTAAATGTCCATTTGAAACTTAAAATAAATTTTGGAAAATTTCATAACAAAATCATCCAACTTTTGGTGATGAGAGGAGAACAAAGCTCTCAGTGGTAGGCAGTTTACAATTTATTATCTTGGTATGATAATCTTTGCCTATACGGATGGTTCCAGGATGGAAGAATGCACATGATCTGGGTTCTTTTGTACAATTACTGAGGCGCGATGTCGTATAAGTTCAGTAACTACAACACCGTCTTTTTAGCAGAGCTAGTCGGTATCTTATAATCCTCAAAATGAGCTTTAAACAGCGGCCTTAATGGGCAACGCTGCAAAATCTTTTCAGATGGTCAAGCGGCTATCAAGGAGATAGTCAATGATTGGACTTTGTTATAGGTGGTGTGTGATTGTAAAGATGTCATAATCACTCTTAGGTATAGATTACCCATTTCCCTTGCATGGAAGCCGGGACATCGGGACATAGAGTGGAATGAGAAGGCTTATGAACTGGTTCGCAATTGAAGTCAAGTAGATGAGGTCCGATCGATAGAATTTTTCAACCCATCAGAAATGATTTTATAGAAAAGATAGTTTTACTTTTTTTACTTTAGGGTATGGAACAAATTTGAGGGTCTAGGACTCTCAAAATGCTTTGGGGAAATCCTAATAAAGCCCGAGTGTTATGACTTAAGTGTATTCAGTGCGGCGTTTAACCCTTGGTCCCCTACCCTCAATCTAACTAACTAACTAACTAAGTTTTGATTGATTCTAATTGATTGCCGAATATTACCGTATCTTTTCAACTTCATTTAGCCTCGAAATAATGTGCCCAATAATTGCGAAAGCATCTGTGGAATTTTTTTCATAATAAAGGCTAAACCTTCCGATTGTTTGGAGAACAAAATTTTATCCCAATAGTAATCAATATTTCAATTCACATTATCAAACAGAACATCTGTTGTAACAGACCATTTGTTGACGTTTATTGGCTAAAGTTGGATCGCTTTGCTGTTACCAGAATTTCCTTATACACAATCGTATTGAGAAGAATTGATAAACATATGTATTGCTTTTTCAAATGCTTAATATTGTTTCCCATTTATTAAATGAAGAAAGTGTTTTACCAAAAAAAAAAAAAAAAAAAAAACAAAGAGAAAGAATAATGAGTTTGATGTTAAGAATTCATTTTTTCTGTTTAAAATTACGTGGGAAATGTCGACACTGACGGAGTCAATTGCGTCATTATTTTTGAATTTTTTCCATACAAATTTAACTTTCGTAAATAGCCAGTTTTATCGTCATATAAAAGACGCATATTTCCGAAACAATTCTGCTCAATGAAAAAATGTGGAGATAAATAATTTGTTTTGAATTAGAAGACTCGAGAGACAAATTATATAAATCCAACAAACGACGAAATTCTAAAATAATTTCAAATAATTAATTGCACTAAAAATTTATTAATTTCATTTAAAAAACATTATGGACAATTTCGGAGTTCAATACATGTGGCCATACGAGGCCATACCTTCTACAAAGATCAATTTTTATCCCTGATAGAAATATCTGCTTGTTTATAGCCTACACTTTAAAGGAAGGCTACCATCCATTTCCCTTGATCTGTTTATACCGATTCACATTCATATGAGTCGCTTAGGAATATACCGTTCGGAATATCTGAGAATCTGGTTCGAAATATCTGAGAATCGGTACATCTGTACATTTTGCTATGAATATTGTGATTACAAAAGAACGAAAGGAGTGTAGTTTTCATTTTGAAATTTGGCGGAGTCCGTTGACGAAGCAAAAAGCCATTTTTACGAGAGAAACAATAGATTATCACATAATGATAATAAAATTTGGGATTCTATGTTAGGTCCTGCATACTATCCAACTATTACTAATAATTTTTATGAAAGTAATCTCACAAATATGTGTATGAATGCTACTGACAGAGGTCGTCCCATCACTTCTGCTTCCGCTTTGACGTTATATGTGGAGTATATATAAACTTCGTTGAGGTCGATGTGCATACGTGAGGTTGATACACGTCTAGTACACTCAACCCTTTTCTTCTAACGATTTATTTTTATGCGAATTAAATAATGTAATTGAGGGCGATGAGTCGAATACAAGAAGACAATTTTAATTTGTAAAAGAACAAAAAGAGATTATAACGTTTGAAGGGTGTTAGAGAACAGAGGCTAACAAAGAAGTATTACAAAATTACGAAAGATTACATCCTCGAAGTTATCTTCTCCCAATCACCATTTGGAAATTATAAATTATTTATATTTATACACATTTTATTATTGTCTATTTTGTTCAAACTATTTTTAAAATTATTTTCTTTTTTTTCAGAATCAAATAGCTGTGAGTAGAAGATACCTTGGTTAACAATTAGTGAAGTTTATAATGTTTTGGTTTCCGTTTATAAGTTTGTAATAGTAATTTTGTTCTATTTATTTTAACCATTATTATATTAATTGTCTCTTTCTAAAGCGACAAATTGTCTTTACCATTAATTATCACTTATTGGTCATTTCAAGATTTTTATTCTGCATGATTTAAAAGATTTTATTTTTCATTTAGCACGCTTTAGATAATTTTCTATTAATGATCATATCATTTATGAAATTTGAAAATGTCTGCCAATTTTTCGTGTAAAAATGTCCTATATAATTATGTTAATTCTAATTTTAAAAGAATGTTAGAAGACGCCACAAAAACTCAGTAATAGCTTGGACTGAAACAAGGAAACATTTTTGGTATGAGGGAGATATTCATGTGTAATTTTTTTTTGCAAAAAACCGACTGCACCTGCAGGTAGTAGTTTTGAAGTCAGATCCGTGTCTTATCAATGCAGTTTTGTTGAATTTAATAAGCCAAACAATCGATGAGTATTTTAATGTAAATTCTGAGAAGATGATAAACGAAAATGACGAAACTTTCTTGCCAAACAACATTATTAAGTACAATATTTTCCTTAAAGCAAAGTTTTTAAACCAATTGATGATCTGAGCAAATCCTTTTAGATGAAACTGTCAATAAGCTAAAGTTAATTATTCTTTTATACAATAATAAAATAAATATAGCAGAATATTTAAAAAAATTGTCAATTTTTTCCATCATGAATTAATTGTTAAGTCCTCCGGTTTAGATAGTTTTATTGAAAGAATATTGATAGAGTATTTTTTATTAATATAATTTATAATAATATAATATTTTTAATTTTCTCAAGTTTTTAAAAAAATTCGGTCAGACAATTTTACAATTTTTTTTCTTTATTTTCATTGTTTTTCTTGCATTTGATCGAGCTTTTGATCCTGAAATTTTGTTACAGGACACACTCTACATGCGCACAAAATTGATAGGGCCATTATATTTATGTTTGCATTTATTAGACAGTTATTATATTTGCAGTTTTTAGGCTTTCATTAAGATTTAGGTTAATTATATAGTTGTCATTCGAATTCTCTTTGTGGATTACATTCTTGTTTAATTCTCAGTACGTTGTATGTTCAAAGAAGCTGGAGCTAAGGCAGGAATTATTGATGTTTTACTCGAATTCATACTCGGTGATAACCCGCAAAATCTACTCGACAAAATACGTCTGGAAGGAAATACGGCCGCAGTTTGCGGTAAGGTTTTTAAAACTGGAGAGCCGACCTATAGTTGCCGGGAATGTGGTATGGATCCGACTTGTGTGTTATGTGTGAATTGCTTTAAGCAATCAGCTCATCGTTATCACAAGTATAAAATGTCAACATCAGGCGGTGGCGGTTGTTGTGATTGTGGCGATGAAGAAGCATGGAAGAAGGATCATTACTGTGAAGAGCATTTGGTAAGAAATTTTGAAATATCGCAAATTCATTATTATTATTTGCAGAGTTTATATTTACCAAAGAATATTTGCAGCGCGGCAAAGAGCATCCACCTAATAGCACTATCATAACAGACACTATAAAGGAACGTTGTAAAATTGCGTTTGAAGCAATTCTGACATTCTGTGTGAATTTTTTAGAAATCGAATCGAATGCCAGTCTCGATTGTCTGGATGGTGACGGTGATGGTGATGATTATTTTTGTACAGTGCTCTACAACGATGAATCGCATACATTCGATCAAGTCATTCAAACTTTAACGAAATTTGCAAAATGTCGTAACAAGGATGCAATGGAAATTGTAGCAAGCATAGATCGTGAAGGGCGGGCTGTCGTTAAATGTGATACGTTTTATGAATGTTCACAATTAAAAGAGAAAATTGAGAAACAATCGGTTACGGTGGGTGCCTCGATACCAACGAGTCGTGCGAATCAAACATTACGTGTATCGGTTCTACATATTCGCGCAGTCTCTTGTCAGCAGTTTGCGTTACAATTGCTTACGTGGTTTCAAGAATTCCTTATGCGTCATTGTGCCTTCCGTACAATTTTCGCGGCTTTGATTATGGATAAGAAAGCTCCATACAATATTGGTCATATACTTGAATACGATGTAAAGTTATGGAAGACCGCACGTACATGTTGGCATCGTCTGCTCATTTCCGGAATGTTAATGGAGTACGATAATAAAATGGCTTTGGCACAGGAGTTCTCACGTCACTATGCGACTGTTGTTCAGGACTTTATACGTGACGATCATGAGCATTCTTTTTCGATTGTTTCGCTTAGTGTGCAACTCTTCACGGTTCCCAGCATAGCACATTACTTAATAGCCCAGGAGGGAATCTTTTATAAGTTGCTACATACATTCTACCATGAATCGATTGAGAAATATATACAGAATAAGACGTTGCATTTTGCCAAAAATGTTGCAAGTTTGGGTTTTTTTAAACGAGCCGCGTATATACTCTATGATCTGAAATATATCCTCAGTTTCAAACCCGACTTTTGGAGTGAAGATTTAAGAGATGGCTTCTTAGAAGGTAATTAATGTTAAAATGGATTTTAATTTCAATTGGCTTTTGTGATAGGATTTTCAGAATTTAAGTATAATTTAAAATTGAATTTATGTGATTAATTTAAGATTATTCTTCTCTCGTCTTTCGAACGCCTCTCAGTTACTTAAATTTTCAAGTAGAAACAAGACGAGACGATTCGAATTATTTACGATTTAGAATAAATACGTTAGAATCCATTTGTGTTGATTTGTGATCTAACCTGAGTTACTTCTTCATTATTTGTTTAGGTTGCAAAGCACTTTTGCGCTTGTTGAACGTTATGCAAGGCATGGAATCCGTACAGCGGCAAACTGGTCAACATATGGATTACGAACCGGAATGGGAATTTGCTTTTAATTTGCACATTAAGCTGGCCAGTACGATTTCACTCGTATTGGAATGGTGCGCGACGGATAGAGAAGTTCTCGTTAAGCTTTACCAGATGGTAATGCGTTATATGGTGAATAATGGTTTCATAGTGAATATGGATTCCCTGATAGGCGAACAAATTTTAGCCGGTCATTCAGCAAATTGTTTTGTGTATGATGTAGCATCTCAACCAGTTTCCATACACCTTCCTCTATCGCGTTTCTTTGCTGGTATTTATTTGCATTTGGGAACATATGGTTTAACTTTTGATAATGCTGTGACAAGCAATAAACGTACTCCGGAAGAATTGTTGGAGCCGATATTATGCACACAAACAATGATAGCGCAGGTAAACAAGATAGAGTTCAAAATTTTGTTTTAATGATAACTGCATGAATTATTTGATGCGTTAATATTTGAATTCTTAAACGCTGTCAATTGAAAGAGAACGATCTGTTTCAGGTTCATTCGGGTATGTGGCGCCGCAACGGATATTCCCTCTTGCATCAATTGTACTTCTATCGCAACGTTCGTTGCCGATCTGAAATGTTGGATCGTGATATTGTTGGCATGCAAATTGGCGCTGCCCTAATTGAGAGCAATCAATATCTAATACATATATTAAATAAATTCAATCTGATTAAATGGTTTCATCCCGATTATGACATCACTGTAACAACTTCTACGACAGATGATGACTTTGTGCGCCAGCTATCAATGGTCGATGAATTCCTTGAATTGCTAATTGTTATAATTTGTGAACGCTATGTGCCAGGCATTGCAGATGTAACTGAAGAGGATCGTACGAAGAAGGAAATTATTCAATTGCTTTGCATCAAATCCTATTCACATTCAGAGCTGAATCGTGCATTGCCGGATTCGAATAATGATACTGTATTGGAGGATGTTATAGATTCTGTAGCCGAATTCAAGAAACCACAAAAATCAGATTCCAAAGGTGTTTATGAGCTTCGGGAGGAACTGTTTGACGACTACAATATGTATTTCTATCATTATACGAAAGAGGAGAAGTCTAAGTCAGAGGAGGCCCAACGTTTGAGACGTAAAAATAAGGGTGAATTAGTGTGTTGTCCTCCACCGAAATTGCCAAAGCTGACTGATGGTTTTATGTAAGATAAATTGGTGAAAATCAAGACCAATTACTCGATTAAGAGTTTCTTTTGCAGCTCTATAGCAAATTTGTTGCAATGCGATGTTATGATGAGAATAATTTATACTGTTCTGAAACGTGGTCTGGATTTAAAATCGAAAAGCTTTTCGGAAAACCACCTGCAAAAGGTTAGTTTTTCGATTAAAGGAATTTTCCAGGGTTTTGGTCTGCGTTAACACGTTTGTGTTCAGGTACTTCATCTAATTGGTTGCAGTCTGCAAGAGGAGGAATCTGGAAATTATCCGTTTCTATCATTTTACGAACGTTCACAAACTTATAATCTACTGCGAAAATTGGAAAAACTATCGAGAAGCTCTAGAGTAGGTTTCACTTTGGCCATTCATAGCTTTTCTTAATTTCGATCTGTTATGGATAAAATGTATCCTTGGATTCATTGCCTCTTAGGTCGAAGCACATCGGGATTTTATTTTATGGACTGTAAAAAAGTTCAAAGAACTTCAATTAAAAGTAACACAAACGAATTCAAGCAATGAAATGCAAAGTGATGACGGTTTAGAAAACGTTGCTGCTGCTTATTCATCACCTCTACCTCTCACCACTGCCGAGCAGGAGCGTCAAGAGAAGGAGGAACGCTCGCGTTTAGCTGCTGAACGTCGTGCCAAAATTATGGCGCAAATGCAAAACGCACAAAAAAATTTCATTAAATCGAATGCAGAAATGTTTGCCTCAACTAATGCCGTAGCACAGTCAAGTGAATCAAGCTTGAGTACAATCATGGAATGGCAAGGTCATGATGGCGAGAATAAGGAAGAGGGAGCCGTCGCCTACAATTCACAAGCCTGTTTGGGTGTTGATCGTCGTCTGCAGCAACCAGAAGAACAAAACTTCAAATGTATTCTTTGCTTTGAAGATTGTACTGTTAATAAAGATGGACCAACATTAGTCTATTCAGCCTTCGTTCAAAAATCGAAGGTAAGGCCAAAGCAAATCTTACAAGCAATTTATATCAAAAGGCATTCATTATACTCTGTCTCTTTAGGTTTTAACAGGTGATCCCAAGTATACACCATCTATCTATACCAGCAGTTGCGGACACGTGATGCATGTGAATTGTTGGCAGGAGTACTACAATAACGAGGAGACAAAAGAGCAAAGGCGTCCCCATCGTCACCGCTCATTACTTCCATCCACTGCACAGAATACTGATTTCCAGTGTCCGTATTGTCGTTGTCTCAGTAACACCGTTTTACCTCTCACTGCCCCGCTCTCCAAGTATTTAATTCCGACTGTAATTCATGCCGGTGATGAGTTGTTCCCCATCGATCTTTGGATTGAAGTTATGAAAACATTTGTCGACGAACTTAATAAAATGCGCGGTGCGAGTGATGCGGATGCCGAAGTCTGGTTTTACAATTTACCAGCATGGACTACGGTATTGAAAAATTCAAATCTAATCGTTGACACTGCACAGTTTGAGAAAATAGCACAGCCGATCAAGAGGCCAGAATTCCCTGCGCAATGGATTCAGCTTATTCAACAGTATATAAAAGCTGTTAGCCAGTACGCGACAATGGACAATGCAAACATCACTGAATCGCTCAACACACAATCACTGAATGACGGTGGCCTAGTGTGGATGTGGAGCTCGTGCACTTACACAGTGCAGGCATTGGAAGTGTATCTGCGAGCAATCGATAAACCATTCAAGAACGAAATGTCTATAAGACACAAGAGTTGTTTAAGTGGGCTCATACGAGCGTGCTGTCTGTACGCTGCAAATATGTCGCAGACAGATGTAAAAACTTTAGTTGTCCCTGTAGCCGAGTTACTTGATACGATATTTAAACAGAAAGGTGTATCGGTGCTTGAATGGAATTGCTTTAGTTTAATGGCTTCTTTGATTTTTATGGTTCCCAATATGCTTTTCGCTCTATCACGTAAGTAAAAGTGGTTTTGTGCCAAAATAAATACGCTAAATATTGAGTTCAGATAACTTGAATAATGGGTCGTTCGAAAAGTTCCTCGGGATTGTATCGGGTTATAACGAGCCTTTCGAACAATCCAATACGTTTCTTATAATTTTAAACTTCACAATTTATAGTTTTGCTTATTTTTCCATTGCAAACAGCTACCAAATCGATTATCAGTAATGGCAGTATGATGGATTACTATGCACTTCAGCTGCTTTTCTTAGCCAATGTCGTTAAAGCCATAGTTCTCTTTGAAGAGCCGAAGGATAATGTTGAAGACTCAATGGATATCGATGAAGAATATGAGCAAGAGATAAAGAATTTATCGCCGAAAATACATCAAAATATAGCTGAATTTTATCGTAAATATAATTTGGCCGCAAGACGTTCTGCTTTGCGTGCATTACAGAAGAACACCGACGTTGCGGAGGAGGATCAAATTAGAGCTATTCGCGGCGAGGAGATTGACGAAGATGATATCTCGGCTAGTCCAACACCATCCGGAGCAATTGTTTGTGAACTACATACAATTGCTGTTCTTTTCGAACATATAAAAATGGAAATGCGCGAATTCTTACGATGTGCTTGTATATTTTTTCATTTTATGACGGACGTTGATTTCCCAGATGAATTCGGTGCCCCTGGTAGTGACACGTATGAGAATATGTGTAAATACTTAGGGTTGCAGACAAACTTGCAGGCATATTTTGATAATGAAAGCTGTTATCCTACAATTTTGGAAACTTTCGCTTCACACCCCGATATCGTCTACTACGATTTCGATGCAGATAAGAAAAGAAATGGTGGAGCTTTATTACCTGTACCGTGTACCAGACCAATACCATCTTTAGTGCAATTGCCGGAAGATTACAGTGATTTGATTAATAGCGTTTCCGATTTCATTTGTCCGAATAATGAGCGTGAAGAAATGAAGTCGCCTACGATGTGTTTGATATGCGGTGAAATACTTTGCGGTCAATCGTATTGTTGTCAGCCGGAGTTAGAGCCTTCTCGGAATGTTGGCGCCTGCACGTATCACGCCCACTTCTGTGGCGCTGAAATTGCACCATTTCTTCGTATACGAGATTGTCAGATTGTTTATTTGGGACGTAATAAAGGTTGTTTCATACAACCACCCTATCTGGACGAATACGGCGAAACGGATCAAGGCCTTCGCCGTGGCAATCCATTGCGTCTGTGCCCCGCCCGTTATAGCAAAATTCATTTAACCTGGTTGGGTCACGGTTTGCATGAGGAGATCGCCCGCTTGAATGATACATCGTCAGTCGCAACTACTCAATGGCATCATATGTAGTCGCTATTGAAGTCATGGAGTAAGTTAAGACTATCCGGAGCGCATCACAAAAATAGTCGAACAAATGTAAGCACAAATATCAGGAAAGTTTCGTTTAATATTGTTGAAATCAAATTACAAAGCTTATTTTTTCTCAATAATTTAGGTAAAATTTTAGCGCCCTCAGCGTGTGGGACATGAGGAGTGTGTTTTTAAAATTGTCTTAACTTCACAAACTATTGTGAATATAATTATTACAATGGACATTAGTTTACCTAGAGAGAGGGAGATATATTTTTCGAAGAAAATTTACTTTATTTTAGTCTGTAAATAAATATTAAATTAAACGAGGAAATTTAAATAATTTCTTTAATTTATTCACTTCTATTTTTTCTAATTTCAGCGTTCTGACGCACTTAAAGAAAGTTAAACGATAGCAGATGCAGTTAATTTAATGTTTTATTTGTTAAACTAAAATTAAATATTTTATGCAATAAAATAACCAAAATAAAAATAGTAAAATAAAAACATGCCTCAATAAATGTTGTAATATCAAAAAGCAAACATTTTGAAATGTTTATGCTGAAGAGAACTGAAATATTTGTTAATCAATAAGTTTAAAACATTTTGGGCAGATCTAATATAAAATAATTTCCAGCAATTTGTTAGAATAAACTTAACTGTATTATAAAAAAGGACTTTTTGAATGTATACAATCTCTCTCGCATACATAGGTAAACGCAAAAACGTGCATATTTATTAATATATACCAACGATATATAATTAAACTAGAATTCATGGATATATGGCGTCAATGTTAGGTTCAACTTGAACGTTAACTTCAACTTCACCATCAATAGCAATTTCAACTTCAACGCCAACTTTATTTTCAACGTCAACTTCAGCGTTAACTTAAGCGTTCGTCAAGCAAATGCAAATTTCAATAAAACAAATTAGATTATTTGAAGGGCGAGTTTGTGCGTATTATAGATACGGCTGAGATTTAACTAAAGCGGGCAACAAGAAGAATTATTTAGTATAAGTTTAAGTAATTAAATTTATTGTATGTACATAAAATTGAATTGTGAGCAATGATATAAACTAAGCAAACCTATTTTGCATAGTTGTCAATACGAGTTCGATTAGTTATATTTTTTTAAATTAACTGTTTGTTGCTTCTGGCGACTATCTTAAGCTTAATTGTTTTAACTTCTAAATTTTTGAATAAAATTAATATAACAATTGTAAAAACTTTAGAATATTTCCTAAATTATTGGTAATGAATTTCTGAAGGATAAAAATTCAAAATGATAAAATCGCGTAAAAAATTCCGTAACGATATAATTCAAAGATGCCAAATAACAGTAAGAGAAAATTCGACATATTGCCGTATGTAAAAGTTTTTATGAAACTGCTTGTTTGTGATTCAATAATTGCCCAAACGCAAGGCAAATTGGAAAATAACGCAAACCAAGACGAACGGGAAGACAGCGATTTTGGCTTTGACGAGACGGTTTAAATTTTTGTAATAACCAAAACTTCCGTCAGCTTCCTTAGATAATGTTTCCCGAACAAGAGGTCTCTTTGCTCTCGTTTTTATGCTAGCTGTATCGTTTCCAGCTGCTTATTTACAAGTTGTCAAAGCAGAGAAAAATTACGGAAAACAAAAGGGAAACGAAGAAACATCTTCATTTCGATTTGCATAAGACCCTAAATATAGTAGTTTTATTGAAGCAAAAAATGTTTTCATATCATTTGATTTGGCCACGTACGACTGTCTGTAAAGCATGTCATTGCATGCGTTCAGTTTAATCCGATTGCAGCAATTTTGTTTGAAAATGACGCTACAAATAACTGTGTATTTTCTTATAGAGGGCCCAAACTGCTTTAGATGAAACAGAAAAACAGTGCGAAATAGAAAATCACATTAGCTGGCCAGTATGTTTCTCGAAAACAACTTTTAATACAATCTTCTCTGAGAGTAAACACTTATGCACAAAAATAAAAATCTATAAAAGTCTAATAGTTAGCTGACTACTAGCGAATAACAAATAAAGAAGGAAGAAACGAAAGAAGAAAATCATGAGAAAGAAACGAAGGAAAAAAGGAGCGACAAGTATAAATCTAAGTCATTAAGAGGTAGGTCGAAAATTAAAACGTGTCTCCAACGAAATAAAGAAAAAAGGAATAAATTGTTGTTTTGTTTTATTGCATTTCGCTTGGTGTGTGTTGGAATCGAAAACATTTTCTTAACTTATGGTTGAAAATGATTCATTTGGTTTAGTGTGTTTCTACCCTTATTAGGTATCAATTTTATTAGCAGTTCTAACTGTATTAAGTTTTAACCATATCTTATATCTCTCTTTTTTTCGTTTGTAGTTGGCAATTTCATCTTATAAGGTAATAAAATTTAAACCATTAGCTTCAACAATTTATTATCTAACGTTTCCAATTTTATACATGTGTCTTATGCATATAATTATTTTCTAGAAATTTTATTTTATTAGATTTCAAATCCTGTGAAACTCATTTATTGATGTGCGTTAATTGCATTCTTAGCAATGCACGTGGTACGATTACTCATTTAGTTGGTAGATGGACTAGTTAATGGTCTTGATTATATCTATGAAATGCAACAACGCGATGTATATGAACTTACTCTCTTATCATATTAGGATATTTTAATAACTTCAAATCGAAATAGAAACGACTATACCGGGTGTAAAGGGAAACAATTTACTTGTAAATTTTAAAGAAAAATTGTGAGTTTCTTTGGTTTGGGAATTCTGGTACTGAAATGATTTGAAACTTTTCAAATATTTCCGCAGCATTTTTTCGAAAAATTTTCGTGCCAGTTTTTTATGAAATTTATTTGAAATTTTAGGAAAACACCGAAGGCGAAATTTATAAAAAAAATTGGAAGCTAATGATTTAATTATTATCAAATTGTTTTACGTACATTGTAAATAAATGAAAATGTTTGGCGTTTAAAATAGTTATAAATATGGAGATCGAATAGTTTTAAAACGCGGATATAGTCCTTATTCCTTTCACCTTCTTCGTATATTTTTTCTGATATTAGAGTCATTAACGTTTGACGTCATTAATTGTTTGATTACTATTGAAAAACCCTAGCGGGAGATTGGTATTTTCCTAAATTTCACAGACAGGCATAAGCATTGCTAAGGATTAAATATGAATTGTTCGGTTTTCTGGAATTTCCTTGCTTCCAGACGGCGATTGCTGTTGTTGTTTATTGCATTGTTCCATGTCAATTACTAGGCAATTGTAAGGCGGCGGCGGTATATCGAATTTCACCACACTATCGTAACTGGGCGGTAGTGCATCAACAATTCGTAAGATATCACTCTGAGAGTTGATCTGGCAAATTAAAGGAAAAGGTAATCCAATAATCCCTTTTGATTTATTTTCAAATATTAGGAAAACTTACATGCGTTACATTTTGTCCATCGACACTACGATTACGGACATCCTCTATGGGTCCCGCCCATAGACAGACTCCCATACGATGTGTTACATAACCGCAAATAATAACGCTTACCGTTAGCATGCCAATGCCCAAAGCAAAAACGAGCCATCGACTTTCCGCGCTGTGACTCATATCGTGAAGATTCTTCTCCAGTTGCAAAGCACAAAGTATAAGAATCGGTACCGCAATCATGGCTACAAGTAAATCAACTACTGGTCTCTGTTGCCCGCTCATTCTGTTGTTGATGGGGGTGGGGGTGGTGGTGCTGGTGGTAGTGGTGGTGCTGCTGTTGCTGTTGCAGATGTCGTTGTTGTTGGTGTTGGTGTTGTTGCTGAATGTTGAGACGTTGAAGATGTAATTCGAACGCGCAGCAATAGTGTTGTGATTTTGCAAAACCATTCTGATACTAAAATTAAATTTAATCTAACGGTTAAAATAGATTTTATAGATTTTAATTTTTTAAATTAAATTTTTTTTATACTTGAAAAATTTCACGTTTAATGTTGAAAAGGCAGACACAAAAAAAGAGAAAATTAAATAAAAAAGGAAATGTAAAATATTAATAATGATAAATTTTAAATCAGTGACGTGACGAATATTGATTGAATTAGCGATGTCTTCTGGGGCACGACTCCCCAACCATTTTTATTTCGTTTATTAAACGAAAAACACACTTTTTTTGGGTTTAATTTAAAAAATTATTTTCAATCAATATTTCAAAATGAAAGTATTAAAATTTAGATGAAATTTTTTTGATGACAATATTCAGTATATAAATGCAATATATATAGATGAAGCATCGGAACGGAAAGATCTGAAGGCAAAACGAGAAAACAAAAGAGATTTCATTTAACGAAATTAATTACTCATGATGTATCTCGATACACCACGCATTTGTATCTGTGAATACACATGCAATTATAAATAAACGCTATTATTGCGTTAATGTTTTTAATTCTTATCAAAATTTTATTTTATAATTTTAAATTGTAGAAATTTATTTCGAGCAGTAATGCCATTTAAAATGACGTTGTTGTAGAAAAATCTCCAGTCATTTTTGCATTTGTGAGTAAATATTGCTGACATTCGCTGACGCAAATTTAAAAAAAAAAATCTGAAAAGTTATTTTGAAAAGTAAATATGATTTGTTTCTCTCAAGTGTTTATATTCATAACTGTCATAACTTTAAATAAATAATGCAGATAAGCTTGTGCTGTCAATGGTTTTTGTCTTAGTGCAATTTTAAATATTTGCAAACCAGAGAAAAAAAACCCGAACAAAAACATTTTGTTTTCAAACAAAATTTTTTTCTCTAAATTCAAACATTTTTCGTTAGATGCCCGTTTGGTTATTTCTTAATTTTTTAAATATTATCCTTTCATGATTTGTCCATATTTTTTAGGTAAAACGGAAAACTGGTAAAACGGAAAGATATGGCGTAAAGAGAGAAACTAAAGGACTATCAATTCTGAAATACTCGGGTTAGTTATTTCAAATATTGGGACTATGGAATTGATCGAGATCATAGGAATCTCGATAACATAAACACTGAAGCCACATTCTAGACCAGATCTCGATTCGGAGCCTTTCTTAATTTCTAACTATTTATTTAACAATATTTTGCTTTGACGTGGAGTCAGTATACTTTACTCAAACAGAGTCAAATTTAATGATCGAATTAAAATAATTTTTCCCATGAAGTTTAATTAATTATTATTATTTGTTTAATTCATTATATGCTGAAGTATTCTTTAGTTTACTTTACAACAATTACTTCTTGATTTTCCTCTCTTAGTTCTTAAAGAACTAAACTACTGCATTTGTTTCTCGCAAGCATTCCCGCGAATATTTCGACACATTCTCACATGCCCTTCGATCAGCAGAAATTCTTTATCATCATCGCATATTAAGAAAATCAGATCATCATGAGGTTCTTTTCTTATCGTCTGTCTCGTGTTTACGTTATAATTTAATGATTTATTAAAATAAGAAAAAGAGGACGGGAATATTGTGTGGATTTCTATTCGATAACCATTAGACGATTTCTGTTCTAAAACTCTATCCTTTAGCTCACATACACATATATGTTATATTATTTAATTTAACAAAATGTTATTTTATTTAACACAATAACAAATTCATGAAATATTAAAACAAATTATTACTTCGGTAGTATAAGATTAATTAAAAAAGTAAAAGAAAAATAAAACCAATCAATTGCAATCAATTAAATGTTCTATTCCCTTAAAAATAATTATAATTCTTTTATACAATACTAAATTGTTTCTGTTGAAGTCGTTTCATAATTAATATTATTCAATATTTATCCCAAACCAAAGTTAGAAAGAAATTTGTTACCAACCGACATGTTGTTACCCGTTGGCAATGAGCTGTTACGTAACAAATGATGCGAGCTTTAGACAAACCGTTGTATTTTAACACACAATCAAGTTCAATATTTATAAAGCAATTTCAAGACTCAAGACTAATGAATTTATTATCGGGTTAGGAAGAATTAAATAAATCGAAATTTGAACCAATGTGAAATTGAAAGTTATAACTGAATGGAAAGCAAAGAATTAATTAAAAGGTTTGAATGAAAGCAAAATAATAATAATAATAATAATAATAATAATAATAATAATAATAAGAATAATAATTATAATAATGAAATAGTAATACAATAAAAAATAATAATAATAAATAAAATAATAATAATGAATAATTGCTTTTGTGAAATGAATTAAAAATTATTACGATTAAAAGATAAAAGGAAATAAAACGATAAAGGTAATTTTTAAGGAGAAAAACCTTAATCATATTTATATATTATATTATAAGAATATTGCTTAGTGATTGTTTTTGGAAAATTCTCTCAGACAATTTAAGAATTATTAGTTTTATTAAATTTCTTTGTTTAGATTTTTTTCGTAAAGTTTTTCTCACTGAAGTCTTTTAAACGTTTTCTATTAAAAATTAAAGATATTAATTATTTATGAAATACGAAATAAATTCTGTAATTTACACACAATTTTTAAAAGTTGAACAAAGCTTTATTGAATTTATAAATGTTAAATCAAAAATTATAAGTTTGCTCGAAATTTTGAAGAGAAATTATTTCTGACATTTATTGTAATTTAACATTTTCAATTTAGATATTTTACTCAAGAATATAGTCTGTCAATTTTAATAGTCAATAATATTTTAATTTTGATTTAAGCCGTGACAAGACGGATTACTAATGCTACTTAAAATAATAAAAAATTTTATCTATAATTTAGATTTAAGGAGAAAAAATTCCTTCAACACGGTCATACGTTGGTGGTTCCCCGAATGAACATTCGACTAGATGCTGAACATCTTTACGGGATTTTATTGTTTATCTGTGAGACAGGCACAATTGATTAAATAGTAGAAATTAATCGCATTTTAATGAGAAATGTTGGATTCAATTTATAAATTATGGCGCATTTTCCCAACGGACATGGAAAATATATCGCGGAATGCTTTTCTTACGAAACGATTACTATTTTAATCATTAAAGCGATTATTGTCAACTGAATCATTTTACTTACGAACGTTTAATTTCTAATTTCTATAGACGTAAATTATTATCGTACTATCGACCCTTCAAAAAACTTGGCAATAGTAAACGCTTTTATAATTTGTTTTAAAAATGATACGGGCTCAAAAATGTTATATATTCATATCGGTTAATATACTGATTACAGGGATGTATAGAAATTGGATAAACCATATTCATAAATTTATTATGAAGCTTCTGAGTGATGGAATTTTTTATATAGTCGTCAAAATTTAACTAATCGTGCTCGTGGAGTATTGTCATAGAGTTCTTGATTGGGCTTAGTACGGTTAGTATTTGTGCTGATAGTACCTTTTCAAGTACGTGCGAGTTATTGACGTTGTTAATACGTTTGACAAATGGTTTTCAATTAGAAGTTTCTTGTAGGTATATTATAACAATTCCCCAAAAAATTCTCTTTCTTGGTGTCGGTCACAAAACCATTATTACGAATCTATCGCAATGATTTTGTTCGTGTTTATTGACTTAATTGCACGTCAAGCATACGTCTTAAAATGCTAAAACAATCTTATTTTTCCTGCTAAATTCTTTCTACCAAATTCCTTTCAATGAAGATGTTTGAAATATTTATTAAATTTATTTATTTAAAAAGAGAAAGAGAAAAGTGAACTTATATCGGGTTTGTTAAAAACAGTCGATGGTTTATTGCTTTGAATTATTTCATTGTTATTTTCTAACGGAAATGAATGCGGTAAGAAGGTTTTGGCTGATTAAGCGGCAATATATTTATGTAATGATAATTAAGTATTAACAATTAGTAATGTAAATAAAATAGTAAAATAATGATTATTAATGGTGTGTCACGGATTTTAGTGAAAACGTTTGCAGCGTTTATTGCAGTAGTTTTAAATTTTATCTAATTACTGAAAATTATTCTATCTATAATATTTGTTGATATTTTAATTTTGATCATTTTAATATTTATAGGAAATTATAGCATATATTATAGAAGTATTATAGCATGTTTGTAGCTAAGTTAAAAGCCTTTTTTTATTAAAGCTTGCGTTTATAAAGACTGCAGTTTTTGTAGTTTTTTAATTAATTTAATTGTTAAATTATTTTAATAATTTTTAAAGTTAAGTTATTAAATTTATTTAAATTTAATTTTATTTCAAATTTTATTATATAAATTATTATATAAACAAATTAAAAAACCCGTTAAAAAATTTTAACAGATAAATTTTCAAATAAAATATTTGTTTTGTTTTATAAAATATTATCTTATACTTACATTCTTTTGTAGTCAAATTCTTCTGAATGTTTTTTCAATATGAACTAAATTTTTTACGTTAGACAGCAATTGGAAAATATTAACAAATCGTAATTTTCCTCAGTGAGAATGCTCTTCTTCTTCTTCTTCTATTTTGTTGTTCTTCTGTCGTTTTGTTGTTATCGTTGTTAATTTTTTTTTAATTTTACCATTTATTACTTTTTACATATCTACGCGTTTATTTTGAAGCGATTGCAGTGAAATCTAAAATAATAAAAAAGAAAACTTTATTTATTAAAATTTATGATAATTGCATTTATGGTATTTTTTTGTAAAATTGTTGAGTTAAAAGCAATTTATTATTGGCCACTTTTCGATCTTTAGGATAATTTTGTGTATACGTCTGCCTGTGCCTGTGTATATGCCTGCGTTTGTGTGTGTATGCGAGTCTAAAGGCTTTCGAAATTTTACTCCTTTAAACTCTTTTGAGTGTACGCACAATATACTTCACTCTTATTTATTTTAAAATGCAATGTCGAAAAGTCATATAGAAATCGGTTCAGGAGCTTATTCGTCCTAAAACTATGAAAGAAACATTAATTCGCTTTTATTATATCAATTTCATTTTCTGGAAAGGAATGGGGCAAAAATTCGTGAAAAAAGCTAACTCCGATTATTGTAATTTGATAAAAATCAATTCTCGCTTACATTAATTTTGATTTCGAAATGAACTTTTCTGCCTTTTAATTAATTGGCGTGCACAGAAGCAATTATCGTTTTATTACAATTTCATTACAATTTAAATTAAAGTAATTTAATAAATTTAATAAAATAATCGTTTCATTACAATTTAAAGAATCTTCATAAATAAATTCGGGCATTCAGACGTAGTCAAAGGGTTGGTGCTGGATGTATTGCGCAATTGATCCAGCTTATTTAAAAACAATTTCAAAGATAATTTCCGGCCAAAGTAAATTAATAGAGATTGAGTAAAAACAACGTTTTCTTTTAACGGGTGTGAAATACAAGTCTAATATTGTCTATGCGGGCCGCAGTTCTAAATTAGTTACAGCATTATAAATCATAATGCGGGCGGGACCGCACGTGAGAAACCTATAATAAAATAAACACTGAATGATGATAATTTTCCTTTATGTATCAGCTCTGTTCAAATCTTATCGCGAATTTTGAATTTCTGCGGGTTAAGCGTATTCGATTTTGGACGTTTTGTGCCGCCCTGTTGGTGCTCATGCCCCCCCCCCCCGTGGTGGTGATAAGCTTGGCCATTTTGAATTATCAGTTGATTTTAACAGTTATTTTGCTTGGGCGTCTCTGATTTTTGTCTGTTCAATAGAAAGAGTCAAAACATCAGTTTCGGAAACAAGAAAAAGTTAAAAGGGGCCAAGATTTGGGGAATACAGCAATCGAAGAAAACTCGAAGTAAAACCTTCGACACTTGTTAAACAGACAAGTATGTAAAGACCCAGGATTGTGTAAAGAAGATTTTCAATTTCTAAAGATTTTGTGATTTTGGTGCGCCCAGTCAATGAAACAGCTTTTCTGAAGAGTAAAGCAAAATACAAAAACATAAAAACGGTTTTTAAAAGTAAAATTATTAAAATTTGAAATGGTCACACCAAAAATTGTAGCTCGTGGGTCCGTGGGTTGGTCATGCCTGAATTAGATCTTATTTTTTAGATAGTTTCGATTTACAGAAATTACAATTGTTTTGCTCTGGAATAATTACAGAAAGAAAAATGACACACGTTTTTCGTTATTCAGAATACCGTCTTCTGAATTTATATATAAATATATACGTATTAATTTTCGAACAATGTTTTGTGAAATTTTCATTTTAATTGCAATGAAGTGAGTTTTTGAATTAGGCCAAACATTGACTCTGTTGTTGTTTTTTTGTTCCTCTGTCAGCTTTCTAGCAGTGTTGTTGTTGTTGTTGTTACAACCTTTGTTCGTGGTCTTTGCCCTTGTGTATTTGGATGTTGTCATAAAATTGTTTTTTTAATACTCACGAAGTTTCATGAATTGATTCTCCTTAAACTCGATGAGACTTAATTTGGCGCGTCCAACGTGTCTGGCAGATTGTGCGTGGGATCGCAAATTGTGGCACTGAATCACCATCCCACTTTGTTGGAGAATAAAAATTACGGTGGACGACTAAATTTCTAGTTTATGATTCGATTGAGCAAAATTGGAAATTTCGAAATTAATAGGAAAATATTTCGTAAACTCTTGAATGGCTTTAGTCTTCTTGAACTATATTTTCTTTTGAGATTTTTTCAGTAAAATTCAGAAAAAGAAAAGATATTTGATTTAAAAGAAAAAATGACAATTTTGTAAACCTTTTCTTTTTTATAATAATTATTTATTTCTTCTTATTTCGATTTCTCTTTGCGTCTGCTTATCTTAATTGTTCATTAAAGTCTGTAGGTTTTGTTGTTGTTTTTGCATTTGTATATTTAGTTTATATTTTTTGTATTATTTTCAAAAACAATGCTCTGTTTGTGTTTTAATAACTTTTTTCTTGAAATGGTATCGAACGTTGATTTCCAATTAGCAATTAAAAAAGAAATTTAGAGCTCTCGAGACCGATCTGCGCGACAATACTACGATCAAGCAGTTTCAATCACAAACTGTTTTGTGGTATCACGCATTGTGCGCTTGAGAACTGAATAATTTTAAAGTGATGTTCGTTACCCTTCCATCCCACCGTTGGAGTGCATTACGTATTTTTTTCAAGTGATCTCAAGAGAAGAGTTTTTATCGTGAGCGCGTTTTATTTGCTCAATTCAAGATTCTTTTATTTGTCGTTTTTGCAATGATTTGTGGAATATATATTTGTTTTGAATTTCTTCTTCTTTTGCTTTTCATACTCTGCAGTGTTATTCAGTAAAAACAAATACCTTTTTACGTTTTTTAATAAATCTTTTCTTAGCCGACGGCCGTTTGATTTTTCAAAGTTTAAATTATGGCAAAATTATTCGCGGCAGAAGATCTTTACTACACAGAAATAATTGAGAAAGTTTTTTTGTTTGAGCCTAAGTTTTAGAGAGAGAGAGAGAGAGAGTGAGAGAGATTTGAACCTGAATAGAGAGTAGTCGTTTACAAGAACGATTATATCTGGCTGCTTTTTGCTAAAAAATGTGTTTAAAAATTAAATTTTGTAATAATTTCTTAAATAAATTTACGGTCTCACGATAAGAATTTCATTTGTGCTTGTATCATAAATAAATGCAAATAAATAATAAACTTTTAAGACCTAGTAGTCCGATCATGAACTCGAGATCTTGAACTCGATGCTCAATAAAATTCTTTTGCATTGGTTAGGGATTATACGCCTCTTTTTTATTGGATACGACGGTAAATATCTCGAAACGAATCTATTTGCCTCAACCATGGTTCTAATATCGTTGACGTGGAGATCGTTATCTTTATCTTCTTGTCTTTTGTTTGAACAGCAATAAAAGTTTTAAAAGTGAACAACAGTAAAAATGATAACTAAAAGGTAGATAAAAAATTTAATTCTTTAAAAACACGTCATGATTATATACTTATTAAAAAATCGTACAGTATTTAAGATATATCCTACTTTATAGTCCTCAGATTTTGTGAAACATTTTATCAGCGCATTTATCAGTACAATTAGTAATTACTGGATAGGAAAAAGATCTGTATTGCAACAGCAATTGAAAGAAATAGAAATATTTTTCAGAAAATCTCGCTTAATTTCTTATTTAAAAATAAATGTTAATTCACTGTAGTTAATTGTTTTTGTGTAAAATTATTTCACTAGAAATGGTTTACTCAGTTACGCTCATTAGAGGTTAAAATCTAATAATTTCAATTAATGAGAGAGAGACACTAAAAATGTACATTTGTAAATGGAAATGACAAAACGTGCTTTCACCGCTGTTAAACTTTTATAGTCATATTCATTAAATATATATAAGGGAATAACCCCTTATAGAGTAGGTCATCCTAACTAACGTGGTTCGAGAACTTAGCCTCTGATCAGGCTTCGCAACTACTTCGTTTGAGATTCCTGCTGTGCCGAACTGACAGAGATTCTCGGTTTTGCGGTGCTAAAAGGTGTAGAGATAAAACTGATGAGTCACGCCTTCCCGAACTAATCAACACTAGCGGTGAACAAAATAATATTCAATTAAAAAATAATATATAATTAGAAAGCAATAGAAATATTTAAGTAATGATAATAAAGAATCTTTGACGAAATACACAAGCTTACAAAAACAATGTTTTGTTTTTTTCTTTCTTTTTTCCTTCAAAACATTTCTGGCTTTTGGGTTTCGTTTTTAATAAACTGAAAAAACTTTTTTTATTATTAATTTATTTAGTATTTATTCGTTCTAGAGTTTACAAGTTTGTAAGTTGTATTTTTTACATAATTATATATTAATTTCTATAATTAGAATTTTTTAAACTAACACAAATAGCTAAATTAATCATAATTATCATTCAGTTTAATCATTTTATCTAACATTTATAACTAACTATTATATATATTTGGTTTTTAATAAATCTCTTTCGGTCAACTTTTATTATAATTTTTATTTTTTCTCTAGTTTGAATAATTTTTGTATGACGCTTTCTTTGGAAAAAATGTCTAATAATATAAAAAATTACTCTTTCTATAAAGTGTTTTTGTTTACTAAATTATTGAATTTTTCTTAGCGCACGGTGGGAAATTATTTCAGAATAACAACAGCATTAACAACAGCAATATTTTTATAAGCACAGCGGTATAACAGTAATAGCAGTAATAGCAATAAAAGGAACTTAGACAATATATCGTTTGCAAAATTGTAATTAATTGGCGCTCTCTGCAATAACATAAATAGTAATGCTCATTGAATGGACATATAATTGATCTTATTATTTTGCAACTGATTGCTGTTTGTTTTTCTCAACAGTTTTAAGAGAAAACTGTTGGTAAAAATTGCAAGAAATAGATTAACTCTGTAGATTACTTAAGATGACTTTAGAACTATATCAAAAAAAAATCATGAAAATCAAGAAAATCTAGAAAATAACTTATTCCAATATTTATAATTGCAATAAATATTCTTTTAAAAATACTCGTATCAACCCCTCGATGAGCTCAAATTTCAGATACATTTTAAAGCTTTTGTATTTGATTTTTTTTTTGAAAAGAGGAAACAGATATCATTTTATGCAAGTATACTAGTGGTTTTCTGTAAGACCTTTTCGATTCTTCTGTTGATTTTTTCTTCTGAAATTGGTCTTAAAAAAAATTCCCTCCAATATAATTTTTCCTTGTAGCGATACAAGCGACATCGTTTATTTCTTAGATGCATGTTTTGCGATATACTTTCATAAATATTTATTCGACTTCTAAGCAATTTAATTGTAGGTAAAATTGTTTACTTAAGAGTTAATGTTATTTAGAAATAATATCAATTTTTTATTAAACTGCACTACGTTAATTTTGTAATCAAATCCTATATAAATGCTATAATTTTGCATTTCGAATATTATAGTTTTTTCCAATATCGTTAGTCTAAATTTATCTTCGTTCCTTTAATCCTTTTATGAATGCCTCCAATACTTACTGTAATTTTATAGTTATTTATATAATTGTATTGATAATTAAGTAGCTTTCATGGAAATCACATTTAAATTTATTATTTCAGATATGTTGAGAAATGACATTTGTCTTTTTCGTGAATTTATGATTCCCACCCTTCTTCAATTATGGATGAAATGAATTATTTGCAAAAGGTTTCTACTAATAATTTTCATTTTCATTTGATTTATTTATATCAACCCTTTTAAGATGAAAATTGAAAGTGAACAATAAATGGATGGATGGATGGATGGTTTACTGATGATGATGATTATGTCCTTCATACTGTCAACTAATTTATTAAATAATCAAAATCGGAAGAGAAATGAATTTTGGTAAATTTGTAATTATGAAATTTGGAAATTTTAAACATCTTGAAAACATAAATGAGTTGATTTCATTTGAAATTATGTTTATTTAAAGTACGAGACAATAGTTACAGAGGTCAGAAAACTGTTATCCCCCTCTAACTTTCATTCAAACTCCTGTTACGAGCTCTGTATTACGAAATCCCCTCCTTGAAAATCACATTTAAGACGTAAAATTGTACTTGGTTCTTCCTGGCAAGGAAAAACTAGCTTCGTAAATGTTCACTAATAGAGCATTCCTTTCGCTCTTGCTACAAAAATGAGTTCCTGCTCCCGTAAAAGGGAACAAAACAATGTTGTTTGCTCGATCGAGCAAGTGAACCGAAAATATTTTGGTGTTGGCGTTGCTCAACGGGTTGATGCATTGGCTCGAAAGCTATCGAGAGGCAATGCCTCACAGCTCGTCAGAGGAATTTCATACAACTTCTCTGACTAATGCATTTGAGCTATTACGAAGATCGCCTATGAGCTGTCACGAATATGCCTCTATTGTGAGGCAATTGAAGAAGCTGGCTGGCTTTTTACTCTCAAACACTTAAACTAAAAAACAGTAGATTTCGGATATTTGCAGGAGTAATAAGAGCAAATCATTATAGTAGATGTATTTTATTTAGATGGATTTCTTTTAATAATCAGGATTTTCATTTTGAACATTAAATTAAATTAAAAATATGTATGAAAATGAAGCATATTGCTAAATGCATTTTTTCAAACACAAATTTTTTCATTATTGCATATTCGTTACGGCGAAATACACACTCATTTAGCTATGACCGTAGAAAAATTATATTAATAGGTGAAAATTAAAACACTATTTATTTATTAAAAGAAAAATTATGTAGTGTAATATAAATAAAATATATCGACAATAATAACCTCTCTATACTACTACTTCTATCAATATCCGAAATCCGCCGGTTTTTTCTTTTAAAAAGAAGAAAGTCAGCCAACTCTAGCACTTATACAATAACGGTTCTGATTTTTCCTAACAGATCAGAAACTTTTCTCACAGAAGTAGAGTGGAGTTACCCACAAGAGCTTTGAGCAATCGCCTCTCGATAGCCCACGACTCAATGCTTTAGCCCCGAGAGTAAGAGCAACACGAAAAGGCCTTTGAACGCTTGCTCTTGCAACCAACAATGATTTCTATCCTTGAGGAGAGAAAAGTAAGAAATTTCGGCGCTTCTCTAGCTCAGAGACGAGAGTGAACAAGAGCGAGCATAGTTTAGCATAAAGCAGCTTCTAAAGCCATTGTATTTTCTTTGAGTTAATATCCTTAAATGTATGCTCTAATGCCTTTCTGTCTCATTCTGTTCTAATTTTTGCTGTCAGTCATTGCCTTTGGCAACGGTAGTCCGCTTAAGAATTTTGTTAAATTTGAAGTGCGTCGCGTTTACTAATTGCGTCATATTGAATTCTGTATTTTTAAAACCTAATTTGCGAGAAGGATTAAATAAACAATGTTTTATATATGTGTGGTACGATGTATATATACGTTTGGGATATATCTGAAAGAAGTAAGTCCCGCTTCAAAGTAATCTGAATGTTGCCTTTAATGTCACGTTGCATAGATGAGTTATTAAGTATTTTTTGCTTACTGCCATTGCATTGGCAGCAGTTAGTCCATTTCAACGTTTAACACCAAAGAGATTTGGTATTGATTTGATCTTTTTACGCGAACAATTCAGAAAATCTTTATACATATCTGAACGCAAATAGCGTGAGTATGAGTCGCTCTTCATCAGATGATACACATGCGATCCGGCCACATCGAAACACCAACGATTCGGACCATTTGGCGAATTGACAGCCTCACGAGCTAATTCCACTGATTTCGAATCAACATTGACGGGACAGGGAGCATCGGGTGCTAGAAACTCTTGCCAAATATTTTGTATTGCTTCTCTAATTTCGGACTGTGGTAAAGCTTTCATGTGCTGAACGGATTCCCAAAATCTTTAGAAAAGAATATAAAAATGAAGAATTTCAATATCATCATCGTGGTCGTTTCTCGGATACGTTACACATAAGAGCACATACTTTAAATTTTCAGAACTGTATTCCTTCTCGAGAAATTTTGTGAATTGATCTCGTCCAATGGGATCATTTAACAGCTCACGCAGACTGAAAGCCCAACGTTTTACTCGACGTACAGGGACTTCTTTACTGAAAATCGTACAGAATTGTTAGTGATAAATAGATTTGGTTGAAATTCTATTCTATTAATTTTATGAATTTACGTATTCTTTTCAGCCTCCCACATCTCCGTGCTGTCTGTTAACCAAGGATTCGGTAGCTCTGGGGATGTGATAAAGTAATCGAACTCGTGATATTGCTCGTAGTACGAAACCAAACTATATATATGAACAAATATCAAAGGTAAATATTCATTATTCATTATCGGGTTTATATTATTCGAGTCTGTTTTAACGGAAATCTTAAAAAAGCAGATATATTTACGCTTCAGCCGCTTTTGAGACTTTGATTGTACGACGTTCCAGTTTTTGCTTGCGTAATGCTATGATTCGTGCCACCTGTTCCATGGGGTTCTTTGCCAGGGATGCGCCTGCGGAACCGGTCCCATGACTGGAGCCTCCGCGCCGATATGCTTTCTTAATATCGATTTCAGTGGTATTAACGCATCCTGGCATTGGTCGATGAACATCCCAGAAAGCACGTTCTTGTGAATCCAATACTTTCCGTTCCAACTTGTCTCGCTTCTTCGCTACTTTACTTTGTGATTCAGCCTGGAGGAAAGTGTTAATTTGAAATTAACGTAATTTTCTGATTGGACGCCACCTGTTTCAATTTACCTGCATGAATATAAACTCCCATTTTCTTGAGAACATCTTTTGCAATTTAGCCAGATTCTCTGCTTCATAATCGGCCAATTCGAGACGAGTTTTATTTTGCATCGTCCGCTTACACAGATAAACTGCATAATCAGTATTTTCAGGTTCCCAACAATTCGATGGCCAAAAATATGGTGTCTGAAATCTATAAAGAAAATACGTAACATACATTAACATACACCGCCACATACATTAACATACACAATAAATTTATAAATGCTGAAATACGAAATTTCCGGAACAATTTCAAGACTGTCATGTAATGAAATTCAAAATTGGGCAAGCAGTCTTTTCGTTTAATTAGAGCGTTTCGTAATTTATATACGACCCATTAAAAAACGTTTAAAAATTATTACTTATGCTCACTTTCAATAAAAGCTTCCTTTTAATTCTATTATGTAAATTTTTGAATAATGTCATCAATATTACGATAAAAATGAATACTTCGTTGAGGCGAAAATGTCCTAGTATTCGTTCTCTATTTTCATTACTTCATCTCTGTTAATTATCAGAATTGCTTATTTAAAAATAAGGTATTGAATTGTAATATCCCTTGAAACAATATTAATCTCTGGGAAGATCTTTTTTTTCTACTTTCACTCTACTGGTACAATATTTAAGTCTTCAAGCGTAATCTGATGAAGATCAGATTAGATCAAGATGTGATTCAAGCGTAGTAGGAGAAACATATCCTTAAAGCGGTGAATTGGGTGCGTCGTATTTTTTATATAAGAGACGTAACAATGAATTTCTTTATATAAAATTGTGTTATATAATTTCTTTATATAAAAGATCTAACAACAATTGGAAACAATCATTGCGAAAATAATTTTAAACGTTTGTGATAACGGTGCATATCATATAAGCCATTTAAGTAGATCCTAAAAATATGCAAAGGTATTTTTAGAGAAAAATTCGTTTAGAAAAATGTTAGTACGGTAAATGCGTTGCGAAAACCCAATGGGATAAGGACCTCAAGAGAGAAAAAATCTATAATTTATATCATTGTGGTTCGAATTTCGAAGAAAATGTTTTTTAAATAAAAGCTAAGGTTTGAAATATTTGTGAGATGATTATATCAACAAATTATTAGTATTAATAATACAATTAAGTACTATTTATTTTACTCACCTATAAAATGTTCCATCATTTTTAACGGTCAATGCATGATCGTCGATGGGGAAGATATAACCATGGGATGCTAGCAAATGAGCAAAGTGTAATGCTTCGGTTACGTCTTCAACATCAGTATTCTTTAGAATCCAGGCAATCAAATCGGCTCCAGTGAACACTGATGGAACTTTGCTCATGAACGCCTTTACAGTCCGGACAACGACTCCGGTTGATTCTGCCTGCATTTGCTCAATGATGGCTTCCATCTGATGAAACAGATTGAGAACAAATTGGTACAACAACAGCAACAACAACAACAACAAGGAATGATCAATTTGAAGCAGCCAGCTTGAAATTTATTATTTGAATACCTTTTTGTAAACCATTATATTGGGTGCATCTTCGTTCTTTTTGTAATGATTATTTGTTGTTGTTGTTGTCATTGAACAGTGGCTATTTCTAGAAGTGGGGGCGGATAGTTGCGAATTGGAGGTGTGTGTATTTTTTGTATTATCCTTGGATGGGTTGCCATCTCGAATGCAACAACTTGCACTATTCGTGCTATTCGAGCTAGAAGTGCAGACGCTGACGTTTTGGCTATTGTTTGTGAGAACTTCACAATCAGTGACAGCATCAATGGAATTAGTAGGAGGAGTTACGCCCGTAGACGCAATTAGAATAGTATTTGAGTGAACGGTGTTATTCGAATTGCCATTGACGTTTAAGATATTAATGGTGTTGCCATTCGAATTATCAATATTGACATTGTCATTACTGGTGGGTCCGATGTTGTTGGGGGAGGCAGCTGTGGCGGTGGTGGTCGTTGTAGATGATGAGATAGTCGATGAAACTGCAGCCATTTTCATATTCTCAACTATCGAAGTCTGTGGCTTGTTGACTTCTGAACTCATTGTGACCATTTTTCAAGAAAACCTTCAATGCTTAAATGATTTCACCAATACTATTAATACTTTTAATATGAATTTTACGTAGCAGTTTGTGTTGGCCATTTTATCGAAGGCAATACAGTTTCGCCATTTTTTTTCTAAATTTCACCTTTGTACATCCGGTTCACAATCTTTTTTACACAGAGAAATGCATAGAGACGACTTTTATCGATCATTAAAATTCTCTTTCGATGGTTTTTGTGGATTAAAATAATGAACACTCGACATTATTTTCAAAAGAAGAAAAATATTGAATAGAAACTTTGTCTTATTCACTTCTATTTAATCCAATTATTCCTTATCTTTGTGGTGCTTCCTGACCGGAAAATACTTGGATTCAATAGAAATTGGTATCCCTCCTTGTAATTGTTGTCCTTTTCTATTAGACGAAAATCGTAATAATGAAGGCTTGAGTGTTATTTAATATTTTGGGAGCAGAAGAGAATTTATTGTCAGAATTGATTTTGCAGTTGAAAAACAAACCAGTGTTGCCAGCAATATCTTAACAATTTCTCTGCTAGTTCAAAGGTCAAATCTTGCCTTGGAAAAATATACTATCGAAAATGGGCATGGCCCACCAGTTATTAGAATTAAACTGTATTACGAGTATGGGATAAAGATATTTGTATGAACGTGTAAATGAACTACCCTCACATAAAACGCTCTTACATGTTTTTACTTAATAAACAATTATATTCAGTTTTTGGCTTTTTTTAAGTTCTTGGGATTTAACCATTAAGGGCCAACTCACTATGGAATCCCTCGTCCTGGCTACTAAAAACATTTTGGTAATAGAAAATTATGTCAAACATGGTTTCGCAGAATTGATCGTTCTAATAATTCTAAAATAAAACAAAAAGAAAAGTGTTCCGTAGTCGAGATATTTCCTAATTGGCAATTACGAATTATTCAACAAATAATAAATACTTTACAGAAATATTTGAATTGTTGAATCGCACTATGAAACATTACTTGCATTCTTTCAAATCGGGTAATAAATACTTTATTTACTACAATTTTCAGCATAATTTTTTTGAAAATATATTAAACTCGCTGACTCTGTATTAATTTTTTATACAGTTTCAAAGTTTTGTGTGATGCGGTTGAACATTATCCACACATAGTAACCCATTTTTGTTATCTCGTTCTAAAAGTCACCTTTTTTGAAAAATTATGGTAACACCGTTATGAACCGGGGGATGATTGTAAAAAGTGAGAGAAAAATACAAATAAAATTGGTGGCAATTTGAGAGAGTACGAAAAATAGTTTTTAAAGCAGAACGCCTGCGCTATTTATTTGAAACAACAACATAGGATTTTATCAATCCCTGACTCAATCCAGTGTAAACACTTTTGCTTGCAAACGTCAGATAATTTAGTCTGGCAATGCTGTTGGTTTCATTCAAGTGCAAAATTATTGATATGGTAAATTCGCTTAGAAGAATTAAATTTAAAGTTTTTTCTTGGAAAAAATATAAAGAATTTTAATCAGAAAAGGATTTAAAAAAAAATTCCGTGTTTAAAGAAATATTCACGATTGTAACAATTAAGTACCTTGTTTGCTTCTTTTTCTTTTATTACTATTTTCAGGAGAGTATAAATAGATAAATTCAGATGAAATTTTGTTTGAATTTATTACAACAAATTACACTGGCAGTTCCTTACCTTTCATAATTAAATTTAATATTAAACTCTCATAAATTTGTCCATTTTAAAAATATAATTATTTCAACTAGAATTAATTAACGTCAAATTAATTAAATTTAAAATTTATTTAGTTACGGTTAACAACATTAAATTAATTACTATTAAATTATTTAATTAAATTAATATTAAATTAATTTAATATATTAGACACATTTTTTACAAAATTAATTCAATTTTTTATGAAAAATCTTATAAATAAAAAAAATTTAATAATTATTATGATTTTATGATGGCTGATTATTAACGAATATTAAATTCTCACACAGGATAGCTAGAAGCTTCATAAAGGATATTCATAAAAACGTGATACCGATATATCGATATAGTTAAAAATAGTATATTGCTTAACATTTAAAACATTTAATATATTTTAGAAAATATTATAAATTAAATTTCAATTTTTTTAGAAAAAGTTTTTGTACTTAAGCGGCTAATCTTAATAACCGCGTCTGTTAATTTAATATTTAATTAAATACTTATTTATTTTTATTCTAATATTTCACAATCAATTCGTATTTATAAATCGTAAAGCGTGATTCAATTTAGACTCCTTGAGCGCGTCTTTTATTTCATCATTTAATGTCAGTAATTTTAAATTACAAACAATCTAGGATTAATACTCTATTCTTTCATGACAGTAATAATTTTAAAAAAGTGTTAGAAAATATTATCATTAGTTTTTTAAAAAAGCATTTTTTATTTTGTTTGTAGAAAGTTTAACAAACAAACATTTTTTCATTGTACTTGAATTGTCAAAATTGTCAAAATTGTAATTGTCATATTGTCATTAAAAGTCATAAAAATACTTCGTTTGGGCCTACAAGAATCGAGAAACAGAGGAATAACTTCGGCTTTCACAAAGCATGGTAGGGTGGTGCCATTCTCGTTACGCAAACATTGTTACTTAAGAGCTTAATAAAAATTTCGAGTTAATGAAAAAGTCGAACAGTTCAGGAAAGATCAGAATAAAATAAAATTTTCATTACTTTTCATGAAAATACTTATAATTCTGATTAATTAAAAATGACAGTTCTTGTTGAAATATTTTCGCAATTATTGCTCTCTATTTAATTCTTCATAATTAAGTGCTATTAATTAATATTGCTTAAAAAAGTAATTGCTATTTAATATAATTAATATTAATTTAATAATTTAATAATTTCAGATGATAATAATTATTTTTATTTTAGCTGAAATTAATTACCTTTACTTAAAACTATTATCAGTTAATTGTTTCATTATTCTTATTGGTTGTCTCGCAGAGAATAAACACTATAGTTTTGATGAATAATTAAAGTGAAGTTATTTATAATTTGTGTAAAAATTATAAAAAAATAAATAATGTATTGCAAAATTTTGCAATAACATTAATACTACGACACATACACAAACGATTATATATATATATATATATATATATATATATATATATATATATATATATATATATATATATATATATATATATATATATATATATATATATATATATATATATATATATATATATATATATATATATATATATATATATATATATATATATATATATATATATATATATATATATATATATATATATATATATATATATATATATATATATATATATATATATATATATATATATATATATATATATATATATATATATATATATATATATATATATATATATATATATATATATATATATATATATATATATATATATATATATATATATATATATATATATATATATATATATATATATATATATATATATATATATATATATATATATATATATATATATATATATATATATATATATATATATATATATATATATATATATATATATATATATATATATATATATATATATATATATATATATATATATATATATATATATATATATATATATATATATATATATATATATATATATATATATATATATATATATATATATATATATATATATATATATATATATATATATATATATATATATATATATATATATATATATATATATATATATATATATATATATATATATATATATATATATATATATATATATATATATATATATATATATATATATATATATATATATATATATATATATATATATATATATATATATATATATATATATATATATATATATATATATATATATATATATATATATATATATATATATATATATATATATATATATATATATATATATATATATATATATATATATATATATATATATATATATATATATATATATATATATATATATATATATATATATATATATATATATATATATATATATATATATATATATATATATATATATATATATATATATATATATATATATATATATATATATATATATATATATATATATATATATATATATATATATATATATATATATATATATATATATATATATATATATATATATATATATATATATATATATATATATATATATATATATATATATATATATATATATATATATATATATATATATATATATATATATATATATATATATATATATATATATATATATATATATATATATATATATATATATATATATATATATATATATATATATATATATATATATATATATATATATATATATATATATATATATATATATATATATATATATATATATATATATATATATATATATATATATATATATATATATATATATATATATATATATATATATATATATATATATATATATATATATATATATATATATATATATATATATATATATATATATAATATATATATATATATATATATATATATATATATATATATATATATATATATATATATATATATATATATATATATATATATATATATATATATATATATATATATATATATATATATATTATATATATATATATATATATATATATATATATATATATATATATATATATATATATATATATATATATATATATATATATATATATATATATATATATATATATATATATATATATATATATATATATATATATATATATATATATATATATATATATATATATATATATATATATATATATATATATATATATATATATATATATATATATATATATATATATATATATATATATATATATATATATATATATATATATATATATATATATATATATATATATATATATATATATATATATAT